>CM046663.1:122424922-123624922 GCA_025594165.1 Tamias sibiricus | reverse complement strand
TACAGCCCAGCAGGATCAGAACAAGTCCTTAGAGTTGGTGGATTCTCAGCTCTCTGAGTTTCCAGAACTTGCAGGGCTGGTTTTCCAACTGTGTGTCCCACTGACCAGAAAGCCACAATGATATGGTGAGCACCTGGCAACTCAGGCAGTTGTTTCCATCTTTAGATGAGCTTTATGCCTAGGCATGTAGCAGCAGAAATGATTTCTACTCATAAACCCAGCAAATTTATTGTGGAAATCAGTGGGAGGGAATAAATATGGATCCCCATGATGTCATTTTATGGGCTGCTTTATAGATTGTAATCACCCATTTAGAGCTTGCAGGCTATTAATTTTGTTTGTGGAGTCTCATGACTCTTGGGGACAGAATTTACAAGGCTGTAGTGTCAGATGGGTGGATCTAATCCTGAAACCTCTGAAAGGTTTGGAAAGAGATTCACAATTGGCCTCCAGGGGAGTTGGGACTTGGGGCCTTTCCTTGGGCTTCCTCCTAGACACAGTTTTAAAAATATTTGCTCACTACTTTGTGATCTTAATTTTGCCCTGGTCTTCTGACTCCTCCTTCCTCTGAGCTAAGTGGCTGTGGAGCTCTGCTTTTTGGTACTTGGTAGAAGCAGCCCCCCCTCAGAGAACCTGATGAGACCTAGGTTGGGGTCAGATGGGACTGGCTTCACCCCTTGCCTTGGGACCCTGAGCCAATTTCCCTCTTGTTGTTCATTTATTTCTTCCTCCATAAATTGAGACCCATGCCCCCAACCTCAAAAGGTGATTGCAAAGATAAAGGAGATGAAATAGGAAAAGCACTTGGTGCTCCAAAAGAATTATAGTTCATAAAATGATGGTGGTGATTGCTGTTTTCAAGTAAGACTTGTGCAGTGGGAATAAAGTAGAAAAAAAAAAAAAAAAGAGTGACAACACCTGGTCCCAGCTGCCACTGATATGCTAGGTGACCTTGGACATAAAATTTAGCCTCTGGCCCCAAATTCTGCCATAGTGAAATGAAAGGTTTAGCTCAAATAACTTCCAAGGCCGTTCTACTCAAAGTGGGGTCTGTGAACCAGCATCACCTGGGGACTTGTAAGGAATGCAGATTCTCGGGCTCTGTCCCAGACCTCTGGCTCAGAAACACTGGGAGTGGAGCTCAGCTCTCTGAGTTTTACAAGTCCTCTGGGTGATGGGTGGACACATTAAGGTCTGGCAAGCATGACTGTGATAAATGGTGGCTCTGGTGTCCTCGTCTGAAGCTGAGTTCCCAAGCAGCAGTCAACTCTGGGGCCTTTTCCTTGGGATGTTGAAACACAAGGGCCTTTGGGACCTTGGACCACAGAGTTGAGGAGAATGAGCAGAGAATCCTCCATCAAAGTCCCGCTGAGTTTGACCTCGGGCAGCCTGATGCGGAGCCTGTGTGTGAAGCCCCTGCTTTGGGACCTCTCACTGGTATGGTCTCGGGCTCTTCCTTGCCCAAGTTACTCAAATTCACGGGGCCCTATTTTCCTGCCGTGTGATACAGAGCAGATACGAGTACCTATATTATAGGGTCATCGTGAGGATTCCCTGAGTTATGTGGGCGTGAAGTCTGCACATCGCCTGTGCTGTGGATGCTGACTGAAGGTCTTGCAGTTAGTGTCCTTGTCCCCCTCATGACCTCAGTTGTGCAGCTACGGGAGGAGAATGGAAGAAGAGGAATGAGAACTTAGGTGTCCTAACTTGCTCTGTGACCTTGGGCAACTCACTTAAGCTTCGAGAGTCTGTGATTTTGCCTTGTTTCTAAAAGGGGAATGTGTGTGTGTGTGTGTGTGTGTGTGTGTGTGTGTGTGTGTACATATATACGTATATATTTATTTTTTTCTACTGTATTTATTGAATGCCTTTTGGGTGCTGACCCTAGGCCAGGCCCTGAAAAGGCAACATGAGGAAGATCAATGTGGTTCACGTGGTCCCTGCCTTCCTTCTGCCTGCTTTCTCTGAGACCTGGGTTTCCTATGGGATTTAATGAGACGATAGATAAGAAAAACCATTGTGTTTGTTACCAATCAACATTTAACAAACACAGATTCTAAGTATGTTGAAGAACTAAACAGCATTGCCCATTCATGGGCTAAGGGTTCTACAGACTTATTCTGAGGAGTCAGGCCCCTGTAGGCCCATCAGAGCTAGGAGGAGTTCAGCATTACGTGTCTGTGGGTAGCTACACCTGCTAGATATACCTGGTTCCTGGTAGCTTAGCCACGGCTGTACAGTCCAACTGGAGGGCTCCTCCTCTGTGCATTAGGCAGTCATTATGAAGGTATCTCTCAAACACCTGATGCAAAATATAGCTGGCTTGATGGTGAGGGCCCTTCTTTTGGTTCATTCAGTGCGAGTTTATGGAAGAGGTAGGTGTTTGAGAGTGCCTCTGGGGGCAGCCTGTAGAGAGGACAAATGTGAATTGGTGTTTCTGGGAATGATCCTGCCACATACTTAGAGCTAGAGGAAAAGAGTTAACTCTTTAGGGAGCTGAAGTCCATCATGCTTTTGGGCAAATGTTAGCTGGTTTGGGGGGCCTGTACTTGGTTCAAGTACTGAATCTCTCAGGAGCCACGTATAACCAGCTTTCCACTAGGGCATCTGTTTCCAGGTGGACTTACGGCAAGAGCAAATATTTTTGTTGATTCACTCCCAAACACTGTCCCCATCAGTTTCTCATCAGAGCGCATGTTGGCCTGCCCAGAGGATGCAGTCTCCAGAGCCACGCACACAGGCAAGCGAGTCCTCTTCTTGTTTGGGCTGTCATTTATAGTTCGCTCTTTGGCCTCGGGCCTGGTTGCTGCTGAGATCCAAGGGCCCAGGTATGAGGAGGTGTGAAGACAAATGATGCTGGGGGGCCTTCTGCCACGGAGGTGAACCAGAGGTGTGTGACTCAGAGTAGACTGGGGGACCTAAGTGGGGCATCCTTGGAAACCTCGGAGCCTCTGAGACACCTGTGTTGGGCATTCCCTAAGCAAGAAAAGATGGCATGACACGATCTTAGCAATCCCTCTGCTAAAAAAAAAATAATAAATAAATAAATAAATAAATAAATAGATAGATAGAGAAATAAATAAATAAATCAGTCATTTTTCAAAGAGCTCCCTAGTTAAGAAAGACACCTGTAGGGTGAAGAGGGGTCCTCATTTCTCCTCATTCCCCTTTTCCCCTCCTACCATTTCCCCTTTCATATATTTCCCTCTTCATATACAGGAAAACAGGGTCGTTGTCCAGTCTTGTGGGCATCTGTGAAAATGCCAGTCCTGTCCCTGATATCAAAGATAGCATCCGAGGGGGGCTGGGGTTGTGGCTCAGTGGTGGAGCACTCGCCTAGCACGTCCGCGGCCTGGGTTCGATCCTCAGCACCATGTAAACGCATTGTGTACAACTAAAGCAAATAAATAAATATTAAAAAAAAAAGATAGCATCCAAGAATGGTGATGAACTTAATCCAGTGTGAAAACTGATAATATTTTAAAGTCATTAAAGGGTTGGAGATGATGAGGAGTATGTGGCAATGAGTCTCATTTTTTTGTAGATAGGGAGAAAACTATATTGTATAAATCCTGGAATAAACTTTATGGGCTCAAATTCTGAGTTTATGTGTCTAGGAACCAATAGTTTGTATATATGACTTCTGGTCTGCAGGCCACACTCAGGGGACAAGGTCAGAGCACAGGGAGAGAGGGGCGTGCTGCCTGCCTGTCATCCACAGCGCAGGCCCAGGGGTGGCAAGGGGTTTAGATTAACTGATGTCAGACATCACCTGTGGGTTTTTCTAGAACGGAGGTTAGGGGTGGGGAAGTGGATGGATGGGCTAAGTAGTAAAATCTGTCAGAAGCCTCCTCCATTTAGGGGGAGGCTTCAGTATCCACCTAGACAATGTTCATTAAAGGCGTGGCCCTGGAGAGGATGAGAAAGGAACAGGACACCCACCCTGGAGGCAGACACTGCAGCCTCTGAGAAAGACAGGACTGTCGGAATCCATGCTAATAATAGGAGAAGGAATAGTCATTTCTGTTCATGCTTCCGAACATCCTCAGAAGTGGACTTACTTAATGTTCATAGTAGAGGAGGTATTATAATCTCCATCTCAAAGATGGAGAAACTGAGGCCAGAAGGGTTAGGCAGCTTATCCAAGGGTACACATCTTGTTGGTGGCAGAATGCATGTTTGACCTCAGGACTGGTCACAAGACAGCACTGGTCCAGTGCTTAAGGGGTAGATTAGAGGGAAGTGAGGAGAGAGTTGGGGGGAGTGGAGGGGGGTGTGGCTTACAGAATTTGCAACAAGAGCTTCTAGAATTCAGAGAAGCACCCCTTCCAGGTCTGGATCCATGGACTCGGAGGAGGTTGCTCCACTTTTTGGTAAAAGGGGCTTGGAAGTCAGAGGACCTAGGGCGGAATCCTAGTTGTGTTGTTTATTGTCCTTGTAGCCCTTGAGGGAGCTTGAATGAAATCCCTGCCTCCCTGCTTACTGTGAGAAGACAGTTAAATGAGATGGCACACGTAAAGGACCGATCCCACACCTGGCACACAGTTTGATAGCTCTCTCCCCTGGACCCACTGCAACTCTGCTTCAAAGCCTGGGAGTCAGGACAACAGTTCACCCTACCTGGATTTAATTGGCTTTGTTTTGCCACTATGCCTCCACCCCCAGGCTTGCCCAGACTCTGCTTTCTGATGGGCCAGAGACATTAAGCTGCTGTAAGATGCTCCATTACTGAGATTTAAAAGCTTCTCAGTGTCTAGTGTAGCTTTCTCCCTGGCTTGCCAATTTCTCAGAGAATTAAACATTTAGTGCCCAGATATCTCCCTATGTAGAATTCACGTGAAAAATGTATGCTCACCCCTCTAGGGGGTCAATTAAAGTGCCGTTGGAGCCAGCTCACACTAATTCTCCAGGGCGGGGTAGTGTCTTTGTGGTTGGTGAAATGAGCTGTGTTTATGATTTGCTGGAGAAAATCTCCAAAAGTGGAAGATAGAGGGAAATTGGGGTCTGCCAGAAAGAGAAAAGCCTGGTATGCATGCAAGAGAAAAAAGAAGGGGCAGAAATAATCCCTCCAAAGTGGATCTCGTTTACCTGGAACGTATTTACCTAAAATGTTCTTTTTTTTCTGATGATGATCCTTAGTGTTTACTGTTTCTTATGGAATCAATCCTGCATAAAAGTTATCTCACATTCTCAGCATGGTTGGTTTAGAGAACTGTGTTATTTGTAAGTCAAATATTTCAACAGAATTCAAAATAGGTAAATTTCCTGGAGTCTGGGGCTTAGCTGCTTAGGGAGAAGGTTTCAGTGTAAGGCAGGTTTCTTCATTTTCCAGCTTAGAATTGCTTTCAGGGTCTTATCTCTATCTCACAACAACAAAGGCGCTGCCTCGGGAAAAACCCATCTTTTTTTTTTTTTTTTTTTTCTTTTTCTTTTTTTTACAATTTAGAGCTCTTTTGATTCTGCTGGAATTCAAGATGGTGGCTGGCCAGCTGGGCTGGCTGTGGGGCTGTGGGGAATTCAGATTTTGAAGGGACATGGGACTGACTGGAGCCAGAGTTCTTGATCCTGGCTGTAGGAACAATCATGTGAGGGCGTTTGAAATATTCCAGTGCCCGAGCCCTACTAATTACATCGAATGTCTGGAATGACCCAGCTCCCTGGGAGCCCAGACAAGAGCCAAGCCACAGAACCACTGGAGTGGGCCTCTCTAAGGTTTTCCAGCAAAAAGCTCAGGAGTCATTGTCTGAGAGAACCCAGAGGGGTCTGGAGGGACTGAAGCAGAAAGGACGTGCTGACTGGGATGGTACCTGTACCCCCAGGGGTGTTCAGAGAGACGAGGCTGCAAAATTCTCCAAGAGGAAGGATGTCTTTAATGTTGTGTTTGTTACTGTATATGGACTAGTAATTTAAAAACCATATTTCCTTGATTCCAAAATGCATTGATTAGTAGATGCACCAGCAACTTAATACCAGTTTTTTTCCCCCCAGGATTGGGGCAGGAGAAAACTCTATTAAATATGTATTAAAATATGCATGGATTGTGAGCTAGACATCAACTTCACAATCATTATTATGTTAGAAAATGTAACTCTTGGAATTAATCTAATAACATAATGATATGGTGCTTTACATAAATTTGCTTATTTAATCCTCACAACTCCACCCCCTATGAATCAGGTGCTACCACTGTCACAGGAGAAGCCATGTCTCCCAAGAAGGGTCACAGGAGCTCCCAGAGGGGGTGGGCAGAACTTGACTCTGGACCAGTGGGCTTCTTGGCATGCATGGCGGAAAAGAATTTTAGCATGCACCCGTCAAAGGCAGAGATTTATACAGAAAGTAGGTACATATTTAAGGAGAAATGGGGAAATCTCAAGAAGAGACTTTGGGGGTAAAGCAAGGAATATGCCTTGGTGAGAGAATGAGGGCTGTCTCCAGCAACCCACTGGTGAGGGGTGTTAATAATTACAGCAGGCTCATCAGTGCCAGGGCTGGGCTAGAGGTGGAACAGGGCAGAGTGGCACAAGTGCCAGTTTTCCCTGTACTTGCACATTTTCCTCATTTTACAAGGGCATGGTTCAAGGGCAGGTTGTTCAGGAGTTACAGTTATTCCTGAGTGCTTTCTGCATCCCAGTAGCTCACAGGCATTTCCTTTGAGACTTAGTATTCCTCTCTTTATTCCCTAATTCCTCTCTCACCACCATCCCCATTTTACAGAAGAGGGAGTCGAGGTACACATGGCCCAGAGCTGGTAAGCAATGGGATTGAGACTGCAAATTGGACTTTCAGATGTGGCCCAGAGACTGCTATGTGAGCTAAATCCAGGCTTTCTCAGGCTTCTTCCCTTCCACACCTTCCTCAGGCACCTTCCCTTCCTCAGGGAGGTGGTATTCCTTGAACCAGGGCCCTGGATCCCCCAAATGCAAAGACAGGGTTTGCATTTGCTTCTGCATCAAGGTACTTGGCTTAGGGAATGGGTGGGAATGAAATCCAGCTTGAGGTCTCAAGTAGGATCTGAACCCAAAGATTGCTTCTAATTCCACAAAGGCTCAGCATGAGCTGATGGAGCCCCACTCAAGGGAGAGAGGACACTGGGCTCAGGAGGGACCGTCCCACAGGGAGCAAGGGCTTTCTGCTGGTTCTTTCATCTAAAGAATGACCCTAAGAGCCGGGCGTGGTGGCGCACGCCTGTAATCCCAGCACTTTGGGAGGCTGAGGCAGGAGGATCGTGAGTTCAAAACCAGCCTCAGCAATGGCGACGCACTTAGCAACTCAGTGAGACCTTGTCTCTAATAAAATACAAAAAAAGGGCTGAGGATGTGGCCCAGTGGTCTAGTGCTGCTGAGTTCAATCCCCGGTACCAAAAAAAAAAAAAAAAAAAAAAAAAAAAAAGAATGACCCTAGTGGATCTGTTTGATCTGGGGGGAAGGCATTTGAGGGGTTTAGCTCTGGGGCCCTTGAAGCTATCTATGCCTTCAGGACAAGTCCCTAATTTCCATGCCAGTTTGCTCCATTAAACTTGGTGACAATGTACAGGGGAGAGAAATCTGAATAGGACTTATGGAATCCATTAGCTTCTGGGATCCTGGAACCCAGTCCTCTACTTCGCACAGCTTTTTGCTTTGTTTTCCCCTTTTTTTTGCAAACTCCTTGATGGGAAGGCAAGCCGAACCTCTTAGGAATTGCATTCCAGAACAACCTGAGTAATGGAAAGTACAAAACCAACTTAAACTTGTTTCCAAAGTTTGATGGGTTACAATGACTTCTCAGAAAGTGTCCATTTGGACCCAGAAAGTGAAATAACATTTTGAGGCTTGTTGAAGAAGGGCCAGAGGGTTAGGCAGCTGCAGGCATGGGCCAGATGGGAAATCCAGATGCTGGGCCTGGGGAGCGAGATTTTTCTGTGTGCACTTGAGCCTTCAAAGCAGCGGGCACCTCAGGACCTTCCCCAAAGCTTTAACATGTTGCTGCCTGGAAGACTTTCACATGGGAGGAAGTCTAATTAATGCATGCGGCATTCAGCTGGCATCAGAATGATGGTTTATGATTTATTTTGAAGAGGGAGGTGAGGGACAGCAGTGAGGCAGGGGAGGGGTGTCACTAAGTGGGATCTATAGCTCTCCTAAATGTATCAATTCCAGGAGTCCATCTCAGCATGCAATCTCAATCAAAATAGCCAGCTCTCAAGAAAGTCCCCCAGCTCCTCTGTGCACCAAGATCGAGCTACCGTGGAGCCACACATGTGAATGTGTATATGTAGAACATGACAATGACAACAAAATCAGCTATTTCAAAAACTCACTCAGTATTCTATAAGCGGAGGTCTATCTGATGCTCTGGGTGCAGATTCCTTGGGTGCCAGTTCCTACCCCAGCTGTGCACAGTGAGATCTCTTACGGGTGCTCAGCCTGGCTGGGGTTTTGCAGCCATGACTCTGGTGGACACAGGAAAGAACACGGCTGGGTGCTGAGGGTGTTTCTTTCTGATCTTGCTGCTTCTCACACAGGGAGTGGCAGAGGATCTCTCGTGAGGAGGCCTTTGGGAGGTCACCTGGGTATTTGAATAATCAAAGGATTCTTTTTTCTTTTCTTCAGTTACAGCATATTCCTCCTGCCTGGTTATACCAGTATATTTGCGGTATAGCCCAAACCTCCGTTGTTAATAGGCTCCTCAGTTATTTCTGACAGTTCTGGAAGGCCCTCTGATTGGTTCCTTCCCTGGGATTCTTAGAGGGGATTCCAAAGCTCCTGTTAATGCAGAAATATTCAGAGGTAAAATGATTGCATTATAGGAACAGTAACCAAATCTGTTCATCCTAGTTTGAATGGACTGACTGTGTGGTAACTGTAGGCATGTGGGGCATGGCAAGAGAAGGTGGGTCCCTGGGGGCACACCCTGGAAGCGTGCATCTTCCCTGTGGCCCCTTCCCCACCCCCTCTATGCTTCCTGACCCCCCATGAGCTGAGAAGCTTTCCTCCACTGACCCCTTCCTCCATGATATGCTGCCTCACCCTAGGTCCAGAGCAATGGAGTCAGACATCTGTGACCTGAGAACTCTGAATCTGGGAGCCCCAAATAAACTTTCCTTGCTCCAAGTTGTTCTTGTCAGGTATTTTGGTCACAACCACACAAAAGCAGACTAAAACAAGGGGGTTTTGTGGCTATTACATCCTCTCTGTTGATGAACTCTCCCTAGTTTAGCAGAGCACAGCAAGTTACAGTACTTGTTACAGTCTTATGACACAATTCATGGTTCTGCTTTGGATTAATAGCGTAAGTTGCTAGTTTCTTGACAACTTCCAGGGCCTGTTGTAGTAAAAGGCCTTTGGGGTGGGTGCCAGTTGCTGCCCTCAAGTTTGTTGTTCCATTCATGGTTGCTACCAGAACCGCTGTGGGTCAGCCAATGCATAGATCTTTTTTTTTTTTTTTTTTTTAATATCTTTTAGTTGTTGATGTACCTTTATTTTGTATTTATTTATATGTGGTGCTGAAGATCGAACCCAGGGCCTGATACATGCTAGGCAAGTGCTCTGCCATTGAGCCACAACCCTGGCCTCCAATGGATCTCTTTATTGGGTCCCCCTTGTGGAATGTGGAAAGAGAGGTAAACCGGGGAGGGAAATATATCTGCCTTCCTCCACCCCTGTCATTCAGACCTTGGGGACTAAGAGGCCGAGTTGGGGGAGAACAGACAACCTGACTGAAGAATGAGGTGTGTTTTGGTTTATTCTCCAGGCTGCGTCTCATAGGTAGACGCTGTCTCCTTTCCACCATCTGCCTTCCAGAACAGCCAGGTTAACACTGAGTGTATTTAGAGCCTTGCCAGCCTGGCCTCCAGACGCGGGTAGCGCCTTGCAGTTTACAAACTAGGTTCACGTACTAATCTCTTTTGACTTAATGAGATGATGATTCAACTGGTTATAAATCACCAAAGCAGCATCGCATGCCATGCATGACAACCACAGAACTGGGACGAAGCTGTCACTTGAATGAAAGAAAATGATAAAGACTTGTGTTCCCCAAGCAGCAAAAGAAAATTGCTGTGAAGTTTCCATTGAGGTTCCTGCTATTGTGTCTTCAAGTCTTTAATAATCTCATTGTTGAAAATGTCTAAAAAGGTTGGCTCCAGCAACCTGCAGGTGAAATGTGCATAGAGACAATAAAGTGTAGGGCTCCACGCTGTGTCATGCTGGGTGTGATAGGGCCACCCAGTTTGACTCTATTCTTGGGACAAGAGGCAGAGAGAATGTGCTCTGGCTTTGTAACTTTCCAGAAGCCCGAGGCAGGCTCTGATTCTCCACTTTGCCCCTCTGTCTCCTCTGAATCTCACCAAGAAACGTGGTGCTCAGTCCTCTCAACTGGAGGTGGTCTTAACTTCTGGAGCAATGACACAAGTATGCACTTTGTTGACTGTCCTGGGCACAACTAGGTATGTGATTCAGAGTCAGGGGCACACTCACAAAGAACTTCATTCCTCCCCACATGTGGCCCCTAAACGTTCCTATCACAGTTCACAGCCCCTACTTGCCAGATTGGCAGGTAGGTCTTCTCATCTGTTTCCTTTACAGGGCCACTTTACCAGCTCGACAAGCGGGACTGACACATGGGCCAGAGATGCCATCCCGTCAAAAGAGTAGTGATTAGGCCACATGGATGCTGAGTTCACCCCAGTGGGCAGGATCTGAACCTCTGTCTGAAAGTCTGCTGCCTTCAGACTGACTCAGGGAGATATTTGTCATTTATCCAGATTTGTTTTGTAACTGATAGTGTTATTGAAGACCTGTCATGTCTCCAGCAGGATGATCAATGAGGGCTAAGGAATTGCCACTTGGGGCAGGCCTGGCTGACTGACTGCCTCCAACACATGAATTAGACTCTTTTAAAAGGGAACACTTATGTATTAGATTCCTATTGCTGCTATAACAAAATACCATAAACCTATTGGCCTGAAAGAACCCAAACTTATCTTACAGTTTTGAGGGGCCAGAAGTCCAAAATAAGTCTCTCTGGGTTAGATGTGAGGTGTCAGCAGGCCTCAAACACTGGGAAGATCTGTTTCCTTGTCTTTTCCGTCTTTTAGCGGCTGCCTGCATTTCCATTCCTGATTGACCCTTTTTTCACATTATTCTGACTTCTGCTTCTGTCATCACATCTCCTTCTCTGACTTTGACTTTCCTACCTCCCTTTGATAAAGACCCCTGTGGTTACCTGGGGACCCCCTGGAAATCCAAGGTAGACTCCTCATCTTAGAAGCCTTAAATTAATCACACCAGCAAAACCCCTTTGCCAGATAGGGTCATATAGTCACAGGAGTTAAGGGTTAAGATATGGACAACTTTTATTGTAACTATTGTAGAAGAACAACATTTCTACAAAGTTAAACATTGAGTTGGATTTTATGAGCAATTCATGCATTGGGCAGCTTCCCATTTGTGAAATAGGAAGGATCTCTGATGAGCTGAGCAGAGGAGGTGGGCTTCATAGACAGAAGGGACTGAAAGAGCAGAACTGGATCACGAACCAAATCCATCTTCCAGAGTCATCTTTCCTTAAAGGGCTAAAACAGAGGAGAATTTCTTATCATACTGGGTCAAGTTGACCAGGCCTCTTCTGATTGACTTCTGTGAATCTCCTGGGGATTTTATTGTTGTTGTTGTTTTAAAACTGGTCCATGTTCAAGTTCAGTTTAATTTTATGGCACCACCTGGTTGCCATAAAATCCATTCTGGTTGGGTCTGGTCTGTTGGGGTCTGGTAAAGGAGCTCAATCCAAAACAAAACAATGACCTCTTACACATTTGATGTAACCCTGACTTCCCATTAGTGATTTCACTAGGGATTCAGGAATGCTGAATTTGCTGTTTGTGAAAAAAAAGTATTTTAAAGTGATAAAATTCATGCTTACAAAAATGAAAAAGAAACAATAAAAACAACATACGCTTAAAAATCTTCATCTCTGATTTCTAGTGCTCCAGGTTCCCCTTCCTAGAAGTGAAATTGTGTTCATTAACAAGTTTTAGTGTATCCTTTCAGTGAGAGTGCATGCATCATACACAAGCATATATGCACACATGTGTGCCTGTGTGTAACTTGTCTATTTAAAAAAACAAAACAAATGGTAGCTCATTTCTGTGCTGCTATATTTCTCAGTGATCTGTTCATATCACGATCAATTTACTTGTCCTTTCTAACAGCTGCATAGTTTTAGAGAGCATCCAGGTCTCATAAAAATAGATGCTCCTCTACTTATGATGAAATTACAACCAGACAAACTCATCATCAATTGAAAATATGTAAGTCGAAAATGAACTCAATGCACCTGCCCTGCCAAATCTCCTAGCTCAGCCTCACAGCACAAGGTGTAGTGTTGGTGGTTTCCCCTCATGATAATGGGGCTGACTGAGGGCTGCAGCTTGGGGCTGATGCCCAGCATTGCAGGAGAATGTGATACTGCATGTCACTAGCCCAGGACAAGATCCAAATGCAAAATTCAGTGTATGGTTTCTACTGAATGGAAGGCATGTCACTTTGCACCCTATAAAATGGAACCAGAGTCATCATAACTTGGGGAAAATCTTTTATATGTAATCAGCCCCTTCTTGAGAGACTTTATATATATAAAGACTATTTATATACGTATATATTTTAAAGTTGGAATAAGCAGCACACCAGCAAATGCCTTCTTACACTTACCTTTGCACACATGTGCTGGTGTATCTATGAGGCAAACTCCTATGAGTGACATTGTCCTTTCCCAGGCTAGGTGCACCTTAAGATTTTGATAATAGTAGCCACATTCCTTCCCAGACATGCACATGAACATATATTTGGACACTGGGCCACCTGGGCCTGGCCCAACTGCATGCTCAGTGGGGCTCTGCCATGACACTCACTGACAGGCTGTCGATCCTCTAGGAAGTAGTTCGCAGCTTGGGGGTTGAGTCAGAGATCACGAGTCGCCCCCCCAAACCCAGATGAGCCACTGTACTCCTGAACCCAGAGTTGCAGCCAGTATAGATGTGTTCACTCAAAGGGTTATTCATCAAGCACAGTATGTTAAGATGCGGCATCACATGCCGTTGATGGCACACTATGTCTCCTTGAGAATGTCTGATTTCTTTTGTCCCTCCAGCTTGTGGGATCTAGACAGTGTGGAGACTCTGAGTACTACAATGGCAGGCTATTCTGGGAGGAACAGATCTGACAGAGGCATCGCATTTGCTGGAGACTGCAGCCGCCCTGGCCGGGGCCAGACTGCTTGGATGTGACACAGCTATTGTTTGTGAAAGAGATTTGATGCTTCATTAGAGAAAAACTGTGTACAGAAACCCGGCAGAGATTTCTTAACGGCCTTCTGATTAAAGGAACAAACAACCTAAATGCCAGATTAGTAGCATTTCGGGGAAGAATGCACGGTGGGGACCGCGTTTCTATTTTCTCCTTTCCCTCAGCCTGGCTTGGCAGCTTGCATTTGTCACATTGAGAAAAGGAGAAAGGGGCTGGCTGATGGAGCGGAGAAGGAGCTGGGAAGCCAAGCAAAGCCTGGAAACCTGCAGCTCTCTGGCAGCCAGAGGGGACAGGCTGGAACTTCTGATAGAGTATGTCTTGCTCCCAAAATAAAGTCCTGAAGTTCAGTATGTTGCCTCAGAATGCAAGACTTTGCCTGTATGTGTGGGTCTTTCTACCAAGAACCTTCCAGTATGGTTGAGGAGGGGGGCTCTGGGGTCCCAGAGTGACAGGCTGGTCATACACACAAATGGTTTTTCTCCTCTGACCTCAGAACAGATATGGAGGGAACCCAGGTGTCTCCCCCAAACCAGGTTGGAAGGGACTGTAGCCACAGGCCTGTGGTTATCCACCCTATTATCTCTTTATGCAAGCTCTTTAGGGAGGTTGGTTAGTTTCCTTAGACCTTCAAGATGGTCAGAGAAAAAATTTGGCCAATCAGTGTTAAGAATCTCTGTGGATGATAAGGAAAATTCCCAAATCATTGGCCAAAGGGATCTTTACAATGAAAATCAAATAAATTATAAATTCCAAACTTCTTACCATGGCCTTCCGCTACCCCCCACTACGACTCTATACTTTCATTACATAGCTCTTCAGCCTCTTGCTCATATGCATTGCCACACTGGCCTTCTTGTGGCCTAGTAACTCACTAAGCTAGTTCTTGCCTCGGGACCTTCATCCTGCCCTGTTATCTTCCTGAAATGCTCTTCCTGGTCTCTCTTGGGTGGATTCCATTATAGTCTTTATTGTTTAGCGTTATATGTTACTATAATTGGTCTGTTCATTGATTGCTTCCTGGCCTGTCATGTTTCTTCTCACTAGAAGGTGAGTTCTCAGAGGGCTGGGATCTGGTTAAGTCACATCCAATGCTGTGGATGGTTCCAATGATGTCGCATCCAATGATGTGAAATGATGGTTCCAGAGAGGCAATGTCATGTGGGGAACTAGGTGGCAAGCTGCTTTAGGATTAATGGAAAGGCCAAGTAGGCCACCTAGGGTTATCAAGAGAAGGGACTTGAGTCTTACAGGGTAGCGGGGAGGTTGTACCTTGAAGGAGACCCAGTCACTGCTGAGGAAAAGGGAGAGGGTGCAGGGAGGAGCCTGAGAAAGGCAGGCAGATTCCAGATGCCCCCTCTCTTCCCACCAGGCTGTCTCCAGTGGGGAGCCATTGGCAGTGGTGCCTGGGAAACCCAGTTCATGGGGTCTGTCCCTGTGACTAAGAACCCAGTGGGACAAGGCAGGGTATCCCTGTGAGTGCACTCCAGCGATTATGCCTTGCTTTGTCCCCAGCATCTCTCTAGCCCTTGGCACATGAGAGGTTCTCAACAAGCAATTGTTGAATAGATGAACAAACGGAACACACCAGTGCACAGGAGTCCATTCCAGTGGCAATTCTAGTGGCCCGTGTGTCCTGAAATTAAAATGCCAGAGCCCCAGAGAAAGGGGCTCTGAATGCAGTGCTTCTTGTCACACCCTCAGACACTGGTGGCTCTGAACTTTGGGAGGACTCTTTCTCTGCTGCTCTCGCCCGGAGGACAGAGAAGGATTTTTATTTCTGGAAATAACACTCTTTCATGAGCCTTTGAATCTGAGCCTGCTGACACTTTTATACGTGCTGTGTTGTGTTACTTGAGGAATTCCTTTGAAGGCAATTTTAAACTTCTATTCCTTGGTTCAGTTTTAAAATTTGTAACATTTGGGACCCTTCCCAGAGCCCCAGATTTATTCCTGGCATTGGGGTGTTAGTAGAAGAGAGGAACCATATCCAAATTTCACATCTCTGGTGATTGATAGTTATCTGGGGTCCTGGGGCATGGATTTTGCATACTGGAACCTTGATCTGTCTGCAAGATGGAGCTAAGACCACCTTAATAGGAATAATGACACAAAAGACCCAGATAAAGCACCAGCACATTCAAGGCATGTGAAAATGTTCATTCCTTTTCCCCAAACCCTGGGAAATGGCTCAGATGTCCCCAGTCCCACACCCCATCAGTGGTGGTGGCTCATCCCAGCCTCTGCATTGATCTCCTGCTCCTTTCTGTTGGTCTTCCTCCTTGGATGGATTTGATTTGAGCAGAGGAGGTGGTTGGCCATTTGTTCATACATCTCTTTCTCCTTGTGACATTTTGCATCTCTAAAGAAGTAAATGTGGGCGTTCCACAAATTTTCCTTTAAGGGTTTTCTACATTAGAAACAAAGTTGTAATCTGCCTATGCTGATTTATGTGGGTCATTTATGAAATGCACATTTGTCTTTTTTCTCTTTTCCCTTTCTTTCTTTTTGCTGAGGTGGTTGACTGCCCTCCTCCCTGGGATTTTACATGAGGGTTGAATTTTGAGTGGCAATAATTTTTCCTATTTAAATGTTAGGGTTGATTGGTGCTTTCTCAAAGCTGTGTAAGTACCTTTTATTATAGAAAGTCTCAGCAGATTAGAACCCAGGGATTTTTATTTAAAACCTCTAATGGAACAATGACACCAGCCTGTAATTAAGGCATTTCTGGGAAGTTACTTCAATTGCGTTTCAGAAAGGAAGGTACCAGCTCAGGGACCTGGTGCTAAATTCATGGGAAAGAGAGACATGGGAAGCTGTGCTCCATTCTTGTGAGGGGGGGCATACATGTCTGTGAACTTTCCTGTATTTGCATCAGAATGGCTAATAAGACCGTAGGCAAAGGGCACCCTTTGAAGAGTGTCTTGCATCTGCAAGATACCCTGTATGTTGGGTCTCCAGAACTTTCCACTGCCCCTCCTCCTGGTCAGCCTCATGAGACACCGATGAGAAACATACTGTAGCTTCCAAACCATTTAACCTCTTCCCTGTCTGTCTATAGCACCAGGCTTAGAATCAAGCTCAGGATGACTTCGAATTTCTCTGGCTTCAAAAAGAGCAGGTTAAGCCAGGTGCATGCCTGTAATCTTAGCAACTTGGGAGCCCGAGGCAGGAGGATTGCAAGCTTGAGGTCAGCCTCAGCAACCTAGGGAGACCCTATCTAAAAAGAAAAAGTCAAAAGGGCTAGGGATGTAGCTCAGGAGTAAAGCACCCCAGGGTTCAGTTCCCAGTACTAAAAACAACAACAAATAAAAATAAAAACAAAGCTGGTTAAACCTTTTTGTCCACTGCTCTTCCACAGCAGAGTCATTGAGTTTTCCTTTTTTGGAGGCAACATCAGAGCTGTCACACAGTGGAATTTCCCACAAGTCCAGAATTTCATCAGCCTTCATTCATGACCTTAGTACTTTCCATTTTGAAGGACAAATTTGCCCTATTTTGAGTGTTGAAGGAAAATAGCAGAATACCAATGATGAGTCTGTGCACTTAAGGAATTGTGTAATGGGATTAAAGGGCAGGAAGACTCAACCCTTTCTCAGATGTCTCCTTCCACAGGAGAACAGAGAGGTCCAAGGGCAGCAGCTCCTGGGCAGGAGAGGTGAGGGACCCAGGCCTTTGAACGCTTGTTGAGTGGGAAGTTGTAAAGCGACCAATTGGACTTCTTTCTTCAAGCACTGCCACTCCTATGACCTCCTCCTTGTCCTTTTTATTTTAAAAGCACTTCAGTATGTTATTTTGTTAAACCTCTACTGCAACTATATTCATTTAACATTCTTATTAGGTAATCTATAGTGTTCTAAATATGATCAAATTTGGTAAAAGAAATGAAGAACCACCTATTTGTGGGCCTTTTAAATATCTTTGTTTTTTAAATTATCATACAGTCAAGATGACTTGATTCCTGTGGTGCACTGGACTAGGGCCATTAGCATCTGCATGGAGGCATGTGACCTCCCCCGCCCCTGCACTGCCAATCAGGCTGCAAAATATTCCTTCACCCATCAATTGCCCTCCCTCCACCTAACCCCTGGCAGCCTCCAGTCTCTTTCCCATTACTATAGTTTTGTCTTCTCAAGAATGTCAAATAGGTAGAATTCACAGTATGTGACTTTTTGAGATTGGCCTCTCTGGTGGACCTTTTTTATGAGTCAGAACTTTTATTGAAAATAAGCAATCAGTTGAATTCACTTGTCTGCCAAACAGTGTTCGCAGGTAGAAATTTGCAGAGGTGACTTTGCATAAGCATATGGGGTCATCTATTTCATCATGAAGGCCAATTTTTATGTAATATTTGTTTTGAAGGTTCTATTTAAAGTTCCTCATGGATAGACTTCCAAACTATATCTACGAACAGTGTCATGTTGAAATAACGTCCATTAAAATATGACACAATGAAATGAAATCTTTTATTTTATGGGTCAGACACCTGTTAACAACTCTGTTATTTTATTTGCACACATATTCATCCTTAGGGGATCTTCTGTTTCAAGTCCTTGTTTATACCTTTTGTCCAAGACAGAGGAGCTGGGACGTCTCCTTCAAAGAGAATTTTCTCAGGAAGTTGGTGGCAGAGTCTGATTACAGGGTGGTTTTGAGACCTTCATCTCTGTCCCAGACACTGACACATAGTGGACCTTGGTGACTTCCTGCTGACCTCCATTTCCCCTGCACAAGTACAGGTGGCAGTTGTGTGCTTGGAGAGTGGCCAGCTGGAGTTCCAGATGCCTGCTGATGATCAGGAAATTATCGACTTAGTGGAATGTGCTGGAGCCCTGGTGTCCTCACGCGCTGGACGCGTGCTGTAGCGGCCATATCTCTGAGGCTGGCCCCTGCCAGGAGAATGGGGCTGTCTACACTGGGGGCAGGAGACAGCCTGGGTAAAGGTAGAAAAAGAGCTAGTTCCGGGTGGTTTGCCTGCCACGGAGGTAATTGGGAGAACGGATTTGGGGATCTCAATCTGACAGCCACCAGGAGACTTCCCAGGCAGCCGGAGGAGATAAACCTGTCAAGAGGCTGTCTGCTGTCTTAGGCCCAGGATTGTCACTGCTGCCAGGCAGGGCTTTGGTTCTCCCAAAAGAAGAGTGAGCCACTCATAGCATTCTTTCTCAAAGTGCGGAGGAATCCTGGACTCTGAGGCCATACCGGTGACACCTGCTGTGTCATCTGATGGGTAGATGCCAGTCAGACTTCCTTTTGGCTTAGCAGGTAGCTGGCAGTCACTTTTGAGACGCAAGCTCTGGATTGTGTCAGGAAGCTATTTCTTCTTCATCTGTCAAGAAAGCAGGTTGTAATGAGAGTAAGCATAGCCTTGTAGCTTAAGTCTTAGATCTCCTTTAATTGGTCCATCTGTCAATTGAAAGGCTATGACTGACAGCTGTAATTAACTATTATTAAGAGAAGGCATTAGATTATTGAGAGTTGAGTAGTTAGGAGCAGTGGTCTGGAGCCAGACCATCTGGTTTCCCACCTCGGTGTGTGGCAGGACGATTCTTGGGCAAATTGCCTACTTTTCTGGACCTTGATGTCCCCAACTGTAAAAAGGGCATGGCAAAAGTACTTCTGTACTTCATCACATTGCTGTCAAGACACAGTCCACACATGTTGTGCAGCTAACAAACGCCATCCCCCCCATTATTAGCTGACTTTGGGTACTCTGTATTTGGCCACCTCTACCAATGTGTTGTCACATTCAGGCTAAGAACTACGGATCAGCATGATGTCTCACTTTATAGGGTAAAAGCTGGCGTCTGTCTGGGAAAGCTCAGTGATGCCCCCAGAGGCAGACCAGGACTAAAGGTGTCCATTGACTCTCAATCCTTTGTTCACACTGCAAAGCAGAACGCTGATTCGTGTTGTAAACTGTTTAGGTTGGGCACTTTGTTAACTGGAAATCTCTATTAACTTGGGCTCTTGTGCCTCGTCAAGACAGTAGTAATTAAGTTTCAGATCAACCACTGCAAGTCACTGGATGTCACTTCAGCAGAGTTTTCGCGTCGAGCATATTTTTGCTGTGCTCATTTGTTTACACAATGACTGTCCATGTACAAAGAAGGGGCAGGTCATAGTTAACTGGAATGTGTGCTAAGCAAGAACTTCTCGAATACCAACCAGGAGTGATAACGGAATTTATTGTCACTTGATCCCCTCGGCCAGCCCGTCTGTGTCAACTTGTTTTTCTCTGGTGTTCAACCTTTCCATCCAATTGTTCCAGCGAAGAGCAACCTGGCTTAGTGATGACAGGTTTGTTAATAGGGGAGCTCAAGATAAGGCAGTGGCAACTCCCTGTGCCCTGAGAGTTTTCCGTCTGCCTGTTGAGTGATCCGAGAACTTGTCAGCCCTTTCAGTTGACGTGGGCGAGGTGCCGGGAGTGGGGAGGAACACTTGTGTGTCCAGCTTGCACGTGTATGTGCTCAGCACTCCCCCAGCCCCTGCCAGAAAAACCTCCCTCTCTGTCCTTGCAGACGATCCTCATGCCAACTCCTGTCTGAAAAAGAAATGCTTGTGATTTGGAAATGTATTTTCTTATATGCACAGAAGGTGTTTTGAGTTTTGGCTTTTGCCCAGTCCACAAATGAGATAACTCCCAGTTGTCCATATGAATGATCTGTAGTCAAGTTGAGGATCTCAAATTGGCTCCTCCTGTCACCGATCAAGTTTCTGGACTAGGCAGCATCATCTAACATTGCTAAAGTAAATGTGACAGGTAGGAGAGGTGGAATTAACACAGATCCGGTGCCTGCCTCTCTGTGCAGGTCTAGTGTGTGCTGTCTTGGTGCAGACTGTGTTCCCTGGAGAACCGTTTGCAGGACAGGTATGTGCTGCTTCTCATTTACCCGTGTGAGGTACCCACGTCTTTGTGAAGAAGTAGCAGTTGTTGGCATGTGCAAGGGAAGGGTCTACCCGTGTTCATCTTTGCATTTCCATTCATCTTATTAGAGCAGAGCGGTGCAAGCCTTGAAGTGTGAATGAGCTGGGAGTGTGGCTGAATGAGTGCAGACTTGCTGAGCAGACTGATTCAGGAAGCCGTCCTCGACTCCCCTGCTGCTCGCCGTGTGCAGACGCCCTTCCTAAGTGAACGTGGCATTCGTGTTGGATGAAGGCCATCGCTGGGTATGAAATGTGACTACATGTCTACTTGAATCCTCAGCGGGCACCTCTCTCCACTTACAGTGATTTAAAGGACATGGGTACTGTTGGAGTCACACAATATTTGGGACAAAGGCTTTTCAAACAGAGATGGAAGGTATGATTAGCTTAGAAGCCTCACCTTAAGAGAGAGAGGTGTGAGGACTTGTGAAGTTTTAGTAACCCCCCCCCCATACCATACCCCATTCTTAGCCAAAGGTGCAAAAACTTGCTGCAGAGCTGGTAACATTGAGGCATATAGGGGTATTCATGGATCTGTAAATTCCCTTATTTCTAATGGATCACACTGTAATTTTAAGAATGAATGATCTAAATTTAATTGGGAGCCTTCCTTCCAAGGAAGTTTTGGAAGTATCCTTGGGTGCCATGGAATGCCATCTGTTTATTCATTGATCCCCATGAATTACAGAAGTCACTCTAGATGGCATTATCAAAGACGGGCATTCTCAGGGGCTTGTGGTGTGCCCCTTGACCCAGCATTGTAGGACATAGACTCATGTGGCGAGAAGGTTGTGGAAACACACCTGTTTTCTTGAGCCTGGGGAGAAAGTTCCCCCACCAGGTTCTACCCATCTTTACCACCTCTCTAGACTTTGGCAATCAGCCTCCGGCTTCAGACTATGCTTTGGCTGAGGCGACAGCAATAAGGTAGTCTCTAACTACTTTGTTTTTTCTTTCCTTTCTTTCTTCCTTTCTTTCTTTCTTTCTCTCTCTCTTTCTTTCCTTCCTTCCTTCCTTCCCTTGTTTCTTTTCTTTTTTTTTTTTTCTGCATATTTAGGGTTATTTTCTAGCTATAGCAAGCAAGATGGGCTATGCATTTCTGATCGTAATATAAATTTCCATTTAAAAACTAATTTAGGAGGATGTTATTTAAAGAAAGAGAAAGTATGCAACTAGCTGTGCAGGTGGAATTCATTATAAACACGCTGTTAGGACGGACACGAAAACGCCCTGGCCAGAGTGGATGCTCGTGCTTGGGTTCAGTCAGGGCGGGTTCCTCCCCGTCTTGTCAGCCCTGCATCACTGCCCAGTGGGCGAGGCCAGCCAACCGCTATCCTGTGCAGGACCACGTGCTAAGTGAGTGCCATTCATCCACCCTGCGTCCTCATCCAAACCACCCCATGAGATGCACAAATAACAACTTGCCGTTTTTAAAGATGAGAAAACTGGAACTTAGAGATGGTGATTGACTTTTTCCAACGATGCATGGCTGGTAAGAGGCAGAGCCAGTGTGGACACAGGCTGTTTGGGTCCAGACCCTAGTGCTTGCCCCTACATCACCTTGAATTTAGCACCTGTCATGGCCCCAGGGAATTAGTCACTCCAGTTTACTGCCATTGATGATCTGAGTTTATAGTGAGGGAAAAGAAAAACACATTATTAAAAGGAGGCAGAACAGCAAGTGCCTGAACTTGAGACCCATTCGCCATCCCCATGTGACTTCCTAATCCTCATCTCTGTTTCAGTGTCCTTTCTGTCTCCTTTCTGCCACTGCCTCTTAAAAATCGGTCCATGTTCTTGAAATCCTTAGTTTGCTCATTGAGATGGTATTTTATATTCTTTCACCGTCTGGACCAAAGCCTTTGGATTTGGGATGTACTTGGCTTAGGCATATGCCAATATTTATACCTTGATGAGAAGTTTTTTTTTGTTTTTTTTTTTTTCCCCTTAACAGACGCATCCCTTCACATCTAGGTTTGACTTAAGAGTTCATCAGAAATATTCTTGCATGTTAATCATGAGTCTTGGAGGATAACACGTGCTTTTTATAAATACACACATTATTCATCTCTGCTGAATGCATTCATTCCTTTTAAAAAGTTTTCTGAGTAAATTTCATAGCATCAGGATATTACTTAAGTTGGTACATCTTAGTAAACCTCCAAGAACATGATAAACTCATTTTACAAACTGTTAATGCATACTGAAACTTGTGATAAATGAGAACATTTAAGACCATTTCATGGTTTCATGAGAAAACAGGAGAAGTCAGCCTGTTAGTGCTGGTCCCATTCTCCGATATTGTGGGTTTCTTCCAGGCAACAGTTTGTCCCGGCCTACAGTGAGCTAACTTGATTTGAAACTGAAATCCTACCTCCTTCACCTTTCTCTTCCATCCAGAGGGAGATGGTTTGAAGTGCTATTTTGCTAGCCCTGACATTGACAGAAGAGAAAATATGAAGTTCTTATTGAAATTATTGATGCAGAAAGAAGAAGTTACAGGTGAAGAAATGGTCATTTCCTGACTGTATTGCAAGCACTGTGCTAGTGTGCACCCCATTGTCTCCTCTAATTTGTCCATGAAACAGGAGAATGAAAAAATAGGCAAAGGGCTAGTGTGCCTCCAAAGCCTGGTATTTTTTACTACATCCTCTTCTAAACAGGGAAGGTGGTCCTGGCAGTTCTGACTTGCAAGTAGGGAGAGCTCATCCTGCCAGATGTAGGAATGTATTCGACCTCAGTGGTGAGGGGGTGAGGCAAGTTGTGTTTCTTATCAGACCTTCTAGTTTTGGGTTGCTGCAGGCTGGAGCCTGGGAGTCAGGAGTGAACATTGAGACCACTAGAAGGGCAGGTGGTCACAGAGTTGTTCCATAGAAGAAGGCTGTCCTCTGTTTCCATGCCCTTCACCTAGCCTACATGACCCGGGAGTTCACACACACCTGCCCTGCACACAGGTGAGCTGTGAGGTGTGAGAGACAAGGGGTTACAGACGGCCAAGGCCCGTGAGAAGAATGCTCGGCTTGAGCTCTGGACGATGAGCGAGAGTCATTGGATGAAGAGGGCTTTCTGGAAGAAAGGAGACAGAATGTTCTGGGCAGGGAGACTGCATTTGCCAAAGCCTGGAGGGGACCCAGGTGAAGGCACACCTGAGTTCCTTAGGAAAGACCAGTATGGCTGGAGCTACAGAGGGAAGGGAACCTGCGGCCAAATATTAGGGTTGCCGCAGGGACAAAACCTGCCTCTGGACTTAATTCCCCTGCCATCCTGTTGGGTAAAGAAAAAAGGAGTGAGGGATAGGATGAAGGGGTGGGAAGAGAGTGGAAGGAAGTTAGGGAGGAATCTCAGGGATGGTCATCAAACATAAGCATTGCCCAGGGTGTGTTTTAAGGATGGTTTAAAGGACTTGGCCAGTCCTAAGGGATGAGACTACAAAGCGTAACAGTGAAGTTGACTTTCCTGTTGAACTACACTGGGGCCTCTCTGCCCTTTACTGTCAGCAGCATTGTAACGTGCAGGGACACCATGTGGGTCAGCTTGGGGAAAGCCCTCCAGACCTCTCTGAGCCATCCCAGCCCCAGGCAACCACAGTCTATTAACCCATCTACTTTACATTCTATGGATTTGCTTATTCCAGGCATTCAATATAAATTGAACCATACATTGCCACTCAGGTTCTTTGTGACCCACTGAAACATGCATAGAGCTATGGGGCAATCACCGATTCTCAGGTGTGGCTACAGCAGAGTGCCACAGTGAGTGATCATCTCCAGCACCGTTGGCCTCAGTGCTGGAGATCAAGTCACCCTGGACACAGGCCTTCTAGCTTTTCTTTTGCTCTGTCTACCTGTTGTGGTACTGCGTTCTGGATTAGGAGTGTTCTTTCTATCTGGGGCCACCATGTACTGCACAGTTGGGTAGATTGGGCACTGGCATGAGTGCCCAGCTAAAGGCATAAGACCAAGTTCAAATGTAGTTGTTATCATTGGGATGTTCAGTTGACGTCCAGGTCTTTGGTTGTCCCAAACAAGAATTAAGCAAGACACAGAGAAGTCATAGATAAGGTACAGATTTATTGGAAGTCAGGACAGCACTCCACGAGGTAGAGAAAAGTCGGCCAAGAAAGAAAGGCTCAAGGCCCCAATTCTGGAAATCAGGGTCTTGTATCCTGGACTGTGGTGTATTCTCTTCCCTATATGGACCTGATTGAAGAGCTTACCCTGTTTGCTTCCATTGGTTATCTTATGAAACCTGATTAGAATATTTTTCCAATTTCCCCCCCACCATTGGTTACTTCAGGAAACCTATTTAGAATGCTGCCCACTTTATCCCACGGGTCATTTTAAAATTTGAACCTGTAGCAGGAGGTGTCATGGTAATGGGATTTATTCTGACCAGGGACAGGACTCATCTCCTTGTCTTGTCCTCCAGCAGCTTCTTCCTAATACCCTGTCTCCACCATCTTGGTGTCCCTGGACTCCTATCTAACACAATCTGCACCCAGTGTTCCCAGCCATGGGCCCCAGAATGGGGTTATGTCTGTCCAGAGGGGAAGGGTTCCTTTTTTTTTTTTTTTTTTTTTTTTTTGTCCCTCAGATAAGCTTTCAACAGGGACTCTGACAGACCTTTGGATATCACAGTGTCTGGTCTTTGACATTCTCAGGGTTGAGGTCTTGGTCACAGTTCACCTGGGTTTTATTTAAGTTTGAGGTGGTGACAACATAGGAAATGCAATAACAGGTATTTTTTTACTTTACGGATTTACTCCTATAACAAAAACTTGCCTCCTTTGTGTTCAGAAATCCACAGCTCTACCACGGGCAAGAGGAATTTTCAACCTAATTTCTCCTCCAGTTCCCTTCTGAGTTCTAACATCTCTTGCTGTTCCCATCTGTGTTTCTAACTTTGGTATAGAGCATTTCTGGGGTTGAATTGGCGTTGAGAAATAATTTTCACAAAAGGGTAAAATGATGACTTTCAGATATCAGAATGAATACATGTTAAAGATTTTATTTTCCTTCTTACTTAATTCAGGAATCAGGCAGATGTTATAATCCTTACCAAAAGATAAAAATGATGGATTGATTGATCAGGAATATTAAAATGGATGTGAAGATGCAGGCAAGACACTATTTTTCTATAGGAGAGGGGAAAAGTCTGTGGAGCCCCTCCTGTGCAGGACAGAATTTGCAAATCTAGAGACAAGAATTATTTGCACTGCTATTGTTCGTCTACAATTTACCAAATTGTACAATAACTTCTATAAAACCAGAGTCAGATAAATGCAGAGAGATGTTCCCTCGGGTGCCTCCTTTTCTATGGAAGCAGATATTTTTCTCTGCACGGGTGATCTGTGGTATTTTCAGCACACTGGTGAACCTAGATAAATTTTTGTTACAGGTGAGATTTCAAGATAAAGTCAAGATTTCTTTTGAGCTCCAAATAGTCTTTGGTATGTGGTTTTCTCTATGGAAAGAAGAAGAATCTAGAATTTTTCAAAGGCACTGTGATTAAAGAGCAAGAGTCAGGAGGATGTGGGATGGGGTTTCTGGGGAGACACCTGTTAGACCAAAGACCAGGAAACAAGGTCTGGATTTTATTCCAAATATCTTCACCTAATTCCTCTGTAACCTTTGGGCTAGGCATTTATCATCTGCCTTTTTGAGACAGGGAAATCAGTATTATTTGTTAAGTACATTGAGGTTCCCTGAAAAAAAAAATACCAGTTTAACTGCAAAGTGTTATTATTAATCCCCTCAGCCTTGCCCTGTGTCTTCTAGTGGGGATTTTGACACCTTGGATACATTTGTCTCCTAAATCTTCTATCTCCTCCCTCTTTCCACCATTAATTTCCACAGGAGCAGGTGGGGAGATTAAGTGTTTTCAAAGGCTGCCTTAGGATTTTTTGTTGTTGTTTGCCCTTGAAAAATCTGTATAAGAAACCTTAAAACTTTCTCCCCCTCCCAGTTTCCTTCCTTCCCACTGAAATATTTAAGTTAATAGTCGAGGGAATGATTCTAAATGTTGTTGAGTTCACATTGTTTTGAAAGACCTGCTGAAAATTCAAAACTAGTCTTATCAAACTTAATGGAATTCTTCAGGTCTGCTGAGCCAGCCCTGCATGTGGTGGAAAATAAAATGCTGGAGCTTCAAAAGACAAGAAAACATTAAAAAAAAAAAAAAAAAAAAAAAGGAAGAAAAAGAAATGAAAGATGTGGGAACACTTCTGAGATCTCCTTGTCTAGAATTGTGTGTCCCTATTAATCACAAGGGGCTCTTCAGGTGCATTTCACTCTATGAGAAAAAGCCATTTTTATAAGGAATGTCTATAAAGGATTTGCGATGTAATACGCTGTGTCTACTCAATTTGCTTCACTTCACAAAACTGGCTAGCAGAGGATGGATAATAGTAGCCGGAAGACTTATTTTTCCTCTTAGCTGTGACGCATTAATGACTTTGCTATCCCTCAGTGTCCCTCCTGGGCTGAGGTAATATTCTTTAGCAAATTAAGTCATGTGATTCCTAACTTTTATCACCCCAATTCCTATCTATCTCGCTTTATTTGTCACGTTTTCTTTGGGTAACTCCATAGGGCAGAGGAAATTATGTTTGTCTTCACTGTCATTACAAATTTCCATGATACTGAGTTGATGCTGGATTTTGGAGATGACTTTGTTCTTTCCCAAATGCAGGAACTGCAGCCACAGTTCAATTCAGTGCACTAAATATTTGTTGCCTTTTGGGACTTGGTGCCAGCGCTCATTTACACTTCACACATTCATCACTTTGCTAGCTTTCGATAGATTATTTCCCCAGCCATCCCAACCACACTCATGATCTGCTTCTCAATTCCTGGGGTGTTTATTATCTGTCTCTTCTACTGCTATTTCTCTTTAACCATTTGCAGTCCAATAAGGTTGTCTGTGTATTTGTTGGTTATTCATTCTGTCTCCCCATGGGAAACATATATGCTTTAAGGGAAAGAAAATTGTGTTTTATATTTCTCTTTGGTCCCCTGTAGCACCTAGCAGGTGCCGGAGTCACAGTAGGTACCAGGCAAATCCTTTTACAATTACCTAAATGGAAATAGCATTGGGCAGACTCATGCTAAGTTACACAGACTGTCATAAAGGTCTGCAGAAGAGTGTGCTGATTCTATACAGATCAGCAACAAGGCAGACTTGAAACATTCTCCATGCTCATTTGTGAATGGGGATGGGTGTGCCATGATTTAGCTGGATGAATAGCTCTTATCATCAATTAATAGAAGAATACACCTGTAATTGTTGGGAGGGAAAGGAAACATCTCTAGTGTCCTTTTTCTCCATGGAATCTTAGAAATGGAAAGGTGTCAATAGCTGTGTCTGTGGGGATAACTCAACTTTAGACAACTTTGAGAATTGGCATCTTTCCATTGTAGTGCTTGGGGGTCAAATGCAGAAGCAGGGAGACCAGTTAGGAGACTATTGTAATAACATGGTGAAAGATGATGGCCCCTCAGACCTGCTTTGGTGCACTTGGAATGGCAAGAAGGTAGTTCCAAAGGATCTATGTCAGTGGTAGTGCGAGTTACATGGATAGTTGATTGGGGTCCTTTTAGTGACTCTAGAAATTCAGAGAACAAGTCCAGGAGGAATGCCACTCTCTGTTTCCTGGTGTTCAGTTGTTTGGGGCAGAGCTTGAGTGCTGGTGCTATGATGAATCCCAGCTTCTGTGACAGGTTGGCTGCAGACCCAGAGTTGGACAAACAGTTGAGGTTCTCCCAGTAATTGCTCTCCCTGGGGATGAGGCACTAATCATTCAGAAGTTTTAAAAATGCATCAGCTTGCAGGACAGTTTCTCCCAGCCTGGCCCAGTCGCATCATAGAAAAGCTATCTTGGTGCAGCCTCTGCTTTTGCATTAGTTGACCCCTGTACTTGTGAGTGGCCTGAATCTGAGCCCCATAGATTGCTCCTTCTTGTTAGAGTTTGGCTTAAAGGACAGTCCGGCAAACATTGCAGGGGTCCAGTTGGTAACCCATCACTTCCTCCTCTCCTGTCCTGCAGGAAGGATAGCTTTATCCCAGAGAGGACAAAACTCACCATATGGAAAGGGCAGGTTGCTGAGAACATCTCAGCAGACCCTGAGCAGAGATGACAGAGAGAAGGGATGAACCCTGCAGCTGGCTGACATCTTGGGAATGAACAGTGGTCTGAAGAATTCCAACTGCATGCTTTTCCTGGCTGTGGGTGTTGGGAAAATTACCTAAGGACACTGGGCCTCAGTTTCTCCAGCTATACAATGGGGATAATGATAACAGAAACTTATCTTGTAATATTTTTTCAAAGGGATTAAATGAGTTTATATAAGTAATATATTTAGAATAGTGTCTGGTACAAAATATGTACCAAAGTTTGCTTGCTATTAGTATTTATTATATTATTAATTGATATTATGACTTCTTTATAGTTATTATATTTAGTTATTATGTGTGTATTATGTTATTAGTATATTATCCAGCCAGGCCCAGTTACTAGCTTTTTGGTAACTACCCACTGTGGATTTAACTCAGGATATTTACTGATGCAATCTGTATGAATCCTGATCTTACTTGTAATACAGGACAACCCAAATGGAGCACACTTGTCCTCTTTGCCCATGGGTTTCCCTTTCTGTAGTTTAAGTTACCAATGATCAGCTGTGTTCTGGAAATATTACATGGAAAAATTCCAGAAATCAACAGTTCATAAGTTTTAAATACATACCTTTCTAAGTAGCCTGATGAATTCTTCTGCCTTCCTGATTCATTTTGTCTAGAGTATCTGCACTTTATATGCTACCCAGTTGTTAGTCACTCAATAGCCATCTTGATTATCAGATTACTGTATTAATGTGCTTGTGTTCAGATAACCCATATTTTACTTAATAATGGCCCCAAAGTATAAAAGTAGTGATACAAGGAGATGCTAGAGTATAAAACATAGGATGAGGGGCTGGGCTTGTGGCTCAGTGGTAGAGCGCTTGCCTAGCACATGCAAGGTACTGGTTTCAATCCTCAGCACCACATAAAAATAAATAAAATAAAGGTATTAAAAAAACATAGGAGGACAGATTGACTCTGGTACTATGTGACAATGATGTAGAGAATATAGAAAAAACTTGGTATATAGAGGGTTTGATACTATTCAAGGTTCAGGCATTCCCAGGGGTCTTGGGAGGTATCTCTCTTGGATGGAGTTGAAGATTAACTTACTGAACTTGGATTTGTTTTGGAAACACCACAACTGTGATCCACAAAGCAGAGGTGGTAAAGAAACTAAAGACCAGAGGGCTAAGTAAGTTCAAGAGGGCCTCTCAGTGATAGTCCTCAGTTCTTTCTCCATGATCAGAGTTTACAGCATAAGGTCAGCATGTGGTCTTGATGTCTATTACACCCCTGTTGCTGTGTGAGGTATTCCAGGACAGTTATGCTCAACCTGGATCCAGTTCTCTGTTTACAAGCCTGGGGGTAGGCCTAGGCATCTGCATGTCAGTAGGCACCTGTAGGAGCTTCTAGAGAAAGTTCCTTCATCGCCATTCTCAAAGCAAGATGGTAGCCTCACTCCCGAGGGGGCCTTGGTACAGAGGCAGTCATTAACTTAAGTGAAAATGGACAGCAGACACTGATTCTGTGCACCTCTGTGATGCTCACTCTAAAAAGCAGCCTTGAGGAAGCTGAAGATAGTGGTACTCCCCCTGTCCTTGCTCAGAGGAGGACAGGAGTGGCCAGGAGAAGTTTCCTGAAGAGAGCTCCCCAACCTTAGGAATCAGGAATGTGGAGAAGAAGGTGAAGGCTGGGGAGTGGGGGCATCATGTAGAGGTGAAAAGAACCTGGGGTGGGTCATGGATGGTGAGGACCCCCACTGGACATTTCCCGGATCTTCCTAGTAGACCCATGCTGCAACATCACTGGCTCCTTCACATGGCTTTCCTTATACGGACAGGTGGCGGGTGACGTAATCTGCCCCTGGCTGATTGCTTAAATGGGTTGGGCCTTGGCAAGGGCTGGGCCTCTGTTGTCTGCCTTTTCCCTGGTGATAGAGCCCTATGCACCATTCCTCTGCTCTCCTCCCTTAGCTGAGGGATGATGGTGGACCTGTGCAGCCTGCCAAGAAGTTCCTGGAATGGGGGTGATTGATGTCCATGTGTTTTGTGGGATTTGTGTGGCTCCGTCTTTAGAGAGTGAGTGGCTAGGCTAGGCATGGGCACACTGGGGGAACAACCATTGGGGCAGGTAGGAGGCAGGCCCTTTGAGCTTTTGGAGCTCCCTCCTCCCTCATCTACCTCTCTCTCCAACTCACAGTCAACCCTTGGCTTTGAAAGATCAATTTCTCATTGGATTCCAGTTCTGTCCCTCAAGTGCAAGCCCAGAATGAAGTCCTCTTGATTCCTTCTCAGAGTACCATTCAATGACTTTCTAATCCCATCCTTGGAACCCTCTTGGTGGTCAGTTCCATGGTTCTGAGAAGACTTCCTCTGTCCCCATTATATTGGTACTGGATTAAGAGCCCAGATTCCCTGGGCTCATTCTGCTTTGATCCTCCCACTTATCTGAAATAAATGTCATAATCACAAGAGAATCCTGAAGCCCAGGGCCATTCTTCCAACCTTAACTCATGAGACTTCAGTTGGTACAGACTCTCTGAGGCCTAGGGCTTCCTAACAGAAAGGACCTGGCTTCTATGCAGTCACCTAGTGGTTATTTATGACATTCTAAGATGAAAATCCTTTGTGTACCCAAGAGAATCACTCAATGCGGGGTGATGTGCAGAAGCAGGAATCTACACAGGGACCTTAGGACTAATTGCTACAGAGGATGCAATAGGAGACAGCTTTCATCCCTCTCCTCAGCTTCTCTCCCTGTAGAGTTCACCTGGAGATGGCTTCTGCAGCAGCAAGGTCTACCATCCACATGGAAAGGAAACCCAATGGCACTTGGCTAATGGCCCAAACTGATTGCATTTCCTCTTAAGGTCAATAATTATTAATTATCTCCATTTTCCCAGGGTCTGTAAACCTGCCTCCCTTTTTTGTCCCTGGGACAGCAAATGAAGTCAGGGCCGGCCAGCCAGGCTCTCTGGCATCCAACTCACTTGTGTTCGTCTTTGGCCATCGGTTGCCTTCGTGAGGGTGAAATAGCAGTTTCCACCAGTCAGGGCTCTGCAACCATGCTAGTGTCTGTGTTTTACTGGGGCAATAAATTAATGCTGAGCACTGCCAAGGAAACAGATAAATGGACAGGGCAGCAAACACATTTTTAACAAGGAAAATGGCTTTGTTTTGAGAAATGAGGTAGCACCATTTCAATGTTAAACTCAGTTATTGTGTAGGTTCTTTGGGAAGGGGAGAGGATTCTGATTCAAGGCATCTCGGGGAAGAACAGCATGTGGCATCCTAGATGCTCCAGGGGCTCAGGGAGAAAAGATCTGTTTAGCATCCTAGGTCCTGGGAAAGGCTTGCGTTTTAGTCACTTGTGATAAAAATTCTGCCTGGATTTTGAGCCTATAAATAGAACGGTGGTTCAAGGCTGGCCATACCTGCAGGCTATAATCAGGATAGTCACACTAGAAAGGAGCTGGAAGAAATCTTTTATGACCTGTAATGGTCATTAACTGCCTCCCCAGGGTTGATAGGAAGGAGACTCTGAGAGGAAGCTCCTTGTTTGTGATGCAGATCGCACAAAGCCAGGAGAAATTCCAGCCCTGTCATAAAGGAAAACCCTCAAGACTCAAGAGGAGGGCCACAGGAAAGAAGACTGAGATGAATCCCTGCATGTAGGCATAGAGTGGTGTGTGTCTTTTTATAACCCATTCCTAGTGGGGTCCTTTTCCCACTAGAACATCAGCTACATATTGCTTGTTCTCTGCAGTCTCCCTTGTGCTGGGAATGGTGCCCAGCATATGACAAAAGCTTAGTAAATATGTTTGGGAAAAATGAAATTACAAGTGGTCTGTTTTCCACCTCCAATTCCATGCATTATTCCTTTCTAGCTTCACCGGCCTCTGCCAGCTCCTTCCCAGCCACTTCAGCCTGAACCACTGGTCTCTCCCCGCTCACCTGATTGACTCTTCTTTTTTTTTTATTGGAAATCGAGGCCTTGAGTTGGACCGTATTTTCTATTGTCTCAATTTGACATGAAAATCTTATGGTATTGATCTTTTTTATATCTATTCCACAAACCTTTTCAGGTCACTATAAAATTTTTATCTGTTTCTCTAGGAATAGATGAGTTGTGTTAAAAGTGAATTCAATTCATCTTGCAAGTATAATAGCTTATCATAATAGACTCTTCATGTAATGTGATAAGTACTTCAGAAAATAATTTAGCCTTTACTGGATTTTTTTTTTTTTTCCACTTCACTTCAAATGATTGGTCGGTATGCTGAATCGCTCAGGAGCTCAGCTTTCTGATAGAAATTGAATTTACACTTGCATGTGACCAACCTACTGATTTTTGTTTTAGAAAGAGAGAAACAAAGGAGAAATGAGCAAGAGGCTGGAGGGGAGAGAATAAAAGGAAGAGAAAGAAAATATGAATGTATATTCATGTTTGTAGCTTAATTTACATTCAATTTTGAGGACTTAGTGACAGCTATCTTGGGGAAGATATTTACAAAATGTGCTCTGGGATCTGAAATCAGAGAAAAGAGTAAAGGGTAAATGCTTCTTTTGCTTTAGGGAATGTGTCCTGGTAACTTCTGATAAAGGGAATTTTTCAAGCTTTCTCATCTTCAGTAATTATAATAATTCCATATTTTTTTTTTTTTCGTGGTAGGGGGTTTAGAAGAAATGGCAGCTCTTTGCCAAGGGATTGCTTTATTGGGAAAAAATCATTTGCAATAGAAATGTGTTTAATAAGATAAGTGCCATTTTAAGTGTAGAGTGCTGTACCCCTGGCAAGGAATCTTAAAGATGACTCAAAGCTTTTTTGAAACACTGCCATATAATTAAAGAAAACCAACTTAACGATCTAACATTTAGCATTATTCTTTACAGTTCTCCTCTTGGACTGGAAAGTGGTTGCAAAAATAGCTTCATTAAATTAGAAGGAGAAGCATAACAAACACATATAGATGCATGTGTATATATATATTTACTTCATTTTAAAAATTATTATTTGTAGAAATAATCCACTGTGTGTGACCAAGAAAAGTAATGTAGTGTCTGTGCCTTTCTTTTTTTAATCCTTCCCATTCATTCATCAACAAGTATTCATTGAAGTTACGTCTGCTGGTGGGCATTAACAGGACTACAGGAAGGATCTAACATTCAAGGCATTACATCAAGGGAATTATAGTCGAGTTGAGGAATCAAGACATACACAGAAAAATAGTTCAGTGTTGATGTCAGGTAGTATGAGATCACATGCCCTCAAAGTGAAAGTTGAAAATTGCTTTAGAATATCAAGCCAGGGGAAACACAAATCTGTATGTCAAGGAAGGCAATCATTCATTCACTCATCACTTCATTCATTTATTCAGTAACTAAATATGAAGCCCAGGTGCTGAGCTGTGTACAGGAGATATAGCAAGGACTAAACAGATCAGGGCCCTGTCCTTATAGAGTTCATGTTATCTTGATATCAGAAGCAGTAAACAAGGAAAGAAGTAAATAAACAAAGTGATGCCGAGGGATTATAAATTGGTGAAGGAAATGAAATAGTGTGAGGGGAAGGGTCAGGGCTGTGCGCAAGTTCATGCCCACTCACAACTCACACACAGCCTTGGGAAAGGCAGTCAGGGAGCTTCAGGAGCAGCTTGCCTGGGTTCAGGCCCCAGTTGGGAGAGGTGGCATGCTTTCCTCATCTTGGAGGACCTGGAAGATGTGGCTTGAAGGATGGGAAAGGGCAAGGGTTCTAAGACATCTCAGATGATCTGAGCTCCCCCCACAAAGTGTGGGGTTGCAGGAATTTGCATCGGGTAAGAAGTCCAGTGAATCAGGGAATGATAGAAGCAGCCAGAAGGTGGGTAGGTGTTTATGGGTAAAAGAGCTTTATTTTGCATCTTCTAGTAAGATCATCTGGAATGAAAAACCCAAATGGTTGCTGTCGTGCTGGAGATTTATTTATTTAGCATTTACTTCCAGAGCCCTTACTGAATGCCAGAGACATTTTGGAGTGTTTTACAAATATATTAACTCATTTCATCCTTACAGCTCTTTGAGGTAGATGCTGGTCTTCCTCCCCTCCTACTGACGTGGGAACTGAGCATGGAGAGGTGTCTTACTCAAGGTCTCCTTTCTGGGAAGAGATCTGGTTAACGTCCTTAGCCCTTAACCACAGTACTTTCTTTCCATGAGAGGAGGGAACATCCATGTCACTCTGGGCACTTCTGAGCGTCCTCATCCTGGACTGGAAGAAAGAGAATAGGGACCTTTTTATTTACGTATGGGGTTTAAGAGCATCCGCCATAATGGAAACTTTTTGATCTGGCTTGCCCATACAGTAGTTGTTGGCAGTATGGGCCTGTTGGGCACTTGGAATGTGGTCGGGCAACCAAAGAACTGCATTTTTTTTATTTCATTTTCATTCAAATATAAATCTAAAAACAGAAGCAATGGAAAATACTGTTCCATTAAAAGCAACTGTGTTGTTTTAATAAGACTAATTTTCATAGATGGGACAACTGTCGCAACCCATATGACATGCTGTCACGGGGTGTCAGTTGCACAGATGATTCCTAGTATCTTTAATGATCTAAAGCACATCCTGACCTCTCTGGAAGTAGGTTTGAATAAAGGGGAAATCCGTGTTATGTTTTGATGGACATTGAGCTGTCATCCCAGGACTCCTGGTCCTCATTATGCTCATTCCAGTTCGAGTTCCCAGGGAAGGGCATGTGTTATTGTTCCTTAGGTTTTGCAGGTGGAGTGCCACAGAGAGGGAGCTTGTATATTGTACCTGACTCCAATTTTGCCCAAAGAGATAGATTCAGAATCGCAAAGTTCCTTAGCTGGATTGCACTCATACCTTCGCCCCTTGCCAGTTTCTTGGCAATGATTGACATTTGCATTGCCACCAGCAGGAAGTAGCTGTTCACCCACCCTAATGCTGAGGGTCAAACTATGCACGTGGCCCCAGAGGCCCCTAGGATCAGGAGGTGAGAGGTCTATGTTTATTCTAGGCATCTTGCAGAGCTTGGGAACAGCCTGACAAAACAACTCAGGTTACTGGAATCCAGGTGGAAGCAAATGACCCGATGATTGAAGGGCTCTATCTTAGTCCTAGCCTTCCACTTGGTCTGTGTCCTCCCAGGTCCATCTTGAAGTAGCCTTCCTATCACTGTGGTTTCCGGGAGGGGTGTGGCTGTGTGTATGGGGTGACCTGGCTCCTTATAACTGGGTTAGTTTCTGTTTGGACCACTGCTCCAAAGTCATACAAGTGGGGACCTTGGAGGTCAGGGTGTTCCCTACCACAGTGCCCTGATTCTCCTGCACAGATTCTCCCGACTGTCCTTGCAAGTTCCAATCCACCCTACCTTATTCTTGTTAAGATATCTCCCAGTACTGCCCAAATAATCATGGCTTTCATACCCATGTAATCAACGGTTCTCAGCTGGCTGCACATTGGAATTATGTGGGGAGCTTTCTTTATCTAATACAACAGAAAAATAACTGATGCCTGGTCCTGCCCCAGAGATGCTGATGTAATTGTTCTGGAGTGTAACCTGAGTTTTACAAACTATCACATTCTTCCCTGAGAGCATCCGATGCATTAAAATGATTTTTCTCAAAATATGTCAGAATTACAGGGCAAGAGGGTGCAAGGTACTTACAAAAAAAAAAAAAAAAAAAAATAGTAGATTTCTGAGCTATTTATCAAACTTTGAAATAAAAATATTTGGAAAAACACTTAACACTTTTAACCGTCAATCTGTCAATCTAAGTGGATTATTTAGTATGCTACAATTTCAACATCACTGTGTTAAATCATTAGCATCTTAGCATAAATTTATTTATTACTCCTTCTGCTTTTTAAGAAGACCAAGAAAAAGAATTAATATGAAACTCAAAGGAAATAATCTCTCATGGTGATATGTCAAAATCTTAGATGGGGAGATCTTTTGGGAACAGGGGGTTTTACCAGAAGTCCCCAAAATGATGATATACGGGTGACAGTCCATCCTCAAGGCAGAGCTGAAACAGTGTTTTGGTTAGTCATTTGGGGTGGGGGTACTTCCTCTGGCAGTGGGAAAGCAACTTATGTCTTGGGTTGGCCAAGCCTCCTTGGGTCATTCTCTTCCTCCTTGTCTATGGATTGCTGGGAGCTTCTGTGAGATGTGAGCACTGCATTTCTTTGCACTGGTGCAGTGTCTGCCAGGGATGGCTTTTGTTCAGTCATTCCTGGGGCTTGTGACTGATGAATCACTGCACTTGCTCAGACAGCAGTGCAGAGCCGCGCTCTCCGCCAGAATCTCGCCATCCTATCCTGCATGGTCGAACACTTTCCTTAGAAATACCAGCCGTTCATTCCCTCCACTTCCCACTTTGTGTTTAAGTACAAAGAACATAGGAACAGACTCAAACTGCACCAGAGTTGGGGTTCAGTGTGGGATCCAGGTCTGGATTGCTCTCTCCCTAAGAGAAGAATTTGAAAGCATGTTGTGCTAGATTTCTCCTTCACAGCTATCACTTCCCATGGTGACCTTAGGAACTAGTTCTAATGGGCTGCTTTTAACCTGAAGTCTTGAGATCCCCATTTTCTTCCTTGTCAACATTCAGTGACAAGTCTAATATCATGATCTCCAGCAATTCATTAATTCTTTCCAATGCCAGACAAGGCCTTAAAAAAAAAAAAAAAAAGTTCATTTATCAAGGGACCATTAGTGTCACAGAAAGGCCACCAGATTCTCAGAACGTCTCCTATATGATGCAAATAGCATGTGAGTCTGTGTGTTTGTGTGTATGTGTGTGTGGGGGGGCACTCTTGGGTGTGCATATGGGGTGTGTGCTTGTAAGGGACCTGGAGGTGTTAGTCATCAGCATTCACCTGCTGGCATGTAAGGTACATCAGATTATGAAACAAGAACTGGAAAATCTCCTGGAGTGGATAGAAGAGCAGTACAGATTTTACACGGAGCTCTCCCATTTCTGGATTTAACAGCCAGGTATTAGATCTCTTCAAGGGCCCAAGTGCAACTCAAATTGGATGACCGTATTCTTTACATCCACAAAGGACACTCTTGAGAGGTGCTCTCTGAGAATTATCTCAGGACGTTAGGCAAATGTGGAACTCGAGCCACCTTATGCACACAGACTTGGCACCGGCTGCTATCAGGAAGCCCCTTTTCTTGGTTTACTAAACTGCTGGCAGAAGTCACTCGGCACTTGGCAGGTGGTCTCGTGTGTTGACTTCAGTGTTCCCAGGGACAGAAAATTCAGTCCCATGTGTGGTGTCCTGTCCTATTGTTGGGTGGATCTCATTGTTAAATTGGAATTCATTTGACCTTTCCAGGATGAGATTGCAAAATAGTTAAGAATATGTACAATAAAAGCAGTTAAGCATGCAGTGTCCTTGGGAAGGGAGAGAGGATTGCTTATGCTTTGGAGGATGAGTGGGGTCGATGCCTACCCTTTGTGATCTTATTTTTGTGAAAGCCTGCCATCATGGCCATCAGAGAAAACTATCCAGCCTTGATGCTTCTTTGCTGGGGCTGTCTTGTCTCCTGTATGAGACATGTAAGCTCCCTGTGCCTCCACACAGAGCTCCTTAGCTGGACCTGGTACGTGGAATCATAGCACCATCTTGCTCTCCATTCACTCTACAAACACCCATCAGAGAGTCCTTAGTGGGTTTTGCATGCCCTGTGCTCTGTGTGAAAAATGTGCATCTTAATCCCATTAACTCTGGTCCTCCTTCTTCCCTGAAAAGTCCCCTGGTCCTGCAATCTACAGACCTCCTGGCTCCTTCTTTTGGAGCCAGTCAGCTGTGCAAGTTACTCACCAGTGGACTCATTAATTGAGTGTCCATTCTCCTGTGGACCATGAACTTCAGGAGGGGCAGGGGCCATGGCCTTTCAGTTCTTCACTGTATATCCAGGCTTGGCACAAGGCTTGGTGTATGGAGGTCACTTCATAAACTGTTCAATGAAAACATAAATAAAGGAGTGAATGATGGGGCACAGAAATGAATGACACACCTTTTATCCTCAAGGAGGAGATTACAGACAAGAGACTGAGAAGAAAATATATGACTTTGTTAGAGAGTGAAAAATGCTTTGATTGGACTATACTCAGGGTCTCCAACAGGGCTCCCCCATTGGATGGCCGTCCAAGGGGAGTTAGTCGCCATCTTTCTGTTTCTGAATAGATTGATTATTCAAGAGAAGAAGCAAAAATTAAAGAAAAGAAACAATAAAACAAACAAACAAACAAACAAAAACCCACACCCCAACCCAACTGCCATATACATTTGAAATATCAATTAAAACAAAATCTTGACTGGCAACTTAAAATGACAGATGTGACTGCTGCTCTGGAGGGCCTGTCAAGCACACCAGTGTCCTGATAAAACTGGTCACACAGAGCGTGCAAGAGAAGCCAGGGTAACTCCTGAACATTTATTTTTTTATTTTTTTATTTTATTTAGAGACAGGGTCTCACTGAGTTGCTAAGTGCCTCACCATTGCTGAGGCTGGCTTTGAACTCGCGATCCTCCTGCCTCAGCCTCCCAAGTGCTGGGATTACAGGCGTGCGCCACCGCGCCCGGCTCCTGAACATTTTTGAAGTGAGTGGGACTTGTCCTCTTCATGTCTTAGAACATCTGGGAAAGATAGACAGTGTCATGACCTTTAGTTCCCTTGTTTTTGGAAGCCCGGTGGACGCCATTTTTCCTTGACACTAAGCTAGTCTTTCCAACAATAGAGTAAATAATATACAAGTGCTCCTTGACTTAGGATCAGTCAGGTCCCAATAAACCCATTACAATTTGAAAATGCATTTAATCCACCCACATTACCAAACACCCTAGCTTAGTGACATGGTGCACCGTAGAGTTGGTTGTTCCACTCTTGATGGTGTGACTGACTGGGAGCTGGGGCTCGCTGTCACTGCCCAGCATCATGAGAGAGGGTTCTAGGTAACACCACTATGCATATCGCCAGCCCAGGAAAAGATCCAGATACAAAATTCAGATTCCTACTGAGTTCATGTTGCTTTCACACCCTCGTAAAGTTGGAAGATCATAGGCGGAACCACCCTAAGCTGGAGACACTCAGTGTTGATGTGTTCCAATTTTCTATTTGTGGCACTATCTGTTTACTTGCTTTGGAAGCCGGAGCCTCCTCAGACACATCTTTACAAATCTTGCGGTCCTGGCTGGAAGTGTCTTCAAAGTCTAAGCCCATGCATTTGAAGGGAGGGTTTCAGTACTTTTATTAATATCAGTGACCCATCGTTCCTAAATCCATGCAGTACCTTTTCATGGAAAAGATGTGTCAAAAGAAAAACAAAACACCTTACTGACCTTATCCAGCTCATCCAATCCACCATCAAATCTGAAAAAGAGTTTGAATGATATTTCAAAATAAAAGCTTCTGGCCAATTTTCTATCTTTTGGAATGACTTTTAATAGATTTTTTTTTTCCACTATCAGGCTGGAGTTCACTGGTAGGTGGTGCTATAGGATGTCATATCCTCCAAAAGGGGACTCATCCTTTAATAGACACTTTAAGGAAATTTTGTCCAAATAGTGCATAACCAAAACTAACCAATTTAAAATGTTTTTGTGCCCATATTTTTTTTTAAAAAATATTTATTTATTTACTTTAGTTGTACACAATGCAATGCATTTATGTTTATGTGGTGCTGAGGATCGAACCCGGGCAGCGCACGTATGAGGCGAGCGCTCTGCCGCTGAGCCACAACCCCAGCCCTTGTGCCCATATTTAAAGAGAGCAGAACATCTCAAGATGATAGGCTTTTCTTTTATGATGGTTTAAGGCAGTGATTTGCAAAGTGTAACCTTCAATTCAGCAGCACCAGCAGCACCTGGGACTTGTTGGAAATGCAAAGTCTTGGGTACCCCCAGACCTCCTGAATCTGAGATTCTAGGACAGACCTCAGCAACTATGTCTTAACAAGTCCTCCCTCCAGATCATTCTGTCATACACTTCATGTTTGAGAACCACTGATCTAGGGCATGAATGTCTCAAAAGGCATTTGATGGCAGGAAACTCATCTTGGCATCCGTCATCCTACTCTGCACAATATGGATGGAAATCTGGGTTCAAGTTCATAAAGCAGGGGCTTTCTTCTTCAGTTCTTTATCTCCTGCTTGCTCAGCCAAGAATCTATAGTGGGCAGATGCTCAGCAACTTTGTGCAATAAATGAATAATGAAGAACTTAAAATGGTGGGAAAGTTCACAGAAATGAATTCTTGTGCCTGGCAATCTTCTAATGGAGCAGACGAGGAGCTGGATTTGGTGATCATGCTGGGGCTATACTGAAATGCACAGAAAGATTTGTGACAATAAGAGCCCCTAAGCCCTGCAAAGATGTCAGTTCTTCCCACATATACATATGAGACATGGAAAAGTTATGCGGTAAGCTTAAAGAAACCCATCTCAGCGCTGATTCCTCCCAGACGACTATGTCAAACTCTTAAAAATGTGAAATAAAAAAAATCCTTTACACATTTTCTCCTTAACCAGACATCTGGTCTGCCTGTTGAGGATGCTAAGACATAAAGCAGAGGTGGACATCCTACACATGCTCTTCCTTTGTTAAATGACCTTGAAAAGACAACAAGTGACATTCTCTAGACTCCTTTTGTATATTTCATGTATAAAAGAAGCTAAGAGATGGCTGGAAGCTTGTGTCATGATGCATGCAAGTAGCACATGTGGTTTTTTGTCTCCACTAAGCCAGAACTGTAGTTACCCTGGGCCAAGTAACTATCATCTGACACTCACTGGGTGACAGGGATATTTGTGAGATGGTTGCAGGAAGCAAGGGGGCAGCTGGGGCTGTGGTTCCTTCTTTCTAAACTAGCAGCAGTGCAGTATTTGGGGTACCCACCCCTGCTCAGGGTGTCCATCATTGTATGTGTCCAGGTTTGTGCCGCTAACTCTGCCTTCTGATTCTCCAGGTGGTGAAAGGAAGAATTTATGAGCATGAAGGATGCTGTCTTGTGAAGCTTCCTATCTCTTTCAATAAGGGTAGCTTATCAGACAGAGTTTAATAGTACATACCAAAAAATCATTTTGAAGGCAGGAGTGGTGTCAGAAGTAGATAAGCTAGGTGAGGTGAGTTCTTCTCTTTGGATTTCTAGAATTTATTCCACCGTCAATCTTAAGAAAAATGGCTTCCTAGTTTCCTTGGCTTCCCTGATAGCATTTCCCAAAGCTAACCCAGTGGTCTTGGCCAGCAGGCAGGTCCACTCAGGAGAAAATAGTGTAGCACCTAAGGTGCTGAGTGTGTGAAGACGCTAAGACATGAAGCAGAGGTGGACGTCCACCTTTGGACACATGCTTTTCCTTTGGTAAATTACCTTGAAAAGACAATAAGTGACATTCTCTAGACTCCTTTTCTCCATTTTCATGTATAAAAGACGCTAAGAGAGAGCTGGAAGCTTGGCACATTCTTGGACATGCCCTGCACAGGCAGGAGAGGATTTTAAAGCCTGTCCAGTGTTGGAATCAGTGTTGTCTTGTCAGTGGAATGGTTGCTTATCATCTTTGGCCGATTTCCTTTGGTGACATTGCTTTCAAAGGTACACTGATAATCTTTTTTAAAAGCAAGACCTTTGGTGGCAAAATCATTGCCACCAAGATGGGGATTTGAGGTCGATTCTGAGGGTCTCTTTAATGTTTTGCTGATCCACTGAGAGGCTGTGACCACATCATTACTGCAAATTGGTCTTGAGGCTTAGACTTAGAGACCACCTGCCCTGTGTCTGTTTTGTTATCTTCTGGAGGGAATTTGTTATGTGTTTATAAAGTGGTTATGGGATCAAGGGCATGGTCTTTTGAAACTTTCAATCATATCTGGTGCTTTAGCATCAGTTACCAGAGACAAAATAGATTCTGGCTCCAGTCAGAGCCCTGATCACTAAGAAATTCAAGGCAAGCTTTGAGCCCTGGTAATAGACCAGGAGGGAGGAAAGGGGTGGAAGGGGAAAGGCAGGAACCCATATAAGGTCTCTGTGGCTACATGGGGACAGATTCTGGAGACTAAAGGAGAAATGCCAGCTTTAGTAAGATCAAACATCTCGAGAGGTAGAGTCCCTTGTATGTAATAACAAGTTTCCGGTAACTAGCCATTGCTACTGAAAGGAAGGACACAAGTAAACTTGTAGGAGAATGAGTCTGTTTGGGAATCTAAATGTAAAGAGACTTCTGGATGCCACCTGTAGGTGCTCAAAATATCCTGTCCATTTAAAAAAAAAATAAATGTGCTAGAGTATATGTATAAGACCTGGCATTTCAGCCATTTGTCAACCTGTTGTGTTCAGCTCAGTGGTATTAAGTACATTCCTATTATCATGCAGCCATCACCACTATCTATACATACGAAACTTCCTAATGAAAAACTGACATTGAAACACAGTTCCCTATTCTCCCCTCTCCATATCCCCTAGGCCACCATGCCTTTCCTGTCTCTGTGATACTGAGTTCTGTAGGGAGCTCACATGAGTGGAATCATCCAGTATTGGCCTTTGTCACTGGTTTCTTTCACTCAGCATGCTGTCCTCAAGGTTCATCAATAATGTGGTGTGCATCAGAATTTCCTTTTCTTTTAGACGCCAAAAAGCATCTGTTTGTGTGTACCTATCATTTTGTTTATTCACACAACAGTAGACACTGGGTGTCTACTACCTTTTGTGAATGATGCTGCTCTGAACATAGGTGTCCAAGGATATGCTTGAATCCCTGCTTGACTTTAGTTTTGCCTTTAATATAATCTAAGGACTGGCTAGATTTGAGAAGTAGGGCAGAGATGGTTTTAAATTAGTCCTCAGTGACAGTGAGTAGCAACTGTGACCTGACAGTGCTATAGAAGATTTCTCTTCTTATAAACCTAATTAAATTAAAAATCCAGTTGGCCAAGGTACCCACACTTAAGACAGACAATTTCTCTAAAAGCTTATTAGTTGCAAACTTGGGAACTCCACCAGCAGATGGAACTCTCTCCCCACCCCCATACCACCAGATTTTTCAATAGTAAGACAGGAAAGGTCTTTCAAATTTGAGACCTCAAATGGAAGATTTTATCTTGCTTGTCAGCACATCAGTTCTGATGTTGTTGTAAAATTATGCAAAATGCAACCTTTTAAGTTTTATGAGGCAATGATGTGAGATTTCAGCATCATTAAACCTTGACTTCAGGAAAGGGGTGGGTTTTAGGGAAATTTTTCTGACTTACCGTTACAATTTTTTTTTCTTCATTTCACTTCCTTATTTTACTTATTTTAAATTGGGACCTCAAAAGAACATATTCAACTTTTCTGTATTTCCAGTTTGGACAAAATGAGATGAGAATTTTCCTTAGTGCATTTGGTAACCAAATCCACAATTGGGGAGCACAACCCTACAGAAGCTTACGTTTGACCCTAGAATTAGGGCAACATGAGCCCTTGGAAAGAAAAAGGGCCTGCAATTATCTTGTAATTTATGTCCCAGATTCTTCTTTGGGGAACATTAAAAACAAGAAGGATTAGATCCTCCATTTCTCTCTATACTAGTGAAATTCATCTCTGCCCTCCCTGCAAAAGTTCATTATTGAACTTAATTCTGTCTACATGCCAGAAGACACATGATCTATAAGAAACTTGTTCTTTGTAGCTTATATCAAAAGGGAGCTTGTTTTCCAGGGCTTCATGACTATACAGTCATTTGGAAATGACGTGATTTAAAGAGACCACATGCTGGACATATAGGTGGTTAATAACTACCAATAGAATACAGCATTAGTGGTAAGTGATCAGTTTACCTCCGTGTCCCTTGCAATGTGTGCATGTGTGTAAATGTATGGATATGTTCATTTCTTATCTGTACATTGGTATCTGTGTTATTTGTATGTCTCCACACCTCACCTCCTCAAGATAGTGCTTTGGTTTGTTTTTACAGATTCCTAGTCCAAATCTAACTTCACTTCTTCACTGAGCGCTGCCCATGTCTACCGCCTTGGCTGAATCTATTTTTCTTGGAGTTTCCCTAGTGCCTCCCCGTGGAGGTTGCTTGTTTCTTGGTAGCCCAGGGACCACTGGACCCTCTGCCCACGCCCTGCCCCAATGCCCCTCCATCCTTGTTCAAAAGCTTTTCTCCCGAAGCTCCTGCCATCCAAATCCTCCTCTTGTCTCCTCTCTCTGATGCCTCCCCACCATTCAGCAGTGGTTTCCCTCCTTGACTCTCTGCTCTTGATGCCAGCTCCCGCCATCCATCTGTGCACCTGACTCTCCCACTCCTCTGCAGGTGAGTCTTTGACTCCTCCACTAGGATGCTCTTCATACCCACTCTGCTTCTGCTGGGTGTCCCCTCAGTCCTGCTGTCGCCTGGAACTTCATCTCTCCTCTATCAGAGGCTTTGAACTCATATAATATGGCAATCCATGTCTTGTTTCCAGTGAATCGGTTTACAGTGTTTTTATTTGTGCACTTCTGTCAGTCAAATGTCACATGCCAGAATGTCAGGCAGGCAGGGAATTTAGGGGACATTCAAATGTTTAAATGGTACCGTCAAAATGTTTTATACTTTACAAATCTTTTAAAATTTGGGATTTTAAACTGAAGTTACCTTTTTGGTAGCAATATTATATCTTCTACTAAGAACTGTTAATGGTTTAGGATGGAAAAACATATCACTATACTTGTCATATTATGAAAAAATGTCTTCCTTTTTTCTTTTAAGAAAACACTCAGACTCAGAACTGGGGGCTTCTGGGGTTAAAACCTGCAGAATCATGCACTTTTCAAAGACTCCCGGAGGCAGGAGGGGAAGCTACTAGGGAAGACCACCACTCAATTAATTCTTTGTCGTGGTGGCACAGCTGAGACCTAGGCCCAGGAGCAAGCTGACCAGTGGCCCCTCTAAGTCCTTTTGTATTGTGTCTAGTGTCAGTTTTGTGGATTGACATATGACATGAGCAATTGATTGTGCTGTTGGAAACAAGAACTATAAATTGAAGTATCTGTGGGATGTGTGCTTTTGATTTTACATAAAAAGCCTCTTGGACACAGATTCAGTGACAGGCATTATTATCATCATGCTGAATTATAATCATGCACAAATGGTATACAGTTGGCAGGAAAGAATGCTGCCTTTTCAAGCCAAGGTTTTCAGTTCTTTCCCCATATGTAGTAACCTACTAAGGTCCCCACATGTTATGATTTGGATCTTTAATGTCCCCTGATAAGCTCATGTGTTAGGCAATGAAGGAGTGTTCAAGTAGGAAATTATTAGATTATAAGAACAGCAACCTCATCAGTGGGTTAATTTGTTGGATTGATTAATAATTTGGATGGGCTCCTTAGTGGCAACTATAGGCAGGTAGGGGATGGCTGGAAGAAGTGGGTCAATGGGAGCATGGCATTGGACAATATCTTGGCCCTGGCTCCTCTCTCTCTCTCTCTCTCTTTTGGGGCTACCATGAGCTGAGCAGCTTTCTTCTACCACATTCTTCCGCCATGATGTTCTGCCTTGCCTCAGATCCCAGAGCACTGGAACTGGCAGACCATGGACTGAGACCTTGAAACTATGAGCCAAAATAAAATTGTCTTCTTCTAAGTTGTTCTTGTTAGATACTTTGGTGACAATGACAAAAAGTTGACTGACATACCATCGAATACTCATCTGTTCTGATCCCATCTTTTTGCAGATTGGGAAACTGAGTCCCAGAGAGATTGTGTTATACTTAAGAGAGAATGCTGTTTATTGGGGTTCTGTGCTTTCCCCCCCATGTTGGTCATACTATGTGCTTGGTGTCTGTCCTTCCTTAGAACAGGTCCCCTCTGGTGGACCTAGAGTGTCAGGAATTCTTTCCCTATCCTGAATCTTCCACCCTTGCTTTTCTCTTCCCCTTCTACTTTGGGAGTTTGCAGTGAAGGTGATTTTACTTCTACACCTGATGCTTCCTTTCACAGCATGAAGGATTTGTGTGTGTCACATTTCTTAAATCCACAAGGTTCTCCTAGTGATTTGAACTTCTAGATCCTGTCTGAGGGGCAAAAGACAGGCCTGGTTTAACACTATCAGCTTTGTATTTCCTTGTCTGTCACTCTGGGCCTTGTATCTAGGAGTTCAGTAAATGTTTGTTGGAGTTGTTAAATTCACGGGACTAAACATGATAATTTAGATGATGGAATGATATTATCTCTCAGAAACAAAATGTCCCCAGATTGTTTTATCTTGGTAGTTCTTATATCTACTTTTTTCTGTACATAATAAGTTTTGTCATATGTAAATTATACATCAATAATTTGGGGATCACGTAGAGGAAATTGTCCATTTTCTGAGAAGGGTCTCTGCTGCCAGTATCTGGATTCTACATCAAACATGGAGAATCATTAATTAGGGTCATTTGTTCTACTGCGAGCTGAGGAGACTGTGCACAGCCTGCTCAGGAGAGAATTAATTCATTCTCCTCTCTGTACTTTCTCAAGTACTCCTAGCAGATCCTCCAAGCCTGCAGGCCTCATGCATATGTTCTAATGGGCTAATTGTTAAGGTGACATTTGTAAATTAATCTCTGACTTGAGCTAAGTGGTTTCCCCTAATGGCTTTAATTCAGCAGCTCCCACTCTTGGCCACACGTCAGATTTGCTGGAAGAGCTTGTTAAAAATAGAGGTGCCCAGCCTCCCCTCCCCCACTGGTGGCTCCCTGGTCCAGGGTGGGAAGAGAGGGCAACTCTGCTTTTTAAGGAAAGTTCTCCAAGGTGATAGGATTCTGGTGCCAGCCACCTCTGTGTGGGTCTCAAATCCATCTCTGAAGGCCATGTAGCTTCACATGAAGGTTGAAAGCATTTGGGCCTCAACCTGGCAACTGGAATCCAGGTTCCAAAATGGGTGAGGCCTCTTCTCTAATGAGCCACCTTGCCCGACCCAGTCCCCTTTGCAGTCACATCACTGAATCTGCCTTTCCCCAGGAACTCTGGGAAATGAGGGGAACTATTCCCTACTTGGCCATACTAGTTTTCATTTCTGTGAAATTTCCCAGGCTTTTGGAAGGTCTTCATGGCCTGCCAGAGTTTCCATTTTGGAAGATGGTTGTGAAACCCCCTCTCTATTACCATCAGACTCCCTCATGATAAGTGGGACCTACTTTGTTGTGGTGTGTTGTTTTAATACACTGTGTGGGTTCATGATGTTCTGTGCAAACGTGTCATGCTTCATCTTGGAGTTAGGAAAATTGATGACTCACTTTCTGTGCTATGACTTTCTATGCTATGGTTCTAATGACAATTATCAAATGGCTTTTGTTTTTTGGAGGCTCCCACTCTGGAAATATCACCCAGTATTCAGCATCATCAGGTAGCACATGGGTATTTTCAGTAAATCTAAGAATATGGTAGGCAGTACCATGCAAGGAAGCCAAGGTGATTTGGAGCGTCCAGTCTAGAGGAAGTGGGAAACACTGGACAGGCTCTGGTGAAAGCAGAAGTTGTGCTGTGGACGCTGATGTTAGATGACCTCCTGTGAGGCTCCTGCCTACAAGTAATGGTCTGGGACCTGCTTCATGAAGTGCTAGGTCTTCGAGAGGATTATTCTGTGACTCAGCTGTCAGAGGTCATGTGTGTTTTGCTGTCTTGGGTACTGTGCTTTTGTTGACCTCATTTTACCATGTTCCTTGGGTTTCAATCCATCCCCCTCCCCCAACCCCTGGGACTCTAGGAACACAAAGAGGGACCTCCAGTGGCCCTACTCTTATTGAAGGCATGTTAGAATAACCATAACTTATTCAAAGAAAGGACACTTTAAGAATGAAGAGCTATTAGTCTGGTGTGGTGGTATAGGCATGTGATCCTAGTGACTCAGGAAGCTGAGGCAGGAGGGTCACAAGTCCAAGGCCAGCCTGGGCAACTTAGGGAAAACTTGTCTCAAAACCAAAAGAAGCCGGGCGTGGTGGCGCACGCCTGTAATCCCAGCACTTTGGGAGGCTGAGGCAGGAGGATCGCGAGTTCAAAGCCAGCCTCAGCAATGGCGAGGCGCTTAGCAACTCAGTGAGACCCTGTCTCTAAAAAAAATACAAAAAAGGGCTGGGGATGTGGCCCAGAGGTCGAGTGCCCCTGAGTTCAATCCCTGGTACCACAACAAAAAAAAAAAAAAAAAAAAAAAAAAAAAAAAAAAACCAAAAGGAAGGAAGGAAGTAGCTGAATGATAAAGTGCCCTGGCTTCAATCCCCAGTACCTAAAAAAAAAAAAAAAAAAAAAAAAAAAGAATGAGGTGATATCAAGACAAGAACCCCTGTTGTACTTACACTTCTCTGACTCCATTTATTAATGATCCACATAGTTAATAGCTTTCTATAAACTGACTATACCTGTACTGTACAATTTACCATTAATCGAGTAATAGCATAGAATTTATCTGTGTAAGGACTACTCTGTAAGAGGCTACATTTTATAACTCCAAGTGGACTTCAATATTTTGTTTCTCTTGGGGCTACGCATAGTATATGTCAAATAAGTACTTATCTGACTATTTGGAGGCTGTATATTATCATTTAGAATAAGATCTAATCATTCTATGTTCTTCAATTTTTCTTTCTTTCTTTTTTATTTTTTAATTTACAGTAGGGTTCTCAGACAATGAGAATTTGTTAAAAGGAGAGAGAAAGAATAAACTAGACCTTATGGGTGGCTTTGCTAAAGCCATGTGGAAGTCCAGTCTCTTCTGGGTTCCTATTTTCCTGAACAAATTCAAAGGGTTAATGTCTTCCTGCAGCACCTGGATCCAGGTTGACAATGTCACGATAGAGAGGTCTTGAGAGAGTTTCAAGATGCCATGCACATTTACCTTTATTGGTCATTCCTGCAGCACCTGGATCCAGGTTGACAATGTCACGATAGAGAGGTCTTGAGAGAGTTTCAAGATGCCATGCACATTTACCTTTATTGGTCATTCATGTATGGAAACAGCTGATGATGGATCATGGTGGGTGGGACAGTTTGGCTTCCCTGCACCCCACTAAGAGCAAGGCTTCTGGCTGAACACGTGGCCCCCAGTATAGTCCTTGGAACAGAAAGAAGCTTCAGTGCTTGGGAGCTATGGAGATCATTTCCATCCTCGTTTTTTTTTCTGCTCCTACTCTCTCTCTCTCTCAAAGATGCTGATACTTGAGAGCAGCAGGATCCCCCCCCCCCTTGTCACTGGCTGATTTGTTTAAATAAGCAACACGTTATTTCCCATCACAGATACCACATAGAGGCAGCTGGTATGCACTAGTTCCTTTGGTCATCCTGATGCTGGGAAAGAGCTATTGCAGGAGGGTTAGATTTTACTTCCTTGCAGAACGATGTAGATGCCATTTGCAAGGACTTTTGCTTTCCTCTACTGCAACTGTGGCTTTTAGTGGCATAGGACATCTAGCCAGCTCTGACAGAAGCTCAGTATTCAGGGACACACAGGGAGCCAGCTTAACACGGATTAGTCTGGGATCTGGTGTTTATGAATGAAGAAGCCCTTCCCCTTTGTTTTGGCCACACCTCTTCCCTTTGCAGCTTTTTGAGAATGAGGTCAGGGCCAGGATCTAAGTGCTTATGTCACAGAAATAGCAACGCAGCTCCAAATTAATCTTCAGCTTATATTTTGCTGCCTCCTTCAGATAATAGAGGATAAAGCGGAGGCCTGTGTATGTTTTGTTTTCTCATCTACCTTTGCAAGGAACATATGAATGAATGCTTATGAGGGGGAGGCCAGCCCAGAGAGATTCTGCTGGGTAGCTGGTAATTACTGACAGACCACAGGAGTTTGCTTGGATTCAACTGGAGCATGTTTTTGTTTTCAAAACAAAATGGAAGAATAAAATAAACCCCAGTGGTGTATTATTTTAATGCTTTCTTTCATAAGGAAATTTTAGTAGTTGCTATGAAGCTGCATATTCCCTTTACAGTGTAAAGTTATTTCTTTATTTTTTTTTTTTTTTAGTTGTAGGTGGACACAATACCCTTATTTTATTTATGTGGTGCTGAGGATCGAACCCAGGGCCTCACACATGCGAGACGAGCGCTCCACCGCGGAGCCATAGCCCCAGCCCCTACAGTGTCCAGTTATTTCGATTGTCATTTTTCATAGTGTGTAGACCACCATGCCTCCTCAGTAGCTCCCTGGAGGTTTGCAGTATTTCAAATAAGTATCTCATGCAGATTTCATTTTCCATCACTGGCCAACTTTGGTATGCACACAAAATGCAGGTATATGTGATTTTCTCTCTTAGATACATGTGCACACCCACACCCATGTGCACAAAGAGCTTGATCATGGCTAGTCTTTACATGAATTGAGATTCATCTCTGTCCATCAGCCAGTGCCAGCAGATATTCTTATAGGGGTGGTCCCAGGAGACTGCCACTTCTAAGGCCCTCTTCAGCCTGCTTCTCTTTGGGATATTAGCATATCTAAAAGGCATTTGTTGACTGGCAGGTGGGAATTATGTGTGCTGGTGATGATGTTTACTTTTTGTTCTGAGGCTAAATTGTTGGCCCTTGGCCTCTTCTTTATTTCTGACCTGTCCTTTATTTGCTTTAATTGCCTCCTCTGTGAAAGATTAAATAAACACATTGGAATGTTGCGTGAAGACTGAAGTGTTGGTATCAATCTAATCTGCTACATATTCACTTGATGGACTTTGGCGTGACAGGTTTGAAGGAGATGCCAAAACTGTCTTTTATATCAAGGGTGATTACTTTTGAGTGAGGTGTGTAAAGAAGGATGAAGATTGTCATTTAACTGGATAAATCTATTACCTAATTTGTCTTTCTACACCTAAACTGCTTCCTAAGTACTCAAGAAGTGTTATAACTACATACATGTAGCATATACACAGTGAACATACATGTAGCTATGTCTGTATGCACATACCCATATGAACATTTGTATATGCAAATCTGTGCTCTTCAAATGGATCTTTCATGTGTGGAGACAGAAAGCAGATTAGTGGTTGTCTGGGGCCAGTGGATGGGAACAGGGATTAATTTAACGGGCACAAAGGATCTTATTGGGATAATGAAGATGTTCTGAAAGTGGATTATGGTGATGGTCACACAACATGGTAAATTTACTAAAAGCCATTGTTGAATTGTATGCTTACAATGGGTGGATATTGTGGCATGAAAACGATACCTTAACAAAGCTGGTAAAAATTAATATTCTGCACTTGAGTCCCTTTAGATTCTAAGTTACATATAACACAAGAAATATTATCACCCCAGATCTTTACCTGCTCTTTTCCCCCTGAAGTGTATTGATTTCAGTTGCAGAGAAGCTGGACCTGGAGATCACAGGGCCAGATAAAAATCCCAGTGCTCTAAGAGGTAAAAGTCTGCCCTGACTCCTATTGGCAAGGAGCAAGGGTGCTGCCCACTGCCAGATGAGGAGGTGACATCAGATGGCCTGTGGGGGCAGCAAGGCACGCGATTCCAACCAGGTTCCTGAAGACCATTGGCACCATGTTTCAGAAATGCTGCTGCACGTGTCAAAAAAAAAAAAAAAAAAAAAAAAAATACACATCCTGCTGTCCAGCTCTAAAGTGACAGCATTTTTTCTCTTCTTTGCAGGTTGTGTTGGTCTTTGCTCTCAGCATTGGTGCACTTGTGATATACTTCATAGATTCGTCAAAGTGAGTATTCAAATATGTTCTTCCTGCCCTTTCTTTCTGAAACAACCGTAACCCTGTACGTGGGTGAATTTATTTCCCTTAACACCAACCCCTGCAAGAACCTCCTGAGTGCGGAAGACTTTTGGAGGAAGGCAGGGCTGTTCTGTGCTGATTTTCTGAGTGGGAAAAAAAGCTCTCAGGAGGCTGCTTTGATCCGGCTGGCATGGGAGGGAGGGGTGTCTGGGGTCAAGCCTTCCTGCTGGGTATTATTTGTTTTTAAATAGCTATTTCAAGAAGTTAAGAGGGCTTTGATGGGCAATTGCTACCTCTGGGAGGGTGACAGTGTCCAGCAGGTGAGCGTCTGAGCCATCCTTGCCATGGTTGTAGGAGCCTTTTCTCATTTGGGTTTCCTGCGCTTGGATCCTATTGGAGGGCAGATTAGAAAGCGAGGTGCTGTTCTTTCACCAGCCAACCCAATTTTTAGCTGAAGCATTGCATGCTGGTGCTTCTTGACTTGTGAAGGTAAGGACATGGGACAAAGGAGTTCAAGATGACTCCTGGAGGTGGAGGTGGCCAGGGCCATCTGAAGACTCCTTCTGGGGACACTCTAGCACACCCCTGGGGTGCCTACTGAGAGAACTGGTGCTCCAGGGTGGCCTGGGTCCCAGATGGTGAGCACCCTCCAGAGGCTGAAGAGAGCACCTGCTGGGGCTGCCAGGTGGGCCGCTACACCCTCTCTGGTCCCCCAGATGCATCATTTGTTCTAGTTGTTCTAGTGCAGTCTTGAAATTGATGGAATCTGGGAAGTGAACAGAGACAGAGCGTCGTTTTTCTGTTGTGATGTGAACTTGACAACTCTGGCCAAGGGACAGTGACCTTGAGCTTCTCTTGCCTTCTTTATCTGTGGTGAGAGTGCTTTTAACTCCATTCCTCGTGCATTTGGAAACTGGACTTTGATTCTAGGAAACCTGCCTCTTGTGTCTGTTGGTTTGGAGTTGCTGTGCCTGAATACTGAGCTCAGTGCTCATTTTTCTGAGACTCTGGATGATGGTGATTTCATGCACACCTAAACTCCGAATGTCTCAGAGCCTTCTGGTCACCAGCCAGAGGATTTTGTGCATTGGGGTGCAGAGGCCAAAAAGTCACGTTAGGGAAAATAAAGAAGACATCTCCTCTGATCCTCTGAGTCTGGGAGTCAGCCAAGGCTGAGGCTGTTGGAGTGCCTCAGCCCGTCCTCACATCCAGGACCTGCTGCCCTCGCCGCCCTCTTGAATGGAGGGCCTTTTACAGTCCCTAGGGGATGAGGATGCATACTCGTTCCACCAAAAGTCGCTAGCCAAGAAAGGAAGAGTGTTTTTAAATATGGAAGATACCAATTGGCAAGTCATGGAAGGTAAGCCCTCTTTGAATATTTACACTTAGTGTTTCTGGACCCTATTTGAATTAAACTGGAGCTCTTTTAATTCCCTTGGTCTTATTTCTCCCATCTCTCCCCAGGGGTGTTCTCATATGTTGTGGGGTGCATACCCAGCCAACTCCCATGCTGGGGAAAGAGGTCCAGACACGTGGTCTGTGTGCCCCAGAGGGATCACACCTTACGTGAAGGTGAGTGTGGCGCCCTGTTGGAAGGACAGATGCCTCGGATGCACCTTCCCTCCCTTTTCACTCCTGTGTATTGCCTGGAAATAAAATGTTCTTTGTTGGATGGATCTGGATGGTGTCCTTTTTTCTAGTGTCTACTAAGAGACAGTCTTTGGCTTTCTGGGTTCTGGTGTTCTCACCTGCATGGGAGAGGATGGAAAAGGATGGAATTCCCCAAGGCAGACCCTTTCTACTGAACACTCTGTCTGCCTCTATGTCCTTTGGAATTAATTCTGATGCTGCAGAGCCTCGTGGAAGCTGGTATTGGAAGTCCTCTCTGATTCTTTTATGGGTTTGCAAGGAGTCTCTACCAAGGCTGGTCTTAGAGATGGGACTGTCCTTGGGCACTGTCCTACCCTTGCCATAGCTTCAGCCTATCTCTCTTCTATATGACTAAACTGTGTGGTTTATCCTAGCAAGACTTTGTTTATAAAAAAGACCTTGTGGCTCTTTACATAGCCCAATCTACTTTTCATCCACATAACTTCATTTGATCCTGAGACCATATTCCAAGATTTTGACCCATGAGAGGCCCAAGCATCTGTCTCTTCTTGGGGAAAGCCAGCAAGAATGCTCAGCTTAAGCAAAGGGAAGAATTAGTAGAATCTGTCAAGTTAACCTTTATGATAAACCAAGGAATTACCAGGAATAAAACAAAATGAAACCCATTGAACTAATCATAATCAAGCTTAGTGAACAAGACAAAATGAAAGTTTATCCACATACAAGCAAGATGCAAATGGAAAGAGGTTAAGAAAATAGAATAGACATTCTTAAAATCCAACCTTTTCATTCAAAACTGTTACTAGCTGAACAGTCATGGTTTGGCTGGCCTTCAGGGCATCTTGCAAAGTAGCTTAGAACTTCTCTTGGAAATTATTCTGAGTCACCATCCTGGAAAAAGTACCTAATATTCTTGAAATGAGTATTAGTTAGCATTTACCCCTTTCAAATAAATAAATCTGGAGTGAGCCTAATTAATTTGACTGACATTGTCCATGAAATGGCTTGTCTCAGTGTATTTTAACCAGACTTGGCCCCACTAAAATGGCTAGGAACATTCTAGTTGCACAAGCTCAAGATCTGAGCTCTCTGCACCTTGTCTTTTAAGATGTGCAAAGAATGCAGATAAATATATAAAGAAGTCTCTAATGGTTGACTCTGCCAGCTTAGTCTCAGAGTAGGCCACATCCAATTGTACTCCGGACACACTGGCCAGGTGGTTTACTCTACCTCTGTGCATCAGCAGATAGATCAGGGAGTTCAGATAAATGTCTAATTAGTGGCATTACGATCTTTTTAACCTTTCAAAGTGCATTTTACTATCAAGGAATGGAAGATAGGTTGTTCATAAAACCATCTTTTCCTATGCATCTTTCTTTTTGAGTTATTAGGCCAAGATAGATCCCTGAGTTGGTCTTTTTCACTCAAGGGTTGAAGAAGCTATTCTTTGGGTCTTAATTTTCCTGGAGTGATCACCAAGGAAGAATCACTATTGTGGCCTCCAGTGGTTACTATTTAGCTGAGATAGAGCATCTTTGGAGCTCCTGGAGTTGAAAGCTGAGGAGAATCACATTAAACTGTGCTAAAAGTAGGCTTCATCATCCCAGTGGTAGACTCTGGAAAGACCCAAGCAGAGGGAGGTGATCTAGCAAGTCTTTGGATAGACATAAATATCAGTGCCTTTACAATTGCATGAAGCACATGATGCTCACCCCTCCCAAATATCTCCCCTGATTAGCCATCCAAGGGGGACATTACACAAAGGAACTCTATTTCATTTTTATTCTTTTAAAGAGACTTCTTACCCAATTTCCAATTTCTGCCCTGTGTTGTCACTCCAGTTCCTAATTTTTTGTTTGTTTGTTTGGTGCTGACAACTTTCTCAAATAGAAAAGATTTTGTTGTTGTTGTTGTTTTTAATTATACAACCAAGTGGAGAGTTTCCTTTGATGGCCTACATGTGCTAATGTCACTGTTGCTGGTGTCCTTTAATACAAGAACATTAATTCTTATATAATAGATAAGGGATGGAGGGAAGAAAAGAAAGACCTATGGGTGTCGGCAGGAGAGCAGGATTCATGGGTTGCATAATGCAGCGTTCCTGTTGTTCTCAGAATTTCAAGAGAAAGTTGGAAGAGACAGCAGCTCAGAGCTCTGGGTATCTGCATTTTTTTTCCAGAGGCATTCTGGGAAAGAATGACTCACACATGTGCAGATTTTCATTCCTTTGATTCATGTTTAAACACTGCTACCTCTTATGCTCTGGTTACGTGGATTATGAATATTTGATGCTGCATATGCTGAAAATGAAGGTCAAGTCCTGCTCACTGGCGACTTCAAGGCAGGCTCCTGTCTCTAAAAGGCGAGCTACTTGCTGCGAGCAGAGTAAAACTGAAAGGTTATACATTGTTAAAATTTTCCTTAATGACTTTATCTGCTCCAAAATGGCTGGTACCCAGTGTGGGCGCCTGCTGATTTTGCCAGTCTTTGCTCTTGGCTTCTGGTCTCAGCACTGTTGTTTTGGGGATATGGACATTAGGAAGGAGGAGGGAATCAGCACCAATTTGGTAGAGCTTCTAATCCAAGCCCTGGATTGCCAGGGTAACGGTGGTGTTACCACTGGAAAATGGCGTCTCCCCAGTTTGTATAAATTTTGCTTTGGTATTCATTCATTCATTCATACTCATTCATTCATTTTGTATTTATTCATTTATTTGAAGCATCCTCAGTGTCATAATGCTGAACACTGTCCAGGTGATAAATCACTTATGGTTAGATTTGGTTATGGAGAACCATCTTTAAGGTTGTGACAGAAACTGATCAGATTTGTGTAGTCTCTGAACATAAAACTGGTGCCATTGGTGCGATGAGGATACTCAGAGCTCTAGTGGAACACGTTAGTCACTCAGCAACTTCACCACCCATCTCCACATTGCCTGGCCTGTCATTCCTTGGCCAAGAAATTCTCTTTCAAAGGGGGAAGAGAGGGCAGGTGGATGGAGGGAGCTCACATTCACTGACGGTGTGTGAAGTGTGAGCTACTGTGCAAGACACTTTAAAATAAATAGCACCTGTGATCACACTGAACTCTCCTAACAGCCTCCTAAGGTAAGTATTACTGTCCCCACTTTATGGGTGAGGAGGCAAAGCTGCAAAATTTGCCCCAAACCATGTGTCTAATGAGTAGTGGAGCTGGGATTTGGCTCAGTTTGTCTCGCTCTCTTCTAGTTGTCGGGAAGAGAAATTCCAGACTGTGGAAGGAACCAAGGGATTTAGTGTACTGTTGCAAGGTTGGGAGGTGGCTCATCCTGTCAGATCTTCTGTCCTGTTTTTCTTTTGGTCTCCAGGTCCCCACCCTGAGGCCAGCTCTACAGTGTACAGTGCTTAGGAGGGTCCTGTCACAGGCTTCCCCCGAGACGCTCTCAAGGGTCTTGTGCTGTTTGAAGTCTGTTTGAGGCCTGATCTATTTCTTCCTAATAATGCCTTAATAAGATCCTCTTTTTTTTTTTTTCTTTTTTCTTTTTTTCCGGTATCAGGGATTGAACCCAGGGGCACTTTACTACTACCACTCCCAAGCTCTTTTTTAAAAAAAAAATTTTTTTTTTTGGCAGGAGGGACTGGGTTTTGCTCCTTTGCTGAGCGTCTTATTAAATTACTGAAGCTGGCCTTGGACTTGCGATCCTCTTGCCTTAGCCTCCAGAGTCACTGGAATTATAGTTATGCTACCTTGTGCCTGGAGATCCTATTCCTTTTTCCTCATAATTTTTTAGTTGGTGCTTTATAATTATACATAATGGTGGGATTTTTACATGCACGTGATATTTATTTCTGATTTTTAGAAATGTTTTTATTTGTGCATTATAGCTATACGTTAAGAGTGGGGTTCATTTTGAAATAATAATACATGCATGGGATGTTTTCTTTTTAATCTCAGTAGAGTGGTAGCAATTCATGACAGAATAAGGTCAAGTTAGCAAAGAACAAGGAAAGCTGATTGTTTCTCAGGAGCTTTTCCCACCAAGGGAATTCCTTCCAAGTAAGGAACCTTTGGCTTTTCCATCCTATCCTCTGTGCCTGTTACGTGGTAGTGTAGATAATGAGAAAATGCCCTGTTTCCCCATTCAGCAAATTTTCTTTTCCCTTTAGAGAGCTACAGGATTTAGTTAACGTGTTATAGTTTTGTGTTATATTGTAGGAGATTTGTATGCCTAGGAAATTAGTATTACCAAACTAAAGGGATTTCTGTTGAGGACTTGAAATGATATAACTGCCTTCTTCTCTGGTCTTGTTCTGAGTCCAAGAAGGATCCAAGAAGGTGTTGATCCATTGTCTCCTTAAGTGCCTAACCGCATGGCAGGCACCTGGCAGAGCCCAGGTAGCATCATAGGGGTGGCTGTCAGTGTAAGGTGCTGTGGATACTAGCTTTCATTGTCACCACCAGCACAACCCGCCCCAAGAGTGGCCAGCCAGGCAGTCCAGGGCATAGGGAAGGAAGCGCCTCCCTCTACTGGCTTTTGGTTCTCAGTTCCTTTATGGAACAGGGCCTTTCTAGGTGGTGCTCTAAAAAACAAGCTTCAGCTCTCTGCCTCTGTGCCTGTTTTGAGAAGTCACGGCCTGTGTTTAACCTTTGTTGAAGAAGTCAACACAAATCACCATGTGTGCAAAGCATCTCCCTATTCTTCTTTTCTCTTTTTTAAATACTACCTCTACTAGTCCCCCACCCCCATTTTCTCCATCCTTGCTGACATTTTTATTGCCAGGCTTTGGTTTGGAAAATTATGGGCAGGGAAAGTTCAAGGGCAGGATGTTCAGAACAGCACTGTACATCTGTGAAGGGAACACACCAGGAGAGCCAGCAGCTGTTCAAAGAATAGGATGTCAGAGGGTAGCAGAGCCCAGCCCACTGAGGGAGGGGGAACAGGAGTGTGTGTGGGGGGAGGGGGCAAAGAGGCTGTAAATAACTCCCAGTGGGAAGTCCTTGTCCCCTTTCAGAATTTAACCTTTCATGCCCCCACTGAGGAGTAAGCCTAGCCCAAGCCTTCTACCTCATCCAGTTTTCCAGGACATAAATCTGGTGAAGACAGGGAGAGTCTCCCTAGGAGTAGAGAAGACTTCCCTCTCTGTCTGGGTCTCCTCATGGGTGGGGCTGGGGGGGGTCATTGACTATTCTCAGGCTGTCTACTGGATGGGCTTTCTCTGTCTCCCCGTAGTTCCTTCTACCTTCTCTTTTGGAGAGGCAGTCTCTGCTGCCCCTCTTGCTTTTCACTGCACAAGGCCCAAGACACCATATGCAATAGCATCTTAAAAGTCAAGGGAACGCCTACTTATTGGGGGTATTTCATGGAAAAAAAAAAAAAAAAAAAAAAGAAAAAAAAAACATGTCAGGAGAGGGAAGAAGGACTGAAACTCGGCCTTTCGGATTTACTACAAGGAATACGGTTGGCCCTCTGTACCAGCATCGCTGGTAATAAAAACCAGTATAATCCAGACTGGACTCATTATTCATACTTTTATTACTCGTTATTCATTGTTATTATTTTTGTCTCCTGATTTTAAATAAATCAATATTAAGACATTTTTGTGGGTCTGTAGAAATAAGGTTGCCCCCTAAGCTGTGTGCCCACCTTGCCTGATGGAGAAGTTGGCTCTGTTGGAGTCAGCCAACTGTAGATGGAAATATGTGAAAAAATTTGCATTTATGTTGAACATGTCCTGATGTTATGCTTGTCATTATTTGCTCAACAATATGGTATAAAACCATTTTCATAGCATCAACATTTTTATTACGTGTCATACTTCATGAGAGATGACTTAAGGTGTATGGGGGGATGTGCCCAGGTCATATGCAAATACTTTTCCATTTTCTATAAAAGGCTTCAACATCCATGGGTTTTTGTGTCTGTGGAGGTCCTGGAACCAACCCACCATACAAGGGACGACTGTATGCTGTGAGTGCTTAAAGAAGCTGCCGAGGTGACCTTTGTCTCCTGTGCCTCAGTGTCCTTTCACGAGGAGTAAAGATTAGGTGGAATAATCAAACCCAGCCAACTGTGTTCTTGGGATTAGTTTCTGTCATGTCAACTGGCAATATTGGCCTTGAATTCCTTAATTTTATGACCCTGCTTCTCTCTCTCTCCTCTTTCAGGGTAGGGGGTGAGTAGGAGGTCAGCTCTGTTGTGGATGGTGAATAAGGCTGAAAGCGTTGGGTTGGCCGGTTTGGAATTTGTTACGCATTATTCTTGAGGACATCTTGCCCAATTGCTCATTTATTTTTCCTATGAAAACACTATCTGATAACTAAGTCTATAAATCCACGTTTACTCTGCCCTCCAAAATTAGAATGAATTATTTCTGCCCTTTTCACCACTCTCCAGTATTTAAAAGGAATGTTTTGGATGGTCTGACTCTCTCAAAGCCCTCTCCTTGTTTCTCTCCTAAGAATGGGTTTTTTGCATGGGTAGGAACGTTTCACTGTGAGGAGATGATAGATTATTGAGGAGATAGATATGTTGCACCTGACCCAAGCATTACATAATTAATACATGTATTAAAACATCACATGGTACCCCCCTAATATGTACAAAATTTGTGTTTTTATGTGCCGTTGAAGTTCTTTTAAAAATAAAATAAATTTTACAATTAACAAAGAAATAATGGGTTTTGGTACAAATGCAAGAAACACATTCTTTTCTAGGCCCTGTAGTTACTCACATCCTCTGCAATTAGCATTAGTTTATACCCTAAGAGTGCTGGGTCTTCTCCCCACAGGGCAAGACAATTCTGGTGCTCTCCCTAAAGTCACAGGACAGGCATTCAGACCCGCCTGGAGGTGGGGTAGGAGCCAGCTGGAGCGAAATGCTTTGGCTCAGAGCAGTTTAATCCAAACGCAAGGGTAGAGCTCATGCTTACCACAACTGTAGTGGCCCTAGGTGTGGTGGCAGCTGCTGAGTACAGCTTTATCATGGGGTTTATGGGGCTGGGAGAGGTGTGACCTCTTTTTTTTTTTTTTTCCTTTTATCCCTTGCCCTGACAGCCCAGTGGTTTTGGGGAGACCCTGATCAGTGATCATTTGTGTTTTAAAAATAGAATTCTTTTCAGCAAGGATGCCCTTGGGACTTTCATTTTTTTCTTCAAAAAATTTTTAAAAATTTGTTCTAATTAGTTATACATGGCAGTAGAATGCATTTTGACCCATCATACATAAATGGAGTACAACTTCTCATTCTTCTGGTTGTACGTGATGTAAAGTTATACAGGTCATGTGATTACATATACACATAGGGGAATAATGTCCGATTCATTCTACTATCATTCCTAACCCACATGCTCCCCCACCTCCTCTGTCTAATCCAAAATACCTCTATTCTCCATCTCTGCCTCAGTGAATTAGCATCTGCATATCAAGAGAAAACATTTGGGCTTTGGTTCTTTGGGATTGGCTTATTTCACTTAACATAATACTGTCCAGTTCCATCTTCCATCCATTTACCTGCAAATGACACAATTTCATTCTTCTTTAAGGCTGGGTATTTTGATGGATGTATTATTGTGCAAGAAATTTGGGAGAAGGGTGTGTGTGTGTGTGTGTGTGTGTGTGTGTTAGGGCTAGTTTATATCTTACCTATAAAATGAGCAGGGAAGCAGAGGATACAGGAATTGGCCAACAACCTCATCACCGTAACAAGCTGAGATCTGTGTACCTGTGGCCTTAAAGGTAGATTTTGATTGATTACCTACTGTATGTAAGACATTTTGCTTGATATTAGGGGATTGTTGAATTGTTTATAAGGATTCTTTGCATCAAGATGTGTAAATTTTATATATTCTTACAAGGGTCGGGAAGTTCCAGCCCTAAGCACAGGAAAAGGGAGGTAACAAAACAAGATAACAAGATATCAGGAGGCAATGTATTATCCGCTACTAACCCAAGCATTGCAGACACTGAGCATGGAAGGCCAAGAAGCTAAAACAAAAGCCATCTATGGGATGTTTTGGCTTAGGGCAAGATTTTGAATTGAGGAGTTGGAAAACTGAGTCTTCTCCAAACTCTAGGAATCCACAAGTGGGGACCCTCACTGTGGCCTGAACCTTGATCTTGTGGTCTTTATTTTCAGTGAAGTCAAGCAAAGTCGTGCCTTGAAATCAGCTACTAAAAACAGAGATGGAGAAGGGTTTGAGGATAGCACAGCAGAATTGCTTCAGTGGCCATGGTACTTATTCTTCAACTGCACATGATTAAAATCTTCTGAAATTTCTATTTGGAAGTTTCTAAAAGTGACTGAAAGGCATCTTCTCCATCTTTTTGAAACCAAGAGCTCTGCACAATGGGCCATATGAGAACCTCTTCTATGGACTGGTCACATGCACAGCCTCACAGGAATGAGATAGGGAAGAAGTTGGCAGCAAAATACATCTGCGCTCTTGACAAACAGGCCATGCAGGGACCCAGGATCTAGTGTGGAAGCCAGCATTTGCCTCCCAGGATTGCACCGTGATTTTCGTCTCTCTTGGTACATTTGCTTTCTTGGGTCCCGTCTTTTGTAAGGAATATTGGGACTTGTTATATTTTAAAACATCATTGGTATAAAAACAAATATAATGCAGACTGGACTCATGATTCATATATTTATTACTCATTATTCATTGTTATTATTTTTTTCTTCTGATTTTAAATAAAGTAATATTAAGACATTTTTGTGGGTCTGTAGAAATAAGGTTGCCCCTAAGCTGTGTGCCTGCCTTGCCTGGTGGAGAAGTTGGCTGTTTCCCGGTTCCCTGTTCGCCCCATCCTTAGAGAAGAAAACACACTCAGAGACAGATGCCTTCTACCACACCCCTCCAATGTCATCTGATGTTTTCAGATGCACAAATAAAAATAAACATTCCATTTTGAGCCCAGCTTTATAACTTGACTTTGGGAAATATTAACTTCAGCTACCCATAATTTAAAAGAAAATGGCTCCTGGAGATAAATCACAAATTTTAAGAAAACCTAGTAATCTTGCTTTTCTGCAGAGTTTTGGAAAAACACGTGCCTTTTCCATCTCTGTATTTGACAATGAATCTTACTTGTTTAAGAAGTCTGTGCTGCTGTTAAAAATATAGCATTTACTTTGTTGGAGGTTTGAAAGCTCAAATAGACAGGGGATGGATGATGTCAGACATCAGTGGGGCAGATCTAGGGAGGATCATGATGAGCTGGGAGGACCATGAGAGCTTGGGCTGTCCTTAGAGTGGTTTCCCCGCCCCTGCTGATTGCTCCCAAGCAGAAATGCAATCTCATGTGGACAGATCTTCAGATATTTCAGAGAGGAGAGCAAACTGTGCTTGTAAATGGCATCTTCAATTTTAAAATATTGGCCACTAACCCAGAACTTTTTAAAGTACTCTGCAGGCCAAGCAAAACACCCCTGCACGCCAGATCTGGGTCTCCTGTTTTCGGCCTCTGTGCTAAACTCTCTCTCTCTGGTCTTGAATTAGCTCTGCTAGGAAGTGCCAGGAAATATTCTTAACTCTTGCTCTTCCACCTCCCAATAAGGACCATGTCTTCTTCCAGGGTGGGGAATTCCTAGTCTCTGGATGCTCCAGGTCATTTCCCATCTAACACATTTTCAAACACTGCTTCATTAAATTTCCACTTCTCTCTAGACAAATACTGTATGTCACAGCAATAAATCAGCCACAACTTACTGTAAAGCCCCAAAGCTACATATCACTAACTCTACGTCATCTCTGAAAATAACGTCGTTAGAACCTCATAAACACACGCTCTGTTTGTTTAAGAACTGGCCAGAGCTTTTTAAACATGGTTGCTAAGTCACGAGGGCGTATTTTCCAGGACATAAATGGAAGAGAACGTATCCCCCCTTAAATTGTCAGATTCTTTATAAGAAGAGAAGCCAAATCTGTCTGCTCTGCCAGCGTATTAACTTGACCAAAAGAGTTGATTATACTAAATGTGTTAGTGTTGATAATCTTTAGAGACAATCTTTTGACCAACTTAGCTCAGTGGTGGGGACCGTATATAAAATTTGCTTTAATGTCTAGCATATGTGAGTATAAAGCATGGGTTGACATAGATAAATCCTGGCTGTCATTTTCATCAGCATTAAAGTTCAGTTTCCTGAGCACTGTGTTTAACATTTGCTGATGAAATTCTTATGCTATGGTCCCTTCAAAAACAAATTTGGAAGTGTATCTAGGCCTTTCTCCAAGATTCGGTCCCAAGTCAGGGCTAAAGCTCCGTCACTGACCTTTCACTTTTTGTATGGAAACTTGGCAGCTCGCGCTAGGGCAGCATTAAGCTCTGTTTGAACATGGAGCCTAGAGCACAGATATTTTCAGAACCAAGAGAAAGATGGTTGCGTTAACCCCATTTTCAGTAAACCTGCCTCATTAGTCTAGCTTCCGCATGGAAAACACTCAGATCACCCTTCACTTATCAAAACACTCTTAGGAAGAAACTATAGGTAGGGCAGTAAGACCTTCACAGTGTTGGAATCCAGTGCATCCTTCTTAACAAGGACACTCTACCCCATGCCATATTCACCCTATTCATGCCTTGGCAGAATAGGAAATCTACTTTGGGGTGCTTGTGTTCACCTACACTCCTTACCCTCACCACATACCAGAAATGCAGAGAAGAAACCCTTAACCCAGTTTGAGATGCACTTGACCTTGATGTCTTAGAAAGAGCTTCAGGGACAGGATATTGAGAAAGGTGAATAGAACAAGGATGCAATTCAATGACTCTGCCTGGCACGTGTTCCTTCTCCAGCAACAGGAGGGAGCGAGTAAGGAGTACCCTAAGGACTGCACACTCTTCGTAACAGCAAGAACAGGAATAATGAGGAAAGGTCTATGAAGAGCAGCATTAATAATCGAGATGTGCTCCAGGCAGGTGTGCAGCCTGCCAGAGCCTTCTAGCACAATCTGTCTTCAGACCTGAGAGGAGGCTGGGAGTAGATAGGAGGGTGAGTTTGGTGGCTGCGTTCCTATGAGCATGTGCTTGGAGGAGGCAGGAAGGAGCGAGAGTGGTGGTTCCAGCAAGTAGGATTACAGATGGCAATGGACACAGATGACCATGTAGATGATGGCTCCTTTGTGGGTCACGCACCCCCTCTTGGGAGTTGGATGAACACAACAGAAATTTTTTCTTGTCAAGGATCTTAATGCTGATCCATGGAACCCAAACCATGGATTCCTTCTCTGCAAGATTGGTTCACCTGCTTGCTCACCCATTTCTTCTGAAGCTCCTGGGGTCCATGGTGGGCCATCTACTTATGCAAAGGCTGAGTGGCAGTCCATGGGGAACCCTGTCCTCCGGGCCTGCTGAGCACATCTAAGTGCAAGTCTGTCTGAAGAGTGTTTTCTCTTGAGCAGGTGGCCTCCTCCCTGTCCCAGTGCATTGGAATCTTGACTATGAAGACACAAAACCCATGAAACTAGGGAGGGGGACCTTGGCTTCCTACCTCTTCCTCCATACCAAGCAGAAAGAGGAGAGGAGGTGGAAAGGGCTAAGGGCTCTTTGTTTGCTGCTTCTGCGTTTGAGTCACCACCTGTTCTTGGAGGGAAAATTCCTCCTTTGGCTGTGATTCAGGGGCGCTAGCAATCTCCAGCTGGTCACTCCACCAGAGACCCATGCTGTTGTACCAGGATCCAGGCACCACTGGGGCACAACAGACACCAACACCAAACAGACACCAGCAGCTGCCAGCTGGATCTCCCGCCCACCAGAGGGGAGAAAGAGGGAGGAAGAGGACTCTGCCGGCTCATCCATGTCTTCAGACCAATTTGACAGCAAACAGAAGAGCAGCTTGGGTGGTGCGAGGCCCCCCTCTCTCCCAAATTCCCTACTTCCTTCAGATTTCTTTCTGCCCTCACCTGTCTCCAAGCCAGCCGACTGTGACAGTTTAATTGGTGCAGGGAAGGCCAGGCAGTAGGGAAGCAGGCAGGGGTGACCAGCGTTCTGGAAGAAGGAGATTCCCCTGAGATGAGCGAGGGGAACCATGACAGACAGGCCTGAGCACTGCATTCAGGCAGAAGGTCAGGGGCCCTGCTGGAACGGAGCGCCTGCTGAAGAGGAGACGTTTGCCGGCTTCCCCTCCACAGCTGCTTGGGCCAGTATTGCACATGCGTGTGAGTGGTCGGGGCAGAGAGAGCTGCTGAAAGGCTCTGGAAGGAATGCACATTGGTGGGAAGGAGGCCCAGTGGTTAGCAGTGGGGTTTGGAGTCAGACTTCCTGGCTTCCTTCTGCTGTCTGCTTTATAGCTGTGCATCCTTAATCAAAGCTAGTTAACCTTTCCAAACTGTAAGCTCTTCCTTTGTCAAGTAGGCTGAAAGTGGTGAGGAGGGACAGTGATAATACCAACCTTAATATAGCGTGTGGCAAAAATTAGATGGTGCGCGGAAAAGCTCATAGTACAGTACTCAGCATGGACATGGCCCTTAATAGTAGACGTTAATATGTTGTCCTTTTGAGGTTTGTTTGTAAAGCTTGGAATCAGGTATTTTAGAGAGGCAAGATGGGAATACAGAAAAGCTAAGAGACAAACAAGATGGATTAGAGGGTGGCAGCGTGGTCAGTTATCAGGGTAGAGGACAGCACCAGTGCTTGCTGTGAGAGCAGTTGAATGGGCACAGCAGCACTTCCTAAAGATGAGGCTGAGTAGCCTGAGATAAAATTCAGACAGGAAGGTCAGGATGATTTAAGAAACTTCTTTTTCAGTTATACACAGAGACCCATGTATAAGCATGAGTGTATCCTGCTTTGTGATATAAAATATATTTTGGATTGTGGGGTTTGCTACAAAATAATTTAGGAAACACTAGCTTTGAGTCCAGCTGAGACTTTCTGGGCTGCAGGATTTAGGGAACCACTGGGGAGGAAGGCTGGCTTGCATTGGGTCCCAGGGCACAGGTAGAATGGGGTTATGCAGGAGCAGCAGGTGAGGTGAGCAGCCCCGAAGACTGTCCTCACTACTGACAACAAGTGCAAATTCATGGGGAGGGAAGGGGCTGTTCCCAAAACTAACCTCAACCTTAATTCACTTGGAAGGAACCACAGAACTTTCTAAAACAATTGCACTCGTGGTTATGATTTACTACAGGGAAGAAAGCTAGACTAAAATCAACCAAGAGATGACATGCATAGGGCAGAGCCAAATGAAGTTCCAAACATGGCCCTTCCATTGTCACCTTCCTGGGGAGTCAGGCACAGTGTGACTTTTCCTTCATCAATGTGTGCAAAGAGTATTGCCAGTCCTGGGAGCTCACCTGAGGCTTGGAGTTCAGAGGTTTTACTAGACTTGATCATGTAAAGCTGAGGGGGTGCTCCACTCTTGGTCTTTACCTCTTCTGGAAGTTTTGGTGCCATGTAACCTAAAACCACATTGATAAAACCATAAATCACATTGTTAGAGTTTCTGATGTGGTCAGCCCCACCCCAAATCATGCTGTTCCCGTCTGGCTGGCCTGAGACCCCCTGGAAAACACATTTTTATCAGGCATGACATTCCAAGACCTTAGAGATGGCCTCCCAGAAGCCCCAGAGCTCCCTTTGGCAAAGTTCACATCTTTGTAAAGCAGTTGGTGAGAAGACTGTGCCAGTTAGAGGACAGGCCTCTCCTGGAGAAGACTGGGAGTGCAGCCTTTAAGTGATCGGTAGAGGAGAGGCAAATGCTACCTCAGGAACGTGGGTACTTCCAGGTTTTTAGTGTCAGTAACATCAATGTATCATACAAAATACAAGATGTATCCATTCCCTCAGCCCCTGTGTACACCCAGGCTAAATAACTTATTGGGTGAGCCTTTAGCAATGAATAGGAAAGGGGCCAGCCTGACCGCATGCTCCCCAGGTGCGTGAGTTACCCACATAATGGAACTTTGATTCAACCCCAGGTGACCAGGACTTCCCTGTGCCTTGTTCTTTTGCAGACCTGATCCACCTGAGAGACCTCCAGATGCTCTCAGCAGCTCTAGTGAGGAGGACGTCTGTCTCTCTGCTCTCACCTAACTTCCCTAGTGTAGCACTGGGTGAGGTCAAAGCCAGAGAATGCTGAGACCTTCAGCTGGAGAGAGAAAGCAGATCCTCATGTCATTAGGCCATACTGCCCCCTTGCAACCTGACAAATGAGACAACCGCCAGTCAGGAGCAATTATAATTGTGCAATCAAATTAACTTGGATATCAGCTTAATGAAGTGCTTAATGCCCTGAATGAAGCTGAGCCCTAATATTTAGAGAGGCAAGCTGGACCCCAGGAAAGAAATGAACAGGCTTCCATTAATGCCTGTTAATATTAACTGCATTTGTAAAGTCAACCTTTTCTGAAATTGATTCTCTCCTGTGAGGTGACCTACTACCTTTATTTTACCCAGTTCTGCTGAATTTTTGCTAAGGGGCTTTTCTGCTGTGGCCTCTAAGCAGGACATTGGAAAAAACATTTTATTGGAAATGTCCATTGAGCTCTGCATTCTGGAACACTTCTCTTAATGTCACAGGATCTTAGCTTTCTCAATTGAACAATAAAGAAATTCTTCTTCTTCTTCTTCTTCTCTTAAATTCCTGTTTTGTGTTTTTTATTTTTTGTTTGTTTTTGTTTTCCTTAGAAGTGTTTTATTGTAGTTAAAAACTGATGCTCTGGAAAGCAGGTTGATTGGTTAAAAAATCCCAATTCTGATTTACTTGCTGGGTAACCTTAGGTAAGAAATTAACTTCTTTGAGTCTTTGTTTCCTCAACTGTAAATATGGATAATAATATTTTCTGCCCCTTAGTACTGAGAACCATGAATGAGATAGTTCACATAAAGCACTTAATACAGGACTTAGGGCACATTGGTGTTCATTAAACCCATGATAAAATTATTTTCAGTAAGAATTACATGTCACTAGTTTGGTATCAGTAATCTTTATTTCCATTAAAATGGTGACTTAGCTCTTATTTGGAAAATGACTGATGATTCAGTAATTAATTCAATATTTATAGAACGGCCATTAAGTGCCAGGTTCTGTTTTAAGCCCTAAGCCTTTACATTCTGGTATCAGAGAAAGACTGACAATAAACAAATTGACAAATAAATAAATGAGATAGCTTCAGTTGATGATAATGCTGGTAATAAAATAATAGGAAAAACAGGGTTTCTTTATTTTTTTGCCCTAAGAACTCATTTGGTGATCGAATAACTTCTATGACCCCTTTCTCAGAATATTATTATTTATAAATGCATAACAGGAAAACATTGGATTATAAGAAAACCAATTATGTTGAAATCCATTCATTATAAGAAATGAATTTGTGATATGGTATGCTTACCTCTTGATTAGAACATTTTTATTAAGACGTAGCAACAGTTCTAATACACTACCAGAATTTCAAAGTAGGATTAATGTGGTTTGAGACATCTACAATAATGATCACCTTGTATGTAAATATCTGGGATCTCTATGGTTAACAACATTGCAGACATCATTAATGATTTCAAAGTACCTTTCAAATGTAGTCTGTTGTCTGCTGCCTGCATTCATAATTAAAGGAAGTGAAAAATATGAATTAGAGGCTAATGAAAATAAAGATTAATTTTTCTCATCCAGGTTTATGAACCCCTATATACAACCCCAAAACCACTTTGGAGACTGTGGTCCCAGGTTCAGAACCTTTAGAATAGAGAACAACCTGTGCTGGGGTATGAGCTATGACTTCACAGAGGTGAATCAGGTGATTCCAACTGTTATAAAGTCATTTTGGATATATAGATCAGTGGAGTCAAGAGTCCAAAAATAAGTTGATACATCTGTAGTTGATTGATTTTTTACAAGTGGGCCAAGTTCATTCAATAAAGAAAGAAGAGTCTTTGTGAAAATTAATGCTGGGAAAACTGGATAGCTACATGTAAAAGAACAAATTTGGACCCTTACCTCATACCACACATGAAATTGACTCAAAAGGAATCCAAGATATACCTATAAGAACAAAGCTATTACACTCTTAGGAGAAAACATAAGGGTGGTAAGCCTCTGTGACATTGGATTTGGCAATGGACTCTTGAATGTAACACCAAAAGCACAAGCAACAAAAGATAAAATAGATAAATTTGATTGACCTTGCAAAATTAAAACTGTTTAGTTTCAAAGTGTTTTACAAAATACAATTCTTAGAACAAGAGAAAATATTTGCTTATCATATATTGGATACAGGACTTGTATCTAGTCTATGTAAAGAACTCTTACAACTCAATAAAAATAATAATAATAATAATAATAAACAGTTTAAAATGGGCATAGGTAATGTGTGGATCTGTCTCCAGAGGATATACAAGTGGCCAAAAAGCACATCAAAAGACACTCAACACATCAGTCTTCAGGAAAATGCAAGTCAAAACCACTTCGTATTCACTAGGATGTTCACAATAAAAATAGCAGATCATAACACGTATTGGCAGAGATGTGGCCAAATGTCTACCTTTGTGTGTTGCTAATGGGACTGTAAGATGGTGCGAAAGCTTTGGAAAATTGCAAAAATAATTGAAAAACTGGGAAATTCTCAGAAAGTTAAACGCAGACTTACCATATGACATAACCATTTCACTCCTAGGTATTTACCCTAAAGAAATGAAAACATGCACCTGAATGTTTTTAGTAGCATTTTTTCTTAATAGCTAAAGAGTAGAAACCATCGAAATGCCCATGGGGTGGGTGGTTGTAATAATGTGGCATATCCATGTAATCAAGTGTAACATCACTTGGCTGTGAGAAGGAGTGCAGTATTCAAACATGGCACAACATGGGTAAGCCTTGAAGACATCATGCTAACTTAAAGAAGCGAATCACAAATGACCACCTATTACATGGCTCTATTATATGAAATGTCAAGGATAGACAAATATATAGAGATGGAAAGTAAATTAGTGTTTCCTTAGGGATTGTGGGAGTGGGAAAATTGGGAGTTGACAGCTAAGGGCTCCAGGGATGAAAGTGATGAAAATGTTCTACAGTTGGTTGTAGGGATTACACAACTGTGTGAGTATACTAAAAACAATGGAACTGTGCACTTTCGAGGGGCGAATTGAATAGCGTAGGAATTATAACTCAATAAAGCTGTTTCAGAATGAAGTCATTCTAACTGGGATGTGAAATATAAGCGTATAGAATAAATGGAAGGTGGGGGAGCAAGAAGAATATTTGGAAGGCCATCTCATTAATCTTAGCTCAGGGAGCAACGCCTTGGGTTAGGATATTAATCATGGATGGAAAGGCTGTTTAGTTTAAAATAGGGAGGAATCAAGAGTGGCTCCCAGAGTGCTGACTTTAGTGAAGGTGTTCACCCTCTAGAAGCCCTGAGTGGTAGTTATAATCTGGAGAAGCAGTGTGGAGTGCTCTAGTTTAGGTCTAAGGTGTCCCCCACAGGCCTTTGTGTTTGACCACCCCCAGCCTGCCGCCCTAGTGGGAGGTGATGGGACCTTTAGGAAGCGTAGCCTGGTGCAAGAAATCTAGGTCACTGGGAAAATGCCTTTGAAGGGGACATTGGGACACTGACTCTTTTCTCTGTTTTTGCTTCCTGGCTGCCAAGAGGTAGACTGCTAAGCACTCTTTCTATGATGTATGGTGCTGCTACAGGCCCTAAGTGGCAGGGCCACACTTCCATGGACTGAAACTTCTGAAATCATGAGTGAAAATAAACATTTTCTTCTTTTAATTTATTATCTCAGGCATTTTATCACAGTAATGAAAGCTGACTATCACCAGAGGATTGGAGGCACTTCAACACTACAGGTTGTGTTGGTTTGCAAGGTGTTATGATCATGAATTTTATTTTATTTCATAGGGAAAAATGTTCACCACACACGCATGTGCACCCACATTCACAGTTATCTTCCCATGCACACTCATGCATGCAAAACAGCAGCATAAAATCCACATGCTTCAGAAAAGCAAGCCAGCCTCATGACTGAACAAATAAATGAACTCCCAGCCTCATGACTTCTCACGTCAATGCTCAATTTGTTCAGTGGACACAGATCACTGATTAGAGTGAGTAGGAAAGAATTGCCTCAAGAACTTATGTTTCCTTAAACACGTCCATCAAGCATAATTTTCTCCCAGTTACAAATATAAGTGGGAAAGGAGAGGAACATGTCACATCAGGGCCTTGGGTATTACAGGATTTTGATAATGTCAACAAAATTAAGAATAAAATAATCAGGATTTCTCTATCTGTTGGTTCCAAGGGAAAGCCCAGGCTCAGTAGCGTGTCAGCCCAGGTGTGCTAAAATCTGAGTTTCTTAAGGTACTTCTCTAGAGATAGCCAGACTTCCATAGTGACTGAGCTCTGGAAATTAAAGAAATGGTTAGATGGTTAATTGAGGTTTTTCTTTTTTCTTCACCTCAAATAGAGGCAGACTTCCCGGAAACCTGAGCCTGGAGCTAAAGAGGCAAGAGTTGGGTGACTCTCAGGCTTGAAGAAGATTTATTTCCCTCAGCATTGTTCTCCTTTTCTTCCAGGGCCCCACTGGGACCTTGGGTGCCAGCTCTGTTAATTAATTGACAGAGGATTGATTTCTAAACCTGACTGTGCCAACAAAACTTTTGCTGGATAATTCCAGGCCAGACAGACTTACATGACTCATTTTCCTCATCTGTAGAGGATATAGTGCAACAGAGAACTTCTGGAATACCTTCTTCTACACTTTACCACTGTATGTCTGAATAAATATTCTTCCTCCTTAATTGTGGACACCAGTAAAGAAGAAGACATAGGTTTCAAGCAATCTGCTTTGAAAGTACCTTTTTTTTTTTTTTTTTTTTTTTTTTTTTTGTTTTCAAGTTTTATTTAATGACCATGTCTCCATAATATTTATACACAGAGGCAAAAATAAAAGGAATAAGAAAATCAGTATACCTTACTTTGAAGATGTCCAAAGCAACATATCTTTAAATATATACAAAATCTTTTATTGAATCTGTTCTGGAAAACCCTGAACAATACACATATCAAACACCATATTGTGTGTGGGGTGGGGGGTCTCACAGTCCTTTTTGTATTGGTATAACAAAATATCTGAGGTTAAGTACTTTATAAAGAAAAATGGTTTATTTGGCTCATGATTCTAAAAGTTTTATTGTTGGACCTCATCACAGAATGTATACTTTGCAGTGGGTTTCCCTACTGAATAACGTTCGATTAAATTAATGTTAAATTTTTAATGTTTATTCTCTAGACCAGTAGATGGAGGTGGGGGAGATGGAGCTGCATGACAATTGGGAACATCAGCTGAACTAACTGGTCTTGCCATGCCTAGAGGGCAAGTAAACCTCTGTTTACTTTCTATTGTGCCCATGTTTCAGGATCAAATGCTCATTACTCTCAAGTCCCTTCAAGAACGTGGTCTTATTCATCCTGAGACACAAAAAGTTCTTGGCCACAAACTACTTGAACTTTGAAGGTGTCACTAACATTTATGTTCCTTGTGGTGTCCACATGCATCCCTGTAAAATTTTAACTGTGTCTCCCAAATAATAATACCCACTTGCATGTCCCAGTGATGTTGTCATGGGGAATTACTCTCTTCTTGGTCCCAAGCACCATGGGTCCTCACACTGAAAGTACTGAGGACCATTCTTCTTCCAGGGTGGTCTGATGGTAGTGAGGTGGGCACCAAAGGACTGCAGGTGGCCCAGTGTGGAATTTCTGATCCCTGGAGGTACTGAATATGGGAAGAGGATGGAGAAAGCAGCATGAGTGTTGAGAATCAGTGCTCAGTTAGCCCAGTGCGTGATAGACCAAGATGATGCTTGGACAGGCTAATAACATTGTACACCTACAAACTTGATATTCTTTTCATTAAAAAAAAAAATTACTTAGCAGAGAATAAACTTTGTGTGGGGGAGGGGGAGGATAAGTTCTTCAGAGGCCCTGGCCAGTCTCCATAGCAGTTCAGAGACTCAGCTGTCCTTTGAATTTGGGGGCAACGGGGGTCGGGGGTGTCTTAATTTCTCACAAGTGGCCCTTCCAAGTATTCTTCCCCATCACAGGTTCCAAGGACTGTCTCTTGCTGAAAAAATCCCATTTTTTCCATCTTGTAACATTTTCAGTGATCCCTTGAGTACTCTGTAGGTTGACTGCCAGAAAAAAACTGACTTGTTGGCAAAAAGAGCATGCCCCTAATCCATTTATGGCAGACAGTTTTCTAAAATAATTTTTAATTAAATGGTTTCTCTGTGGCAGCCGCTGTGCTAAAAGCCTTTGATAAATCTCACCTCACTTAATTCTCATAACACCCTAGAAGAGGAATATAGTGTTATCCCCATATTACAGATGAGGAAACCAAGGCACAGAGAAGTTAAAGTGTCTTGCTTAAAGTGACTGCTAGGAAGTAACAGAAGTAGGACTTGAACCCAAACCTTTCATTTTAATCCCTTTGTTTGTCATGGGCAAAATCACCTAGTATATATTTTTTTTCAAAGTCATGATTTCAGACCCCTGATCATGACAACAAAATGAAAGCAATTTGAGGACAATTTCATTCTTACAGCATCACAGGTACCAAACCTGTTATTTATTCCTGAATCAAGATGGGTATAATAATGCAGTACAAATAGCCATAATAGAAATCTTACTGAGAACTGGTAAAGGTTTGGTCTGGTGCAGGGAGTGCCCATCTCCCAAGGGACTTCTATTTTAATTTGGTTCCCAGGAGGTGTAGCCTTCGTGACATGGTTTGCTCCTTCTAAGTCACTTGGCTGATGTGAACACTGAAAAACAATGGACCCTGAAATTCACCAGCATCTTCTGGGGCCTTATGAACCTCCAAACCAGACCTGTTTAAACAGTTACTGAGAGCTTAAACCAGTTAAGGAAAGGGATCGATCACTTTTCCTATTTGTAACTAATTGTTAAAGAAAAAAATAAAGAAGCCAAAAACTTAATGGGGAAAAATTTCTCTCTTGTGCTTTTCTCCGTGGAACTCACTCACATTGCTAGATATTCTGTGTCCAGGGTGTTGACGTCAGTGGCAACAGCATGCCAGAATAATTATCCAATATGCCATAAATGCCATGCTATGGTCTGGCAAAGGAAATAATGCCCTGGGCAAAGGGGAAGTTGAATGATATAAAAAGCAATGAGCCTTTTCTTAATTACTCCCTAAGAAGGAGAATTCTGGCTCTTAAGATGCACTGAAAATGCAAAATGTGCCTATTTTTTAATGAGGGAGGGACAGCCTCTTCATGGCTTCTGCCATTCCTCTTCCGATCTTTGGTGGTTTGTGAAGTGGAGGCCAGGGCCAGCCTCCCTCTGCACGCTCAGGAGTGTGAGGTTTTCTGAGAGCCCTTTCTCCCTCCACCTGAAGCCCCTCAGAGCAGTTATGACTGCTTCCTCTTCTCTCCTGAAGGCATCCAGTCCTGGGCCAGGCAAGGGAAAGATAAATGACTCCCATGGCCATGTTGTAGATTACTTAGTGCCAGTTGTCAGTTCTCTTCTCCCGGGGAAGGGTTTGAAATGAGATTGTTTTCGACAGACTGTCCATGATAAATGATTTTCCGAGTAAGAAATTGCTTTCAGTGCTGGACCTCACCAAATCACTGTGACAAATTTTTGTGGATGCAGGGAGTCTTCCCACTGTCATCTTCTCCTCCGTCATGCTGGGGAGATGGGGAGGCTGGGATCGCAACCAGGATGGGTCAAAGAGAAGATCTCCTGGGTGAAGACCAAAAAAAAAAAAAAAAAAAAAAAAAAAAAAAAAAAAAAAAAAAAAAAGATGGGAGGATTTTGTTTCTGGAATGTGCATTTGGTCAGCTCCCATCAGCTGTTGCTAAAAGCCAATAAGTGAGGCTCAGAATGTTCGAGATCCCAGAGAGGTAGATGAGCTCAAGGGATGGATGCATCTCTTGGCTCTGGATTATGATGTTTCCATGTCTAACTCTTAGAAGGCAGCTTGTGTCGGCTATAAATAGATCCGGGATATGTACACACAGCGAGGGCAAGAACCTCCAGGCAATGTTCTCAACCTGTCATTAGTCCCTGACCCTTCCTGAAAAATTATAAAAATAGCATGCCCTCCTTTAATATTATTTGGCAATTCAAAAGATTAAATAGCGTGTATAAAATCACCGAAGAGTCTTAGAGGCTGCCTTTTCCAGTTTCAGAATCCCACTTCCTTCCTAGATCTTGGGAGAAAAGGGGTCTCCTGCAGGGACAGTCACATATCACTTGGCAACAGAGGCCCCAAGGCACCGACCGACAGGAAGGTACCACTAGACGCAGAATCTGGGGTGTCAGTTGGTGGCATCATTGGGGTTGTTTTGTCAGGGCCCAGGTGACATAACCATCCTGTTGGAAGGGCCCTCAGTGCTGTCAGAAAGGCTCTGACAGTGCCAGTTTCAAAGGGGATTGCTACTCTTCTCCATTTGGACATACGGCCTCCAAGGCCCATTGGTGCCTGCCATGTCTCAGTCCCTGGCTCCTTCTGAAACTCCATGGAGAAGGCCACAGATCCCTTTCCTGAGGTGGTCACGCTATGGCCAATGGCCCAGGCCAGCCTGTGAACTGCCTTTGGTGGCTGAAGGAGTGCTACCTGCTGCATGGACTCAGAGATAGGGTGCACACAATTCACAATAGCTAAACAGTGGAACCAACCTGGATGCCCTTCAGTAGATGAATGGATAAAGAAAATGTGGTATATACACACGATGGAATATTACTCAGCAATAAGAGAGAATAAAATCATGGCATTTGCAGGAAAATGGATGGAGTTAGAGAATATAATGCTAAGTGAAGTTAGCCAATCCCAAAAAGCCAAATGCCAAATGTTTTCTCTGATATAAGGAGGCCAATTCACAGTCGGGTTGGGATGGGGAACATAGGAGGATTAGAGGAATACTAGAATGGCCAATGGGGAGGGAGGGGAAGGGAGGGGGCAAATGGGTGAAGGAAAAAAAAAAGATGGCAGAATGAGATGGATATCATTACCCTAAGTGCATGTATGAAGTCACGAATGGTGTGAATATACTTTGCATACAACCAGAGATTTGTAAAAAAGTGCTCTATATGTGTAATATGAAATGTAATGCATTCTGCTGTCATTTATAACATCTTCGAATAAAAAATAACTAAAAAAAAAAAAAAGAGATAGGGTTCACAGAAGGCCTTGTGCTGGAGAAGCTCCCAGGTCAGAGAGCAGGCTCACTAGAACTCTCTGGAGAATTACTGGGGATTTCAGAATCGGCTTTTGCTGTGACTTCAGAAGCAGGGCCTGTTGAGTGCTCCTTAGTTTTTCCCAGCAGCAGAGGTCTTGTGAGGTAGGAGGAAAAAGATGGGTCCTGCTCCATCTCCCCACCTTGTTCTTCCTAGATGACAGAAAACACCCCATTCTTCTAATAGGTTCAGTTTTGTTTAGATGCACAAATGGATGGACTGGGGTCTGAGAGGAAATAGATGTGCCAAGACCACCCTTTGGCCCACTTCACGGCCAGGCCACTCCCCTTATCCATCATTAGATTGCTCATTTCCTCTCTGCCTGTGTGTCTACCCAGGGACATCTTCCACCTTCTCAGGACACCATAGGGACAGACTCTCTAAGGCAACCATCACCTAGTCAAGTACTGCCTAGTGGATTGACCTCACTCTTTCCCCCATCAAGCATTTACTGAGCCTTATTTTGCACCATGTTCTGTGCTGGGGACACAGAAGGGAATAGACAAAGTTCTCTGCCTTCAAGCATCTCGTGATCTCACGTGGAGCCTGGCAAATGGTAGAAGTGATAATATCAACAGCAATGATAGCATATTGAGTGCTTACTATGTTCTAGGATGTTCTGTCTACATTCTGATTCCTTATCAACTCACCTAAGCCTCATCTGTGAGGTTGGTACTGTTGTCAATGACATTTTATAGGAGGAAAGGGGTTCAGAGAAGCTAAGTAGTTCCCCCAGAGTCACAAAAGGAATGGGTCACACCTCCAAGGTCTGGCTCTCAGCAACTCTGGCTTCAGGGGCAGACACTGAGTTGGCACTGTGGTGGGAATAATCCTGGGGAGGGATAGTCAGTACTTCAGAGGATTGGCTATGGAGGGAGCTGGAGCGTGTGCTGGCCCTAAGTCTTCCAAGACGTTCTGGTGTTCAGTGTTTTTGGGAAACAGCCTGGCTTTTCTGATCCTCTGGGCTCCATCTGTGTGTGCTAGAGTTTCCCCACAGCCCTCTTCTTGTTGCATAAGAACCTTCACAAAGAGGCAAATTCACCAGTGATCTCCATTTGGAATCAGGAACTTAGAAACTACACTGCAAAGAGAAGATATATGAATTCTTGTGCCCAGCTCCACCCTCCAGAACTACTTTGAAAGGTAGTCATGTGAGACTGAAAGTCCCTGAGAAACTGTTCAGAAAGAATGTGACTCCTCTCCCAGTTGAGGCTAAGACCATGTGTCCAGTCCATACCTTGGTGGTCTGGGTAGAAAAAGGAACAACGGAATCTCCACGTTGGGAGCAGTTACACTAAAGACTAATTAAATCTTCTGTACCCCGTGTCTGGGTCCATGGAACTGTAACATCCTATATATTCAGAAAATATGGAAAAATGAAGAAAGAGACAGAGAGAAGAAGACAAAGGCTGAGTTGACTCTGAGCTTGATTGACTCATGGGCAGCACCTCTCTCCCTGTGCCCCACTGTCTGCATGGGCAGACAAAGCCACGGTGGGCAGAGTGTCCAAAACCTTCTACTGTGGCCACCAGGTTCCTGCCGGGAGAGGCATGCAGCTTGCTCTAGGACACCTCTCTTCTGGACCTTTCCTTATGATGGGCAGGTTTTCTGGGTCATGAGAACTCCCACTCTCTTACCTGACAGACCTCCAGCTCACTGGGCTGCCTGGTTCAGCAGGTGAACCAACACCACCACGACTTCCTACCTCCCTCCTCACTTTGCCCAGAACCTCTGCTATATCTCAGTGCCCCCTCCTTGAAACTGTGCTTTCTGAAACTGTGTTGGCCAGAGAAGCTGTTCTCGGTCAGTGAACTGTCTCCCAAGTTGAGGAAGGAAAGGAGGTGGGGCATCCAGTCAGAGAGAGAGCAAAACACCCACCATTGAGAATGAACTTTTTCCCTGGTGGTGTCTCTTTAAGCCTTTGTCCTAATCTTCCTGGCCTCTGAGTTCCCAGCTTCCATGTCTGGGTGGAAGAAGGTATCTCAATGGGCCACCACTGTTCTGAGGGTCTCATTTTTTATTGGTTCTAGACACTTTTTCACTCTTCTGCTCTTTCTTTTCACTTTTCTGGGACAGCCAGCCTCTCTAGCTGGGGAGCAGGGCTGACTAGTCACAAGGACTTTAAAGATAAAAATGCAGATCATCAGAGGTCATCTGGGCAGCATGAAGATGAGCAAGTGACTAAGCCAATATCATCCGAATACACAACACATTCTGTGTCACCACTTGGTCTGATGAGGAAAAACTACAACCACTATAAATGGTTTCCTAGTTATAATTCTTTATAGACCAAGAGAAATGATGTAATTATTTCAATACAGATAAGTGCTGTGGAAGCACATCTCACCATCCAATTCATAATGTAAAACCAGATATGCAGAGAATAATAATCAGCTCCAGTCTCCTACCTAGTCTCAGCTAATAAAACGGAAGTTCTTTCTCTCTCTCTCTCTCTCTCTCTCTCTCTCTCTCTCTCTCTCTCTCTTTTCTGGAATTGGGGACAAATTTGCTTTGGGAAGTAGAAATGCAGAGAAAGGGTCTTCCTATCCCCAGTGTTCTCCTGGCCCAGTCTCTCTGGAATCTGGCCAATAAAACAGGAGCCAACTAATCAGGATGTTCCTGGAATCATTGCAGCTGTCCTGGAAGTCTCAGCAGCCAAAAGATCTAGAATCATCCCATTGATATTAACCCCAGGGTAGCCAACGTGGCCCAGGTAGAGCCAGGATGCTGCTGGGGTGGGAAGGTTTGGGTCTTGCAGCAGGACCCCTGGCAGCTGGCTGTGCAGGCTCTCTTGGGCCATTTCAGTGTTTTACAATGACACGGCTTCACATTTTACGTGATTGGAACGTTTAGACTTTGCACATCATATTATGTTGGGATCAAGGTGTAGAAAGGTGTGGGAAGAGAGGGTTGGAGCTTTATTTTAATTCAGGCTGGCCATTTCACTCCAAGAACTACAAAAAGAATTATAGTTGAAGATGATGCTCAAAAAAGACTCCTATCTGATTCTCACAGATTTTCCAGTGGTTTCCCCAATCTGATTATTATTGCAGCATGGTGACTTTCATCGTCAACAAAGCCTGAGATCACTTCCCAAGGACAAGAGAGCAGTTTCTCTGCTGCTGAGCCTAGATCTGCCCTTTTTCATCTCTTGTAGAGACAATTTTCATTTTCCTCCTTCTGTATGCAAATGTGATGTACTTTCTTAAAATTATTTCATGTAACTACCCAATAATCCTGTGATGGGGTAGTCCTTATGATCATCATTATATATATGACAAAAACTGTGGCTCAGAGAAGTTAAGATACTTGTATCAATTTACACAGCCCTAAGTGACAGAGCTAGAATTTGAACCTGGGGCTGTCTGGCTCCAAAGCCCATACTTTCCCACTTGGCATCATAAATAGCCCTTTGATGCAGTGTTTAGGTGGACATAATGTTCTTTAATGATTAATGCTCTTTTGGGGGGGCATGGGTTGGGGGTGAGGGAGAACAGAGAGAATTTAATAAACACTGGCCCTCTGGGTGGGCAGGGAGGTAGAATGCACCCACACCCCACAATGTTGCATACCCTTTCAGGGAGTTCACCACGCATGAGGCCCCTGAAGCCCATCTATGGATTATTTAGGCTCAGGGGCATCCCTGGATTACAAGTCAGGCTAATTATAGTCTTGAGACAATTCATCAAAAAAAAAAAAAAATTAAAGCAAAAGAATGAGTTATTTGAAGGTTGATTCAAGAAATTTTCTTCTAGCTTTTCAGGAATAAAGACTCAAACAGGGATGAAGGGAGGGGAGGATAGTAAGGGGGAGAGGAAGGAAGATGGAAGGCACCAAGGAGTTATCCTGCAAGCAGTAAAAGCTTTTGCACTGTGCATAATGTGGTTCAGAGCCACAGACCTGGTGGAATCACTTGCTTTTCAGTTTGTGTTCACTGGACTGTTGGTTTACTTATCTTTTCCCTTGGTGAGCCTAATGACTCAGACTGACTTATAAGCCTTCACCTGTCCACTATCTGTTAGGATCAGTGGGGGGTAGTGACAGCATTTCATTCAGTTTCATGGGGCCATTGTTTGTAGGGGCCACTTGCTGTCAGTGACCGCTAGCCCCAGATTCTCTTGTTTCTATGAATCAAACAGGTGGCCTCATGAGTTTGTGTGCCATTTATGTGTGGAGGCAGAGCTTTTTTAAAAAAATTTAATTAATTTAATTTGTTATACATGCTTTTAGAGTGCAATTTCTTTCATATTACATATAAAGAGCACAGTTTTCCAAGTAATTGGTTTTACACAAAGTATTTTCATACCATTTGAGTTTTTATATATGTGCTTAGTATGTTGATGTCCAACTCCTTCTGCTATTGTTTCTATCCCCTTGCCCTTTCCCACACCTCCCCCCCTTTTTCTATTTAATATTCCTTCATTCCTCTCATCCCCCCTCCCTTGCCACTATAATTCAGTATCATCCTAGCAAAGGAATTAATTGACCTTTGGTTTTCTGGGATTGGCTGACTTCACTTAGCATTATTTTCTCCAACTCCATCCATTTACCTGCAAATGCCATGATTTTATTCTCTTTTAGTGCTGAGTAATGTTCCATTGTGTATGGGCTAAGGAACTGAACAGACACTTCTCAGAAGAAGATATACAATCAATCAACAAATATATGAAAAAATGTTCAACATCTCTAGCAATTAGATAAATGCGGGGGTCCGTGGTGGACTCCGCAAGAGGTGCAAGGTAGCACGATCTATCAGGGGGCTGCCAAAGTGGGTTGTCAGCCGGGGGTGCTACGCCAGTGCTCAACATAGCACGAAGTAAAGGAGTCAGCTGGTGGCAGAAGAAATCAGCACACACAGACAACGAGTTAGGCTGCTGAATCTTCTCTCTTTACTTTCACTTTGTTGTAGGTTTTTAAGCATAGTTTTTGGCAATACAAATGGTTTATACTTTCTTTTGTGATTTCATTACAGACATGACTTAATTTATAGATTACATTTTAGACATTAAATTTTTTATTTTATATATTTCAAGGTTTTGAGGTCACTTACACCTTTTCAAGGCCCTATACATGACTGTCTGGACATATTATAATTTTGTCATTTTTTATGTAATTAGTTTGGGTGAAAATTTATTTCTCACGGATTCCCTGAAACTGTTTTCTCCGCACACCATTCAGGCTGTATGATAAAAGTCAACTTTCTCTGTCTGGGATTCCAAAGCACTATTGTTTTTCATTTATAGCAGTTGTTTATAAAACCTAGAAGCAGGGAAAGGGGGAGCAAAGCTGAATGTTAACTCTAAAGGACTTTTTACTCTAAGGAATTTATATCTACTCTAAAAGTAAGAGAAATCTATTTTTAATCACAAAAAAACTCTTAAAGCTTATTAACTAGGAACTAAGTACTTATAGAAAAAGGTTCTTATTTTTATTTTATGTATTTAGCTTAAATTTCAAAAAAGAAAAATTTACAGAATTAGTCTGGATCTAAATAATTGAAATAGCGACATTTGGTGGTCGTATATATGAATAAAGAACAGAACAGCAAGTAAATAGGAGAACCTATGCAGTCAAAGTTAACTCTTTCAGCACCATGATATCTTTCATGAAAAAAGAGAGGGTTTTATCAACAGAAAGGTTATAGGGGAGCATAGGGAACATGAGCAGATCACATTGGAGTAACAGCCATTAGCCTATCCTTGTGGTGGTTTGATTTTTCGTCATATGTCAGTGCAACACCTCTGGGCTAGGCCAAGTCCATATATCAGGAAGTCATGTTTTTGGCTTACGTGTTCTTAATGTCCCCAACATTTCTTTTCCCCTTTTCTATTGATGGGAGTTCATCCTACTCGAGAGTGTGCCTGTCTTAGGGTGTCTTATCTCTGAAGATCTTACCCGTCTCTGGCTGCCACTCTAGCACTTCAGGTGGACTTACCCAAGGCCAGCAAGCCACGGTGGCCGAGGGGGAGACATGGGACAGAGCAGTCGCCTTTGGGAAGGCTTCCCATGGATGATTTAGACTTCCACATCCTGTCAAGGACCGTAGCCTAGTTCATAGGGCTCCCAATCATCATTGCTGAGGGCAGCATATTGTTGGCGGACCACCATAGGCTGTACTGATTTTGCCCTGTCCTTAAGGAAGATGCCACTAAGATGCTATAGAAAATGTTACAACAGATAAATGCAAATCAAAACTACTCTAAGATTTCATCTCACACCAGTCAGAATGGCAGCTATCAAAAACACAAACAATAAATGCTGGCGAGGATGTGGGGGAAAGGACACACTCATACATTGCTGGTGGGACTGCAAATTGGTGCAGCCAATTTGGAAAGCAGTATGGAGATTCCTAGGAAAACTTGGAATGGAACCACCATTTGATCCAGCTATCCCACTCCTCAGTCTATACCCAAAGGACTTAAAAATAGCATACTACAGGGACACAGCCACAACAATGTTCATAGCAGCACATTTCACAATAGCTAGATTGTGGAAACAACCCCGATGCCCATCAATAGATGAATGGATAGGGAAACTTTGGTATAAATACACAATGGAACATTACTCAGCACTAAAAGAGAATAAAATTATGGAGGCAGAGTTTTTAGCAGAAACTGGAATATATGGTTAAGGGGGTAAGAGAGATCAGAGCCAAGAGCTTGGGGATTTTTAGATTTTAAATCTTTCCTATTCACCAGGAAGGGAAGAGAAGGCTATTGACAGGAACTATAAAGTGGTGACTGGAAAAAGTGGCCCTTTTAGATGCACGAAAAAGATGCAGATTTCATTCCTATCACTTACCTCCTCTGCTAAAGATTCCTGTTTAATCTCCTGACATTTCAGAAATTAGTAAAAGAAAGAAACATCTTTTCCCAGCCACACTCTGAGGAGGGCAGTACCTCCCTCCCAAACCCTGCTGGCTGGTCTTCAGAGACCCTGCACGGGAGACCCGACCCAGAGAGATCCAGGAGACTGCAAAGCACGTGGCTCCTCTTGAGCCTATAGATTCTGACCACCTGGCATGGACCCTCAGCTATATCCTGGACCAGTGTACTACTGAGCAGGTCAGCCTCGAGTCAAAAGCACAACTTTGGTGTTGAATTGCCTGAGTTCAAATTCAGTCTAATCACCCACCAGCGGTGTCAGCTTAGGTATATTCGTTAACATCCTCCCTGTAACATGAAGATGACATACGTGTGAAAAATCACAACAAATAAGGTTGTTCTGGGGGTTAATTGGGCTAAAATATAAAGGCACTTACTTAAAACAGTGCCCAACGGGTTAGCAGGTTAGAATAGTGCTGTTCTTAGATTTTAGTTATTATTTACACTCTCATTTTCAGGTGGCCATTTGTCACCCTTGGGCTGCAGAAGATGACCGAGGAGCTAGAGACGTTGGACTTGTAAGGAAGCAGTGGGAATGAGGTGCTAGACTTCTTCAACCCTAGCCAGCCTCTCTGCTGCCAAGGGAGAAAGGCTCAGGGCTTTGGGTGACACAAAGGACATGCTCTTCTCCTCCAAGCTTCCCTTCTGCCTTCACATGACGTCTCCAGTGAGGGTCCTGGAATTCATACCAGTGCTCTCACTTCTTCATTCTTTCCCAGGAAGCAGCCCCTCAACACTACTCTTGGGTTCAGATACATATATATTTAAAGTGGAAATGGCTGTTAAAGGTAGGGGAGATGGGCAGAATTGTCAAGCCTGTATAAAGCATTCTGGGGTCATGGCATTCTTACACATCAGAGTACCTGGTGGTTGTGGAATGCATATGTGTAGGCAAGCCCTCTTGAAAAGAGAAACACAGACATAAGTCCAAACAGAGATTGAGAGTTGATTACCTCAGCAAAAATGAACGTAGGAACTTTTATTTTTCCTTTCTTTCCTCTTTCCCCTGCTTCTAGTACTAGGGATTGAGCCCCAGGACACTCTACCAGAGAGCTACAGCTTCAGCCCTTTTCATTTTTACATTTCGAGGCAGGTTCTCTCTAAGCTACCCAGACTGGCCTCCAACTTCTGATCCTTTGGCCTCAACCTCCTGATTTCCTGGGATTACGTGAATGCTCCACCACACCTACCTATACATGAACTTTTTTTATTTCAAAAGTTTCCATCACAAGATTTCAACACAGTGTTCCTGTTGAATTGATGGTACAGGTTAGTTAGCGAATCAATTTGGTCTACACATGATTTTCAGGAAAACATCTATGCCAATCGAGGTGCACCTGCCTGTCATTCCACTTTCATTCTTATTTTAATTTTCATTTTCCTCTTTGTTCTCTATGTTTCCTCATTTTGTATTTCCATGTTTTCACTCTTATGGCTCTTGGAGAGCAAAATCCACGTTTTAAAGATAGGGAAGTCATAGGGGGCCCCAAATATTCTTACAATAAATAATAAAGACATTTTTAAAACCAGGGGCAGTAGTGCACACTGTAGTCCCAGCTACTCAGGAGGTTGAGGCAGGAGATTCACGTAAGCCTGGGAGGTCCAGGCCAGCCTGGGCAGCATGACGAGGCCCACCTCAAATAAATAAATAAATAAACAAACAAACTCGTACAATTGATGACTTCTTGCAGTTAGACTTTCCAAAGTTTCTTTCTATTGGTACATGAAATAGTGATTTTTGTTTTTATTGATGGCAACATAGATCAGTAAAATTAAATAAATTAAATATTTATTTTATTTATTTATTTATTTTTTTGGTACTGGAGATTGAACCCAGGAGCACTTAACCAGCTCTTTTCATGTTTTATTTTGAGACAGGGTCTTGCTAAGGTGCTTAGAGTCTTGCTAAGTTGCTGAGACTGGCTTTGAACTTGCAATCCTCCTGCCTCAGCCTCCTGAGTCACTGGGATTACAGACATGCACCACCACATCTGGCTGAATATTGACCTTTTAATGATGAGCATGTAGTGACGTATGATATGTGTCAGTCTTTCTGAATCTCCAAACACTTGACTTGAAGCCATCTCCTGTGATATGGGAAACAAAAGGATGGGCATTTTTTTTTAGTCATTTTGTGATGCTATCACTGAGCCTCCCAGTAGGAAAATGCTGTTTTGCAGCTATAATACTTAGTAATAGTGGCTTTCTCCTAGGGTGGCACAGTGCTTTGGAGATGGCCTGAATGGGCATTTGGTTCTGTACTCTCATCTTCATCTCCTGCTTAGCAATTCTCTTCCATTTTTCTCTGTCCACCAAGGCAGGCTGGTCTGCATTCTGGTCATGACTGAGCTCTGAGAACCAATGAGTGTTCAGTCAACAAATTCCCGGGGCAGGCACCTATAGCCACTGCTCTTCTCTTCCTCCTCCCTCTCTCTTTTCTTCACCCCCTCCTTCTCCTGCTCCTCCTTTCCTTCTTCATTGCTTTATTGAAATATATGTCATATGACATAAAATTCACCAATTTAAAGTGATTTGGTATTGTGTGTGTGTGTGTGTGTGTGTGTGTGTGTGTGTTCAGAGTTATGTAACCATCACCACTATCCAATTTCAGAACTATTTTAACATCTCCAAAAGAGAACCTACATCCATTAGCAGCCACTCCCCATTCCCCCTTCCCTAGAATCTTCCCAGCCCTAGGCAAATATTAGTGTACTCACCCTCTCTATGGATTTGTCCCTTCTGGACATTTCATATGAATAGAATCTTGTGCATGTGGCCTCTTGCAACTTTCTTCTTTCACTTAGCATAAAGCATCCAAGTTCATTGTGCTGTAACATGTATCACTACTTTGTTCATTATAACATTCCAGGGTACGGAATGTTTATCCAGTCATCAGTTGATGGACACTTAGATTAATTCCACTTTTGCCTATTATGAATAATGCTTCTGTGAATATTTTGAACAGGTTTCTGCATGGATTTTTTTAGATGTTGATGCACCTTTATTTTATTCATTTACTTACGTGTGGTGCTGAGAATCCAACCCAGGGCCTCACCCATGCTAGGCAAGTGATCTACCACTGAGCCACAACTCCAGCCCCTCTGCATGGATTTTTTGTTATTAATTTCTCTTGAGTATATGTCTAGTAGAATTGCTGGGTTACGTGATGCCCTAGTCTGCTCAGGCTGCCATAACAAAAATGTCATAGATTGGTGATCTCCCACAATTTTGGGGGCCAAAAAGTTCAAGATCAAGGTAGCAACATGGTGGGTTTCTGATAAGGGCTCTCTTCCTGGCTCTTTCAATGGCCACCTTCTTGCTGTGTCCTCACAAGGTGGGGGTGGGTTGAGAGCTCCCTGGTGTCTGTTTTCATATGCAGCAATCCCTTCCTGAGGCTCTGCCCTTATATCTTCATTTAAACCTAATCACCCCAAAGGCCCATCTCCAAATATGATAATACTGAGGCTTAGGGCTTCAACGGGTGAATTTTGGAAGGTCACAACTCCGTTCATAGCATATTAGAACAGCTTTGAACTTCTCTTTCTATTCTCTTTTCTGACCTGAGCCTCTATGATGACCCTTATGAATTTACCAGGAGGCAAAGACTCTGGAAGCTTATAGATGTCACAAACCATGGTCATTTCTTTATTCATTCAACAAAAAGTTAATTACCCCATCTGTGCTGAGTGCTGTCAACAGATGAACCAGTAAACACAAAATCAGGGAATTCTTATGGATGTGGGGAGGTGAGAAAAACAAACCAATGACAACACAAAATGAAAAGCAAACCAAAAGAAAAAAAAAATTCCAATGTGTGACCATACTCTGAAGATAAATGAGGAGACCAGTTCAATAGGAGATGTGCTGGCCTGGCCCAAGGGGGTGGGAAGGTAGAGAAATTAAAGAGAATGCTTGGACAGGATTCACTGATGGGCCAGACATGGAGTGAATCAGAGTTCTTCCAAGTTTGCCTCGCGTGATGGGTGCATGGTGCCACCTGCCAAGCAAGGAAGGCTGTACTGGGGAGTCAGTGTTTCCACCTTAGATATGAGATGTCAGTGAGACCTGAGAGGGGTGATGTCAAGTAGGAAGGTAGACCAGCAAGTCTAGAAGTCCTAAGAATTATATTCACATTACATCTGGGAATTCTAAAGATCATTTTGCAGTCTTGTCGGGAGAGGGGCTCATTTGGAGACAGAGTGTAGAAGAAGGAGAGATGGTGACCAAGGGTGAAAGTGGGTGGATCCCCAACATGTAGAAGTCAAATAAAGCAGGAGCCACTCGCATGGGAAACTGAGCAAGAATACCACCAAGGAGGGTGGGATGATGGGAGCCGGGCAAAGAGAGACCTTCAGGCAGGACGATGTGACCAGCTACCAAACACGGGGAAACGCCAGGGAAGATGGGGCTTGGGAATCATGCGTCCTGTTTGCAGTGTGGATGTTGTTGGCGGATGGTTGGGAGGAGGGACCAGGGCGAGATGGGCTGACGGATGAGCTTGTCACGTCTCTGGAGGTGTGGCTGGCTGTGGAACAAAGGTAAGCCCGTCCAATGCTGGCACCAAAGCTCCAGTAGCAAGGGCGAGATTGATGGCGTAACCTTGACAGATAAGGCTGAGAGAGCAGCTGTGAAGGCTTGGCCCTGCCCCCGCCAAAAAAAAAAAAAAAAAAAAAAAAAGAAAAAGAAAAGAAAGTGCCCTGGTTGGGCTGTGCTTGGCCTCCCAGGGTTCCTGTGATGGGAGTTTGGTCTTCAGTGTGATGATGTTGAGAGGTGGTGGGACCTTAAGAGGTGGGGCTGCACAGGAGGTCACAAGACTGACCTTTCCCCATGCCCTGGATCCCTGTCCCACTGAATAATCTCTCCCTACAGGGCAGGCTCCTACCATTGTGTTGCCATCTTCCACAAAGAACTCACCAGAGCCAAACAGGTGCTGGTGTCATGCCCTTAAACCTCCAGATTTGTGAGCTAAACAAACCTGTTTTCTTTATAGAGTACCAGCCTCAGGTATTTCATTATAGTAACTGATGGACCGATACAAGGAGAGAAGAAAAACTGTGAAATAGTGGCCTTGAAAAATTGGAAAGCAAGTCATTTTGAGAAAAACAACAGTTTGTCTGTTTGTATTGAGTGTCAATTTGCAGTTTGAGATCATGAATTGAAGGTGATACCAGTCATTTTATTTTGTGTGGTTTTATCCAGGAACTTTTAGCTTCCCAGGAGCTGTGTGGAACAAGGCAGGCAACTTTAATTAGGGACCATGGGGTGATTGTCATTGCGGGCTGTGGAAATCAGGCTGGACAAAGAGGGTCTGAGGTGGCTGGGGGATTGGAGGTTGAACCAGGGGGGGAACACTTGAGCAGGTGAGTACTGGGGGTGGGGGGCAGAGTGTGCTTTTGAAAAACAACTGTTGGAGGCTGTGGCCTCAGGAATACTGCTGCTGTCCCCCTGGTCCAGAGTGTGGCTGTGGAAGTGGGCAGGTGGCCCGGGTTAAAGGACATGTCACACTGCCGATCAGAAGAGCAAGGAATGGAGAGGCCAGCCTTCTGGTGTTCTGTTCGTGTCCCAATGATTGAGAAGGTGCAGGGCATCCGGGTGCATGGAGAAGACTGAGCGTGGACCTGAGTGTCCCTACTCCACATCCTTAGGCTCATTGGTCATGGTGCATGTGATCACGCGATCGCAAAGCCTTTTAGTACTCTCTCCTATATTCCCTCACTACAACTGCACACTTGAAAGATTCATGTGGGAATGACAATTTCAGAAACTTGAGTCCCATTCCTTGCAGCTTTGAGTTTTAGGGATAGTTGGCTGGTGATTTGGTGCTTGGAGGTATAGGTACTTCTGCCCTCACAAGGACCTCCTGAGGCCTCTGCTGACACAGGGTCTAAACGCCCAGGGTTAGATCCGCGAGTTAGAGATGAACAGGAAGTCCAAGTGCAGAGGCTGGCAGCAGACATCAGATCTCCAGCTCTTACTGAGTTCCACCAGACAGGACAATGCACTTTCTTTCTTTTTTGGGTCCCCTCTGGACGCTACCACATTGTTCCACATCATAATTGTATCATTGCACGTCATAACAATGGGATTTCAATAGTTATTATTGCACATTCTAATTATGTGATTACTCAGTCTTTCACCAATTATGTAATTAGATTTAATTACACCAATTGCACAAATAAACTATAGTCAACTACGAATTACTTAAAATAAAATCCAGAACTGTGCATATGTTGGCAATTGCCCCCAAAACAAGAACAGAAAACAAGAAAAGGAAGAAGGCTTGTGCAACCAATTAGGAGTGAAAGGAGTTATGTGATCTGGGTAGATCTTTAAAGATAATGCTGGGAAATCATCTGAAGTGGAAGTTTTCTATCCCCCCCCCCCTTTAAGAAAGTGTGGCAATAAGAACTAAGGAAGCCAAGTCAAAGATGCCTGTCGTCTTTTGCCACGATTCCTCTCTCTAACCACACAGCTTAAGGAGAAGATGGAAAGAAAACAGCTAGAATGACAGCAAGAGGGAGAAAGGGAGTGAGGAGGAGAAAAGGAGAGAGAGAGAGAGAGAGAGAGGAGAGGGAGAGAGAGAGAGAGAGAAGGAGGGAGGAATACAGAGGGAGGGAAGAAAGAGGGAGGAGGAGACAGATAGTCATTAAAAACCCCACAGGGGGTATTTTAGTTTGGAGCACTGAATCAGTGTTTAGACAATTCATATTTATTATTTGACCTGTAGTCCTCATCTAACTGGTATTTCTTTTTCTTTCATCCATCCTTGATTTAGTTCCCTAAATCCCTTATGAGATTATTATCTGAAGGTAGAACTTCAGGGACAGTATCATAGCCCTATTCTTCTCAAGTATAATGTAAGAGTCAAAATTTAGTAAGCAAGAGATTAGTATATATATATATAAGTATAAATATAAATATGTATGTATATATACTAATATTATATATATATATTAGTTGTAGATGAACATAATACCTTTGTTTTATTTATTTATGTTTATGTGGTACTAAGGATCAAAACCAGTGCCTCACACGTGCTAGGAAAGGGCTCTACCACTGAGCTACAACTCCAACCCCAGGCTCAGTCTTTTCTAGAGGATTAAATGTCATATTCATTATCATTTTCTTTATCTTGGGTGGTTGGGTAGTTTGAATTGGGGAGCCTAGAAAAATATAGAAAGTTGGGGCTGTATCACAGGGGACCCCCTTTCTTTTCCTATGGAGACATCCCAGACGGTTGGTCTTTTCTGGACAATAGACTTTCTGTGGCTGAACTCTCAGAGCATGAATAGAGAGCAGTAGGGTGTATACATACAGTGGAATATTATCCATCCATGAAGAAGAATGATATCTTGTCATTTGTAGCAAAATGGATGGAACTGGAAAATGTCATGCGACGTGAACTAAGCCAGACACAGAGAGGCAAGGGAGGGGATAAAGGGAGGACGAACAATGGGTTAGGTAAAAGGAATAAGTCCTGTTATTGCACATCACAGTGGGGTGGTTCTAGTTCACAGTGACCTATTGCAAATTTTATGAAGAACTAGAAGAGAGGAGCCCTGAAAGCTCCAAACATATAGACACAGGGAGAAGGAAATGCTAGTTACTCTGATCTGATCCCGGCATGTGTATGCATGTGTTGAAATATCACGCCACACACCCTCAGTATATACATTTAGCATATGTTAATTACAAAAGTAAAACGCAGAGAAGGGGGACAACAGGATGAGGGGTGGAGTCCTCCCAGCTGGAAGAGGAAGGACAGCCCTGGAATGGGAGAGGCAGAGAACTCGTGGAGGCGGGAGCGTGCACACATCTGGGAGAGTGGGCACGCGCACTCACGCTCCGCCAAAGAGAGATAATTGTTAGGTGCTGTTTAAGCACATATATACTTAGGGAAAATTACCAGCTGAAGTTGGCCTGGTACTGATAACCGCTGAGCGCCAGGATTGCTCAGCATCTGCCCTGGGATCTTACAATGGTTGACAAGACGAGGATTACTCCAAAAGTACACCTAATGGCTGGTGCGTGTACCTTACACAGCTGTAAAAATAAGCTCTGGTGCCGTGGAGGGTCACGCTGGGGCTTTCTTGCACTTTGTTAGCTCTTGCCTGTACATGAAAAATTAACAAACTATACTAACGCAAATGAAGAGCCAACATGCTTTTCAATCTAAATCCATTCTCTTGCATTTCCGTTTGTCTGTAGAGACCCCTGAAGTAGGCAGCGAATGCTAAGGGATCTTCCTCGAGATATTTCCATTTGTCCATTGGTTTCTGCGAAGCTCCAGAATGGGACCTCATGCACGTCTTGGCTCTTCTGTGGTGGGCTTTCTTTCCTGCACAAAGGTTTACACCAGGGCAGGTGGACCACGGCTATGGAAGGTGGCACCTAGCATAGGGAGCAAGCAAACCCTGGGGAAATGGAACTAAGACAGAGCCATCCGGTCAGAACTTTGCAGTCCAAATATCTTTCCTCCTCTCTCCAAATCCACCAGAACGAATAAGGTCAAGCTGGTGGTTATTGACAGGTTTGCAAGGACAGGGTGTTCCACCGTCCTCTTTCCTCGTCAGAAGCTAGGAGTGTGTCAAACAGAAGATGCACTGATAGGAAGCAGCCAGAGCTGTTTTCTCCAGGGGAGGCCGAGTAGCACACGAGGTTTACACCGAGGTGAACGCGCTGAGCGGGACAGTCTGCATTCCAGCTTCTCAGCTCAGAGCTGGTCATTCCTGGCTTGCTCTTCTCAACTGAAATGCCAATGCCCAGATTCAAGTGGCATGCACTGAGGTGGAGAGGCGTGGATGGGAACCAGCATCCGTGTCTGGCAGAGCCATTTCCCTCATTAAGCACTTATGGTATGCGGCAGTTCTGGCTATCAGACACTAAAGGAGGAGATTCTGCACAATGTTCATGTCGCAGGTGGTAGAAAACTCAGCACACCCTGCCTGACAAACTGCCCCCAAAAAGGGAGGGGGCCTGCCACATGGGCAGTCATCAAGGGGCCACCTCTCACTGAGCAAGGGTTGATCAGATGCCCACTAGGTTAAGCATGGGCTTAGCAGTGCCTTTACCTTCTTTGGTCCTCGTTGATGTGTTTGTTCAAGTTCATGGAGTGCACGGCTCTCACTGGAGATTCTGAACTTACTTCTAGGCCCACATGCAGTTTCTATACTTACTGAGAACTTATTAAGTGCAAAGTGTCCTGATAAACCCTTATTCCATTCAGCGCTGTAATTTTCCCCACTTGTTAAAGAAAAGAAACTTGAAAAGGGTTTTAAATAAGTTGCCAGAGTCACATGACTAGTAATTGAGACTAAAATTTGAATCTGAATCCAAAGTCCTTTTTCTTAACCCCTGAATTATACGTTCTGTTATATTCCAATATCTCTGGAACCCCAGATTATTTCATTACTGTAAGGACACATTAAGTGTGAGACTAAAATTCATGTGGGGACACTCCTGCATAATTAGCAGAGTTTGGGATTAACATGGGCCAGGCTTTCAATTTCTTCTCCGTCTAACCTAGAAAAGCAATTGGCAAGGAGATGTTCTGTTCTACCTTCTGGTGAAAATGGAAGTATGTGGTTAAGCCTAAGTTAAAAATTACATGTCAAACATCTTCCCAGGTGCATGTATTATAGACTATTAAATTACCATGTGACTCCTCATGTTGGCATAAGAAAGATGAAAATCTTTCTGTGTGGGTACAGAGTAATATATACATAGAAACTGAGGTAGGAGCGACTTCACACTAGGAATGATGAGATTTGACAAGAGAAAAACAACAAACTAGCATCGATCGGACATAATCTTAGTGAGGCTGCATGAGAATGTTAATGCTCCTTCCCTCCTTCTTTCCTTCCTTCCTTTTTTCCCTTCTCATGATCCTCATTTACAGGTTTAATAAAGTTCTTGGAGTACTGACTGGTTACCAAGTACTCCTGTGGGCTTTGGTGAAATGAAGACCAATCACTTTTCTGCTTTTATGGAACTTGTGTTCTGTGCTGATGGACAAAACGTTGGAGATTTGGAGAAGCAGAAAGAAACCTTGGGGATTTAGTGTGGTTGGAGCTTAGTGAGAAAAGGGGAGATTGGTATGGAGATGTACACAGAGGCCAGAGAGGTCCGTGTGTAGCTAGACCTTCCTGAGAGCGAACAAAAGCTTTGAGTTTAACAATGGTAACAGGTAAGTGAGGAGCCCTTGCTGAGTGCCTGTGACGTCTAACTACTTGTCATATTTTAACTCGTTTAAACTTCACAGCTCCACTCAGTGGATTTTAAAATGTCTCTACTGAGTTGAAAAACAATGAATTTCATGTCACATCGATAATGTTAAGAACTCTTTTTATTGAGTTAACAGTGAATCAGGACACAATGAGATTAAAATTTTTTATTTTCAGCTTCAAGCAGCGATGATGCTCTTCTAATTTGATCGCCTTAGCACTAATAGATAGCTTTTTAAACTGAGCAGAAGGATTTCATGGCTAATGCAAGTGTTCTTAGGTTTTAAGTCAGTGTCCTTCCTCCTTGTGGTGAGACTGGCTCTTTTGCAAATGGGGCCCAGAGAATGGCTTTATCATGTTCTCTTCACATCATGATGTCATGTTGTCCCCGGGTTAGTTTGAGCAAAAGTGGCGTATTGATTCATACGGTCTTGTTGTTGTTGCTAATAACGAACAAATATTATTACATCTCTGCTTCTCTACCAACAGTGTGCCCATCATTAGGAATGCTCCTTTTAGAATCACCTACAGAGAGCATGGGATATGAGAAGCTAGGGACCCTTTAAGACTTTTTACGACAGTTCAAGAAAATAATCCCCAATTTTGTTTCATCCATTTAATATTTAGAAAGAGTGATGGCTAGAGGGAACTGTGCAGCAAAATCTATGCGGATCTGAGGGCACAAATTAAAGGGAAAGTCTGTGTCAAGTGACCGGTATGGCTGGACACCTACAGGAACCTTCGTCACGTGCACAGCATGGAGTAAATCCATAGTGGGAACCGCCTTCATCTGTGTCACGCCACATTAAAAATTACTAGATTTTTTTCAGGTCAGAAAATGTCATATTCAGCGTTACTTGAAGAATTAGAGCATGTTGGTTCATGTCCAGTCAGACGAGTCTCTTTCCAAGGACGCCCTTTGGATTCAAATGCTCACCTCCTCCACGTTTTCTCGTGTCTCCTTCCGTTGTTACCTGAACACCTGGTTGGTTTTTTTTTTTTTTTTTTTTGGGGGGGGGTGGATTCCTGAAGAAGCTGATCAGCAAGAGGGACCTGAAGTGACTTCTTAACATCTCTGATGAACACGCATCTTTGGATTTTTAACTTATGCTGCTGATATGCTTAATGTCAAGTTTGGATTAAACTTCCTGAGTGAGAGCACAGAAAAAAAAAAAATTATCACTTGAAGAAAAGAGAGAAGAATTGGGGCTCCTACCTTTTCTATGTATTGTTTCTATCCTGGCCCCCCAGTTATAGACATTAATCTTCATATAAAGAGAAAAATATAAGAAATGAATTTTACTTTACTTTTATGATGCCTAATGACATGAAGAAATCAAATGCTCTGAGAGAGACCCTCCTAGAGTAAGATTCAAAATCTCCTCTGAGGCCACTAGGGTCGGGTGGTTGACTGAGCTGTGGGTGGTACTGCTCCACCCACTCTCCTCCTTACCTTAGCTTAGCTGACCTGTGACCCTCCTGGAACACAGAAGGAGTCCACCAATCAGTCTTTTGAGGGCACAACACCCTCTAGGGATTGTAGTAATACTGTGGCTGATGTTGTATACTTTAGGTTCTGAACCTGGTCAGAATCCTGGGGCCTGTTGAAGCCAGGGTGGAAGGTGGGAATCCCTTACTAGGTCACGTAGCTCATCTTGGTTCTGTGGGTCATCGTCACTTTCCCCAGGATCCTTCCACTTCCTTCCTTTATCCTTTCGTTGATCTCTTCTTCCTTAAACATTTATCGAGGGCCTACTGTGCAGGACCTTGCTAGTGGGAACAAAGACTCACAGCGTAGCAGGAAAGGCAGGCAGATACACAACAAATAAACTACTTCTGTCTGAGTGATGAGTGTGGGGTAGAAGTACCTAGAAGGCAAGGGAAAGGCCGAGAAGGGCTCAGTTACCTCTGGGGAGGGGAGGGTCAGAGGAGGCTGCCCAGAGGAGGTAACCACTGAGCTGGGTATAGGGAGTGGCATAGTGTGAAGCAGAGGCCTGAGTGCAAGAACCCATTCATTGTTGCAACTGCCAGATATCTCTGAAAGTCCTCTGTCTTCTGCTGTTTAAGGAATTCATACACACACACACACACACACACACACACACACACACACGTATATATTCATACATACGTTCATATATATATATATATATATACATTCATATCCTAATTACTATATATACACATACACACACACACATTCCTTCTTCACAGTAGGAGTTTTTCATTCCTCTAGAGAATGCTTTGAATAACTCATTCCCACCCCACACCCCCCCCCCCAGGCCAAGCTGTTCTCGTTATTTGTCCTTTAAACAGTGAGAGGAGGAAGTTCCAGACTCCTAATAAGCCCAAGTCACCTGCAGGTGACACCAGTGTCCAGTGGACAGCAGTGACCCATCTTCTATTTCAGGAAGCATTGAACTTGCTTTTGCTGGTTGTTCATGTGCTGAGGCTTGAATTCCAGGAGATTTTATTTTTTCCACATTCTCCATTTTTCTTTTGTTCCTAGTAGAGGAAGCTTCTCAGAAAGATAAAAACTGTTGCCATGTTCCTGGAAAAGTTGTGGACAGTCTGAGGATTCATCCTACCTCATTTGGGCCTTGACTTTGCTTCCAGTAGAATAAGCTACAACAAGCGTTATTTTAGTATGTAGAGTGGATGGCCACCCATAGGTGATTTAGGGGTGGGTGTTCCAGAGAATACCTGTACTCCAGAACATCCTCCCTGTTTTATAGTTTACCTGAAGTTCCATAGCCAGACATTCATTTTGGAAGCCTTTTCAGTTGATTCTTAGCATCCAAGTGGCTTTTAGTATAATCTTGCAACTTAATTAAGCGGGCAGTTACTGGCTCTCTAATGGGATGAACACCAGGCTCTGGAAGTGGAAAGAGAGAGATCCAAAACAACAAACAAACAAACAAACAACAACAAAAAAGCAAAATGGTAGCTCAGTCCAAGGCCAGCTTTATGTGAAGTAAGGGGGTCATTATAACATCAGTAGCACTGTACAGCTCAGCTGGTTACCTGGTGTCTGCCTGCTTGAGGAGATTACTGGGATTTCATTGTAGGAGCTTCCTTATCACATTACATTAATGACATATTTATTGACAGCTGATTCTGTCTAGAGGGATTGTGTCTGAGAATTTCTGTAGTAGGCAAAGGATGTCTTTGCTTCAATTTGTGTCCCTTTGAGAAAGGAAATCAGGTAGTTATATTGATCTGCATCTCTATTGTTTCTTATACCTCCCTTGTCTCTTTTGGAATTGAACAGTACTACATGAATAACAGGTGCCAAATACATGCTTTTTAAAGAAATCAGTTTGCAGATGTTTGAGGATCGTATCATCATACATAGACCACTACCCTGGCTTCTGGCCATGGTAAAATAAAACAGAAGAATTGCAGGAGCCCTGTTTGGGGAGATGGCTTAAATTGCGGTTGACTACGGGCTTTGGACATGTTTGGGCATTGGCGCCTTCTGTAGTCTCACGGGACTTGGCCCGGGATCTTGCGAGACTTGGCCGGAGATCTCGAGGGACTTGAGCGAGATTGCAGATGAGGTCTGCGCCATTTTGGAGGTTAGAGGAGCGTGGACGGCGTGTCGGGGTGTAGTTAGAGCCAGAGAGAAAAGTTATCAGAATAAAGGGCTGTTTGTTTCCAGTTCGTCTCTAAACTTCTTCCCGCGGCTTCTTTGCTCCAAGCAGCCATCGCTTCAGGCGACTACAAAGAATAACTGATGTTTTAATCATAACTTTATTTTGCAATGGTTTAAGATTCACCAGTGTGTTTTGGGGTTCCCTGGCCCCTACCTTCCCCAATGATAATACTGTGTTATGTTGCCCTAGTATGTTGTCGAAGCAGGAAGTTGATGTGAACACATACTGTTAACTCAGATACAGACATCTTTTGGGTTTTGCCAGTTTCGTGAGTATTTTTTTTTTAGCCATATAGTGACATTTTATGCCTTGCTGATTTGTTTTATTACCTCCTCAATCAGCATACAGAATTCTTCTAGTACCACAAAGTAACTCTCTGGTGAGAAACTGAATTTTAAAAATAGAAATAAACAACTTTAAAAGAACAACATTTTATAAAGTCACATTAATGAATTTTAAAATGGTACTGATTTCAAAATGACAGATTGAGGGTTAAAATCCACTAGAAAACAATTATTATTCAGCTGCCTACTTTTAAACATAAGACTGTGAATTAAAAAAAAAAAAATCACCTGTTTTATTTCTTTATTTTCCCCTGCCAATAAAAACATCCTTGAACCTTGGTCTTTTCTGTTAATCCTACACAAACCTGCTTTCTACTGAAAGATTATTCTCAGCTGTGATCTTGCATTCATTAAAATCCCTCAGGAATGCACAGGTATGGAGGTGCAGAGGTCCTTGCTGCTTATTAGCAGGAGAGGGTGGTGAGGCCACCTGTTTGGATGGACGCGTGGCTGGAAAAGATGCTAGGCCATCTGGACAGGAGCTGCTAGCCCTTGCTGTTTCCCAGTTGGTTTCTGTGCCACTAGTTCCAGGAGACAACCTGGGGAAGGTGATGAGGTGCTGGTGCTACTTGGTACCATCACTTGTTTGGTGCTCTCTGTGTGTTGACATAGGGGACAGCAGGAAGGAGAAAGCTGCTTCTGTTGGTTCTTCATCTTTCTATCCTATTGGGAGAGAGAGGGAGAGCTATCAGGTAGCTAATAGTAATTCACACTCTACCGGACCCAGGCAGACTTGTGCCTTCCTCCATTCTTCAGAGGTGATGGAACCTAGCTTGGATCTTTTCTTTTCAGCTTTAGTTAAATCCTTTCTACACTGTCCTCAGAAAACTGGCCAGGTTTCAGTGGCATCCCTTCCTGCTGAGCAGTCCCTGCCCTGAGCATTTCCCCAAGTGTCTGCTGAGCAGCAAGGTGATCCCATCTATTGTGAATTCAGTGTCACATTTTCTTCTTCTCTGTTCACCAGTGTGCAGAGAGTTCCTGTTCCCCCTGATGGCATTTGTACTCTTGTCCAGGCTTCATGGAAACCGCAAAGCAGAATGAACTTGGAATAAAGGAAATCCACCAAACAGCTATGATCACATGGTCACCGCAGTAGATGAAAGGCACTTTGCTGCTTCTGCTTCATGTCCCGAGGGTGATGAGATCCCACCGTGCTCACACTTGAGAGCTGAGCCAAGAGGGCATAGAGCACACCTGGTCACTTTTTAAAGGAAAAGAACATTCTCAGAAAATGGCATCTTCCCACTTGTTCTTTTGACTCCAACCAAAAGAAAGCCTCTCCCTCCCCCAGAATTTCTACTTCCAGCAGCCTTCTGAGAACTGAGATAGCTAAACCGTAAAGGACGGAATTCCATGAAGGAAAATGAGCCCATCTGCTCATCAATCCTCATGGTGCACAGGGTTGGACAAACTTTGAAATGTAAAAGCATTTAAAATTAGTTGAGTTTGATGGCTTTGTGGTATATCAGTAAGTTCTTTAGGAATTGAGCCAGGAAGGTGGAGAAAGTGCTAGCAATAGCTCTACTATATACATAAGTGTGAGCACAGTTTGTCTGCAATCATGGGCATGTGTCTAGTATGTTACAGGTGCTCATGTTCAAGGTGCTGAAACGTATCTACTTTATATGGGTTCTTAGTGTCATTAAGAGACTACTCTCCAAGTAGTAGTAATAGGGTAGATACCTTTAAAAGATAAGAGCTCGCATGCTCTAATTTCTTTGTGACATAAGACCCCTACAAAAGACACAGAAGGCCATCCCTGACTTCTAAGAAGCTACTTCAGTGATATAGTGGGCCTCATCCCCTGTCCCTAAAGAACTCCTGATAGCATCAGGCCCTGAAGGACATTTTCCAGGATATTAGGAAACTTGAATTTGTAGTGTGACAACAAGAATGTTCACCTTAGTATTTGGATAGGTTATTCCCCCCTCTTGGGGACTTAATTTGATTGATTGACCTCTTGGCCTCTGCACTCTCCTGCCTCCAGTTCCTTCTCCTCTTTGTGCCCAGAGTTAACTCTCTATTGTTAACAAGGATAATGGTATTATTTCCCTGCATTTAAACTTCTGTCATCTCTCTGCTTCTTGTTGGATAAAGACCAGGCCTGCTGCCCGGGCCACAGATGCTTCACAATCCCCTGTCTGGCCTCATTTCTTGCCAAGCCTGCACTCTCCTAGGCTGTAGTCCTATGGGGCGTCCCTCCAGTCTCAGAATGCACTGTGTCCTCTTGTGTCTGCCTATGCTTGCCCCTCGGCTTCAGTTCCTTATTCTACCTTTGCTCCCTGATCAGTGTCCACTTATCAGGAATTAGGCAGAGGCCATTGTCTGCTTCCAGAGCCCTCTGTTTGTCACCTGGATTTGAGTATTCATGATCATTGTGGCTGTAACTGGCATACCATTTACCTTGTGTGGACCACTAACAAAGCAGCTAACACTGACTAACTCATTTATTTCTCTAGACAACTGTGGATGTGGGTATTATTTGCACTGGGTAGGTGATAAGATTGAAGTCCAAAGAGATCAAGGAAATTGCCCAAGGTCACACATGTAGTCAGTTGAATTTTAAAGAAACCACTCTTACATATATGCTGCCAGAAATTAAAATCTGGATAGATTCTTCTGCAAAAGCTAAACTGCTCAAGAGTAGGAACTATGTTTTATTGAATTTTATGTCCCTAAAATTAATATAATATTTGTCACTGAAGTAGAACCTTGGAGATATTTGTTGAATGAATAATAGTATAGCTTATTTGTAATATTTTTTCTCTCTCTTTCTTATTTTCTTCTGTGTAGGGGGGTGGTATTGCTGGGGATTGAACCCATGACTTCACACATGCTAGGCAAGTGCTCTACCTTCACCCAGTAGAGTGTATTTGTATGGTATAAAAGTATATTTATATTCACACATTTATTCCTTATGAAAATATGTTACTCAACTTAAGTCTAAGTTCTTAATCCATCAGAGGGATGAAATTGATCAAGTGGGCACAATTGCATGTCGAGGACTTGGGGAGCTGCAGCCAGGAGGAACCCTGCTTCGTGTCTACCCATGTTGTCTGCATGTCCCACGGTGCTCATGTCCTTGCAGGTGTTAGGGTCTCACTGAGTGTAAAAGGTTGAGGTGGTGCATTGCTTGTTCACACTGGGCCCAGGTTTCCTGTGAAGGCTGCTATCGTTTGTACAGGGGATAGGAAGGCTGAACTCCCGGAGAACATTTTAGCATGAGGCTTGCTTTGCCTCCATTATTTACAGTCAGAAGCAGGAGGGAGGTGTTGCGAGTTAGGGTTTGATCACACCATTCTCTGAGTTGCATTCGAGGTGTCTGATGTCACACAAGGGAGAAGGTGCAGGAAAAATAGAAAAGAGGCAGTTTATAGAAAAGCACTTCACTGATATAGAAGGGAGCCTTATATCAGAGGGGAGCTTGAAGGCCCTGCTGAATCAGTTATTCTTTTAAGAAGAGTCTTATATTTTTGTTTTTATTTTATTTTTTGGTCGATCAATCCATTTTGTTTAAAAAGAAACACATTTGGGAATCTCACTTGTTTCTAAGGTTCCAGTAATGGTCATTGTGTACGGGGTGAACTTGCTGCTTGACCTGTCATGAATGCTGAGATGAAGAAAAGATGGTTTCACATGGGAGTGGGTTTAAATTCAAGGTCAGAAGTGGCTTCTGGGAGTGTCGCTGCCTAGAGTACCTACCTACATTGCATCACCTGGGCTTCCGTGACCATTGGGTCCCTTCAACATCATGCCACCCCCAAGAGTCCTCATGAGCTCTGGAAACCAAAGTGTTAAGGATGTTGGTGCTTAACTTTCTCTTATTTATCTGACCAGCCTCAGCACTGCTTCTGTAATGACTGTCACTACAGGAAACCATGGTGTGTATCTTAATGTAATCGATGCTTTGCTCCTCCTGAATTTTCAAAACATCTTAACAATATGGTTGATGTTAAAAACTCTCATGAGGTTATGTGTTGAAGCAAAATACACTATAAGTATAAAAAGACATGCATATGAAAGAATGGCCAGGGAAACCATCTCATCAGAGTAAGGACCAGTTCTATCGTCCCCGCCCTTCCCTGTCTCTCCCTTCCTCGTCCCCAAAGCTGCCTCTTTGGCGCGTGTAATGCCAGTGCTCTGTACAGTGTTCTGTTTATAGTGGTTTGAACATGTTTCTGCCCGTGTCTTTCATTGCTGAAGTAACTCACCTCTCTCATATCGACTCTTACCCAGGAGCCGCACCGCAGACTCTTTGATGTAGGTCTCTCTGCATGGCTGCTAAGGCCAAGCTGTGGTTTCATTGCATGATGCAACCTCACCCTTTTGGTTATCGCCTCCAGGTTAACCAGAGTCTTTCCCTGCACTGCCCATGCATGTGACCTGCTTCCCCGCCGTGGCCCTGAATGTAGTAAGCACCGGGCGTATGCATGGAATCAAAGCGGCGAGCATTCCAATACACTGAAGCACTGAAACGTGGGGTTCTCCTTGGACTCCTTGTGGCCCCATTTGCTGATCTTCCGCAAAAGCCACTCTGTCCTTTGAAAATTCAAGCCTAGAACATTGGGAAAGAGAGAAATAAAGCTATTATCAGGCGAGTGCTTAGGAATGGCTAGTGACAAGGAATTTAGAAGCTAAGCTTGTTTTCCAAGTAGCAACTGCCCTGATGATCAGTCTTATGCATTCCCAATTCTGCGCAGATGTGCCGGAAGTGACTGGCAACCCGATCCCTTTTTACATCTTTCTGGACGATGTTGCCTAGTTTGATTTTGCTTAGATATAATAAACATACAGAGTTTTAAAAAACACCTCTTAAGCTAAGTGCCCTGTGAGATACAATCATTTGCCTTTCTCATCATTTATTGTGTTTAGGAATGCCATTAATTCAACTTTGCAAACCTACAGTGGTCGTACTATAAGGAAATATTCTATTCATTGAAGCATGTTGTACTGCCTTCAGCATTATTGATTAGTTAATTGCAATCATTTTCTCTGCTTGGTGAAATATATATGTATGTGCTTTTTTTTGTACTTTTCATGATTAATGACTTTCTTTAAAAGTGCTTTCTTCTTTAACATATGTACGTTTTTCCTTTCTCCCTTGTGTTCTCATAATGGACCTTTATAAAAGTAATTGTCAGTTTCTGTTTTCTCACTGGATTTTTTTGATTGTTATTTCCAACAGATATTTTACATTTTAGACAAACCTTGACTGTAAATTGAGAAAAAAATGGAAGGTGGGGTGTTATCTAGTTCTGATAAGCCTGCAGTGGGAATGAGGATTCCTGATGCTACTTCCTTGTCAGAGCCCCTTAGATGAAAAGTTTGCCCTTAAGCACTCAGAATAAACCAAAGCAGAGATTGCCTTATTTTTACTACATGAATTGTGATTTCTTCATATCTGGGGGGAACTTGGTAACTTTGAACTCTTCCTACACTCTTAATTTATCCCCATTCCATTAAACACATGCTATTGAAGTGGGTTTTGCTTAGAATTTCCTAACATGATTTTTCAGTAACCAGTAAAGAGGTTCTTTGAGTGGGATCATTTCTGCAATGAGCTTGGATGGAATTATAGCCCAGGCCTCTGCAGGCGTGTGATTCTGACCTGCCTGTTGAAATACTCTTGCTCTAGCAGAGAGCTTTCACCGGGAGCTTGGTGAAGGAAACTTCTGATTCTCTTTGTGAGGTTCTTCAGAAAAGAGACCCATTCCTCTTTCTCAGAAAATCAGAGTGCTTGCTGATACAGTGAAAGGATTGCTAAAGCCCAACAGAGCGAGGATAAGTGAATCCATTCACAGAGACCAAGGAGAAAACCCTAAGAAATCAGCTTCCTAGGGGTGTCCTTGGTCCCTCACAGAGATGTTTTTACCTTGATGGGGAAAACAACCCTAGAGAAGAATCAAAGATATGGCAACAGAATTAAAGAGGAACCGCAGGAGAAAGCAAGGAAAAAAAAAATTTGCCCCAGTGAGCATGTAATTCACAAAATTATTCTTTTCTAAATTTGGATCCAAAAGTCAAATGGACACCATTGATATGGTGGAAAGAGTTGTTATTTTGGGGGCATGAGCAGGACACAATTATATTTGATAAATAAATGGTTTCTATGCTAATGAGTAACAAGAGGAAAAGTAATACACATATACACACACACCGAAAAATTTGAGAAAAAAAAAAAAAGAAATAAAAAAAAGAAGGAAAATAAATTTTCCAGGAGCTAAATTTATTATTATGAAGCAGGAAAGAAAGAAATTAGAAGAATGTACACTGGAAGATATGATTGTCTAATCATAGGGCTTAATGAGCCATGCCATTTCCCCCATACGAGGGCAGTTCATTTTAGATTACTCGCCATGTCTGATTCCTGTGGTGGAGCTGGTCTCTGATGCCCAGGTTGCTTTATGACATTCCTAAGAAATGACTCCCGCCTCATCCTCAGCAGACTCATGACTAGCAATCAGCAGCAACTCAGACTCTGCTTTTTGGCTGTGAGGCTGCTGCTGTCTCCAAAAATCTCCTAAATAGGAATACTTACAAAACGATCATGCCTTAGCTGTCAGCCAAAGAGGGAGCTAAGACACAGCTATTTTGTTTCCTTGTGCAATGGAGGTATAATTGTTTTGTATGTTGATTTTCAGATTTGTGCCAGATCTTTTCCTGTGTCTTCTTTTACAAAGTTCTCAAAAACAACAACCCACCAAACAAACCAAACTAAGGATGTCAGAAACAAAGCAAGCATAATTTTATATCAATGTCACATATCACATATCAATTCACATGTGACTTTGAACACACTAGTGTCCTTGTGCTGGATATATATGTTATGTGGCATTGTTTTATATTCTTCAAAGTGAAGCAGCAGATAAATGGAACAACTCTTTCTTTACATAACTATTTTCTTCCTTGGATGCTCTCAGGCTTCCTAATATCAGTACCAGGCAAGTCTTCACCACCCAACTGTTAGTATAGACCTTGGACAGACTTCTTTATACTGTGAATTACATTACAGACAGAGTTACAGCTGCTATAGGTCTTGTAGGCTTTGGGCTGAATGTTGGAGTCCACAGAGGAAAATGGAAAGAAATCCGTCTCATGAAGCCCCCAGCCCCCATCTGTTTAGACTTGCCAGTCGGGGACCCTGAACATGCTGGATTGGCTTATGCAGTTGGTAATTTTCACTTCCCCACTCTAAGTCCTTGCATTAGACCAGAAGCAAGTGGTAAAGCCAAGGTCAGGCTGTCTAAGTGTATCAGGAGCATGTCCAGGGCAGAGAGGAGGACAAGGGCAGGGAGCAGAGGACATAGCTAATGAAGTGACCAGGAAACTCTCAGAGTCAGAGACAAACAGATGGAGACAAAGGCTCAGACAGAAGAATTTTGATACCTGTATCCAAAAATAGCTGGAAGAAAGTCCCACAGGGTCTTGAAAGCCTTTATATGGTGAGAACTGCACCCACGTGCTCAACCTGGCCCTGATGGCCAGCCTCTGGCAAGTAGAGGGCTCCCACTTTTCCTTAGGAGCCTCTGTCATTCTCCAAGCCACCATGACAAATTATTTGAGAAGCCTGGATGCCCAGATTGCCTTGAAACTGTGCCCCAGGCTGTACCCTTCACAAAGGGTGACACTAAGCCTTTGCCCCCCAATGTCTAGGTGCTCACTATGGTTATTACTGGTTAGAGATGATTGTCTATGAGCCCCTTAAAACATGTGTGACAATGTTTAGTATCCAGAAAAAAGCCACCAGAGGCAGAAGGTAGGAGGTTTGATGAACCTTCTGTTTTGGCCCAGGTCTAAGCTTTTGCAGGCTAGAGGAGTGTAGCCCTGATGTCAGGGCAATCCCTCACCACATGCCAGGTTTTTGTGCCTGGGTCCACAGATCTTGGGACCTCTTCTCTGTCCTCTCTTTTCCCCATCTCAAGTCACCACACCCAGGATGTCCCATTTTGTGGATTAACCCAGGATGGGATTGGACTGGATGAAGAGCGTACCTTGTGCTGTAGGATCATGGGTGTGTGTGATCATGTGCGTGTATCTACCCACATGTACCACCCCATACCTACACACGCTCCCTGACCCCGCCCTTGAAGAACTTTCCATCTGTTTCTGAGTGCATATGCATTTACTACTATTTGAATCATCTACTCCATCCCTTCTTCCTATTAGATAAAAGAGTTTACTGAAGAGGAAATGGCGAGAATCAGTGGAGGTAGGGAAATGGGTAAAGACAGTCGATTGTTATTCTTCCGACAATTTAGTGAAAACTAAATCAAGCAGCACTTGTTTGGCAAGACTCTATTTTATGTAATAGCTTAACTGATTTATTACATAAAAGTTGCTGGCAAAAATGAACACTAATTCTACACTGGTAACAACTGTGATTGAAATAATTGTAGTCTGTAGACAAGCTAGAGAAAATAAGCATTAGTGGGTAGGTTGTCTTGGACATTATTCCAAGATTCCGACAGTGAAGAAATACAAATTATGGAAGCAAAATTGGAAGGGACATTTAGAAGATGTATGACTGGTTCATCCCTCTGCCTCTCCTCCAGATCCACATTAAGCCAGTGAGGCAGATGAAGCTCTTTCCTCCCTAAAGACCTGGGAGAAAAATGCTCTAGCTCCTGTGGCCACTCATTAAAATGACTCATGGTTTTCTCTGTCAAGAAATCTTGGTTAATTATTTAGCATTTATGACACTGTGTGGCTGCCTTCAATGGAAATATAATTTTCCTTGTGTTTCTTCTTTAATATTATCCAAAACCAATATTCTGTTATATAGAATCATACAGATGTGGGTTAAATCTCCAATCAAGAGCTTATTGTACATCCCGTTGGGCATTTGAATTACATTGGGATACCTGATAAGAATATAATAGGGCAGATGTAAATGGAAAAATAAAGTATAGAGATAATTGATTCTATCAATTTCAATTCATTTGGATCATTGCCTTTTGGGGGCATTTTCTACAAACTGTTATCTCTATTGTTACCAGCTCAGTTTTTAAACCCAGCTCTTGCTTATTGAGTGCTCAGCCATCTGATCTCATTCTTATAGCAGTCTTTTCCATTTATATCCTTATCCCCTGCTTACAGATGAGAACACCAATGATTGGAGAAGTCAATTGTTTGCCCAAGATAATATAAATTATAAAAAGTGAAAGAGCTGGGATTTTTTAATGCATCCATCAAACTCCAAAACTGTCCAAATGCTGACTGCTAAGGTCGACTTGTAATGCTCACATTTTGCTTTTCATTTAGGTGCATTAGTGGGTAGAAAGGATATAGTGTGATGACAAGAAAGGGGATCAAACTACAGATAAGACACTGAAACCTTCTTGAAAGAAAATTTGGAAAAGCTCCATAAGAAAGTGACAGGGATCTCACCACCTGAGTTTTGTGAAAACAAATCATCTGTGTGCTTCATTGAGAAACCCAATGTGTAAGGAGCTGACATGTTTTGTTCTCTCCATTAGCAATTTCTGTCATTTTCTTTGTCTCCTAGAAGAATGCTTCATTCTTAGGACTAATTGCTCAGGTAGACAACCCGCACCACACAACTCTTCTGAAGTCTACTGCAGTCAGTATCCCAGGGTTCTCCATATTACACAGAGCTCAAGATTACAGAGCACATGAGAATTCCAGAGTTGTAAGGGTTTCTATCCCATCTCTCCACATGCTCCAGGTCATTTCAAAACTATTCCAATGATGCATATGCATATGCTATTGGATCACATCCCATCATTTGAGCACAGGCCATAATTAGAAGCTTCTGTCAGAAAGATTAATAGACTTATTGATAGAAACTATAACTGAGGACTTCCCAACAAAGCCATTTAAACAGTAGGCTCGGGATTGTGATAGATCAATACTGTAGAGTAACAAAAAGTGTTTTCTATTCAATTAGAACCTTTTCAGTGTCCAAGAAAAGTGTTTTAAGACTAAACAGTAAGCTCATTTGGATATAATTATCATTAGTATTGATTAATCATTGAACACGGTCCCACCTATCATGGATAGTGGCTTAGAAGGCAATATCTCAAGATAGCCTGTAACAAAGTCATAATGTTAGTCAACAGAAGAGGCTTGATTCTGTTTGGTAAAACTGATAAAAACTGGGGCTGGGGTTGTGGCTCAGTGGCAGAGTGCTTGCCTCGCACGTGCGCGGCCCGGGTTCGATCCTCAGCACCACGTAAACATAAAATGCATTGCATTGTGTACAACTAAAGTAAATAAATAAATATTAAAAAAAACTGATAAAAACTTCACAACTTACTGAATATATATATGCCCCACCCAGTGTAAATACTAAAAGAACCAGTACTGGAAAGATAAACTCTTAAGTACATAGCTCTGACAAGGTAATTAAAATGCAGGTACTGAGAAAAGATTCGAAGCTTTCAAATCTAGGACCTGAGCAATCTTGGGGTGCCATCCAGTTTAGGAGACAATATTCTATATAAAGATTCTCCCTCAATGATTAATTAGTATTTTGTCACTCACACTAAATCCATTATCATTATTAGCTTGCAAGACATTTTCCTGAGACCTAAGATGATATAAGTAATAACACTGATTTATAATTTGAGGTGCATTGCAAAGACTTGCCTCCCTTTTAAAACCACTCTCATAATATTCAGGATAGCTAGGTACTGTGGGTCCTACTCAGCAGGCAAGAAAATGGAGGCACTTACCTTGTCCAGTATATCCGGACATTGTTAGAAAGACTTCAGATCACTTAGATCTACTCCCTTTTGGCTATAGGTAAGTTCCACAGAATCCATGTCTACATGTCATCTTTTCTTTTTATTTTGATTGGATGGAATGGGAGGCAAAGTTTATTGTCTAGTCCATAATTCGGAGTTTTCAAAGGATTTAAATATTCTCAGCTGTCACCATGGTCATTCTTGTTCTCCTAGAATATGGGAGAGTGAGGGAAAACTGGAACCCTTGAAGGGTCATCCGTCTTGAAGCAGATGGATAACTAGAAATTATTCCTACGTAAGCAGAGAACATTTTTCAGCATATGTGATCAGTCTTCATGATTCCACCACCACATAGGGTTTCAGCAAGGACTTCTGAGGTTATTCATATCCCACATGATAATCCTCACAGGTTGCATTGGTCAGCTACTTTTGAATTTTCCGATTGCTCCACAAATGCATGGAATTTTTCTGGGGCTATTTGACCTCCTCTCTAAATCTGTCCACTCCCTCATTTTTGCATGAGTTTCATGTGAGGCTCTGTACACAGCAGCTACCTTGTCTTATGTTTCTTGTTCCTCTCCAAGAGTGCTGCAGTCTGTCTGGAAAATGTGGTATGGCAGTATGGCTGCTGGGTCTCTATCCTTGCTCTACCACTTAACTACCTGATCTTGAGTGTGTATCTGAGCCTCTGCTCTTCTATCTATTAAATGAAGATTTTTAACAAAATATGTTTTATTTTGCCATTTAAAAAAAAAATTTGCTCTAACTAGTTATACATCACAGTAGAATGCATTTTGACACATTGTATTATTTTGCCACGTTGAGGACCAAATGCAATGGTATGTGTAAGGCTATACAATTGCCAAGTATGATTATATTGAACTGAACAAGACTTGACTATGACCGGAATGAGGCAGTTTAGAATTCTCTACTAGCGAAATTCAGAAACCAGAGAGATCAGTAAGGGCACAAATCATTTGCTGAGTGGAGCCTTTGGGTTGGCCTTGAAGGCTGCCTGAGGTTTGAACACAAAGAAGAGTATTTGAAGAGGCCACAGCAAAAGCATAGATTTAGAATTGGGGAATACGTGGGTCACATTCATAAAGGAACAAAGGCGCTAGCTCGTGGTAGCAAAGGATTTGGAAAGAAGCACAGCGGATAATAAAAGGGGAGATGTAGGGTGTGGGTGGCTTTTGGAGGTTCTTCACAGCCAGACTTCCAGTTGATGTATGAGACAGGAGGGAGCCATGACGCCGGATAAATGACATCTTTTAATTTAATTAATCTGGCAACATCGCAGAGGTGAGACGAGAAGAAGAGTCTGGCACCATTAAACTTATTGAATTGATTCATGTCTGTGGTGGTGCCTGGACCTCAACTCTGGTGGCCCATGATCCTGGTGGGAATTGAGAGGGCCCCGTTCAATTAAAAAAGGGACCAGCCACAAGAGTGAGGAGAATTTAAATGTTGGAAATTATTTCACAAAGTGCTGTTTTGTTCCTCAGCCAGGTCCTTCCCTAGTAAATCATCTGGATTGTCTGTTGTCCTTGTGTTCCTAAGCTGCTTATCATTTCTCTATCCCTTATCAACCACGCTCTCCCATAACCCCTCCCCCTCTATACTTCACCATTTTTTCCCTTTTAATCTGAAACTGCAAATGTGCTCAGCAGGCTCTCTCTGATTGTTAATTGGAATGTCCACTGGTGAAGCTTGCTCGGTGGCGTTGTAATTGCTTCCCTGTATCTCTTTAATTTTTTTTCCCCTTGTTCACATCTGAAACTGAAAATATCTGCTCAACCCCTTGATCTCAGCAATTAGTTAAGTGGTATGCAGCTGGTTATCTGGGGGCGGGCTCAGACTCTTAATCATCTCCGTTTGGGTCTAAATGGGGATCTTCTTGAGTAGTGACACCTGTAATTAGAGGAAAGTTTCAAGAAAATACTTTGGGAGCTGTGATTCTCAAAGTGGGGTCCCCAGATAGACAGCATTGGCATCATTTGGGAAACTGTTAGAAAAATAAATCCTTAGGCTCCTACCCTAGACCTACTAATCAGACACTCTGGTGGGGAGTGGGGGTGCAAGTTTTTTTTTTTTTTTTTTTTTTTTTTTTTTTTTTTTTTTGTGGTACCGGGGATTGAACTCAGGGGCACTTGACCACTGGGCCACATCCCCAGCCCTTTTTTGTATTTTATTTAGAGACAGGGTCTCACTGAGTTGCTAAGTGCCTCACCATTGCTGAGGCTGGCTTTGAACTCTTGATCCTCCTGCCTCAGCCTCCCAAGTGCTGGGATTACAGGCGAGCGCCACCAGGCCCGGCAGGGGTGCAAGTTTTAACAAGTCCCCCAAAGGCATGGCAGAGCTTGAGAACCACTTGTCCTGGAGAAAGAGCTTCTCAGGGTTGGGTAACCAGACTCGGCAGGTAGGAGAGCAGACCTTAGGAGCACCAGGGAAGGAAACGCAGAGGCTGAGAAAGGCCAGCCATGCTGCCTTCCTGGAGATGATACTGATGTCCAAGGAACTACTGTTAGCCATGAAATTTTGTACTTGGCGTTTTCAGCTCGTTGAAAGAAAACCTGTGAGCCCTTACTTGAGGCTTTGTGCTTTGAATAAATGAGTTCTGAAGTCAATTTTCATGAAGATCTGTCTGTTGGATCTTTCTGCTCAAAGATCTTCACTGGGAATTGTATTATTAATTAGATGAAGACAGAGAGACTTGTTTCCCACGTTGGGTGAGTCTCCTTTTCTTCTATGGAGACTTTTACATCCTGAGGGTAGGCTGACTTGATGGCCAAGAGGAAATGGGAACTTGGGTTTCAGCCTGTATCTCATGCTGTGCACATACCCCATATGAAGCAGCTTTTTAATAAGATTTTTTAAAAAAAATTTTTTTAAGTTGTAGATGGATACAATATTTTTATTTCATTTATTTTTATGTGGTGTTGAGGATCGAAGCCAGTGCCTCATGCATGTGAGGCAAGTACTCTGCCACTGAGCCACAACCCCAGCCCCTCAATAAGATTCTTTTGACCAAGCCTCAGAGTCTTGGTCAAAGCACTAAATTTGCTTCAGGTTTTAGTGTCACACAGAGCTTTAAAAACTTGATACTCAGGCCATGCTTTCACCCAGTTACATCAGAATCTTTGGGTTGAGGGTGGAGTGACTTGGACTAGTATTCTTCATGTTCTCCTGTTGCCTCTGAAGCTAGGAATGAGGAGTCCATCAGCTACCAAGTGTCTTGGATCCTCTCATTATCAAGTCATTGGTTAACCAAGGATGAGTTAGGGTGACCTTGTTTTCTACCACCAGAGTCAGAACTAGTGTCTTTCTTTCTGTTCTAAAAGCTCCACTTTTTTTCTCCCCTATTGGCAACAAATGCCCACCTAAAGCCTTTTCTGGTGTGGGTATGCATCATCAGAATGTCAATATGAATTCAACTGTGTGACCCAGAATCACTTTCTTTTGTAGTTTTAAGTAAAAACATGATTCCTTTGCTAGCTCTTGAAATTTCTGAGTACCTAGCAGGGAAACGCTCTTTACACAGGGAGGAAGAGGAGATTGTATTTCATTCTCCATCTATAATGAACATTAATTATGATGATAAAGTCTCTTGGGAAGAAAAATAAATCCCAGCTGGCCACCCCTTTGGTTGCTAGATTATGTATTCTCTTTACAAAAGATCAGTGAACTTCTCCATGGGTTGTTTCTATTTGGGGAATGCAATAATGGGGCTTTGGAGTCTTCACTCTGTGGTCCCCAGTTGTGTGACTCCGTGAATTATAGGCACTTAGCGGATTTATCTCAGAGGGAACCCTGATGAACAGCTCTGTTTCCACTTGAAAAACCAGGCAGGGCGCTTCTCTGGGGGCTCTCATGGCAATCAGGAAGTAACTGAAAAGGGATATAAAATACATTCCCTGATCCCTGTGGTCCTACTGGTCCCACGACCTGTCTCTGTTTTGTCTGAGAGTTCCCACTTCTTGTCATCCCCTGTTCGTCTGTCAGGGCATGCTCACCTTACCTGTGAGCTTCAGCCACTCATAGGAGCTGCAAACTTTACTTCTTTCCTTGTTTCAGCTCAAAGTCTAGGACCCTGTAGAATGGTAATGAGATGGTGATGGAATCAATTCTAAAGTTTTGAAAGAAGGACTAAAGTTCTATTATGGTTTTTACATTGTTTCCTGCAAATCAAGGGGTGTTGTTGAGGTATGTTTTCCAATACGATGCCCTTTTAGCTGTAAATCCTTTCTTTGTTGCTTTTGGGTAAGGGCGATATAGAAGGAAACAACAGAAATGTCCAGGAAAGCAAGGCATGATGGAAAGAGGTCGCTACACCTGATTGTTCATGCTTTTCTGAATATCTGTTTCTTTTTATGTTCAACCAAAATACCCTCAATGATACTGAGCTGTCATGTCCCCGCCCACTATTCCACTCTCCACCAGAGCCTATCAAATGTTTTTACAACCAGATGTACTTCAAAAATACCATCAAATTAACCACAAAGGCATGGAATGAATAGGAGCTAGGGAACTCACGAGATTTCCCCAAAGATGCCACCAATAACTCTTGTGAGGGTGACAGTAAGATTATTATTTGGCCTTGATGCCATGATAGTGAGTTATCCGTGATAGACTTGTGAATGAAGGTGTTCTATGTCCCCTTGACTGTTGGGGACATTAGTTTAGATGAATACAAATTTCTAATGCATGAGCCAAGTCCCTGCTAGCACAGGAGAAAACATCAGTGTGATATTTGGTACGGATTTCCCTATACCTGCTTACTTGCTTCACACATACACACACACACACACACACACACACACACACAACACACACACACACATTTTATTCTTCGGTAGCACATTCTGCTGGTGGCTTCCAAAGCACAGACATGCACTGTCCTGTCAACCCTTGGATTCTGTAGTGGATTTTTGGTCAACTTTCATGTATTTCTTCTCATTGCAACTATGGTGGCTAGGAATTCTAATACCTATACACCTTGTGGGTTTTGTTCTTGAAACAAAACAAAGTACCACTATTGCCCAAGAGTTGCAGAAGTGTCCCTTATTAACTCTAGGCCTGGATTTCCCCCTTTTTCATCTAAACTAGTACCTGTGTAGGAGAGCAGGCAAAGAGCAGTGGCAGGTGGGCCGTGATGTTGAACCTCCTGTCCTCCTCCCTCCTTCTAGCACTGAACTAACCAAATTCCTCACTGTCTTTGCTCCCTCTTCCCCACCTTAGTGAAAACCTGGCAGTTGTCATTTCCTTTGTGAAGGAACTGTTGTTCAATTCAGTGTTGTTTTTGTTCAGTCCGCTTAGTTTGAAAATGCGTATGTAGGTGACTCTTGATGCTTGTCTGGAAGTTGTACCACATATCTGTGGTTTGGGAGATGGCAAAGGGCATGTTTGACTTGTAATCGAGATGAGGAATGGAGGAATCCAGTGCATGTCACATGATCGGTGATTCCCATAGACTGACATCCTGTGGATCTAAGGGGGCCCGCCTTCCCAACTGCACAGACTCCTGCCTGTTGAACAGCCACGCATTGTCCTCACGGAAGTACAACTATACTAACTGGTAATGCGTACAAGGATTTCCAAAGTGCTGGTCCTCAGAAATCCTTCATCTGCTCAAGCTAGCTCTCTTCTGGAGCAAGAGGTCCACGTGTCTTCCCCTCTGGGGAAATTATTTCTTTTCACCTTATACTTCCTCCCCTTTCCCTCACCTCACCCTCTTTGTGCTCCTGGCCTGGGTGTTACCATTTGCTTACTGATAACAGCATACTACAAATTTTTCGTTCACAGCTTTGAGATGTTTATGAGGCTTTCCTGCTTCCCACCCAGCCCAGACCTTGGGACTGTTTTCACACTGATCCTCTGATCAGTGTGATGCTGGAAAGCACACAGAAGCCATGTACCAGTTTGTATAGTAGTACCCTTTTGAACTGCCTACTCTTGAGCCAAGTAGAGTGTGCTGGGGGGTGCGCATTGGCTGCTTGACACACACACGAAGCCAATTAACCTGCATGCCAAAAATAAATAAATAAAAAAAATTAACCCTTAGAGTACTGCTTCAACGATTGGGTTTCACAGTCTTGACTTTTACCAGTTGGGCGATGCTTCCTTCTCCAGATCAGAGTGCCGCACAGAAAGTCCATCCTTAGTCTCACCTGAGAGTTAACCAGGATCTTCTCCACTGCAGCTTTACTTGAGATGCTCCTGGGTTCTTTATCTATTAATTCACAAATGGCTTTTACAAGATCCAAAACACAGCCACCATGTTTAATAAAAAATGGGCTATAGATCCATTGTGTTGGAGGGTGTGGGGGTCTGATTTTTAGCCTTCATATCTGTCCTCTAAAATAAGGAAGTCAGTTCTTTAAGGGTTAATATGAAATCAGGAATTTGGTGGTCACTCCTGCTTGTCCTTCCTCCAAGATGTCTGCATGATCCTCTTTAGATACGTAGTCCAACTGTTGAATGATGATTAAAAAAATAATAACACGTAGATATAAATTTACCCCCCAAATCCCCAAAAGCAAATAAAAATGAAACACTGAATGGTTGAATGGAAACCCCTTGGCAATGCTTGCTTGATTATTATCACGAGGGGTAGAAAGACCAAATGTTTTATTTAATGAACCTTCATTTTGTCCTCTACCCCTTTCACTACCACTTCTCAGGATTGTGGAAATGTGATGATATTTTTCATTTACTTCCTGCTTTTTCTTCTTCCTGTCTAATAGCCCAATAGAATCCTGCCAGAATTTCTACAAAGATTTCACATTACAGATCGACATGGCTTTCAACGTGTTCTTCCTTCTCTACTTTGGCTTGCGGGTAAGTTTAGCAACGTGGTTGCTACCCCGTGGGGCATGGGAGTCTTACACCCAGGGATCATACCTCCTTGGCATCTGCTCTCACAGGGAAGGGGAAGCCCAAGGTTTCCATGATAGACAACATATGTGCATTCTGATTTTCAGTTTGTGAGATAGCCCTTTCCTTAGCTAAGCATTTTCTGGAATGCATGTTCATTTTGTTTCAAGGGGATAATGAAGATTGAAATAACAATGGTAACTCCACTGACTCATGGTTTCTCATCCCTCTGTTCTAACATAAATGCATTGTTCTCTCAAAAATTAAATAGAGAAAAAAACAACCTTTGGCTCTTAGAATTATGTTTAGCATGCTATTGCTGATGAAAGGTTCTATACCAATCTGAAGTACAGAAATGTGTGAGTGTGCATGTACATGGACTTTATTTACAATTATATTTATAATAGAGAGTCTAATGAAGGTGAGATTATTCAACCTTCCCTATGAAGCTGTTGGAAACCATACAAAAATATATTGCTTGATCTTTCTCCAAAACTAGCATAGTGCATTGTCACTCTCCAGAAGAGACAGTGTATCTGACAAAATAAGTATGTGATTGGTGTAGGACGTAAGAGAAGACTTTTCCCTCCTGACCCCCAGAGGAACCCCAAATTTGCCCACTAGTCACAGAATACAGATTGAATGCCAGCACCATGCTTCTTATTTTTTTTTTTCTCTCTTATTTCTTCTTTCCCACACCAGTTTATTGCAGCCAATGATAAGCTGTGGTTCTGGCTGGAAGTGAACTCTGTGGTAGATTTCTTCACGGTCCCTCCCGTGTTTGTGTCTGTGTACTTAAACAGAAGTTGGCTGGGTAAGTCAATCTCTTCTGCCTTCTCTCTGCTGGTTCTTGAGTTGTGACAGAAACAGAGAACCCAGGGTGAATCAGGGGGCCAAACTGTCCCTATACAAAGAAAGTGCTGTGTATCCATGTGGACAGTTCTGTTGGAGTGTTAAAGTTGGTAGTGACAATTCTTTAGGGGTGCTAGCCCAGAGGGATTTGTCTAGGTAGTGCTCCAGGTAATGCAGTTTTATCATTGTTGAAGCCCCGGGGTCATCCCTGTCATGGCTAGGACTTCTGCTTTCTTGGTTCTGTCACTTGTCAGGGACTGGTAGGAACAAGACCAACGTTCCAAGTGACTGGTTCAGGTGCCCCACAAGGCCTGCCTGCCAGACTTAGCTTCTATCTACTTAACTTTTATGAGCAGTGGGTCCCGCATTGGTCTATTTATAATGTACAAGTTCCTTTGGAAGACAGGACACTACAGGAGACTGAGCTCCCTTCCTGTGGAGGGGAGAGTTTTTGCTGGTGCTGTGCTCAGTAGGTCACTTCCTGCATCTGCTCAAGAGGTCCCTTACTGTATCTGCTCAGGGCCTGTATCAGGACTAAGACAATTAGACAGGAAAAAAAAGTCACTCGTTCAGAGGGTGATCATCTCTCCCCTCTCCCACTGCCCCAGGTCAGAGCATTTCTACTGTCATGGGGGCTATTAGGGAAGAAGGGAGGCTAAAACAGGAATTGGAGGACTATTTTGGGGTTCCTTCTGTCTTTACTTTTAGCATTGTTTTGGCTTAATTTTTTTCTCAAAGTAACAGGTTTGTGTTGTAATCAGTGAAAACATTAAAAGATATATAAAGAAAATATCAATCATCTCTTCTCCTTTCTTTGATCACAGACATCTCCCTGAGATGCCAAGTGTTAACAGGCCTTCATGTCTTTTTTTCATGCTCATTCTACCACCAACATGGGTGTGCATATTTAATAGCTCTGTAGAGGTGGTGGTGTTTGTGTAAAAAATTGTATTGAATCATCACTTTGCAATGCAATTTGTCTTTGCTTACTAATATGATGGACATCCTTCAGCTCTGTAATAATTCACCTTATAAAAGTCTATAGCAGCCCAGCATGGTGGCACATACCTGTAATCCCAGTGGCTCAAGAGGTTGAGGCAGGGAGGATTGTGAGTTGAAAGCCATCCTTGGCAAAAGCAAGGCACTAAGCAATTCAGAGAGCTCCTGTCTCTAAATAAAATACAAAATAGGGGTAGGGATGTGGCTCAGTGGTTGAGTGCCCCTGAGTTCAATCCCTAGTACAAAAAAAAGTTTATAGCAAAAATAATTCATTTTATAAAATTTGTAATTTTTTTGTAAAATTCCATTATTTGTTTATTACCATATACACAGCCATAAATAACCCTGGTGATAAGCTTCCTGGATGTTTACTTTTTCTCTTTTTTTCCTACTATAAGCAAGGTTTTAATAAATACCTTTAACCATATATCCATAGATTTGTACAATTCTCTTTCTTATAGAAACTTCTACATTCTTAGAAGGGGAATTGCTGAGTCAAAAAATATGTGTATTTTATCTTGTAGATATTGATGGATAGTGTTCTAAAAATGTTGTGTCAAGTTGTACTTCTACTAGCAATATATTTTGATATTCTTGCTAGCACCGTGAATTTATTACATACCTACTGTCAAGTATTTGAAAAATGAGCATCTTTAGTGTGTACGTGTTCATCACATACCCAACATGCATGTATGTGTGTACATATGTGTGTCTGTATCCTTATAAGGATCCCATTTTCTACTTGTTTTCTCATTAGAATTGTATTCATTGCTCATGGGAAAAGTTTTGGTCAGAGATGTGCTTGCTTCAATTGTGTTTTCTAGCAGTGTGATGATCTAAGAAGTGTCTGAGTGCACCCTCTGTGTGCCTGTGTGCCAAGGACCCCAAATGCCTCTTATTGACAATTATCTGGCTTTTTAAAAAAATTTTTTAAACTGTTGATAAACCTTTATTTAATCAATTTATTTATTTATTAATATGTGGTGCTGAGAATTGAACCCAGTGCCTCACACATGCCAGGCAAGTGCTCTACCATTGAGCTCCAGCCCCAGCCCCTGTATCTGGCTTTTTAACCTGGGGAGCTGACTTTTCTTCACTCAGCCTGTTTTTTCCAACCTGTTTTTTTTTTTTTTTTAAGCTGGCTTGATGATCTCAAGGTTCTTACATCTCAGAAAGTCTTTAAGACTCTTGAATCATTAATGAGAAGTTTGCATTCTAGGTTATTGGGGAGAAGTGGCAAGTTAGTGAAATTAACTGAATTCAAATTGTGGATGAGCTTTTAACATTGTGTGTGTGTGTGTGTGTGTGTGTGTGTGTGATGCTAGAGAGTGAACTCAGGGGTCTGTGCATGCTAGGCAAGCGCTGTGCTACTGAGCCACATCCCCAGTCCTGTTTTTAAAACAAACTGTTGCTCAGAGTTCAAACACATACCCATTCTCACACACACACACACACACACACACACACACACACACACACCTACCTACACCTCTCTAAGTCCCCCAAATGGACAGAAAAGCAAAAGAAATTTTATTACATACTACTGTCAAGTATTTTTCAACTGAGCATCTTTAGTGTGTATGTGTTAATCACAAGTACACCATCCATGTATGTGTGTGTGTGTGTGTGTGTGTATCTGCTTTCTTTTCTGTGTGTTTTCCTGTCTTTTATACTGTACACTTGAACAACCACTTGACTTTTCTGGACTCTCAGTTTTCCCATCTGAAAAATGTGGATTTAGGACTAAATCACCTTCCATTCTTCTCATCTCGTGAATTTAAGTTTTATAATGTGTGTCCATCTTCCCTTGTTCCCCTGTGCCCTGACGGTCATGGAGGTCCCTTCATGACAGGGGTGGCAATGTCCTCTGCAGCAGGCACATTCTGCCCCAGGTAAAGGTGTGCAAGCCAGTTTCCTTGATGGGAGTGAAATGTTCCTTAAAGCAGCTTGGCATCAGGATTACCTGGATGCTTTTGAGCCCACAGCCGTGGGTGGGTGATTCAATCCTGATTTTTGGAGGTGTGTTCCAATCTAGTGAAAGATCTACTAGAGTGAACAGAAAAGGAGGAAGAAGAAAAGGAAATAGATCAGGTCTAACTTAACTGCATTTCTGATGAGACACATCCTTGCATCTACTGTGGTTACTCTTCAAAAGAAAGATGCTCTGAAGTGGGTTTCACTATGTTCATTTGTTGACCAGTATTTGTTGAGTACCTATTGTGTGCCCTATGCTGTTCTGTATAATGGAGAAACAACAGTGAAGATAATAGACTAAGAGCCCCACATTCCTACACTGCAGTGGGGGGAACAGGAAACCATAGACCTGATCTATAACTGAATGATGTGTTAGGAAGCATCAGAGCTATTGAAACCAAAAACAGACCAGTGACCTTCTGGGCCATGGAATAAAACCAACAATATAACAATAGCAATAAAAAATAAAAATAACTCTCTCCTTTGTAGAAGGAACACTTTTGGTTCTTTGGTAATTGATCTTCTTGGGTGAGGTCCCAAATGATCTGCCTCTTCTGGAAGATAATTCAGTATAATCATATTTCGAGTTTCCTCTGCCTGACTTAATACAGGGGTTATTATACTGTGAAACAATTATTGTACCAAAGAGCTGTTAGAGGGGGGAAAAAAAAGAGCATTCCTGTGAAGTATGCTCACAAAGAGAAGAAACCACCCCACGGAATGGGAGTATTCGGGTTTCAGGAAGCACTGCTCTCCTGGAAGACAGAAGGGTGCTACTTTTGCTGGCTGAGGTTTGAGGCAAGATATAAGACATAGAAGTCTATCCCAGTCCACGGGAACTTTTGAGTGTGGAGAGTTGGGACTGAGCTGGCACCATGGTGTATAAAAGCCAGATTGAAAGCCAAAGCCCGGTCCCTTACCTTCCCCATACCACAGTCCACACTACATCTGTCCTCTTATTATTAAGTTAAGATAGCATGTTATGTAGTGCAGTACACGTGTACTTTGTTGCATGTATTATCTTATCAACACTGATATGTATGCAAATGCTTCTACTCTCTGCTGGGCACTCAGCTAAGCCCCTCATCCACCTCAGCCCAATCTTCACAGCAGGCCTGTGGAGTAGAAGTTACCTCCTCTGTTTAGAGATGAAGTAACTGAGGCTCAGCAAGGTCACCTCCCTTTTCCAAAGGTCACGTAGCCTGTGAGGGTGATTCATCCTAGGTTTGGACACTTGATGTCCATACTCTTATTTTTATCTTCTGCCTTGGTCCTTAAAGGTTTGGGGTTTGTGGGATGGACTTGGGAACGATGGAACTGAATCTTCTGTTTTTTGTTGGCATCCTCCAACCCCCACAGGGCTTCATGTGAGGCAGGAAAGGAGAGAGAAATCTTCAAGAACAAGCATTCTGGTATCTTCTCTTTCCACTCTTCCTTGCCCACCTTTGGTGTTTAGGAACACTACAAGGACCAGGGAACCACACAGAGCTACTGTGGTGTCCCCAAGTTCCGGTATACATTACCACCCTGGGAACCTAGCCTGCTCTAGCTGGGAGAGAGAACAGGGGCTTCCACACACCCCGGATTCATAGAAAGGAATGATCAGAGCCACATTTTGGGCTGGACCAACACAATTCACCTCTGGCTTCAGCCACCTACCAATGATCACATTGAGAAAGATCCTTTTGTCTGCCTGAGGCTCAGTTTTCTCAGTCTTACCCCCTGTAAAATAGGAATAATTGAGCAGCCACCTCATTAGGTCACCATCAAGACATAAAGAGGCACAGAGAACAGGACACTGTGTCCAGAGCATGAGCTTAGTGAGAAGCCGTGAGTATCCCTGGCCTCTCTTTCTAAGCTGCCTGTCATATTTTAAAACACCAGAAGAGAAAATAAACCAGAACAGAACCAAAAACAAGGCAGTGGGGCGTGCGGGCACCATGTGGGCAGGTGGCAAGTTGCTGCTTGCTTTACTTCCTGTTCCCACACACTCACTTACTCATCTTTGTCTCCCTCACAAAATCCTTATCCTACCCCACTAAAATAAATGCACCTTGAAACGAGGGACACATCTAATTTTGAAACACGAATAACATGCTCTAGGGAGAACTCGTTTGTCTGTCTTGTTCTTTTAGGAGCCACTTCCCCAAAGGAGGGCAAAGGACTTGCTTCCTTGGTATGTTTTTGTCGAGGGTCATCTTGTGTCTTTAGAGGAATAAAGTAGGGAAAACTGTTGCCCACTGGCCAGTTGGCTAACTCATTTTTATTTTATTTTTTGAGGCTAAGGATTGAATATAGGACCTTACTAGGCAAGTGCTCTACCACTGAACTACATTGCCAGCTCTGTCTAACCCACTTTTATTGAGCACCTACTGTGGGCTCAGCACAGAGATAAGAGGAACACAGACCTGGTTGCCCTGTTTCCTAGTTATTTATGATTTCCAACATCTTTTAGATGGATGCATTTGGGATCTGGTCAGGAGCCAGTCATTGGAACCGTGTTTGAAAAACTGTAAGCCAGGCTCCCTTATCCAGGTCAGATCTAGCCTTAGACCTTAAAGCCATCAGTACACTGCCAGAAAATAGAAAACACTGCTGAAAAACAGAAAAGTGAGTCAGGACAATTAAAATGATTTAGACATCTGCTTATAAATATGCCTGAATGTTCTTTTATATGTCACAAGGTGATAAAAACAGGATTATAAAAAAAAAAAAAAAAGTACAGGTCCTCAAAAACAACAACAGCAAAAGGACCAAAAAAACACACCATAGTTCCTGTTTGAGACCAAGGTTTCAATCTTGTTTTGGAACCAAAATAAACACACATTCAGCGACAGCAGGTAACACTGCCTGCTATATAATTAAGTCCGAAATTGTGAAGTACAGGCGGAAAGGCTGTAGGAGTTCAGAGAAAGAGCTCGCGTGGGTGGAGGAGTTCAGGAGGCTTCTGGGGAAGGCTGGGGCTCAGCTGAGACGTGCCACAGGTGCCTGACTTGGGCAGAGGGGAGGAAGCGGACGTTGCTGAGTGTGGAAAAGCCCACCAGGTGTGGTAGGTGGGAGGCGTCCATGGAGGACAATAGCATCATGCTAAGGGGGTGTCCTTTCCTGGCGCCAAGTGTCAGATTCACACCCTCCCAGAAGGGTGTGTGAGGGTTCTATTGCTGCAGTAACAGATAAGCACACACCCTCACACCCTGCCTTCAAACAACACACGTGTATCATCTCAAAGTTGTGTAGGCCACCAGTCTGGTGTGGGTGTCACTAGACTAAGACAGAGGGCTCTTCAGGGCCTGGCTGCTGCTTCTTGGGTTTTTTGTTTTGTTTTAATTGGTACTGGGGATTGAACCCAGGGGCAATTAACCACTGAGCCACATCCTCCCAGCCATTTTTATGTTTTATCTAAAGACAGGGTCTTTCTTAGTTGCTTAGGGTCTCACTAGATTGCTGAGGCTGGCTTTGAACTCACAATCCTCCAGCCTCAGCTGTTGGGATTACAGGCTTGCACCACCACATCTGTCATGACTTGGCTTCTTTCTGAGAGCTCTGGGAAGATGACAGTTTCCTGTCTTTTGCAGTCTCTGGAAATCCCCATGGTCCTCAGTTCATGGCCCCTCCCCCATCATCCAAGCCAGCAACCATAGGTGGGTTTCACCTCCTCTCATTGCAGTCTTGCTTTCTGTCATCTCCTCTCCCGGCCTCTTTTCTGCCTTCCTTTTTCACTTTTAAGGACCCTACATTGCTATCCATACCAGGACAATTTCTGCATCTCAAGGTCAGCTGATTGACAGCCTGAGATTGCCTGCTGCCTTAGTTTCCTCTTGCTGTGTAAAGTTCCAGAACTTAACATGGACATCTTTGGGGGCCATCACTCCACCTCCCAAGAAGGTATTATTATTTCTATTTTGTCAAAGGGGAAGCTGAGGCTCAGAGAAGTTAAATCACTTTCCCAAAGTCATAGATACAGGAAGAGTTAGAGCTGGAGTCTGTCCCCGCTCAAATCTGCTGGTGGCTCCACAGAGGCCTTTGGAGTCCAAGGCTCTGGGAGGCACTGGGGTCCTCCGGGTTCTTCCCTCACTGTACTGACCCAGCCCATTAGGAGAGGAGACCCTGTGGGAGACCCCTGTTGGAGCCTGAGACCCTCCTCCTCCCCTCATGTAGGGATTTTCTTGTCCCTATGGGAACGGGTGAATTCTTAGACAGCGTTGCTGCTGTCTGTCCCTTAGCAGTTGCCCCTCCTGTGGGAATGCGGCACTGAGGGGAACATAGTAGGTCTGCATGTACCCTGCACAGAGCCCTCTTTCCTTAGAAATCATGTTTTCTTGTTTCTTTGGAATTTCCTGAAGAATTTACGAGGGCTAAAAGGGGACAAACGGGTCATGGCGGTCGGCCATTGTCCTGAGGAAAACGAAGAATGGGATTGGAACACCTCTTTCCCCTTTTAGTGGTGGCACTCCCAGGGCCTTGACTGAAGACTCGGGCCTATTCCTGTTGCCCATCTACTTCAGCAGAGTGTCTGGCCCCAAGGCGGCTCTCCAGGTTGAAGAGCCCCACCTTGAGAAAGGTCTGGACTGTTCAATTAGTATCTGGACCTTGCATTGACCAGCTTCTATATCTGGCAAGAATGATCAAGATTGAAAGCTGTGCACTGATTTCCGTTTCCCAGTATCAGTAATGTTCAGCATATTGAGATTTAAATAAAACGAACAAGTCAAAAACAAAATTAGCGTGGCCTGGTGCGGTGGTGTACATCTGTAATCCCAGCAGCTTGGGAGGCTAAGACAGGAGGATCAGTAGTTCAAAGCTAGCCTCAGCAACTTTAGTGAGGCCTTAAGCAACTTAGAGAGACCCTGTCTCTAAATTAAATATAAAAAAGGCCTGGAGATGTGGCTTGGTGGTTAAGCATTCCTGGATTTAACCCCTGGTACCAAAAGACAAAACAACAGAGTGTGGTTTGTCCAGAAAATAGTAGAGGCTGTCCCTTCTGGCAGCCCCAAGTGCACAGCCCTGACTTCTAGCCTCCTCTTCCCCTTTCCTCCTGCCCCAGCACTTCTGGGCTGCTAATTGGTACTTGCCCTTCTGCTTGCTCCCTGCCTCTCCATGAGGAAGTTTGGGCCGCCGGCCCCAGCTGTAATCCTCCTCCCCATCAAGGCACAACTCCAGCTCCATCTCCTGTGTGGGGCTTTCCCACTGTCCCTGTTGGAATGAATTCCCTCTGACCTTTTCCTCCTATGATTAGTACCATAAGTACAGCATAAGCTATCTGCTTTGAACTATCAAGATGGAATGCCAGTTCCATGATAGCAATGTGACAGGGACCTTGGCTGCCTGCATTTTTGGCTGTGTCCCTAGTACCTGGCACAGTGCCTGGCCCATACTTCTTGCTTATTGAATGAATGAATGCGTGAATCAGTCTTCTTAAAATAATGATACTAACAATTATTGATTGCTTATTTAGAACAGGTTCTGTGCAACTGCTAGGCGATCTTTGAGCTGATATTCATGGCCTCTCGATGATTTAAGATTTATCCCAGTTTTTACAGTTGAGGTTTGAGGCTAAGTCACTTTCCCAGGTGGTAAGCAGTGACTCCAGACTCAGCCCAAAGTCATTCTGATTCTAGTTTTTTTTTTTTTTTTTTTGGTTCTCCTGTTGCCTCTGAAGTGCAGCAAGGATGAGAACCTCTGGTATGTGTCTCCTGCCTATGGATTTTGAGTTAACCCCTTGAAGAAGAGTGTTTTCCAGACTTCAACGTGCATACCAAGCACCAGGAGCTGTTAGGAGGTTGTAGTTTCTGATTTAAGAGTTCTGGGGTGAGACCCGAGATCTGCACCTTTATAAGCTCCACGGTGTAGCTAATGCTTCTGGTCTGGGAACCACACTTTTAAGTAGCCAGGCATGGCAGTCTAGTTTCTGCTGTCCAATATGGTAGCTACAAGCCACATTTGGCTACTTAAATGTAGGCAAATTACAATGAAATAAAATTTAAAACTCAGCTCCTCAGTCATACTACCTGCACTTCAGGTACTCAATAGCCTCATGTGGGTAGGGGCTTCGGTGTTGGGCATTATGAATGTGAAATATTCTGTTATTCTAGAAAGTTCTCTCAACCTTGCTGCTGTAGAATGGGGTCTGTGATAGTAAGCACCATGCCCAGGATACTCTTGAATACACTGGAATCCTAACAAAAGTTTTTTGTTTTTTTTTTTTTTTTTTTCAGTAGTTTTTAGGGAAAGAACTATTGGTAAAATGTCTATATCAAAAAGAATTAAATAACTTCCTTAAATGTATGCTAGAAAAAAATCATTAGTTAAAAATCACTCTTCAAAAGGAATCCCCCACTCCCTGCCCAATTAAATTAAATATACTCAAGGCCTCCATAGGCAAAATGCACAAAAAAGACACTGGACTGTCTTTAGCCCCACCTTTCCCCCAGGACACCCTACTTTCTGGTGATGGGAAATGGCCTTTGGGACTTGAAAGGAATGGTCTCTGGTTCCCCCTACAGGATGGTCCTGGAATTGGCTGGATTCGTTTGAGATTAAGCATCCAGGGAGGGGAGAGGAACACACTGGCTCTTGTTCATATGGGCCCTTTGTGGTTAGCCATGGTGGGGACAGGCTCAGTTTTAACTCCCACAGCCCAACCACCGTGACCATCATCCCCCTTCTCCTCCCTCCTCCACGTGTGTTCCCAGTCACAGCCGTCTACCCTGGAATATCGGGACTTTGGGAGCCACCAGAGGTCACCTGCTGCATATCATCAGGTAGCATAAATGACAGCTTTCACATCTAGATTCTCTAAGCCCAAAACTTTCCAAGTAAACCTGCTCCATGTAGTCTTTAGTTTCATTTAAAATAATAATCAAGTAAAGGAAAGGAAAAGTGTGATTTGTCTTGTTGGGGCCAGGTGTCTTAGGGTGGGCGAGGGAGAAAGAGAGGGAATCCTAAAGAAAAGTGCTTCTACAACCAGAATAAAGTCAGATGTGTTCATATTATACATATACGTGTATATATGTGTGTACGTCTATGTGTATGCATCCATATCGGTCATATATAATCATCTCATGTATTCTGCCAAATAGCACTATAAAGCAGATGTCATTTTAGGCCCATTTTACAGATGAGGAAACAGAGGCTTGGAGAAGTTAAATAACTTGCTGAGAGTCATGCAGGTAGTACATGGTGGATCCAGGCTCGGAACCTAGGCAGCCTACCCCAAGGTCCATGTTCCTCAATTTGATACTATTCTGACTCTCCAAGGGTAATCTTACCTAGCTATCATATTTATACTTCAAAAAGTGAGTCTAATAGTCCCATCCAATCAGACCAAACACTAAATGTAGCATCCTCATAATTCTAGTCCTGTGACCAAAAGCAGATAGACTTCTCATAGGATTTCACTGGCACTTGCAAGTGAGAAAAGAAATTATGAAGTAACCCAATCCAGTCCTTAAAAATCAAGTTCATGCAATTTCTGTAACTTCCCATCTGCTCTCCCACACCCCTTCAACAGATTCCTCTTCTGGGCTTCTTGGCCTATTCTGTACAAATAGCCAAATTAATAAAATAATCCGTGTTATTCCTGTTAGTCCATCTTGAAGTAGTATCATTTTGGAGATTATGGGCTGCTGTGATCTACATGTTTGTGTTTCCCAAAATTTGTGTGTTGAAGCTTAAACCCAGTGTGGTGGTGTTAGGAGGAGGGGCATCTGGGGAGTTATTGGCCATGAGAGTGGAGCCCTCCCAATGGTATGAGTAGCTTTATAAGAAATGCCCAAGAGAGCTTGCTAGCCACCCCCTCACTATGTGAGGACACAAGAAAGTGCCATCTGTGAAGCAGAGAATAAGCTCTTACCGGATACCGCATCTGCTGGCAGCTTGACCTTGAACATCCCAGCCTGTAGAACTGTGAGCAATAGATTCCTGTTGCTTATAAATTACCCAGCCTAAAGCATTTTGTTATAGCATCCAAATGGACTAAAATACAGAGCTCTCCTCTTTGCCTGAGCTTTTAGTTTTTTGAAGGGGGAGAACTTCATGGCCATCCATCTTGGGGAGTAGTATTGAGAATGAATTGCTGTAATAGAGCAAAAGAAATGAACTTGTCATTAAGTTCTGTCCTTGTAATTGGGCCCTGAAGAAGTCAGCCCCAGCAAAGTGGAATGCTAAAAGTTTGGATATATTTCAGAGAGCTGACTGCCATCCCGGTAGCTGCTTTAGTAGCTAAAACTGCTTCTAGAGAAATTATGCTTCTGTAAGAGATTTCCAATTGTGTTCCCCTGATATTGCTTTGTCAGGGACTGGCTTTAAATAAGATGCCCTCTGTAGGTAGCAGAGATTCTAAATCCTCATTGACTTGCATGGCTGTTATATGCCAAATTGGAAATAACTTCCTAAAATAAACGTCTTCAAGGAATGAATTCAGCAGTAGGTTTTCATAGATGCCAAAACCTCTCCAGATGCAGATGGTAGTACTTCATCTGGGCTGTTATTGGAGCAGCCTCCTCGAGCAACCTAAATCTCCAAGACTGGACATATATTTACCTTTGTATCATCTTCAGAAAAATAGATGCCTTGATTCTCTTCCACAAGATCAGGGCCTTGATGGATTTGAACTGCGTAGCAGATCAGGTAGGGAGAAATGAACACCAAGAAGCAGCTCAGAGACACAAGGGCATTTAATCAATTGAACTCCTATATGTGAGTGACCCAAAGATGGGTAAAACAGAGATCTTGGCTTTATTAGATGCAGGTAGTTTAACTAAGGAAGAACAGCAAGGTTATAGGAATTTGGAGGAAGAGTAGATGGAGGAAAGTTGGCCATCCCAACCCAAACTAGACTTCAGGTATCTGAAAAGTAGACATGTTTCTCCTATAGCATTTTTTTCATACAAGGTGTGGCCCACAGGCAGCAGACAACCTGGAAACTTACTAGAAATGAAAGTTCTCCACCCAACACCAAGCCTGCAGAATCCAACTCTCTGAGGGGCAAGATTGAGGAATCTGTTTTAGAAAACCTTCCAGGTGATTCTTAGGATAAACCGACCTTGGTGGTATATTAGAAATACATGGGGAGTGAGGACATCTCTTCCTGTCCAGGCCAGACTGTGCTTCAGGCCAAGTACATCAGAATCTCTGGGGCAGAACATAGCCAGTAGAATGATTCCAGTTCCTAGAATCATTTCAACACACAGCAAGGGTGGAGAAGCCCTGCAAGGTTCTTACACCAAAGGAACACACCTGAATACCAGAGAAGGATTTAAAAACCCACAAAGAATTTTAAGCTCCTTCTAAAATGGATTGAGTTAGATACTCTGGTCAAGGACAGTTGTTAAAGGTCATGGACACCACAGTGTTTCTCAAACCTTAAAGCAAAAGAGAATCCTGCAGAAGCCTGGTTTTGAAATAGATTTCTGGGTTCCATCCATACAGCTTAGGATTCAGTACATCTGGGCAAGGCCTGGGGATTTGCAAAGCAAATCAGTTTGCAAGTGATGTTGATGCTGCTGGTCTGGAAACCATGCTCTGGAGTCTACTGGTCCAGCCTAGTGTGAGGCTGAAGTTGAATTCTAGTAGTGGCTGCTGTGACAGTTTCCAAGATTCTGTATTCCAGTAAAACCTTCTATTTTTATGCTCCAAACTATCAGTATTTTTACTGATGCAATCCCTTATTTCAAGATGTTTTAGAAATTAGCATCTGAATCATTTACATCTTGAGATAGAACCAGCTTATTACATTCCACACTATGATTTCAACTTGAGCGGAGGAGCCCCTCTTTAGAAAGCCTTCTGATCTCCCCTGTAATTCCCATGCAGGGTCATCAAGTCCTGGGTTATTAGTAAGAGGGAATCCTCTTTGCCTGTGTTTATTGCTTCCTAATATCTCCTCCAGAGCCAGTTTGGTTGATATCTCTTTCTTACCCCCTGGAATTTGGATAGGGTCAGCTCATTAAGGAAAAGCTCATCAAGGAAGAGGGTGTGTTGGAGATTAGGGGAAAAGATGCAGAGGAGAAAGTTCTCTTTCCTGGAGCCTGACCTCTATTTCCCTAGGAATAGAGTCCTTCAACTTGCTTCTCCTGGGGAGGATTCTCTAAGGACCTAATCCTTCTCCAACCACAGGACAACTATTTTTTTTAATACTTTTATTTGTAGATAGACACAATACCTTTATTTTATTTATATATTTTTTAATGTAGTGCAGAGGATTGAATCAAGTGCCTCATGCGTGCTAGGCAAGTGCTCTACCACTGCGCTACAACCCCAGCCCAGGATAATTTATTTTAACAAACATTCTCTACCTATCATCTTACTTGGGCTTCTTAGGCCTGGAATAGCCTATCTGCAAGGGTAAGAGTGAATGATGTGTGATGACCATCTCCATTTCTCATAAAACACAGTGCCTAACTTGAACTAGATAGCAAATACCAGTACGATGCTACTTTGCTCCCACATAACAATCACTAAATTCTAGTTCTCCTTTAAAGGCCAGATAGGAATTTTTAGACCACCACTGATAGGTTACCCATCAAGTTGTTATTCCTGGATGGATTGCAAAACCTGCCCCTCCTGAGATTGGGGCACAGTAAAGTTTTTTTTTTTTTTTTTCCCATATAAACTCAATTTCACAGTGCTTGTCTTATATTATCCAGCTTCCCTTTTCACCTTAACTACCTGCTTTCCTGTGAATTTCTTCTCTTTTAACTTGGGTCATCTGATAAGTATTTACCAGCCACTCTCACCCCTAAATCGCAGATATATTCTATTTCTATGGGTTTGGAATTCCTTATCTGGCAAGTATTCACTCCTCTTGTCTGCTTACTGGAACTCAACCAGTTATGATCTTGCCTCTTCCAAAACCATTATCCAAATCACTCTTTTGATTCTAGGTGTGTGTTTTGATGTTTTTTTTTTTTTTTTTTTTTTTTTTTTTTTTTTTTTTTTTGCAGTATGGGGGATTGAACGCAGGGCCTTGTGCATGCTAGGCAAGAGCTCTGGCTGTATTTTTACAAGTAAACATGTTTTGACTCACCAACTGCATTTGGTCTGACCAATCCATCCCACTATTTTTTTAAATAAAGTTTTATTAGAACACAAGCATGCCCATTCATTTACACATTGGCTGTGGCAATGCCATGGAAACCTAGGGACACAAATCCTAAAATATTTACTCTTGCTCTTTACAGAAAGTCTGTTGATAGCAGTTGTGATATATTTTTTCACATCCCTCTAAATTTCTATCGGGTGTTTTGCACATTATAAATCTAATCAATTTTGATAAACAGGGCATAAACTCTCTTCTGAGATCAGTAGAAATGCAATAGTAATAAAATAAACACTTATTTTGGTTGAAGTTAATATAGCTACCATGTATTGTGCAGGGGTATTGGACTAAGCTTTTTGCATGTCTGTCTCATTTAATCCTCTTCAGTCAGGTAGCAGAACCTGGAACACAGAGAGGTGACCTGTCTGATCAGGTGGGTGGCTTTAGCAAGCGATGCAACAAGCATTTGAACTCAGGTCTTTGTAATCTCATAGCCTGAGCTTTTAATTACTTCTAATTACTCATGTTCAGTTCTAGTCCTCATATGTGTTGAAAGACAGAAATCTTCAAAAACCCTTACAATCATATAAGCACAAATATCAAGCTGACATTGTCACAAAAGGGTTGAGAGAGGATAAAACAGGTGACCCTGAAAGTGGGGGCCTCCTAGAATTCCATTCCTTAGGTTCCTGGCTCCCTCTTGTTTATGTGGCAGCAACTCTCCATAAATATGCCATCATCATCATCATCACTGTCTTCATATATTCACTCACTCAGCAAACCAGGGGACAAGTGGAAATGTAAGGTGTTGGTTGCTTTTTGCCTTTAAGTTCACGCCATGAGTAAGATCTTGTCCCCTGCTGTGGGAAAGGTGAATCTGTCAACTCCAGGTTACAAAAATAAATATTTACAGGGAAATGAAGATAATTAATGGGCAAAGCACAGCAAGTGGAAGGTATCTCTAGAAGGAGAGTGAATATCCCTCTTAACAGGGTGGCTGTTGATCACCCTTGGCTGATTCTTGTCATATTGTTACCTTCCCCATGTCCAGAAGCTCCTCCTCCTCCTGCTGTTCCCCCTCATAGTTCTTTTTTCTCCACCTCACAGTCACTTGCAGTTGGAAGCTGGTACATGTTGCAGCATTGTTTTTCTGCTGGAGACACACAGAATTCTGGTGTCTTCTCTCTAGGAAATGGTGTCTGAGACTGTTTTTTCTTCTTACCACATCTGTTGTCCAGCATCCATTACAAGCCTGTAATTTGGCACCTGCTGACAACACAAAACAGCTTGCATCAGATAAATAAACCAACCAAGATTCCTACTGGGGTAGGTGGAATTTTTTTTTTTTTTTTTTTTTTTTAGCAAATTTTAAAAACTACAACTTGAATTTGAAAGCTGGGTCAGAAATCATTTTTCATATGTTTAGTGTCTGAGGATGTCTTCTTTCTATTAAAAACATTTTTTTTCTTTTGCTTTTATTCATTTTATGCAACAGTATCCTCCTTTGGAGGAGCCAGACCCCTGAGACTTAGGGGCACCGGCTTTCCATGAACTGACCTGTCCAGGTGTATGTCCTCTGGCTGCAGACCCAGCCATTGTCCCCAGTCCCACACTTGAGCTCTACTGCATTTTCTGAAAGATATTTTGTACAGTTCTGCCATCTAGTGAGAGAAAGTAGGAATAGAAAATGTAGTTGCCCTCAGAATTCTGTCTTCTGGCTAATTAACCTCAGCTGAAATAAATTCCTAAGCTTTTCACTCTTAGAAGGTAAAACATTCCCCAAAGGGCCCCCAGCCTAAGTGGAGAAGCCTGAAAAAGACAGATGTCAAGCAAGTAGCTACATTGTGTAATTGACATCTGTGTCCAGGCTAAGCATGAATTCAAACCAACTTCCTATACGGAACCAGCCTAAGTGGACTTCCAAGGCAGGTCAAGGGCAAGAATTCTAGCCTGATTCCAAAGTAAAGAGGTCACACATTTTCACTAAGATAAAGGTCTATCTTCTATAGTCTGTGCAATCTTTTTAAGCCCCGTAGGAAATTTTCCGTCTGTCTTTTGAATCGGCTTTGAATTTGAAAGAAATATTGAAGTGATCCGTCACTGCTTTCTACATGTCAGACTGTCAGCTTCAAATAATGAAAGAAGGCCCAGATTCTGAATACATAGGTTTTTCAAGCCTAAACAGAAATAGGAACTTTATTAATAAACTCGAGTCTACTCATAATGTGTGCACCCCAATGCAGCGGAACTGATTTATGAACCAGAGCTATGGTATTTCAATGAGAGCTTGCTGCATTAGTGTGATAAGTGCCCTTATTTCATTCTTGCTCCCTGAGAGGCCAGTTAGTATGATCTTCCCATTGACTATCATTGGGCAGGTCTCAAAGGTCATTTCTGTAGAAGAAAATAGGGCTTTTCATATGATATGCCTTTAGTTGCCCAGCAGATGCAATATAATATGAGGCAACAAAAAGAGAGAATATTTTTATCCTGAGTTGTCATTGCTTATATCAACTCATATATAGGAAAAAAAGCCTTTTTTCCCTATCATGGCATCTCTATCATTTTTTTTAAACTTCCTGGCTGTGCAAAGTAGAAAAATGTTTTTTTTTTTTTTTTAGAGAAATACTGGGAAGAAAATGAATGAGGAGTAAGAGCCACAACACAAAGAGAAGCAGAACTCTGGATGTCCTGTCACCAAATGGAAAGTTTAGGATTTTAATGAGGAAACCTATAAGAGAAGTTGGTTTATTCCAGGACTAGCAGGGATCTTGGTCTCAGTTGTGGTTGGTCAGGAGCACATTGATGTGTGCAAGGGCTGCTGTAGGGTCAGGTACTCACCAGAGCAGGAAAACACACGTTGCCTGTGGGCACAAATACGCCTGTCAGAGCAACTCCCATGGGGTCAACTTAGCAAAGGAAAACAACTGCTTCTAGAGGGGTAGGAGCTATGAAGTAATCCTGGAACCAGGTTTTTAGGGCTCCTTATGTTCCAGAAGCTTTAAAAAGTGATCAGTAGCATGTGCAGGGGTGGGAGACAGGGAGATTTATGCGTATGTGAGTGTGTTTTAAAATAGCCACCCATCTTGAAATAGCACTTTAGAAATATGTGTGGAAAGAAACTCTTCAGGGTTCTTAGTTCTAATGGGCCAATTTATGAAGTCAATGTCGTCTCTCTTCCCTGTTGCTCTGCGTTCAGTCTGGCCACCCTTTATGCCAAAGACCTTGAGCCGACCTTTGCTAAAACCCCAAAATATACTCCCTGGTTGCTGTCAGCAGTGATGTGTGGAATGGATTGGAGCAGGATGCCTTGCCTTGGGCAGGGTTCATGTGTCACTAAGGAGAAGATGCATCAGGCTGCCGAGTCAGAGGGAGGCCGTCTTTTGTCCACGGAAATGAATGAATCAGTGAACCAGATGGGGGGGCCAGCTCTCCAGACATGAAGAATTACAGAGTACTGAATTGAAAAGCTTTGGAAACAACATGTCCCCCTTATTTTACTTAAGAGAAAACTAGAGCTCAGGAATGCAAAGGAACTTGTCCAAGTTTTATCCACCCATGAGTCAACTCTTTCATTGCTTCAACAATGATGTCCTGATGTTGCCCACGTGTCAGGCTTTGTTCTGGGTGCAGGGGTTATGTAAGGAGCTGAAGAAGCACAGTCACAAGTTAATCTAAAAGAGAAACCCGACTCCGAGTGCAAGGAGTCTCAAGGCAGAAAAAAAAGAGAGAAGGGGTAAGGAATCCACCTTAGCTTTCTACAGTTTGGGTACTGATTGAACGATCATTTGCAATGGCAGTGACCATCAGTGTCCTGCAAAAGGCTCCCTGGAGGCCATTGGTTAGCACTCAGCACAGTTAAGTACTACAGAGGTACTTGGGAGATTATCTGCTCATTCTCCTTCTCTGCTCCAGACCCAGACTGTGTGTTCCATCATAGCAGGTACCTTTCTCAACTCTCTGCTCAGAATCAAGCAGAGCACTATACAAATGGGAGACATCAGGTGAGTATCCACAGAATGAGCAATGGAAGGAATAACAAAACGGCCAGGGTTCCTAAGTTCTATTCTATGGTGGAGGAATCAGCTAGTAACTTGCCAGGTAGTAAATATTTTGGGTTTTATGGACTTTCCAGTCCCTGTCACCACTATTCAACTCTGCTATTATAGCACAAAATGAACTACAGACACTATGTAAAAGAATAGATATGCCTGTATACCAATAAAACTTTATTTGTGGACACCAAAATTTGAATTTCATCTCATTTTCATGCTCTGTAGATATTCTGATACCTTTCAACTATTTTAAAATGTGGAAAAAGCCATTCTTAGTTTGTGTGTCGTACAAAAACTGAGGCAGATAAATGGTTAGGACAGAGATTTTTAATTGATCAATTTATTCATGTTTTCAAACATTTATTGAGTGCTTGCTCTGTTCTAGGCATGGGATACATAAGCAGAACTATGATTAGTCACCAGTATAAAGACAAGATCATTATCCATGACAGGTCAGATCCTTGAAAGATGAGTCATAACTGTGTAGTAAATAAGAATCTCAGAGTCTATTTGATTAAGATCTAGGAAACACTCTAAAACTGATGGGGATTTCTAGTAACACCATCCACATGTCACAAGTATCTTTTGAACATTCCATATTTACAGATCAGAAAACCAATGGAGATGGAATGATTATCCCAGCATCTCTAGGTAGGTTTGCCTGTCTAGTGCTCAGCACCTTCCTGCTACTTCTAGCTCATCCTTTGCCTATTGGAGTGTTACAGTGAGTTTTCAGATAATGTCCCTGGAGACCAGAGAGAAAGGATCAAAAAAAAAAAAATTTACCCCCTTTCATTTGGCTTGGGTCTTCCCAGTCTTCAGCTGATCAAAACTAGAGGTGGAGGTGTCATCTCTGAATTGTAGTCAGAAAACAATAAAAAACCCTCATCTGGTTTACATCCTGAAGATGCAAATGGCTGAGGAAAAATATTAATAAAAATAGAACTAACCTAAGATCAGAACCTTAAAATGTTTTACTTTTCCTGTTCATCAGTTTCTGGCCTGTCTTAATTCAACAATCTGTTCTATTCCAGCTAGTGATTTCTTTCTCCATCAACAACAATTTTACAATCCTCTAGAATCCTTTTGGGTATTCCAGGGCAAATGGCCTTAAATAAAAACTTAATTGTCTGAAAGATTTTATTTCCTTACTAGAATGGTTGGGTCCACAGCATTATCTGTACGGGGGGATCATTTCCTCAGCTGTTGTCTGTGTTACAGTTCCTTGCTCCTCAGATTATAGTTCTTCTTACATAAAAGGATGCTTAGAATGGGGCCACCTGGGGTGGCAATTGTGAGTGCCTTTAACTGGGCCCAAGGTAATAACAATGTAAGTAGAATCAGGGTAAGGTCTGAAAACAGGCAGAGTAAGGAAAGATCAGAATTTGAGGGTGTCATTTGGATTGATAAATGACTTGTTCAACAGACACGTAGTGATCAGAGCATTGTACTTGTCATGGATTATATCCTGGGAAATGTAAGAAACAAGTTCAGCATAGTGTAGTTGATTCTATGTATGGATGTGGGAACACAAAGCATCTTGTCCAATGGGAATTTAAAGTTTTTGATGAAATATGACAGAAGAATGAGTAAAAAGTTATATAATAACACAGAAGAGAAAACATGAGAAGATATTTAAGTGTATGTATGCGAGTGTATTTTGCTTTGGAGAGAGTCCATGTGTTGATTACAATGAACATTTACATATGTGTGCATTTACATATGAGGTCAGCTTAATAAGATTGGTTGATGGGATCTCCTGTGTCTGTTTAGATCTGGTTGACCCAGTGCACTAGCTAATAATAAAACTAGTTGGAAATACCAGTGAGTCAAAATGGGAAATCCTTCTTGTCCTACTCACCTTGTCCTGGATGAATGAATACAAGCATCAGTAAAACAGAGATTATTTCTTTCTTTATTCCACATCTGTTCTTGAAGGCCATCATGGGGGCAAAGGCCATGGAGTGGGCCAGGTTTCCATCAACAGGCAAGCAAACTATGCCTGCAGCTGACCGTTTTGAGCGGATGAAAGAGCCTTGAGAGGACTGGGCCTCACAGAAAAATAAGCTCATAAGTCAAGAACAGGGTGTCAGCTCCCTGTTTTTTCTTGGCAAGCGTGAAAGCAGACCTAAATTATAAGTTGTTGAGTCTCCTGCTTGGATCTTTTCAATTCTTAATTTGAAAGGAAGCTTGGTGCCAAGGGAGCATAGCATAGGAAAGGAGTGGCCTCGATGACAAGAGAAATTGAGGCCTATCAGGACTGCTTGAGTTGACACAGGTACATTTATAAGACTTAACAGCTGTTCGATCATATGCAAACAATTTGCAAAGCCTATTGTATTTGATCAGCTTTTTGAAGTGAGTGTTATTGTTATCCCCAATCACAGGCCTCTTAGAACATCGTGTTTGTATCACATATCTACTAAGTAGCTTAGTCCCGCCTAGAATTAGGGATCTATTCACACATTCAATATTCCCAATGTGATACGAGAGCTACAACATGCCCCTGCCCTCTCAGTGCTGACCAACTGGTCTGCAGAGTTCAGAGGGGGTGAGTCGTCATCTGACTTGGAACCACATGTAGGGTGTGTTGTAAGTTGGAAGCAAGAGGGTGTGCCCATGACCATGGGGACTTGCTGGAAGAGTTGACCTTGAGCTGAGCCTCTGAGCATGAACAGGGTCCTATAGATGGAGTAGAGGGCCCCACTAGATGGAATGGAGGGGCAAGGACATTCCAGACAGGAAAAAGTAAGCAGGGGGAGGAAATTTCACGATGCTTTGGGGAATGAATAAGTGACCTCGTCTGGACATTTCAGAGTGTGTGGGGTGGTAGCTGAGGGATCCACAGTTGTGCTGATGGTGGTTTACGTTGGGGCAGGTTGGCCTGCTGAAATCCTTGAGGAAGACTGAGGGAACTGGAGGTAAACCTTCCTACTGCCCACATCCCGCCAGGTGATGGAATGGGGTTTCTCTCTGGTGGAATGGGCTGGCTAAGAAATAAAAGCTAAGACAAATAGTACGGGGAAATAACCACAGAACATAGAAAGTAATTTCAAAGTGGGGGCAGGACGGGTAAGTTGACCAGATGGGTCCAGCTTCTAACAAAGAAAGGAGCCGGTGTTTGCTTTATTTATATTGGAAAACACCAAAGGCTTTTGATAGATCGTTCTTCACCAAAATAGGATAAAGGTGGGGGCAGGTGGGCTGCTCAGTTCCTAATGGATTACCCCCATCTCAGGTACTGCTGGGCGGGACCTTTCTAGCAGAGCCAAGGGGAAGGTCATGTGCATTGGGTGGTCTGTCTCCATGGGAGAGCCGCAGGAAGTTCCCAATGCCAGACCTATTCCCTCACTGGCTGTGATGCTGAAGAAAGGTCCTCACATTCACAGGTGGCTTCCCACCTTCCCTCCACTCTTCCCTCCCTCCTTCTCTTGGACCCTCTCCAGCAGATGCATAGTGGATGGAAGTCATCTGCCTCTCTAACCCACCCAAGCCTTTCATGTTCCATGTCATTTCAATTCATTCAACAGGTACTCACTGTGTACCTACTGTGTTCCAGGCACTGTGTTAAGCCTTGGTGAAGCTAGTAACAGGAAAGTTTCATTCATGTTTGGTGAATGAATGAATGAATGAACAAATATAAAGGAGAGGCCTGGGCTGGTGGCGTATTCATAGGGTAGAGGCAAGTAAGGAATGCCAGTGTGGTCTTTAAGTATGGCAAGCTATTACTAGGGAGCAAACAGATGAGACAGCCTGAGGGAAGGCTTTACAAAAAGATGTGGTATTGGCAGGTTCATGGATTCCGAAGTAGCACTTTGCTAGCTAGAGAAGGGGAAATACCTTGAACTGAGGGTTAGTGTTTGCAAATTAACCAGTGCCTTTAAAAAAAATTGGATAAAAGCAAGAAAGTAGGTGCAACTCAGGTTGAACTGAGGGACAGGGTATGGGTAGAAGATGCAGGAAAAATGTCCCTATCTTAGATGGAACAGGACCATCTGGTTCAAGGTCATTTCTGCATCCCCTTAGGCAAGCCCTGGGCAAAAATGGTGTTGCTCTCCAACTCAAAGCCCAAGATGAAACTCATCTTTCTCTTGAGAACATCTAAAGACTAGAGACCCAGTAATTTAAGAAGAAAGAAAAGGCAGTGATAGAAGGGAAAAAAAAAAAAAAAAAAAAAAAAGAAGAAGAGCGGATAGTGTTCCTGGACTATTATTTTCCTAAAACAAAAGCAAGAAATGAAGTATCTTTTAATAGCTGGCCTAGAATGCCATCCTGGGGGCTTAGGAAAAAAATCAAAATGTATTAGAGCTCTCTCAGACCTTGGATGCTTTATGGCAGCATCTAAAATTGCTGGTAAAATTATGACCTTGTAATTCACAGCTGTGTCATATATTCTGTAGTCCACAGTGTAATTTATATATCCAGCCAGTTCCTTTGAAAAAGAATAGAGGAAAAGCTCACACAACACAAAGTTTATAAAGTGTTGTTACTTTTAATGTCTAATGTCTTTAGTCTAACTGCATTGTTGTGTGTGGGGGTGCTGTTTGTCAAGGTTATTATCCCAGTTCTTGCAGGATAGGGTGTGTGTGTGAGGAGGACCTGTTACATGTGTGCTAGCCAGGCTACCATGTCCAAAATATGTAGTCCTCTCCCCTTCTTCTCCTTCCTCTACCAAGACGAGCTATTGTTGTAAACCCCTTCTTCCTTGAAACAAAACCTAGGTAGCTATCTAAGCTTCATCTTTACTTAGGAAGCTTAAGCTCCCCTTGGAAACCTTCTCCCCCAAAGAAAAAAGAGACTGTGTAGGAGCTGGGGTTGTGGCTCAGTGGTGGAGTGCTTGCCTAGCATGTGTGAGGCACTGGGTTCAATTCGCAGCAGCACATGAACAAAATAAAGGTCCATCACTGTCTAAAAAAAAATATTTAAAAAGAGAGAGAGAGAGAGAGAGAGAGAGAGAGAGAGAGAGAGAGAGAGAGAGAGACTGTGCAGGACAACTTGCTCAGCAGCCATAAGTGGAATTTCTACCTAACTTCTTAGGTTAACATGGCATTGACCTCAGCCATGGAGCTGGAGAGGAAAAAAGCTAGGAGCAGGATAAGACCCATGGGTGAGGAGCTGTGGACAATATCAGACTTATTCAAGTGTCACTATTGTGACAAGGTGGATGGGGCAAGAGAAGAGGCCCTGCAGCAGAGTGATCCAAAGAGAAAGCCCCAGGCCTGAGGCCGCAGACCTACTTGAAGTCCAGGCTAGCCCCTGCCCATCTGGTTGACCCTGAGCATCCAAATATAGTCTCTGGATGCTGCTGCCCTCACCTGTAATAAAGAGCTGGGGTCTGGCCTGCACTAAGGAAGATCAAGCACTACATCTTTTAATCCTGAGCCAATAAGCAGAGTTCACATTCTTCTCTTACTCTGCCTGTTCTAGTTTTCTCTTTTTGCTCCGTAGCCCTTTGACCTCAAAGGTTTTTAAGAACAATGACCTGATTCAGACTCTCTTTTCCCTAAACACATTTTCTTTTTGTCTGGTCTCATTTCTGTCTTTCCAGTCATTCCCATTGTTTTCTCTGAGCCTCTTAGAAATCAGATCCCTTCTCTGTTTGCATGCCTCCTGTGACATGGGCGCGTGCTTCTGTAGCTCTAACTCCTGATTCCTCTGGCTCACCCCCTGCCTGGCCCTGGCCACATGCACCAGAAGCCATAAGAATGGTGGCAGCTTACTGGGAGCAGAAGGAGGAGGAGCTTGTGGGAGGTTGTGATGCAGATGACCAGAGGCCAGAGCTCACTGCATGGCACTGAAGACAGTGCCAGGACGCTTTTCCTATTAAAGGCAATAGAGCTTGGAGATACCGCAGCCATGTATTCAGGAGCTCAAGGAAGGACAGGGCCTGGGTGCTTTGCTGGATACATTGTACTCCAGAAACCAGAAAAACACTTCTAATCCCCCAGCATAAGGAAGCTCTTTTTTTTTTTTTTTTTTTTCCCCCCAAAGATGGTTTCATTTTATAGGATTGGGTTTTTAAAAAGTGTCTGGATATCTTCATTTTGTATTTTCAAAATATTTTGAAAAAAAAAAATTTTTTTTTTTAAAGAGATCATTTAAAGACATGGAAACAATACTGAAAATACAAAGAATCAACCAACCATAAAAATCTTGATCCTATTTGGTGAGAATGACTACATGTTCTTGTGTTGTTAGATAAGTAAGTTAGCCAAGCAAGAATTTATATAAAAATGAGTTTTTACTATACCTGTCCTTTTTTAATAAAATGATAAATTTAAGTTTACTTGAACATTGAAAAACTTAAAAAATCGGAAGGAATTGCTAGACTTCCTCCCACTTCCTCCCTCTCCTGTATTGGTCATGTTACTCTTTTCAATTTGTCAAGGTTTTATAACATTTTCTCCTGGAGCTATGGTTCCCAGAAGAAAAATTCCCATTTTTATTCGGTTTTAATAAGTAGTTTCAAGTCTTTCACATTCACTCACATCTGCTTTTGCATAGCATCTTCTTAATGCTGCAGCAGAGTTTCTACTCCTGGAGATTCTATATCCAGGAGGCTAGGAAGGAGAGGCTTGGGTTGAAGTTCAGGGTTGTGGAGGCTGAAGTCTCTGGACAGATGGGAGAGGCAGCTTGAGTCATGACTGGGCATGCTCCAAACAGGGCAGAGGTGGACGAAGGGCCTTTGCAGCCCCATTGCCCAGCCTTGAACCCTTACTCCATCCCCTGATGACTGGGGTGATTGTGGCCAAGCTGTTTAACCTCCTGTGCCTCAATCATTATACTATAAAGTGGGCAAAATCACCTCCACCTCCTATAAGACACTGTGGGGATTGAACAAATTATTTAAAAATGACTGAACGTGTCCAACCCACTGTAAGTGTTGGCTCTCACAGGGAATCGTTTCTTTTTGGAGATCAGTAGCAGGCAGGAGAGGACACCCTGAAAATCTTGTACTCACCTCCTTTCTCTGGTCCTTTGCGGGAATTTTTGAAATGTCAACTCCTTTTTTAATCTGGTCATATCATTCACCTCTTTAAACTCTTTGGTGGCATTTCTTGTTTTAAACTCTTTGGTGGCATTTCTTGTTCTTAGACGAAAACCCAGTCCCCGGCAGGCCAACTCAGCCTTCAAGGCCATCCTCACCCAGGCTGTCCCTGTCACTTTCCTGGTCCCAGAGCTTTGGGCAGGAATTGCTCCTCTGTTGGAGGAAACCAGCATGAACCTTGAAAGTAGAATCATCGAGGTGGATTTGGGTCATCAACCAGTAGGCAAAATTGACATGTTTGTCAGCAGAATTTGGAAGATGGAAAGAGATGGAAATTATGGAATGCTTTTCTGGACAGAAAGTACCACACTTAGGCCTTCTTTTCCCAAAATGTATTTCATAGAATGTTGGATTACTCTGAAAGTTGAAAGGCATTTTCTGAATTTTCTGGATACAGCTCTCTGCTCAAGTACAGTTTGAAAAATCTTGATTTAATTAAAGAGCTTCTTAACTGTAAGCATTCTCTGGGCTATTAGTATTCTGGGTGCATTGTATCATCTCTCTGGACCTGTTATGTCTTCACATGCCCTTGGGACCCTGTACTTCCTGGTTGGTGGCCGTTAGGAACATTAGGGAAGGAGCGTCACACTCTCAATGGTCTCTCAGAGCAGCAGGAAGCTCTCAGCAAATGGGCGGCTCATTGTAGAAAGCAATAGGAATAAGTCCTCTCCATGCACCATTTCCTGGAACCCTTACAACCCTAGAGGTAGTTTTTATTATTCCCAGAGGGCAGGCCCTGTTGGTACCCACTCAGCACCCATTGCCTTTAGCTGTAGCAGGTGGCTGCGTTTTGAGTTGCTGGCATGAGCATTTCTTTGCTGGAGAGCTTTCTGCAGTCACTGAAGCTGCAGGCTGCCTTTGGGCCTACTGTAGGTCATAGGGCTAGTGAGTTAATGCTCCACTCAAGCAGTGACCCATTGGGGGTGGCAGATAAGTGCCCTGTCTTCCTCACCCCTCATTGGGAAGGTTCTGCCTTGTACGCATATAACCGTGTGCAGACCTGGCAGCCAGAGCTCCCCAGGGGTATTTGCTTGGTAAAGAACTCTTTATTCCTACATTCTCATCCCTTTCTCATTTCTTTTTTCCCTTACTCATGTTTCCTGATATAGCATTTCAAATAAACTATGCACAATCAAATCCATTTCTTAGGTTCTGCTTTGGGGGTAACCCAAACTGGGATATCCTATTTGATAAAACGACCACCACCAAATCCACACACAAAAAGCAGTCTCCAAAAGAGCGTAATGTGTAGTAGTGATGCTGCAACTTACTGCCGATTGATTCCTTTCTTGTATCCATATTCTTCCCCTTTGCTCATGTGGGTTTGAAATTTATGCTCCTTTATTTCCTCTTTGGCCCCTCATGTAGTTGGTGCAGTGGCTACAAAAAGCATGTGATAGAAGAAGAAAGGGCTGGCCTGTTTCATCCCCTGATTGGATTATCAGTCCAGGATAATGTCATTTGATTTGATTTGCCAACCTACACCTCAGGCACTTGGGAAAGAGAAACAGTGCAAGCCACAGTGTGCGAAAGTGTTCATTTACATACTCAGTTTGACTGTGGCACAGAGAATCCACTTATTGCTAATGATAAAGTAGTAGACCCATCTTATTTGTCTTGATATAAATCATGTCTTGGCAGACATTTTCATAGTCTGAGATGAACTTGCTGGAGTTTTTCTTATCTGGGAGATTGTTCCGGATGCTTGTGAGCAGTTTCATAGGGATCAAGAGTCACAGCTTAAGTGTGATCCATCTTCATCAGGGAAGTGATGTGTTGTGAGGACTTCCGAGGTGGTGTCCGCTGCCACGTGACCATGAAGTAGATGTTTTGTGTCTCCGTGGCTGGTTCTGTAACAGAACGCAGACTTCAGTTCCGTCTTATGTCACTCACTGAGTCATGTACAGAAATAGTTGAGGCTCACAGAATCAGTTAGGTCAGTGGAGGCTGGCATTCGGGTCTAGGGATGCAGGCTGCAATCAGAGATGGTTCATTTCCCCCAGGCAGTGCTAAATGTGGGTTTGGATCAAACAGTCTAACAGTGCAGGTCTTGCCAAACAGAATAGTATAATTGCCTGAACCAGTTGGTAGGACCTTGAGCATAACAAAGGGCTGATGAGCTAAGCCCAACTTACATTCATCTCCTCCTTCTTTCAACACATATTTATTGAATGCTACCATAAGCTGGGCATTGGGGACATGAAGACAAAAAAAGAGACAGAATTATGCATCCTCCTTGTTCCTATTCGTAGGGGAAAGTGCTGAAATAAGCAGATGAGCCAGAGACGTTGGAATTAGCAAATAGGACTTCTGACTTGGTTTTGGTTGGAACAAATTAAGAGTGTTATGCTTTTGTCATCGTTCCTTTCAAGATGATCGGAAGCACAGTGCACATTGGGAGAAGGGCTACAACCCTCCTATCCTCCTGACAGATCGCCAAGTCCTCAGGTGTCCAAATCACGTGAATCTCCCCGCAAGTTCAACAAGGCTAAACGTCATTTTAAGCAAATGCAAATTTGCGGGCCATGTAGAGAGCTGCAGATTATACACAAAGTACAGGGACAGAGACCCAGATCTCAGAGTTCATAGTTTACTTGGAAAGAATGATTTATGTGTACCTGAATTAAGCTAGGAAAACAAAACCAGCAGGATATTAGTGCTGTGCTGAGTGTTACAGGGAAACAGAAGGAAGTGCCAAGTGTTGCCAGTCTCAGGCATGTACCTTAGGTAAGATAGACACACCTGTTGACCAATTAACTACTCTGAAATGTCAACTAGGTCAGAGATTGACCAACTACAGCCTGCAGGCAAAATTGGATGAACCAGTTATTTTTGGAAATAAAGTTTTATTGGAATGTAACCAAGCTGTTCACTTTCTATGGCCAGTTTTTGCACTACAATGGCCAAGCCCAGTGGTTGCCCTTGTGATCATGGGTTCACAGAGCCTGAGATGTTTACTATCCGGCCCTTTATAGAGAAAACATGCCATTCCCTGATCTAATTATCCAGGTAGATCCTGGTGTTAATGCAGGCCATTGGAACAAAAACAGCTGAGCTGCGTCAGGTGGCAAATTAAACCCCGGCCCCGAACAAACTCTCCAGTTGCATTTTCCAGGTTTACCTTAAATTAATTTTGAGCATCAAAATTAAACACCGCTAAGTCCCGTGAAACCCGAGGCCCTTGTGGAAATGTTTTTCCTGACCTAAGATTCAGTGTTATGCTTTCTGGCTTTATAGAGAGCTAAATCAAGAGCACCCATTTGGAAGGAGTGCCTCTGTTCTTTGCAAACTGTAATTGAAGATATAATTCACTGTGTTCCTTGGTCTTTATTCAAACCCGCTGGCACAAAAATTCTGCTCGAATTTAATTTTAGGATAAAGTTGATTGTTGAATTGGCTTTATAGGTTTTTTCCCAGTTCACAATCATCAAAGCCTGTGTGTGTTCCTCTCTTGCCACAGGTGACAGAAAGTACAGAACCAATTTCAGAGATGAACTTCCTAGTAGACTCATTGCAGGAAACAGGATTGGGAGAGGCTAAGGTGGGAAGCCCAGGGTGCAAATTTTAAGGAGACACTCACTGTCAGGGCTGTGCAAAGGCCAGATTGACCCCCAGAAGGAGAACCTCTTTAAACACTGTGCCTGAAGCACCTCTCACTCTTGTCCTGGTGTGGCAGGTGCCTGGTCACATCCATCTGTTCTCCTTTTTTAAAAGGTGGGAGCCCTGTCCTGGTCTATCCCATCTCTGGGATTTTCTCTTTTTTTTGTTGTTAAAACATCAGTGGAGTCAGGTCATCCCTGAAGCTGATTGGAGAGGGGTACAAATCTCAAAAATCAAACCCATGGGTACTTTAGTGACCTGGGATGGCCATCTGTCAAGTATGGGTTTAACTGCCAGGCAGGAGGGCCCAGTGTCAGCTGCCCAGCTGGGGCTCACCAGAGGACAACATGGGGTTAGAGAGGATTAGCCCAGTGTCCTTCCTTGAGCTCAGGTTTTCATCTTGCAGAAGAGAAGGGGAGAGTGGATGAGGTTGGACTTATTTGTTCTTGGTGTCACAGAGGGTGTGCCAGGACAGACAGCCTCTCAGAAGCCGTTTCCTTGGAAAAACAGGAAACTCTAGGGAACAAGTTGGTGTGCTCATTGCCAGCTGGTGATGAGGACAGGATGGAGAGGGAAGATGGGGTGAATTAGAGACTCCTCTCCCCTCTGGATGTGGGTTCTCAGGAGGAAGGAAGAAAGGGAGCGAGGGAGGCTGGTTGGATGGAAGAAGCCAGTTTACTGAAGATTGGGGAAGAGACTCTTGCATGGTCCAGCCAGAGACCAGAGGGAAGCCTCTTTTCCCTTTGTACCCTGAGGGCTGTGCAGTTGTCATGGGCTTCTGGTTCCCAACTTTAAGGAGAGTGTTGGGGAGGTGAGACTCTGGGATTCTGAGAATAAATGATAGTACAAGCAACATGTGCCTGGTCATAGATTCAGCTTGACACTGTGTTCTCCATTTCAAATCACAGAAGTTGGATGATGCTCTTGTCAGTGAAAAACAACTGCACAGCAAGCGTGTCCAGATGTCAGTTCACTGCTTACTTCACAGGGGACCCATTTCTGCTCCTTCCTCGTGCACGCCCTGCCCCTCACGCCCAGATGATTTCATGATTTTCCTCCCCCATCCACATTTCTCTCTCACTGAGGGATGAATTATTCCCAAGGAGGTGTGCATTTTAATAGGGACCAAGGAAGAGGTACCAAAGGCAGTGTCCTTGGAAGAGACCAGAATGAGTGTTTACTTAGCACATTGTGAGTGAAAGGCATTTAAAAACACATGTTAGATTGATTAATGGTCACAGCCTATCCTAAAGGGTTGATAGTATCTTTGTTTTCTGCATGCAGTAACAGTCTTACAGGTTTATGTAGCCAGCCCTCGGGCATGGTGGGTAAAGAGCAGAGCCAAGATTCAAACTCACAACTGTCTGATGCCAAAAGCACAAGTCTTTCTCACCATGTGATGCTGCCTCTTATAGGGGAACGCCAGGCATCAAGTGGAAAAGTGGGGGAAAGAGAGCCAAGGTGAACAGGGTGTCTTCCCCTAAAATAAAATTATATAGGTAGTCATCTTTCCTATCTGAATTTGTCAGTTTTCCATCACTATAACAAAATTCCCGAGATAATTAATGTATAGGAAGAAAAGTTTATTTTGGTTCATGGTTTTGGAGGTTCCAGTCCATAATCAGGAGGACCCATTGCTTTTAGCAGTGGCAGAACATCATGGCAAAGGCATATGGCAGAGAAAAATCACCCATCTCGTGGCCAGGAACAAAAAGAGAGGAAGAAGAAGAGTCTGGGGGTCTCAATCCCCTTCAAGGGCAAGCCCCCAGTGACCTATGGACCACCTGCTGTGTTTCATCTCTAAAAGGTTCTATCACCTCCCAATAGCACTACCCTGGGACTACCCTGGGGACCAATCCTTAAGACATGGACCTTTGGGAGACATTCAAACTCTAAACTATGTCTTCCTCTTACAGGAACACACCCGAGCTGCTTCACAAGGTGGGAAATTCCTTGAAAATTAATTTATAGCAAATCACATTCTCATGCCCAGTATGCCTGGCCCAGTGTCTGGCTCCTAATGGTAATAACAGCAAGCACTTTTGGAACACTTGCTGTGTGCCAAGAAGTTGGACTGTTATAGGTACAACAACCCTAACAACCCCATGAGCCAGGTCATTTCCTTATTCTATTGTTGAGGAAACCAAGACGCTCTGAATTGGAGGAAGTTCCCACTGTTCACTCCTAAGTAACTGCAGAGCTGGCATCTGATTTACTTCACCCTGGTCCCATTCTGCCTGTCTTCTGAATGATGCTTAATTAAAGTCTGAGGTCAAATAAATGCACTGTCACTTTGTCACCAGGACTAGTTATGACTTCCCTGCAGAGGTCAGTGTCTGAGTTCACTGCCTGATCAGTATTTGTAAATGAACGAATGAATGCTTTCATCTTTTTCTTTCCCGACCACCTCCTTCTTAGAGAAATAAACCTAATGCAGAGGAGAAGGGGCAGGGGTCTCACATGGTGACTGTATATGAAGGTCAGTGGTCCACCATTGACCATTTTATGCCTTCAGGGGTAGACAAAGCCCTCAGAAATTCCTTTTCATTTAAATTTGTTCTTTTTAGTTATACATGACAATATAATGTATTTTGACATATCATACATACATGGAGTCTAACTTCCCTTTTTTGTGGTTGTACATGATGTGGAGTTACACTGGTTGTGTATTCATATATGAACATAGGAAAGTTATGTCTGATTCACTGTACTGTCTTTTCCATTCCCATCTTCCCTCCCTCCCCCCTCACCCTGTTACCCCCTGCCCAGTTTGATGAACCTCCACTATCCCCACCTGCTTATTGTGAGTCAGCATCTGCATATTAGAGAACATTCAGCCGTTGGTTTTTTTAGGACTGGCTTATTTCACTCAGCATGATAGTCTCCAATTCTATCCATTTACTGGCAAATGCCATAATTTCTTTATGGCTGAGTAATATTCCATTGTGTACATGTACCACATTTTCTTTATCCAGTCACTTGTTGAAGGGCACCTAATTTGCTTCCATAGCTTAGCTATTATGAACTGAGCTGCTATGAACATTGTTGTGGCCATGTCACTATGTTATTCTGATTTTAAGTCCTTTGGGTACATACTGCGGAGTGGGATAACTGGGTCAAATGATGGTTCCATTCCAAGTTTTCTAAGGAATCTCCATACTGCTTTCCAGACTGGTTGCAGCAATTTGCAGTCCCACAGCAATGCATGAGTGTACTCCTTTCCCCACATCCTCGCCAACATTTATTGTTACTTGTATTCTTGATCCTGTGGAATCCTTACGGCAGATGATGTAAAGCATCACTTGGGACTTGCTGAAGGGTTAGGGTGCAAAATGTGGATATGGCTTAGGAGGACAGGTTTTGCCATAGACACATGTCCACAGCAAATGAACCCTATTTCATTTGCATGTGTACATGTTTGCATAGAATTCTCTTTTAAATGTTTTAAACTTACAAGAAACCCTTGCTTGCAGTGTACTGATTTATCTCGTGAAGATTTCCCCATTTTAAGAGTCAAGAACTGGAGATCAGGACTGAGTAACTTTTCTGAGGACACCTGACTCCTACATAGAGGTATTAGGATCCAAATCCCAGCAGCCAGTTCCAGAGACTGTACTTAGCACCACACTGGCAGGGTTTAGGAGAAGCTGCAGCACTGCCCATGGGGATGGGAAGTTTCGGGGTTGTTTACAATAGAAGACCAGATCAGCCCGGTAATGATGTAGCTCCTGTGAGCAGAGCGTGATGATGGTGGTGGTGATGATAGTGATGGTGGTGGTGGTGGTTGTGGTGATTGTGATAATGACAATGTTGATGGTGATGGTGGTGTTGATGATGATGACAACTGCTGAAATAGATGTTATCATCTCTACTTGAGAGATAAGGAAACTTTGGCTAGAAGTTGCACAATTGTTCGCCCATGCAGTTGCTGACTTTGTCCTTTGGTTCTCCGAGTTGTTGGGGTCTCAGGTCCCAATTGCTCACTCAAATTTGGGAGAGAATTAATAAGGTTACAGTGGCTGATCTCTGTTTGAGCCATAAAGTTAGACCTTAGTGTTCCCCAAGCTGGTACAGCAGCCTCTGTTTGAATACGTCTGCTGGCCAGGAGATCACCATCCCAAGGGACAGTCAAACTCAGCATTTTAATGAGGTATATCATACATATAGGATAGTGCATAGATCTTAAGGGTAAAGTTTAGTGAGTTTTTATGGAGGTATCCTCCACTGTAAAATGATCTAGTACCTTGCATACGCAGAGAAAATTTTTCCATTTCCCTGGGAAGCTTCCTGTGCCAGTTATTTATCGGTATCTGCCCTCTTCTCTAGCATTGCTTAGCTTTGTGTCACTAATGAAATACCTGACATAGGCTACTTATGAAATGGAGAAAGGTTTACTCAGCTTACAGTTTGGGAGATTTAAAGTCCAAGATTGGCCGGCTCCATGGGTTTGGCCTCCAATGAAGGTGGTGGATGGTGGCACGTCTTGGCAGGAGGACACGTAGGAGCACGTGATCACATCTTGAACAGGAGCAGAGAGAGCTGGATAGGGCAAGACTTAGGCTTTCAAAACAACACTCTTGTTAGAACTACCAAAAGGGTCGCACAAGAATACCTCCTGTCCCCAGTGACCTAAGGACCTGCCACTGTATCCCACCTCCCAGAGATTTCATCACCTCCCAACGGCACCACCCTGGGGACCAAGTCTTGGATCATGATGGTCCCTTGGAGAACAGAAACCATATTCAAACTGTAGCATGCCTCAAATACAGGAAATCATTGTCTTGATTTCTATCATTATGGGTGAGTTTTTCTGTACTTGAACTTTATATAAATGAAACGTTTAAGGGTATTCTTTTTTCTACCTAGCTTTTTTTTTTTTTTCCACTCAAGATAAGGTTTTTGGGATTCACATTATGTTCTTGTATGTATCAGCAGTTTGCCCATTTTTATTGCTTCCAGTATCCTATTCTAGGGATGTACTGCAATTTGTTAATCAGATCACCTGCTGATGATCATTTAGATTTATTTCTGACATTGAATTATTTTGAGAAAAGTTGTTATGAATATCCTTGTCCAAATGATTTTGTGATCACATATTTTCATTTTGGGGGTAAATACATAAAAATGGAATTCCTAATCTATAGGGCAGATACATATTTAACTTTATCAGAAACTGTAAAGTTTCCCAAAGAACATATTCCATTTCACACTCCTACCATTGATGTGTGAAGGTGCCATTCTAATAGATTTGTAGTGGTATCTGTCTAGTGGGGTTTTTTTGTTTGTTTGTTTTTTTTGGGCACAGGGGATTTAATCCTGGGTGCACCTATTGATCTACATCCTCAGCCCTCCATTTTTTTTTTTTTTTTTTTTTTTTTTTTTTTTTTGAGACAGTTCTCACTAAGTTGCTTAGGGCCTTGCTAAATTGCTGAGGCTGGCCTCAAACTTTTCATCCTCCTTTCTCAACCTCCCACATGGCTGGGATTGCAAACATGCACCACTGAACCTAGCTAAGTTAAATTTCTGTAAGTTCTTAGATTTGTGTGAGTAGTTAGATTTCTCTAAGTTCTCTGTCATATAAGTATATTGTAAATATTTTCAAACAATATGTGACTTATATCTTAATGTTTTAAATTTTACTGATATTTGATTTACCAGTCTTCAAAATATGATAATCTACATTGCACCTTTTAGAGGCTTTATACTAACCAAATCTGAGACCCACATCACATTAATTGTGCATATAGTGTTAGGTGAGAGTTGAGATTAATTTCTTTCCCTCTGCAGACACTCAGTGTTTCTAGTACCACTTGTTGAGAACAGTTTCTTTTAATCATTGCATTATATTAGTGGTCTTGTTGGAACTCAATTGGCTGTACATACTGTTACATGTACATATATATGTAGCTCTATTTTTGGACTGTCTCATTAATCAACTTGTCTTTTGGAGGACCCATAATACAGTAGCTTAACACACTGTAGCTTCCTAATTTTTATCATTAAAATAATATGAATGATGTAGTTTATCAACATTTTTAATGTCCATTAAAGAGATTGTATGATTTGTATCAATTTGTCAACATGGTGAGTTACATTAATTTGTTAAGCCAATCTTTTATTAAACTCCTTCTACTTGATCAGAATGTGTCATTACTTTTATATAGTGTGGGATTCATTTCACTAGTATATTTTTAGGATGGTTGTGTTTACATGGATGAGATGTATTCATCTGTGATTTCATTTGATAATGCCCTGATCAGGTTTTGTGTCATGTTTATGCTGGCATTACAAAATAAGCTATGAAGTGTTTGCTTTTCCTGCATTCTCTCAAAGAGTTTATATAAGATTGATGTAATTTTCTCCATAAACAGTCAAAACCACCTGAACCTGAAATTTTCTTTGAGGGAATTGGAGTTCCAACTTCTTTAACAAATATATAATTTTGTAGAATTTCTACTTATTCTTATGTCAGTTTGAGAAAGGTGTATTTTTTAAGTGATTGGTTCATTCCATATGGTTGTCCAATTTTAGACAGTGTTCCTAACACTTTCCTATTATCCTCTTAGTGCTGTAGGACCTGTAGTTATGTCCATCATTTTGGACAGCTTCAGGTGTTGAAAAGTTAGCCTCCCATCAATTTTTTCATTTGAATACGTTGAGTTTTTTTCAAGCCAGGAACAAACCATTTTCTTTCCTCTTTGGGGTATTTGTTATGCTTTTTCTGGAACCATCACCACCAACTCTTATCTCTTCCAACTGGCTGTCTGCTTCGCAATCATTAGGATTCAGAACTAATATGAAGCCACTTCTGATATGCACCACAACATTTGATCCCACCCACCCATACACAGTTATATAGCATACACAGACAGACATACTCAGATAAGCATAGAGAAGCTGATAATAGCTGCTTATGCTTTTTCCATTGCAGCATTTTGCCCAAATTATCAATTACTATATGATAGGACCTTTATATTATTCTTTTATTCTATTAAACTATAAACTCCATACAGCCTGGACTTGTGTTGTTCCTGTTAATCACTGAATTACCCAGTACTGAGCCCAGTACCTGGGCCTTAATAGATGCTCCGTACACCATGGTTGAGTGAATGAATAATCTGCATTGGGAAGAATAAGTTAATATTTTAGGTTAATAATTTTAGTTTTGCTAGAGGGATGGAAAAATAGGTGGGAACCAAATTGTGGGTTGCCTTGGCTAAAAACTTACAGAACCTGGATATTTCTCTATTTATATTTTTCGCATTTCCCTCTCTGCCACTGTTAGATTTGTGTTTACCCACAATGCCCTGGGAATGGAGACTGTCTTCATTTCCTTGGGCTTCCATAGACTGGCTGGCTTAAATAACACAGATTTAGTTTCCTATAGTTCTGGATGCTAGAAGTCCAAGATCAGGGTGCCAGTATGGTCAGGTTCTGGTGAGGGTTCTTTCTGGCTTACAGATGGCTACCTTCTCACTGTGTCCTCACCTGGAAGAAAGAATGAAAGAAAAAGCCCACTGGTATCTCTTCTCAGAAGGGTATTAATCAACAGACCTCATCTAAACTTAATTACTTCCAAAGGTTCTATTTGCAAATACCATGGTTTGGAGTTAGGGCTTGAACATATGGGTTTGAGGGGAAGGACCGTCCAGTCTGTAGCAGAAACCAAAGAGGGAGCTCAGGTTGGTAATGACTAGTGATACTGAGGAGCAGAGGACAAAGGACTATGGGGTGGGCAAGGATCTCTGACCAGAATCTCTTCCCACCTTTCTCTGGAAAACAGAGTCCCTCCTCTGCCTAAGTCCAATTTATGGGATTAGCAGTAGATTTGTGTATTTGGGTTTTGGTGGTGATGAGAGGTGTGACAGGAAAATGGACCATCTGGTTTTTCTCTCTAGTTGGGTATTGCATCCTATAAGGATTGTCCAGAAGGATCATTAAAGTAAAATGAATGACTCAGTGGGTTCCAAATGGTGGCCTCTCTCACACCCTGTTCTGTATTGCCTGATTTGGGGGATTATAGCCTTTTCTCTTTCCCTCCCCCTAAACCATGTCCAAAGGAGCTTACATGGTAATTTCCAGAATGAAGCTGATGGATCAGCTTGTAGGACATAATGGATCAGAGTGCTTCCCCTCCCTTCCCACAGCCTTTTCTGACGTGGCTATGTGCATCTGACTCCCAGAGCGTGCTGGGGTTCTTGCAAGCTGGGCTGGTGGGGGAAGGAAGAGAGGGTGTCATGTGCTTCAGCAGGACCGTGCTGGGGAGCTGCGCTGTGCTGGGTGGGAGGACTGGGCTGCAGCAGAGGTCAGAGGAGCCCAGGCTCCGCCACATCCTTCTGGAGCATCAGTCAGAGTAAACCGAAGGGAGCATAAAGCCCAGCCCACCTTCTCTGCCTCCACCATGATCCCCAGTAAGATTCTGGTGTACCATCACTCACCTGGAAGTAACTGCACCGAATCGTACAAATCCTCCAGACGCCGCAGGAAGTCCCTGGGGGATTTATTCCAAAAAGGCTACCGCGTGAAGTCTGGGCCTGCTGCTCCCGAGAAGGAGGAACCTGAGAACTTCTGGCAGTCCTTGGCGTCTTGCTGCAGGATTTGTGCCTCTTGGGGTAAGATCCCTCCAGAAGTATCCCATATTCCTGGAGGCTCCTGGGAGAGAAGTGCCCTCCCCATGGGCTGGATTTAGGGAAGTGTCCAGTTCCGTTGGAGAAATGGTGGTCACCTCCGTTTTTGTTTCCTTGGCATGTCCACTGAGCTCAGATGCACTGGGTGAGGTGGGGATCTTGCCTTTCCTTTCTCTATGAAAGCTAGGGCTGGCCCCTAGCTTTCCAGAGTGCTATTGAGCTATTAAAGATTACAGTTCAGAAACATCCGGGAAAGTTTGCTGGGCAGCCGGAACAGGCTTTGTCCTATTATTAAGTGGCAGTAATTACCAGCAAGGCAGCACTTCCAAGGAGCTCTTGATGGTCTCTTTTTCAGGGGCATCTGGGTAAGTTGCGGTTTACTCTCTTCTCTCCTCCCCTGGGCTGTGGCAGTGTGGTCCTGTCTGTCTTGGGGGGTGCTTTATTATTTATACCCAGAAGAAATCACAAGAAATGTCCTCTAGGCAGATTTTCTTTTCTCAACTGCTTCCAAGAGGGATTCAGCTTTATTTGGGCATCCATAATGTATAGGAGTTTCAAATAAATGGCCTAAATTTACATTTCCAGATGTAAAAGTCCCAGTCTCCAGGAGGGATAGCCTTATTTTCAGAAGGGCTAGCAGTAGCAGGAGCTCCTTTAAAATGAAATATAGTCCCTTTGAAACTCAGTTCAGGATTCTGATGTGGCTTGGCACCGCTCAAATACCTCTGCACGATAGAATCCTGCATAACAAAATTCCAATTAACAAGCAAGTGATGGTGAAATCCAGTCCATCCTTCTCATTAGTACTGGCAAAAACAGATTCTCTTTGGTTAAAATATCTGGAGTCCAAATATTCACGTGTCTGTGTCTATAAGTCTCGTTATATTCCCTCGCCCTGCATTGCAGAGAGGAGCTGTGTGGTGCTTGAAAGCATCCAGCAATTGGTGAGGGCTGGAATTCAATGAGCACAGAGGATGGGATTCTTACGCTAAAAGAAAATGACTCTTTCCTGAGAAAAAGTTGAGCCATTGAGTAGGACTATGGGTTTGACCTCGCATCAATGCCCTTCTTACTTTTCTGTTGAAAGGGTTTTTGTCAATGTGTTGTTCATTTTCAATGGCAAGTGCAAACGGCATTCTAGTCATCGCTGTCCTGTAAGAGCATGCACTTGGTGGTGAGCAAGTGGGGCGTCTTCTCCAAGAGCAGATAAGTCTCTAAGAACAGGCAGGAAATGCCTCAATAAGCAAAGAGACAATTTAAATAGCGACAGATACTATAAGGAAGAACCGGGTACTGGAGGTGGAGTGGAGGGCCTCCCGATGGGCTGGCCAGAGAGGGCCTCCATGACCATGCCCTGCAGTGATGGGGAAGAGCAGTCCCCCAGAGGAGAAACAGAAGGGAGGCCCTGAGCTGAGAGCAATCTGGGGAACTTTCTCAGAGAAGAGGGCCAGCATGGAGGGGCCTGAGTGGCGGTGACATGAATAGAAATCAGAAGCCTTCTGTGCAAGATAAGGAGTCGGAAATGTACTTTTAGTGAGGGTGGAAGCCACACGAGGGCTTCCAGCAGGGAGCAGAGTGTTCTGATCACTGTTAGAAAAGACTACGGTGGAAGCTTTCTGGAAAGTAGCAGCAAGGGGACCTGGGGGACAAGATGAAGCCCAGCCTGGGGGCTCACAGCTGAGCTCCAGGTAATGGCAGTTTGGACCACCATCTGGCATTAGAGAGGGGAAGGATCACTTATTTCATGTACATTTAAGAGATAAAGTCAATAAGACTGTTTCCATTTAAAATTTTTGGTTTTCCATGTTTTGGCTTCTTGTTTGAAATAAAGACTCTTGAAGCAGGAGCTTTATCTCTGAGAGTGTCTGGTACAGAGAAGCAAGTCCGTATGTCTGCCTGGGATGAGGGCGTGAATGAATGGACCAATGAGTAGGAGACAGTCCCAGTTTGAACATCAGTTGATGTTTCTTAGCTGTCGGAATGGGAACAAAGACTGGGAAAAAGAGGGACCAAAAAAGCCTGAACTATTATCCAGGGAGAAGATGAGGAAAAGGTCAGACTAGCAAGACCTGTTTATAGAACACTCACTGCTGGAAGAACAAAGGCTCCGGGGCATTTGAGAGCAAGAAGGACAGCCTCTGCCCCACCTGCAAAGGAGAGGCTCAGAGTTGCTCAGTGCCTGGGCTGAGAAGCAAGGTGGTCCCAGCAGTGCCCAAACTGGGAGTGGGAGGTGGGACGCGGGATGGCAGCAGGTTGAAGGGGTCACCTGAGAAGTCTCCATTTGTGATTCGTATCCCCCTTTACCCTGGTACTCCTTTCCTTGGTTTAAACCCCTCCCTGGGGCTGCAAGGCCAGATGACACTGACCTTGTCAAATGCCACAAAAATAATTGCTCTTCAGGATTTGTGTGGGGCTGCAGCAATTGGAAATGACAGAGGTTTATTGGACTCTTTCAGCTTTTTGGATTTAAAGATTAAGGAGTGAAAGGGAAAGGAAGATAGCAAATTGGAAAAAAATCCAGACGGCTGTCCCCCACAGAGCAGGATGTGCTTGCTGTTGTGTTTTGTGCCTTGGACCCTTTGGGGCCTCCTGGGACCTCGCATACACAGCTCTCCTGTCTTTTATGTCCAGGGATAACAGAAACCTGAACCTGATTGATTTATTATTTATTGTGTATCCCTCTGTCTGTAGGAGTGTAGAAATTCTGTCTCCATCTGGGTAAGGGGTTCTAAATCCCTTAACCTTTCTAGGTGGTCATTGCTGAAATTCCATGGTGCTGGCTCTCAGGTGACTCCAAACTGATAGGTCAGGCCCTGGGCACCAAGTCTGACTCTGAGGGACAGCACGGGTGGGTGCTGCTCCTCTATTGCAGCTGGTGACTTCAAGTGACTGAATCTCTGACATGGGCATGGGCTCTAGTCCTGACTTGCCATTAACTTTATGACGACAGCAGAAAGTAATTAGGAATAAAATTTTAATGTAAACATTACAGAGTTGTTTTCTTTTTAATGGAGAAAAAATTTAAAAATCCAGAATTCCTTCCTGGGTAATACAACCACTATTGTCATTTTAGGTGAGTTTTTATTCTTCATATACCTATAGGTTTTATAGATTCCATATTGAGAACAGGCACTTTATATTTTACTTTTCAGTGTTTTCAGTTTGCTATTACAAAAAAATTCGGTGTGATAGAGAACATGTAAACATAAAAGGTACCATCTTAACCATTTTGTTTTGTTTTGTTTTGCAGTGCTGGGGGATCAAACCCAGTACCTCACGCATGCTAGAATAGCACTGAGCCCATCCCCAATCATCTGAACCATTTTTTAAATGAACAGTTCAGTAATATTAAGTATATTTTCATTGTTGCAAAACACATCTCCAAGCCGGGCGCGGTGGCGCACGCCTGTAATCCCAGCACTTTGGGAGGCTGAGGCAGGAGGATCGCGAGTTCAAAGCCAGCCTCAGCAATGGCGAGGCACTTAGCAACTCAGTGAGACCTTGCCTCTAATAAAAAAAAATACAAAAAAGGGCTGGGGTTGTGGCCCAGTGGTCAAGTGCCCCTGAGTTCAATCCCCGGTACCAAAAAAAAAAAAAAAAAAAAAAAAAAAAAAAAAACCCACATCTCCAGAATACTTTCATCTTTAAAACCTGAAATTCTTTATCCACTTATCAACTTCCCCTTTTGCTCTACCTCAGCTTCTGGCAAATGCCTTTCTAATTTCTACCTCCTACTTCTTTAGCTTATCACTTTATCGTAAGCATTTTTCTTGGTACATTTTTTTGAACATGTGTAATATCCCATAAAGAAGATGGACTGTGCTTAAGAAGACCTATTTTTAGGTATTAAGCTGCTTTCTGTTTTTCTTGTTTAATGAATAATTTTGCAATAAACATATTTGTTCCTGTAGCATATTCCCCCCCCCATATTTTGTTACATTTGCTTGGGCTATATTACCAGAAATGGAATTAGTTTGATTTATAATGCCAAATTACTTGCTGAAAAGGTTTTACCAATTTATAATTCCACCATCAAATTATGAGATTATTTCATTGCCGAGTCATCTCCCCAAAGCAAAACTCAAATGTATTGCTAGTTATGTATAATAAATACAATGCTTATTGTATTTTTGTTTAATTTGCATTTAAAATTTTTAACCTTTTAAAAGCACTCGCAAATGCATTATTAACCTTAGACACCACATCAGTGAATGTATCTCTTGAACTTACTCCAGTTGAAATTTTGTGTCCTTTGACCTACATCACACCAACCACTTCCCCACCAGCCATTCCAGCCCCCAGTACTCAGCATTCTATTCTCTAGTTCTATGAAATTAACTTTTTCAGATTCAATATGCAAGCAAAGCCATGTAATATCTGTCTCCCTGTGTCTGGCTTATCTCATTTAACTTTTGAGGAATTTCCATTTTATTTTCTACAACAACTGTACTAATTTACATTCCCACCAACAATGTGGAAGAGTTCCTTTCCTCTTTTTCTCTACCTCCTTCCCATCATTTTATCTCTTGGCTTTTTTTTTTTTTTTCCCTTTCTTTTTTTTTTTTTTTTTTTTTTTTGGTACTAGGGATTGAACTCAGGGGCACTCAACCACTGAGCCACATCCCCAGCCCTATTTTGTATTTTTATTTAGAGACAGGGTGTCATTGAGTTGCTTAGAGCCTTGCTTTTGCTGAGTCTGGCTTTGAACTCATGATCCTCCTGCCTCAGCCTCCCGAGTTGCTGGGATTACAAGCATGCACCACTGTACCCGGCTCTCTTGACTTTTTGAAAATAGCCATTCTAATGGATGTAAAATGATAAACTCATTGTGACTTTAATTTGCAGTTTCCTGATGATTTGTGGTGTTGAACATTTTTTCATATACCCATTGACCATTTGTATATCATCTGTCTATTTTTTAAAAAAATTTATTTACATTTTTTATTTGTTCTTTTTTATTCTAAGTTGTTATAAATGACAGCAGAATGCATTACATTTCATATTATACTTATATAGTACATTTTTACATATCTCTGGTTGTATGAAAAGTATATTCACACCATTTGTGTCTTCATACATCCACTTAGGATAATGATATCCATCTCATTCTACCATCTTTTTTTTTCTTCACCCTTTTGCCCCTCCCTCCCCATTGGCCATTCTAGTGTTCCTCTAATCCTCCTATGATCCCTGACCAAACCCCACCTCCTTATATCAGAGAAAACATCCGGCATTTGGCTTTTTGGGATTGGCTAACTTCACTTAGCATTATATTCTACAACTTCATCCGTTTACCTGCGAATGCCATGATTTTATTCTCTTTTACTGGACTGGCTCTAGCTCAGCGGTTCCTTCGGCAGAGAGTCCATAACCTCTGTCTATTTTTTTTTAATGAATTTATTTGGTTTTGTGTATTGAGTTGCCTGTGTTCCTTACATATTTTGGATATTGACCCCTTATCAGATGTATAGTTTTCACATGTTTCCTCCCATTCTGTAGGGTGTCAGTATTACTCTGTTGTTTCCTTCGCTGAGCTGAATGACACTTTTTAGTTTGCTGTAATCCCATTTGTCAATTTTTGCTTTTGTTGCCTGTGCTTCTGAGACCATGCCCACAGCTATGCCCAGCAGCTTTTCCCTTATATTTCCTTCTGGTAATTTCAGTTTCACATCTTATCTTGAAGTCTTGAGTCCATGTTGACTTGATATTTTTGTATGATGTGCAGGTATTTTATTTCAACCAAGCATGATAATTTCTAGTGGCTGTTTACTAGTTTATATTTTCTATTTCATGGTGTTCCTTTTCATGATTTTGCCTACTTATCAACTAATGATGCAGTATTTATATAATGCTTTTGATAGCACAAAGAATGTATCCTTATTGTGTCATATCTGATTTTTTTCTAGTGGGTATTGTATTTATTATTCTTTTTTTAACATACAGAATTTTGACGTTTTTAGGAGGCCTGATCTGATATTTCAAAAACTTTGTGAATCCTTTCATGTGAGTTTAGATAGTCTTTCCATCTTCAAAGGCTAATAAAAATATATAACTACGGTTTCTTCAGTCTTTCTGTTATTTGTATTTAATTTTTAACTAATCTCAGATTTATTTCAATTATGGTATGAGGTGACTGTTCAAATTGATCCCCATTATTAGCCAATTATTCCTCCATTATTGTATAATGCTTATCTCCCCTTTGATCTGTGATATCTTCTTTATTTTAAATTATTTTTATACAGTAGAGATCACTCCTCTACTATTTGTTCATTTGGCTATTTTGTAGTTAAGAAAACTTATTCTATTGCATTGTGGTACGTAAGCCTTAGACGATTTCTGCATTTTGGAATTTGGTGAGATTTCTTTGTGGTCCATTTTTGTGACAGTTGACTGGTTGTTTTTAAAGAATGTGGATTCCTAGTTTACTGAGTATTCTGGTATCTATGTACCCAGTCATTCAGGTGAAAATAGGTACAAATAAACTAAAGTCAAATGTTGCATAAATATCTTACATTTGTGCTGATTTTGGGCTAACTAATATTATTGTTTCTGAAAAGTGAACATTAGAATTCCCCTCAACTTTTTATTGTACCATGCATTCTTGTACAGATTTTTGCTTTATTTATGTATTTTTCAACAGTAACTATCACTTTATTTGATATCATCATCATTGCTCCGTTTGCCTCTTTTCTTTTAGCGTTTGTCAGGTACATAATTTTCATCCTTCTATTTCTAACTTTCCTTTGTGGTTTGTTTTCAATATATCTCTTAGAAAGCAGCACGTCTCTAGGGTTGGTTATTTATTTATTTATGTCATGCTATCTGGGTCTCTGTTTCTTAAAAGAATGAATTTAACCCATTCAACTTTATTGTGGTTACAAATATATCTGGGCTTTGTTGTTGTTGTTGTTGTTGCAGTTGTATTTTCTAATTAATATATATTTTTTTCCTTTTTTGATGGACTGATTAATATCCTTTGCTCTTTTACTCCAACGTGATGAAATTCCTTGGTTTGTTTTTCCCTCTAAGTTCACAGTTTGTACTTACAAATATATTTGGAAGTTTTGGATGCACCTATTTAAAAATACATTTTTTAATTAAATTGTTTATTTATTCTAATTTGTTATATCTGACTAAAAATACGTTTTTTTGTACTAATATATAAATAGGAGTATCCTCCCTTGAAGCTGGATAAGAATGTTAGCACACCTTTCTTTCTTCCACTGCTCTCTCTTTCATATTTTCATTTTCCATGCAATTTAGAGATTTAAATTTTAGTTTATTTTTACTAGTTTAGAAAATATTCATTCACATAAATGAATCAGTTGTTTTTATCTTTTCCAGCATTGATTCTTTAAAAAAAAACAAAAAACTTCATTTATTTATTTATTTTTTTATGTGGTGCTGAGGATTGAACCCAGTGCCTCGCACGTGCCAGGTGAGCCCTCTACCACTGAGCCACAACCAGCATTGCTTCTTATATTTCACTTCTTTTGGATTTATTTTTGTTCTAGCTAGCTAAGTATTACTTGGTTCAAAATGTTTTCCTTTGAGAATTAGGAAGTTATTTCTCCTGTGTTTCCTTTCATTCAGTACAAGTAGGAGATTTGTGATTAGAATTTGATTCTCATTGCTTTGAAGGGATTAGTTTCTTCACACTGACGTTATGAAATTCCACCATGATATGCATGGACATAGGCCTTTTAAAATTTATCTGTCAAGCTGCTTAATGGACCTTTCCAATCTGAGGAGCAGGTCTTTCTCTTGGTCTAGGGAATCTTACTCTAACATGGTTTTGAGTGCTTCCTGCTTTCCTTTTCCTTCATTTTCTCCTTCTGGAAACTTGATATCATGGATGTTGAAATTCCACACCCGTCTCCCATGTCTTCTCAATCCTTTGGATGACAGAATCTCCACTAGAGGGCCCAGCCCTCCGGCTTGCTAGGTAGCTCTGTCCATTCCTCCAGTCAGCTGACTTCTTGATGTTAGAATTTTAATTTATAAGATATGTGGTTGATTGTGGTTGAGGTGACATTTTTCACATCTTCTTATGTTTTTTGATTGGAACTTTTCAGAATTACTTCAGTAATGTTAATCCTTAAGTGTAAGTTTGACAGACTATGTGCCTTTCTTCAAAGAGACTTGCCTTTTCTGGACGGTTTGGTGACTCTTGGTCTCACCTTCATCTTCAGATCAGAACACTTCGTTAGCCTGTGTGTGAACCCTGTGTTCATTTTAGGCAGCAAGTCTGAGGACTGCTGAGGGACGCTACAGTGTGTTTTGCCCCTGTGGACCCGTGTGTCTCTTCTAGGACTTACCAGTTCACTCCAGAGGTGGCGCTGTAGCAGCACCATGTTATAGGGCCCACGCAGGCTGCGATGTGCTGACTGCTTCCTGGTGGCAGCCCAGTCTCTGGACCCCATCATTGCAGCCCCCTCTGCCCAGAGGGGTCACTCCGGTCCCTTCTTGGACTGCTCTTCTTCATTGTGATCTCCCCACCCCACCACCCCCATCAGCCTCCCTCTCTGTGGAATCCCTCTTCCATATTTATAAACCAAAGACATTTCTCATCTTTTGCTATCATTATGGAGATATTTCTGTTTAGTTGCCTGTCAGTGTTTGCAGGGGGTTGGTACCAGGTCCCCAGGGAATACCCAAATCCCCTGGTGCTCAAGTCCCTTATATAAGATGGCATAGCATTTGCAAGTAGCCTGTGCTGCACATCCTCCTGTATACTTTAAACCATCTCTGTTACTTATAATGCCTAATACAGTGTGTATTATTGTTATACTATATGTAGGGAATTATGGGAAGAAAAAAAAGTTTGTGCCCATTCAATATAAACTCAGCTTCTTTCTTTCTTTCTTTCTTTCCTTTTTTTTCTTCTCTTTTTTCTGGATATTTTCAATTTGAGGTTGGTTAAATTAAGGATGTGGAACTCATGGATAACAGAGGCAAATTGAATGTATATATATATTTTCCTTTTTGATATATCTTATATACATATGAAGCTAGGGTTCTCAGTGCTGCCAAGTTAATTTTTAATGAAATATCTGCTTTTCATCCACCATCATTTTGTCATTTTCTCTTACATGTGATACCCTTCTTGTGGGATTTTCCTGCTACCCCTCACTTTAGCAAGGTTTAGATACAGGCCATTGCATTTAATCTGTCATGTTTGACAAGAATGGTCTGGATTATAGTTCTAATTCTTTGATGAAGTGCATTTTTGGTATTCTGCTTGGAATTTAGTGTCTCTGATCTTGATGATAGTAGTATATTTTATTTCAGGCTCTAAGTTTTTTTTAATATTTATTTATTTATTTTAGTTGTACGCAATGCCTTTATTTTTATGTAATGCTGAGGATTGAACCTGGGCCGCACACATGCTAGGCGAGCGCTCTACTGCTGAGCCACAACCCCAGTCCCTCTAAGTTGGTTTTTGGTCCCAGGTTTATGTTTTCTTATCAAATAAGTTTGGTTGCTTTCCATCTCCTTTTGTATTAGGGAAGAGTTCAGAATCTTAATAAAATGTAACTGTTTAAAGAAATTGAATGAAGCTGGGTCAGTAGCACACAACTATAATCCCAGCTCCTTGGGAGGCAAATGCAAGGGGATTGTAAGTTCCAGGCCAGCCTCAGTGATTAAAGTAAGGCCCTGTCTCAAAATAACAAGGGCTGGGGATATAGCTAGGTGCTACATTGCCCCTGGTTTCAGTCCCACCCCCACCCCCCCACATACACACACACAGAGAGAGAGAGAGAGAGAGAGAGAGAGAGAGAGAAATATCAACCAGGATTTTTATTTTTCTGTTTTTTTTTTTAAATGAGTCATCTCTGTATTATTAATTACTTTAAACTAGTATGTGAGACTGTTCTTCAAAACAAATTTAAGTAGACAAGCAATGTGCTAAGTGGGTAAATTACTGGTTTTTACATTGCTCAAATGGTCACTCAGGTAAAGGGAAATTTGCTTTTCTGGGAGGTAAAAAGCTTGATCCTTTTGGCACTTTATTAACTAAGATAAATAAATGTGTCAATAGCAATGAACAAGTTAAAAGTTACAAAAAAGGAAAAGATATAGGAAACCAGTGGTTCCCAGATGCTTGCACATCAGAATCAGAACTGTAAAAATTTCTGATGCCCAGGTTGTTCCCTGAAAATGTAGATGTCGTTTAAAAAAAAAATGAATCAGAGTTTGTGGGGCTGGGAGGCAGGCATTAGTACTAGTTTAAAACCCCCCACAACTGGTTCAGTTTCGGGCCAAGTTTGGGAATCACTGCCCTGAGACATTGTTTTCTCAAAGTGTGGTCCTCTGATCAGCAGACCCAACCCAGAACTTGCTGGATATGCAGGGTATTAGGCCCCTCTCACACCCACTCAGCCAGAATCTGAATGTTTATGGAGTCCAGGGGATTCATGGACACAAGGAATGGCATGCCTCCAAGGCAGGTGTGGCCAGCTCCTCTCTAGAGCCTGTTTATCTGAATGAAGTTTCCCTCTCATGCTGCCCCGTCCATTTGTTTACATATTCTTCACAGCAAACTTGAGTTGTTGTGATGACAGAATCTAAAATATTTACCATTTGCCCATTTACAGAAAAAGTTTGCATTGCTTCTCTTACATGCCCTCAGAGCTTGAGAACCCCCTCGCCTGGCAGTACCCGAAGCCCATTGAGTCAGAATGGAGGGGAGGGGGCTGAGACCCAAGTGCCAGCAATGCTTAAGGTTTCCCAGGTGGTTTAAATGTGCAGTTGAGGTGGAGAATCACTGCCCTAAGAATACAAAGAGAAAATGTAGATGTAGTTAAAAAAAAACAAACTGGTATGGCCTTTGTGGATGTTAAGAAAGGAAGGAAGTAAGGGGGAAACAGTGATGGAAAGAATGATATATTTAACCTTATAACAAATTTTAGAATCCATAAAGAAAAACAAAATACCTTAAGCAAAATTTTAGGCTTATTTAAAAAAAAAAAAAGCCTAAGCAAAATTAAAAGAATGATGATGGAATGTGGGAGATAATATATAATGTATAACATTCACATTTTAAGAGCTCAAATATATTATTAAAAATAAGATGAACACACAAGTAAACCAGCAAAGGCCACAATAAAGTCCTTTAAAGAAGATTATAAAATGATTCACAATTAGATGGAAAAATTAAATCCATTTGTTAATATAGAAACGCAAACTAAAACAACAGTGCACTCTTTTCTGGGGCTTGTTAAATCAGGACTCTTTCTCTCTGTCCATTAATCCCTCCCTCCCTCCATCATGATACTCAATCCAGTGGGGATGTGAGCAAAAGGGCTTTGTTACATACTGATGGAAATGCAGATTGTTAGGACAGCTTGACAAGATGAATCACAAGTCTTGAAAGTACTCATCCTGCTGGGTGCAGTGATGCAGGCCTGTCATCCCAATGGCTCAGGAGGCTGAGACAGGAGGATCACAGGTTTGAGGCCAGCCTCAGCAACTCAATGAGGACCTAAGCAATTTAGCAAGACCCTGTCTCAAACAAACAAACAAACAAACAAAAAGTGGCTCAGTGGTTAAGTGCCTCTCAGTTCAATCATCCCTGGTACCAAAACCAAAACCAAACAAGCCCCCACACCCGGAAAAATAAAATAGTGCTCATCACTCATGATATAATTTTGATCTGGGAGTCTGGGAGTCCTCCAAAACTCCATATGTCAAGGCCCATTTTATGTTGCTCCTCAACTTGGTGCTATTGCTTTAAGTGGCGGGGCCTACTGGAAAAATGTTGGGTCCCTGTGGAGATGCCCTGGAAAGGCTTTCTCTATATATATCTGCTTCCTGGTTGACATGAGATTAATAAACTTCCTCTGCTATGAGCTCCCTGCCATGATGTACTGTGACACCACAGGCCCAAAGTAGCAGGGCCAAGAGATTATGGGCTTAAACCTCTAAAATTGTGAGCCAAAATAAACCTTCTCCATTATTAAGTTGATTACCTCAGGTATTTTGTCACAGTGATAGAAAACCCAATATGTTAACATAACTCCCTTGATTCTAGTGTTTGGAACTGGAACAAACTGCCCAAGGTCTGCACAAAGCAGTGGTTACAAGTGTGGGCTTTGTTGACTTCAACACATTTGGGGTAAAACCTGGCTGTGTTGTTCATAAACAGTGTGCTGTACACACTACCTACTGTTCATCCTTAGTTATTTTCTTCTGTTGTAAGGATTAAAAAAGATAAAGTTTTTGTCATACAATAAGTAATTAAAAATAGTGAAGATCAATAATAATAATAATAAATTTAAATCATGGTCAATATCTTCATTTCACCAATAACTTAAAGTAACAATAATTCATTATACCAAGTGTGCACAAGTGCCTGTGTATGCTGCATCCTGCATGGCCATTAATTCAGAAACCAGCAAGGGGCGATGGGGGATTTAGAAAAGACAAACAGACACACATAGAGAGAGGAAGCTGGGGCCAGGTAGGACACTAACCTCTGATGGAGGAGCAGTGACCCAGAGCTAGCTCAGCATGTTTATTATATAGGTTTCATCATCTCAAGGTTACTTGTGGGAAAATTCCTTCAAAGCAGGCAATCTGAAGGACATGGGACTGGCGAAACATTAGGGTTATCTTGTTATGTTCATAGTTCTCTATCCCGGGGAGCTGGTGTCGGAGCTCAGGGTCCAGACTGACAAAGCCCTGCGTGGAGCCTTCCCAGCTGAGCATCACCATCGCAACTGGGCCACCTTGACCTGCACCTTTGCACAGGAAGTTCCCAGTGCAAATGCAGCCGTGAGGCAATCAGAGACCACGGTTCAAGTCATTGCTGTCCGCATGTGCACATGTGTGTGTCTTTCTGGGCTTTCTAGTTTACTTTGCTGACTTTTCTATAAAGTTGTGTACAATTCTGTGGTGTTTTAATTTTGTAGTTTCATATGACGAAATTCTAATTTGAGGACCTCCGGTGTGCCTCAAAGAGCATCAGATCTCCAGGGTAGGTTTTAAAGCCAGTGCCTGTCTTGGAATTAGGGTACTATACAGGCTGGGAGGAGAGCTCGGGTGGAGGCCAGCTCTCTGAACCTCAGCCTACCCGACAGGGAGCTCTGTGGCTGGATGACCTTGCAGTGTCATCTCAAATTCAGGCGCAGTAGGCAACCCTTGTCCCCACACCATGGATGACATTTGATCCTCAGGGGAGGCAAGTGGCAAATGAGCAAGGTGGCTTCTTGGAGCAGAGGATGATGCCCATAGAGGGACAGCAGTGAGCCCTCAGCAGGCCACTGTTCAGGAGACTGGGACAATCAAATCCCCTGAATTGAGGATCCGGGCTGTGCCCCATAATGTCCCGCATGGCTTGTGTGTGTGATTCACTGAACGCAGTCCTGGACTTGATGTGCTAGAACTTTATTTACCATCTTGTCCTTAGTCACTAGTGTGGTGATTCTGTTATTTTTTTTAAAGTGTGTGGGGTACCTGTGTCCACGTAATACCAACTTTCTAAACCAATACAGAGCATAGGAAAAGAGAGAGAAGTCTGGTTTTTATTACTTGATCACATAATAGAGAATATATAGAGAAAAGTTTACTCTTTTTGGGGGGAATGAACTCAGGGGCACTCGGCCACTGAGCCACATTCCCAGCCCAATTTTGTATTCTATTTAGAGACAGGGTTTCACTGAATTGCTTAGAGCCTCACTTTTTGCTGAGGCTGGCTTTGAACTCGAGATCCTCCTGTCTCAACCTCCAGAGCCGCTGGGATTACAGGCGTGCGCCACCTCACCCGGCCTGAGTATTTCTTGGTAGTGTAAAGGAACTCATTCATAAAACATCTGGGCCCTGTACCTCCTGGGGGGTGGGTATAATTAGTGGCTTTTGGTATATACACATTTTATTTTCTTCACAACTCTGTTATAATTTTATGTTCCCCTAGGAAATTGTTCTATTTCAGATGTTTTATGGAATAAACAACATGAAAAAGTTTTATAAAGCAGAGAAAATGAATAGTTTGTCCCTTCAGAGTTTCCTGCCCTCTGGCCTCTGTGTAAGTGGAAGTTGCTGCCTGGGCATCTCTGGGTGCAGCAGGCCGCCGGTTAAAGCTCCCCCCTGGTGAGGTGGCTTCGTACTTCCTAGGAGAGTCAGCCCTGGCCTCTTCAGGAGTTGAAATCCTGTGGAGTTTATGGCTTGCCCCTGTAGCAGCAGCCCGTGGTCTCAGAATTCTGAAGGCAGATTATGACCCCTTGACTCTCTGCCACATCATTGCTTCTCAGACCTCTGACTCATCCACGGGGTGCACACAGTATTTACGGAGCGACTAACTGAAGCCAGACACTATTTCTGGTCCTGGAAATACAGCCATGAGCTAAACAGACATTGGTCCCTCCCTGCAGAGAGCTGGTGTGTAGATGAGATGGCAAGTAAGTAACGTAAATTAGATGTTAGTGCATCATAATGAGGAGAAAAGAAAAAGCAAGCGAAAGGAATAGTTTCAGGGATGATGTGGGAGGACTTGTAGTCTTAGGTATAGCAGGCAGGAAGGTCCAACTGAAGAGAAGTGACACAAGTAAAAACCTGGAGGAGGTGAGGGAGTGTGCCATGTGGAGTTCTAGAGAAGAGTGTCCCAGGCAGGGAGAACAGCATGTGCAAAGGCCCTGGGGGCAGTAATGAGCCTGTGGATACAGGGCTTACTGAGGATAGCCAGACCAGGGGATAAATAGTAGTAGTCCTGGTAGGAGACCATCAGATCCAAAAGGAGATGGTGTATTTGGTGGGGGAGGGTTGTGGTGTCACTTTTGGTCTTTAGGCCTTTGCCTTTTGTCTTGTGTGAATGAGGGCATTGGAGAATTCTGAACAGAGACCTCCAAGGAGGTCAGGGTTGAAAGCCATTAGGATGCTGCTGTAAACTATGGCCTGAGGATGCGCACTGCAGACCTGTTGACTGATGTTTGTAGCCCATGTAGGGCCTTTCCTCATTTGCATTAATGAACTCTAACACCAGGAAAATGATCTGCACAAGGCAGTCAACGAAACAAAGCTCACCACTGTTCAGTTCCCAAGAATCTTCCTCCCGTTCCACCCTGGGTCCCCTTTGCAGGGAGATGTTCCCCTCTGGTCTCCTTGCTGGGCAAGCTGGTGTGCTGAGAACTAACCTGTTTCCTTGTTTACACAGACACTACCAGGCTGATGCCTGCTCCCTGCTTGCTTCTGTTAAGCTGCTCAGAGCTAGATCAGTGGGCTCCCTCTCCAAGGCTATGGGACCTGTGGCCTCTGCATTCACAGCATTTCTAGCCTCATTTTCATATGCCTCAGTTAAACAAAAGCTTATGTCATGTAACACTTGTGTAAGTCAGTAGAATGTGTCAAACAAGCAAATAGTATAGGAGGCAAACACCATCACTTTCTAAGAAAATTTTAGGTGCTTTTTTTTCCTCACATTTTGTGTGTGTGTGTGTGTGTGTGTGTGTGTGTGTGTGTGTGTACTGGGGATTGAACTCAGGGGCACTTGACCACTGAGCCACATCCCTGGCCCTACTTTGTATTTTATTTAGAGACAGGGTCTCACTGAGTTGCTTAGCACCTCGCTTTTGCTGAGGCTGGCTTTGCACTTGTGATCTTCCTGCCTCAGCCCCCAGAGCCACTGGGATTACAGGCGTGCACCACCCTGCCTGGCTCCCACATTTGTTTTACTGATGCATTACAGTTGCACATGATGATGGGATTTGTTGTATATATTCATACACACACACACAATACAAAATACAACTTGGCCAATATTGCTCCCCAGCACTTCCCCCTCCGCCCCACCTCCTAACTCTGATCCCTTTCCTCTACTGATCTCCATTTGATTTTTATGAGATCCACCTCCACCATTTTTTTTTTCTTTTTCCTCTCTAGCTTCCACAAATGAGAGAAAGCATCCATTCCTTGACCCCTCAGTTTGACTTATTTCGCTTAACATGAAGGTCTCTAGTTCCATCCATTTTGCTGCAAACGACATAATTTCATTTTCTTTATGGCTAAATGAAACTCCATTGTGTATATATACACCACATTCTCTGCATCCATTCATCTAATGATAGACACCTAGGCTGGCTCTATAGTTTGGCTGTTGTGAATCAAACATCAGCACTTAAAGATATAAAGAAGAAATCCAGTTTGAAGTTTCAGTCATTCATATTCTACAATTGGTTTTATAAGATATATCTGTGAACAGATATGTGCACACTTGCACACACACATGATTTTCAGAGTTAAACCACAAGCAGCTAATGTATTATTAGTGAGCCTATGTTTTTGACTAGCTTCGGTGCTGCTAGTATGTCTACTACAAGTTTCTAAACTTGTTATTTTATCTTGCAGCAACAGACAACAACAGGGCAGGTACAAGACCACCAGTTGGGTTTGTTGCTTAGGATCCTCAGTAGAAGCTCTTAAAAATGCTCTTTTTAGCCCTTGACCCCTATTCTGATTCAGTAAGTCTTTCCAACCTCTTTAAAGATTTTTTTTTTTTTTTTTTTTTTTTTTTTTTTGGCACAGAGTGAACAAGTGTCTATTAAGGCTTTGAATGTTTGAACATACTTTTTGTTTTTGTTGACTTTACTCTTGAACAACTGCTTGAGTGCATAATAAAATCTTGGACCAGTCTCTAAAAATTCTGAGTATTGCACAATTGATATTTGTGTTAATCAGTTTTCCATTGCTGTGACAAAATACCTGAGATAAACAACTTATAAAGAGGAAAGGTTTAGTTTGGCTCATGAGGTTTCAGTCCATGATCATCTGACCCCACTGCTTTTTTTGTGTGTGTGGTGTTGGGGATTGAACCCAGGGCCTGTGCATGTGAGCAAGCACTCTACCAACTGAGCTATATCCCCAGCTCCCCCATTGCATTTGGGCCTGTGGAAAGGCAATATATTTTGGCAGGAGTGTGCCCTGATCATCATGTTGTGGCTAGAGAGCCCCCCCGCCCCCAGTAACCTTACTTCCTTCACTATGCTCCACCTCCTAAAGTTTCCACTACCCCCAACAGCACCATGGACGGAGGACCAAGCCCTGAATGCATGAGTCTTCGGGGGACATTTAAGATCCAAACCAGAATGTCATTTTACACTTATTGTTATATAAAATGACCTTAGTTACATTCCTGGTAAATACTGTCCCCCAACACTGATGCTTTCTTTATTTTTATTGTTTAATTGATTTTAGTGCTTGAAATTAGGGAGGAAAAAAAAGCCTTATCCTTCTTGATGTTGATCTCCAAGAGCTGGTCATTCATTTGGCCTTTAATCCCAAGCCAAGTCTTCCTGTCCAGGAAGTCCTTCTCCATCGCCTTGCGGCCACTGCTGACAGGCTGGGTGTGGTCTGTACGTCCCTCCAGAACATCTCTGTTCCACTTCTCTTTCCTGGAGTTCATCTCTTGTCTCTCCCTTTCCTTGCTTTCTCTGCTTCCTGAAATCAGTTCTCAACTGGGCTCTCTGTTCAAGTTCAGTTTCCTTCTGTGGCAGGTCGGCCTGTGATCAGTCCAGTTCTGACTGCTTTAGGCTCCTGAGCCTTTTTCACATCATCAGCACCTCTTTTACTTTTTTAATTTTTTTTAAGTATTTATTTTTTAGTTCTAGGTGGACACTATGTCTTTATTTTAGTTTTATGTGGTGCTGAGGATCGAACCCAGTGCCTCACGCATGCCAGGAGAGCACTCTGCCACTGAGCCACAACCCCAGCCCTCAGCACCTCTTCTTGTTGCTGAATTTTCTGGTTTAATAAAAAGTTCTGTAAATACTATTTGGCATGGAAGGTGAATGTTTTCTAAAAAAAAAAAAAAAAAAAAATCTTATGTTTGTGAAGGTGGATCCTTTTCAGATGAGGAATATGCCTTTTGAGTCATCATTATTATTATTATTATTTTTTGGTACCAGGGATTGAACTCAGGGACACTCAACCACTGAGCCACATCCTTAGCCCTATTATGTATTTTATTTAGAGACAGGGTCTCCCTGAATTACTCAGGGCCTTGCTAAGTTGCTGAGGCTGGCTTTGAACTCATGATTCTCCTGCCTCAACCTCTGGAGCCACTGGGATTAAAGGCATGCAATACTGTGCCTGGCATTTTCTCCCTTTTTATACTGTTAGGTATCCCCACCCCATCCCCCAACACCTGCCATGGGCTTGAAGTTAATTTTTCCTTATTACCAAAACTTCCACACTGGGCCAGTTAGCCACTCCTTTTTTAAGCAGGAGGTATCCAGGGTCTCTGGAGACTCCACCGCTTTCTCCCACCATGCGCATTGGACTTCGCTTTACTGCTTGCAAGAGGGGCTGGAATGGTCTCCCCCCCAACCCCAGGTTGCAGCCATCTGCCAACTCAGCCCAGTCCCACTTGGCACCACTTTGACAATTGGGGAACCCTGAATAAAATGCTTTCAAAAATATGCAAAAGGAAATTCCCTTGGAACTGGTTGTGATAGTCCCTGTGTCTCAAAGCTGTGAAAGTTGGACTTTTGTGACTAAACGTTTTGCATGGGGGCAGGTGTCAAGGCATCAAACCCCAGACTGACTTAGAATGTTTTTGACTCATGAATTCAAGTTCAATAGAAATAGTTCACCTTTTAGTATTTAAATGTAATGACACTTTTAAACATTCCTTGAATCTATTTCCCTTCTCTGCCTTTCTTTTGCTACCTAGAAACTTGAACTCTTCCATTCAAGAGAGATGGTGAATTTAGAAAGGACAGGCATTCATGTTGACATTAGTGAACATGAAATTATTTAAGTTTTTTATCTCAAAGTTGCAGGGAGTAATATCTTATTCATCTTTTTTTTTTCTTCTTTTTGATTGGGAGAAAAGTACAAAATCTTGTAGAAAACAGAAAGCACTGTGGACTATATTTTTTTGGGGGGGGACTGAAAATAAAGAAATCCATTAAGCTTGGGAAGCTGAGGCAGGAGGACTGGGAGTTCAAAGCCAGCCTCAGCAACTTAGCGAGGCCCTAAGCAACTTAGTGAAAACCTCTGTTTAAATAAAATATGAAAAATGGCTGGGGATGTGGCTCAGTGGTTAAGCGCTCCTGGTTTCAATCCCTGGTAAAAAAAAAAAAAAAAAAAAAAAAAAAAAAAAAGACATAAGGTTATCCGATTTATTCTTAATCTGCTTTTAGCACAAGGATGACTGTGAGTGATCCCAATTCCCAGTATTTTTCAGAGACAAACCCCTGACAGACCACTAGGGAATTTAGAAGCAGTGCTTGAAATTGGAGCTGGCCAAAGAGAAGGAAGCCCCCTCAACCAGGGACCTTTCCCTTACGTGGTTCAAAACAGGCCACCTTCAAAGCAGAGTCAGTTGACCAAACAGAACTAAACCAGCCAGGAATCAGAATGAAGCAACACATCCAAGGTACTGGCTTCTTTTTCTTCTGCAAGGACTCTGTGTGCCTTCAGCCCTGGATAGCTCAACTCCAACAGCAGACTGTGGACATTAAAAAAAAACATGCTTTAAAACTAATGCATCGTTCTTTCTTTCCAGGTTTGAGATTTTTAAGAGCTCTCAGGCTGATACAGTTTTCAGAAATTCTGCAGTTTCTGAATATCCTTAAAACAAGGTAAGATGTTTTTTCCTTGCATTTTTACCCCGTTCCCGTCCCCCGTGCCAACTGGGAAATATCAGCTGTGTTCATTTCCACTGCAGTAAAGAGTTATGTTATTCACAGGAAGAGCAACCAGGTGCAGGGATGGAGTGGGGCTTGGGTTGCCCCCTTCTGCAAAGCCAGAGAACTGTATGGTAAAAAGAGAGGCCACAGCCGTGAATGGTGGGGAAGCAGGGACAGTTTGGGGGGACATGACTGACTTTGGGGTGCCAAGTGGAGTTGCTCAGAGGTGAACCATGGCATCATGGAGAGAGGTACACTGCGCAGATGAGAGATGGGTTTGCTCATTGCTTGGGATGTCCTGGCTACCAGGTCCTAAATCGCCCCTTTATTACACCACTAAACAAGAAATTGAACTTGGCCGTAAAGGCAAGAGAAGCAATGCTCTTTGAGAGGCAATCACCAACCTCATACAGCAAACAGAAAATCATTTCATTTCTAAGTACATTTAAGATGTTCACTTTATATCTATAGAGCCCTGGGGGCTTGCTCTGTGAATTGCCTTTTGGGGAAACCCTAAAACCTGCAGCCGAATGCATCATGACTACTGCTTCGGCTGACTGTGTTATGATCTGGAAAGTGCAAGTGGACCAGGAGTGGAACCCCACCAGGGATCCCTTGCTTGATGACCTGCGGGCCCACAGAGCTGGGGGCCTGGGACCATGGCTGTGTTGATGAATAAACTAATAAAAGCGGCGAGACGCACTCTAATGGAGAGTAAGTGCAGCTCATCAATTTCTCTTCTAGGAAATTACACTGAGACACTCCCTTCTAATGTTCCCTTTCTCTTTGGTTGGCCTTATTGTGTTTGATACATGATCAGAAACAGGACGCCTCTGCATTGAGTGATTTATAATGAACGTCCCCGCCGTCCTGAGGGCTTGCTTTGGCTTCCCTTCCTCAGGGTGGGAGGCTGGGACCCAGCGTCCTGAATCTGACAAGTCAACAGTTTCAGCCCACTGATGACTTTCTTCTTTGGGTGTTGGGGTTTTTTGCTGGTTTATTGTGCTTTAAGTTCGAAACAAAAACTATTCCTCTGCGTGTCTGTGTGTCAAGTTCACTTTCTATTAGCCAAGTCAAGAAGAAAAAGAGCATCAAATGCCCTTGAGGTCTTTGAACGTGCACCTCATTCCCCCCTTACACTTCATTATCCTGAGGTAAAAATCTGTCGGGTCCCTATTAGTGTGTAGTATTATTCAGGAATAGTGAATATTGTTATCCTTTTTATTTTCCTCTGAGCGACAATGGCCTGGCTTTCTATCTTTTTATGGCTCTTCTATGCAATAGACTCATAGTGCTTTTCAAATCTAAATGACCAATACAGTTAGCAGCGATGGTATGACCAACATTTCCACCAGTCTGTATTTTTAAAGGTAGAATCATCAGTGAGTACCTAGTACCAGGCACACGGAGCCCTTGTCCTTAGAACCATTTTCTTTTTTTTCTTTTTTCCTAGTACAGATGAAGTTATATGGAAGTTATCCTTTTTTTCTATTTTACTGGTAGGGATGAAGTTATATGGAATCATTCATCTCTAACATAGGGTCTCTTCCTCTTTCATATTTACCTGATAAATTAGGGGGATTTTTTTTTTTTTTTTTATATAGTATCTGACACCAGTATTTTAAGAAGGTTCCAGAACTCTGAGGAACAGCATGGAGAGAACTGTGTTCTCACCCTCCTTACATATTCTGTGCATCCTTTTTGAATTGTGGGGAATGACGGACCCTCTGAAATCTTTCTCTGACCCTTTGCTGGGACACTCATTACTCCTCATTCCTTGGCAAAGATTCCTTTCTGTGGAGGCGGGGAGCAGCTCTGGCAGCCTTGGACAGCAGTGCAACCTGGCAACTGTCCAGCAGTGGGCGCCTCATTTTCTCAGTGCAGAGGGAGACGTTGGAGCAGCCAGCTAGGGGAAGGGGGACTGTACGCTGGGACAGAGTGGCAGGCGGTTGGGCATCTGCCATCCTGGCTCCCAGACAGCAGCACTTCCCTAGCACCCCTCACCCTCCTAAAGCAATTGCACCCATTGGTAGAGGGTGCTTTTCATCACAACCACACAGTTGAGATGTTCTGAGTTCTCCTTGTTTATGATCACATCTGGGAGGCTGAGAGGACCTAGCAGGCCTGGAGTGAGCTTCTGTTTGTGTCAACAGCAAGGTGAGGGGTAGGATCGAGTCCCACGGGCAGCCGGCTGGCTGAGGGAGGGAGCCCAGAGCTGGTGGAGCTGCTCTCAGGTGCTGGCAGGTGCCCAGGGAGGAATGAAGCCAGGCTAGGCATGTGGGCAGGGGGTGGGAGGGGGCAGGACCTTTTTAAGGAGAAGGGTGTGTCCAGGGAAAACCTGGGGGAGAAACCAGGTGCCTGTCATTCTGGTGGGACTGGGGTTGAGCAGAGGGTGAGGTGACTTCCCGTGGGGGAGCTGTGCGGAGCACACAGGTGAATGGCGTGGTACGCCTGGACCTGGGGGCAGCTCTGTGCTCCTGGACGCTGGGTTCTGAGGTGGAAAAAGGAGGATTCATGCGTTTATCTGGCCAAGGTTGATCACCAGGCACAGATGAAAACTCCGCAGAGTTGTGAGAACTCCAGAAGTTTCTGGAGAGCCCTCAGCCCATGCCTTCCAGCTGCCCACCCACCTTCCTTCTGTGCACCCTGAGCCTAGATCCCAGAGCTCTGCTGCAGAGAAGGAGAAGCCCTGGCTTTTGGAGGGCTTTGACCTGTGAGAGTCTCCTGTGACTCCTCTGGTCTCAAGGACTGCTTTCCCAGTGACCTTGAGGAGACGGGGCGGAGCCAGAGAATGGACTTTAGGGAGATGGTGTCAGGCTTTCTCTGGCTGCGAATCCCTGCCAATCTTGCTATTAGATGAGGATGGAGACTTTGGAAATGTGATTTGAAATAATGAGCTGAAATTGCTGTTTCATTTTCTGTTCTTGAGCTGCCTCATTCAGCCAAGAGCTGGAAGAAGCAGGGCAAAGAAGTATGTGGGGGAGGGTGGATTGATAAAGAATTAAAGGGACAGCAGAGGGGGAATGGGAGTGAACAGGATGACAGAGGCAAGTCCTGTGTGTGTGACCAGCACTGGGGCAGTTCTTCAAACTGCAAGGCAAGTAAAATGGTCCATATCCTGACAAATGGCCTGTTCAAGGCAGATGGGAAGATTCTGTCATTGTCTGAGCCTTTGGAAGGTCCTCAGCCACCCTGCACTGGTAAGCTGGTTACAGGTGCTGGGCCACTTATTCTACAGTAAGAGCAAAGGAAGCGACTCTGCCTCAGGGCCAGAGTTCCATGCCTCACTGAATATGAAAGAGCGATGGCTGGGACGAGCATCACCTACAGATCTTATTTTTTTTAAATGAAAATTGCCTTATTGTTTCCTCATATGCTAAAGTAAAACTGCCCCCACAGCAGGCCGTGCTGAGGTAACAGTTGTTCTCTACCTTGCTACATTTATTTCCTGTATACATGTAACATCGTGTACCTATCCAATATATTTTGAGAGTGAATTTTGGAAATTAAAACTCTACTACAGGTAGTATGACCTTAGAAGTGGCCCCAAGGCAAAGTTTACCAACAATATTTGACATGGAGACTGGAAGGAGTGAAATAGAGGCCAAATTTTGGATTCATGGATTGTGCAGAGAGCAGGATAGACTGTTAAAGGATTTTAATCAGGAGAGGAAATGTAGTCAGACTTATCTTCTAGAAAGATCCACTAGTCCACAAGTTGTTGAGAAAGTAGCTTTGAAGCACCTAAGACCTCGTAGACTATGAGACTAGATGGGGCCAGTAGTCCAGGAAACAGGTACGAGGACATGGCCTTAGACGGTGAGAGGGGACCTAGAGATGACGGAGCGGTAGAATTGACAGGATTTGATTTCACTTCACTCCATGTCTTATAGCTCAGATCATCCATCTCAGTGCGGCCCCGTCCAGTTGACTTTTCAGGGTTGGGATATTTCACATCTATCCAGCAAAGGTAGCAAACAAAATAAGGCCATTGGCAGCTGGCTGTACCCTCAGCCAGAAACAATGGAGAATCTGGGCAATAAGCATAAATTTGTGCTTCCTTGTGCAAGGAGGATGACCTTTTCAGTGTCAATCATGGCATGGCGTGTTAAATACATGGAGGGAAACGATGGCCCTGGGTAGCCCTGGGTTTACACCTACAGTATCAGGAGTCAGACTCTCTCTCCCAGCATCCACAGAATCCTGGAAAAGGTCTTGGATGTACCAGATTCCTGGGCCTGCCTGTTGATGATTCTCTGTGTCCATTAATGTGCATTAATCTGATGGCAAGTGAGAGTTCAGGCACGCAGACTTAGAAATTATAATGGAGGAACAAGAATGATTTTCTTTTGATGGGTCAGATTTTCATGATTAGATCAAAGTCCCTCCCTCCTTCAAGGCATGGGAAGGAGACTGGGATCTGAAGGGGTCTCTGCACTCCAACCATTGGTAACTTCATGTTTAGTCCAGACCCTTGGGCTTGCCCATAAGGTTATGCTGTTCCTTCTGTCACCAGAGCACACAATCCTTCTCCTGGAAACCCCTCTATCCTTCTGAGAAGACCTACTCAAGCTGTCCAGGTCCACATCTCAGAGAATAGAATGGAGAAGGTCCACTCAGGGTTATCTTGCATCTTTTGCACATAGCTTTTAGAAGATTGCTTGGTTGTAGAGTTTAATTTGGAAAGCAAATTCCAGACACTGGGGATCTGTGATGGTGCTGAGGTCATAAAAGTAATCAGATTTCAGTACTGAACATGGACTCTTTCAGCAGCACTGATTAAATGTTCTACACACAGCAAGAGCTCCCTTAAGTACTATTAATATCACTGTGACAATCATTTAGAGATTAATAATCACCATATTTAGGTCATTTTTTCAAAGTACTAAGAAACTCAGAGATGCCAACAGAGATAATATTTTGAAAGGACAGCGCATGGTTTCTGAGCACTCACTGTTTGCTTAGGCCCTGAGGATTGGGGAGGGTATAAGTGACCCAACTCGGTGTTTAACTGTCCCCAGAGAAGACAGCAGTGCAGACCACCCTAGGACCATGCCCTTTGCCCCTGGCTACCAGTTCTTCATCTGTTTCGTACTCTCCAATGTTGGGGCACACCTTAGAGGGCTTACAGGTTAGGGGCCGGGGATTGTTCTGCTGTGCTTTGGTTTTGCATGGAGAAACTAGTTGGGAACAGGATGTGGTGCTGATGGAGCCCAGGCAGGTTCTTTTGGCTCCTTCCTGGCCAGGCTTGCTTCCCCTGAGAGGGCTCACCAGGTGGATCCTTTAGATCTGTTGGTCTTGTTGCTGCTCTCCCAACCTCTGGTTGACAGGGCTGTCCTTCCACAAAAGGACTCCGGAAGCCAATGAGGAGGCCTTTTGGGCTGGCCAGTTGTTCTGAGAAGCAGAAAGGCAAGAGTTCTGTTATCTCTCAGCTCTGGGGCAGCTGGAGTTGGAAGGGGCTAAGCACTGTATTTGTTAGTTGGTGACTCCATTCATAGCCACAGACACAGCTCAGAGGTGTGTATGGGGGGTGGGTAGCATGACCCATGGTGGTGTCTGGGATAAGGGTTGAAGGTCAGGACTTAGCAGGTCTGTGCTTGCCTTTGGGAGTGCCAGCTTTCTACCAGAGCTAATTGCAGGGTCAGGTGACAATGTGGGTGTCACAGGAGGCTGCCTTCTCCTCTCATGTGGAGATAGCCCCACACCACCTTTGGAGACCCCATCGACTGCTATGTTCTCAGGGGGCATCCCCAAGACAGAAGCCACTTGTGTTGTAGGCAGAGGGGTTTTGATTGCTAGTAACAGAATCCACCTCTGTGTGGACAGGATCCAAGAGGGAGCCGACTGATTCTAGGCAAGTCTGCACCCACGGGTTCAGATTTCTGTCCTTGGGATTTTGTCTCTTTCTCCATATCTTTGGGGTTTTATTCTAAGATAGGCTTTCTCCAGGGCAGATGGTCTACTAGAGCTCCAGGCTTATATTCTTTACACCCAAATCTGAAAGGGAGAAAGACTGTCTCCCACTCAGTTCCCGGTAAATGTGATAGGATCTGAATAGACAGATGGGAAGAGCCTTCTGGTTGAGTGAGAGCATCAACGTGGCTATGGTACATGGACTGTGAAGACAGTTCCAAAAGTCCACAAGGAGGGGAGGTAGGAGAGTCTGGGACTTCACAGGGTGTTGACAACAGAAGGGCAGAGTTGAGCATCACATGTCAGTCCATGTCAATGGGAAGCTTGGGACAGGAAATAGCCTGCGGAGAGCAGCACCCAAGGAGGGGTCCCCTGTGGGAGTGAGCAGGAGGAAGTGTAGTGGAAGGGTACAGGGGAAGAGACCAGTTCACTCAGAACAGATTCATGGACAGTCTTCTGTGCACCAGGAACCAACTGTTCCTGGGGTCCAGGGAGACAAGTGCCCTGTTCTCATGGAGCTTAAAATTTGCTGAGCTCTCAGTTGATCCATTCAAGGAACACTGGTGGATGCATAAACTATTAGTTATCAGTTGGTTGGGAGACAGGCTATTCATGTGGTCTCAGCCTCACCCCAAGATGGTGTATTGACCACAAAGGGGAATGGTGCCCTGCAGGGGAGCCACCTCCCGTCCCCGCCTCATCCCCAGTGGACCCATCATCATCAAATTGGGATTTCCTGATGTAAGGCCATCCCAGCAGAGATTTTTAACAGAAATATTTAAATACTGTCTAAGCATGGAGAAACAGGTGAATCTGGAATATAGAACATTTTGTAAGACAGCCTGGTTTACACAAAATTAAATGTCACTAAGAAACAATTTTTAAAGGACAAGGGAGTGTTACTTGTAGATTAAATGAGTGTAAAGAAGGGATTGGCAAACTATCACTCATGGGTTCATCAGGCCTAATGCCTGTTCTTATAAATAAGGTTTTATTGGAACACAGACACACCCATGATGTTACATATTGTCTACAGCTGCAGAATTGAGTAGTTCCAACCAAGACTCTGAGGCCTGCAATGCCTAAAATATTAACTATCTGTCCCTATACAGAAAAATTTCCTGACCCCTGGATAAAAGCCATACAATAGGCAGATGCAGAGTATGAGCCTTAATGAGCTCCTGGATCAGAGTGGGGGAGATGAAAACATCAATAAACAATTCCAGGACCACTGTGGTGACATTTAAATAGGGACAGCATGTGAGATTATGTCACCGTGTTGATGTTAATTTTCTGAAGTGTGACAACGGTATTGTGATTACATTGCACAATGTCTTGCTTCTTATGAGATGAATGCACAGCTATTTAGAGGTCATGTTGTGTTTTGATGTCTACAACTTGTGTGCAAATGGTTTAGTCTGAATATAAAAAACATCTATAAAATGAAAGAAGGAAAGTAAAAGAGGAAACAAGAGAAAAAGAACACGTAGAGATAAAACAGATGTGCCAAATGTTAATAATAGATCAATTTAGGTGAAGGGCACTTGGGTATTGTTTACACACTTTGCATTTCCCTGTGTATTTGAAGCATTTTTAAAACAAAAGTTAATTAAAAAAAAAGTTTTAGCGAAATTCAAGGGGGCTCATTCAGGGACCCTTCTAAGTAGCCCAGCTGTTATCTTCCCTACAGGCCCTGTTGTGACCTTCATGCCTGCCCCCAGTGTGTGACCACCTGCCAGGAATGAATTCCCTCCCTTCCAGTGGAGACAGCCTGCCCCGCGCAGAGGGGGCGCTGTCTCGCGGGCAGGCGGCTCCAGCCGGGTCTTCCCTCTAACCTGGGCGCTTTGCTTATTGTCTCCTGCACAGCAATTCCATCAAGCTGGTGAATCTGCTCTCCATATTTATCAGCACGTGGTTGACTGCAGCCGGCTTCATCCATTTGGTAAGTGTCCTTGAAGACCCTTCAGCTTTGGCTGGCCCGGAATAAGCCCCTGACGGAGTCATGTTATTACCTGGAATTTTCTCTCGCTGAAGAGAAACTTCAGTTCAGTTGTAGACAGGAAAGGAGGAAGCAACCGCACAATTGTCTGGGTTTCCAACCCGTTTACCCTAAACCAGTTCCAAATGGTGAGTAATGTTAGCACTATTAACCTGCGTTTTTCAGCCCACCAATATTGCTGTGGGGACTTTCCTACATTTTTCATTCTCTCTGCAATAACCCCAGAAAGCCACAAGATGGCAGTGCTTCCACAGCAAACGCCCAGAAAAGGTCTGGGGATGAGGTTGGAAGTTTGACCCACATCTCTTATAAAACAACAAATTCATATCCCTCAATTTCTCCCTACTTTTCCCTTACAAAAGGCTGCCTTTGATTCTTTTGCTTGATTACTTGTCAAGTTATTTCGTACCTCAAAAATGTTAATTCTTTTATTTTAATGGCTCTTTGAAAACCTCCTATTATTAAGTCAAGCTCTTCTCACCTCCCCAACGCAAGCAACCCCCCTCCCCCCTTTTTTAGAGAGCATGGCTATTGTTGGAAGCACATTTCAAACAAACATAGACTGTTAGAACTAGAAGGAGCCTCATCAAACTATGAAACGCTGAATAGAGTCGACCTTCCTTCCAAGAACCTCATTTGCTCATTTGCACAAGGCATCCGTGGATGCATCTGGTTATCCACCACTTGGGACCTGTAATTATCATGCAAAGGGAGCTGGGATGAAAGTGGGGGCAGCTGGCAGTCATCAGATCTCAGGGGGCCCACCATCCCTCTGTGGTGATGGAACCCTTGGCCAGTCTCACCCTTATTGCTCTAATTCTTGTTGTAACCGAGTGCCAACATCACAGATGTGGAAGAAGTAGTTGCCTTTAAGAAGTCGGCGACTCCTCCTTACTATTACGTGTTAGATGCGATGCTTTCTGGCTTACCAGGACTACTCCATGAAAATGGCCTGTAGAGGAGAATTTCTGATGTGTGGAGGAAGCCAGGTCCTGGGAACAGTCTGCAGAGATGGAGCTGGAGGCCTGGGGGCTGGCTGTCCCAATGCCTGGTTCTCAGTGACAGAGATCGTGTCTTCAGAAAAATGGCCTCATCCTGGCTCCCTCCCTCCCGGGAGTACCTAAAGTACATCTCGAGGCCACCTCACAGCCTTGTTGGCCGATCAGATATGATGGGAGGACAGGAGAGCTTCCTGTAAAGTCTAAAGCAGGTGTGGGCAAACCTGAGGCAGCTCCAGGCAGAGCTCTCCACTTTCTGCTTCACCTATTCAGTGAAGTATCGCCCTCTGCTGCTATCCCACCACAACTGCAGTGATTTGTGAGGAGATCAGAAACTTTATGGCCCACAAAGTTGAAAGTACTCACTCTCTGGCCCTTGACCAAAAGAGTTTGCAGGCCCTTGGTCAAAAGGGTTGTGTGAATGCAAATTGTTCCCATGAGCTCAGTCTTGGTGCCCCTCAGGAAGTTCCTGCAGCCTCAAGGGCAAAACCACTGCTGACATTCTACAAAAGAGGCAGAATCAGACTCCAGAGATGCTGTTTGGGGTCCCAAGATCTGAAGGAGTGGGACCCACAGGGCATCTCCTTGGCCACAGCGATGAAAGGAGACATCCTCTGTGCAGGATCTACAATGTCTGCAGGGAGTGAGAGCCAGGCCCTTGGAGGCTTATCAGGGAAAGGTCAGGAAAGGGCTCTCTGGCTCTTCCCTTGAAAAGAGCACAGTATAACAGAGCCAGAGGCAATGCCCCAATTCCTTCCGTTGGCTTCAAACCTTTAACAATGAGAAGAAGAATGAACTGGGGGTGTTTTTGCTCCTTCCTGTTCCTTTTTCTCTCTGCCCTAGTCAGACAGGAGGGCATCTTCCATTGCTTCGCCTACTCTTCTCTGCTATCTGCTCGGGGTTCTGAGCCCTCACGTGCACCGTTCAGCCCAGGGAAGCAAACATCTTGTGTTGAGGGCAGTGAGCTTCAGCCAGCAGCCTGCCTGAGCTTTGGGCTTCCTGGTTCATTGTATATATACTGTGTGTGTGTGTGTGTGTGTGTGTGTGTGTGTGTGTGTGTGTGATGTTTTTCTTTTTTCTCCCCTCTCCCTTTGCTTCAGGTGGAGAATTCAGGGGACCCATGGGAAAATTTCCAGAACAACCAGGCTCTTACATACTGGGAATGTGTGTACTTACTCATGGTCACAATGTCCACTGTCGGTTATGGAGATGTTTATGCAAAAACCACGCTTGGGCGCCTCTTCATGGTCTTCTTCATCCTCGGGGGACTGGTAAAAATTCTTTATTATGATGTTGATTTTTATGGTCATTAATATTTTCTATTATCTGCTTCCTTAAGGCTTTGTATTTTTATACTGTGTTTCTAAATTAGAAGCAAGTGACCACCTTAGTGTTGTAATCAAACTGGATTTTAGATTTAATCCAAACACCAGGGTTACCTCTCTTATGTATTTTTTTGGTATGTTTTGCTTGGTCCACAGACCCAGGCATATTGCCTTGCCAGGGACAGCCATTTAGCCAGGAGCAAACCTAAACCTAATTGTCTTAAGAAAAGGATGCTATTCATAAGTGAGTGCACCTGCCCTTAGGAATAGAATTCAACAGCTGGTATTCTGCAAGGACAGTTGCTGTCAACTCACTCTGATAGATGCTGTGGATACTCTGTAGAGAGTTTGCGGTTTCAGGAGCTCCCCTTCCCCCTTTACGTTCCTTCCTGAACTTCCAACAAACACTGTGGCTGGTGCCTGCCCTAAAGAGAAGGGAACTCACATTCAGAGAAGGGAGAGTGCTTGGTCTTGTCATGCACACCTATCGGTAAGCAGAGCACAGTTTTGTCAATAACCTGCTCTGTCTTGCAGCAACACCTGGGATGGTTTTCCTCCCGGTCATAAATCAGGAAGTTGTACTGTGTGCTCTCCTGTTCTGAAGTAAAGCACCTCTTTGTGGTAGCACTCGGGGACACACTAATGATTGCTGCAATTTGTCCTCCAAAGTGGATTTAATTTAATGATTTAAGTTTTAATTTTTGCTAGATATGAGATGAGTGATTAAAATCCTAATTCACATGCGGCTTTCATGTACGCACACTGCACACACATGTCTATCAGTGATGCATACACACATCTCTGTCTGTATGCATAGAGCATACACATTTTAAAAAATGTATGCAAATGTGTGTGTGTGTGTGTGTCTGTACCTCAGCATAGCATTTCTGCTGTGTCTCCGAGGTCCCATAGATAAGGACACCCATTTATCCAGCCACAGGGGTATGTTTGTTGGACAAAACATGGCAGATTTGTGTTTCTCCTTGCTATCCTTTCCTCTCATGTGATTCCCTAAATTTACCTTTTTTGCCTTTTTAGTGACTTTTTTTTTAAAATGGCAAAGTTTATTCTTTTTAAACCTTTTGGTGTTTCTTGTCTTTAATCACTCTTCAGGGCAGCGATTCTTCTTTGAATTTTAATTAGAAGGAAGGGTCTTGCAAGAATGCGTGCACGTCTGTGCGCGTGCGCATGTGCGTGTGCCTACAAGTGAGTTCGGTTCCACCAGCGAGCCCCCCTTACCTCCCTTTTTGCAGGAAGAAGAGCTAGCTGTGAGCTTGTTTTGTTTATTCCTGTCTCCTTTGTATTTTTCTTGACTGAGATTTTTTTTTTTCCTCCCCCTTGCCTCAGTTGTGCAGGTTGGCTTGTGTTTGTTTAGTCTCGTGTGTTTTCAGGAACTTGTCCTTTTTGTCCTTTTGTTTTTTATAACCCGACATGTTAGTAGATTTTCACAGGCCTACTCCTTGTGTGTTTTCAGATCTCAGTGCCCCCCCTCTGAAGAGGTCACCCCCTTTCTTGGGCCTGTCTTTTTAGTCTCTCTTCTGTCTCCCCTCTTCTCCTCAGGCCATGTTTGCCAGCTACGTCCCTGAAATCATAGAGTTAATAGGAAACCGCAAGAAATACGGGGGCTCCTATAGCGCGGTTAGTGGAAGAAAGTAAGTACGCCAAGAGGTTTTGCTGCTCCGCTGCGGTAGAATCCTCTCTGCATGCCATTTTTTTTTTTTGGCTCTTGTTTCTTTGTTTCATGCATGTAGGCAATGTTTGCCCGCTACGTGCCCGAAATTGCTGCTCTCATCCTGAATCGGAATAAATTCGGCGGGACTTTTAACAAACATGGAGGCAGAAAGTAAGTCAGTTACATCAGAGAAGATGCGGTTGAGTGACTTTCAAGAGTCCCTGGGGCCGTGACCTTGAATCCTGCCCCTCCCCAACCTACCCAGTGCTTCTGTAAGGGAAAGCCCACCAGGTGCAGGGGTGTGACGTCACAGGTTATCCCAGGCAGGTGTCATGCTCCTGCCGACTACCAAGGGGTTGTTTCTGTTCAGAGATTCCAAGAGGCATAGTGGATTTATCACGAAAGGGGACCATATATTCCAGGGCCTTATTTTCTGTTCTGAGTCCTAATCCAGGGATCAAGATCATGTATTTGTCACATCAACTGGCTATGTAATTAAATTCCGGTTTCTGCCCCTTAGGCAGTGCCATCCTATTTTTTTTTTTTTTTAAATGCAGTAATAATGTGGGATGAAACTCTAGCAGGGAGGCAAGATACAGGTTATCTTGCCTACTACAAAGGCCCTGTGGCCACCAGGAAACCAGTTCTCCTCTGCAGGCAGGAAGACCCCATCTCATCCTCAAAGGTCTCATTACTCAATTGAGACTCCTTCTGGGTATGACATTATATTTATGGTGTCAGGGCACTACAGGATACTCCTGATGACTCTTGGGAACTATTTCAGTTTGTGCTTGGATCACTTACCAATTTCCACGTCAATGTACAGGTCTAATATCCACCAGAAGTTTTACTCTACATAAGTGACAGGACTTTATTTTCTAGGTTTTCTGCTAGAGCATCATCTTAGAGAAGACTGTTGAGGGGAGATGCTGTTCTTCCTTTATTTTTTAAAACATTTTTGGGGGCACTTGGCTTGGTGTGTTTTTTATTTACGTGTGTAACCTACATAGAGTAAAATGTGCATATCTTCAATGCTCCGCTTGAGGAATTTGGGCCTCAGTACCCACCAGTCACTGCTGCTCCAGCGTCTAGATGAAGATACCGAAAATTATCAGGGCTCATGGCCATTTCCATTCAGGGAGGTTCTTAGCATGGAACTGTTTTGTGTGCATAGTTTTGTTTTTCTTCTCTATTTTTAAATTATTAGCTTATTTCAGTTTTATAAGAAAAAATAAAGTCCAGCCAGGAGCATCGTTTCTCCCCTGCTTGGCTGCCTCCTCCCATCTGGACAGTCAGCCATGCAGGATGGAACAGACCCCTCTCTCTGGTCGGTGATTCCAACACATCCTGAGCTCAGGTGTCCAGTACTCCGTTCAGAAAATGAGGAGGTGGACAAAAAAAAGGACTCATTTTCTTGAAGTACCCACAGGACACCAGTTTCCTTTCAAAGGCACAAAGGGCAGTGGGCGAGAGGAGGCCAGTTGGCGACTTCTCCATGGAGGCAGCCATCCCGCCATCTTCCCTCTAATGGGCCCCTCCTCCCCCTATTATCTTAACAGCCCTGGAAGAGGTTAGAACCAAGCTGTTCTGATTTCTGGGCCATCGGTTGGATCCAAAAGGCCAAATAAGTCCACAGATTCCCCTTGGCCATTTATCCCCTGCCAAGAGGAAAGCAGCTTCCCGATTCTGTCTGCCTTTAAGACGTGGACCCGTGGCCATGAAGCAGCAGGCACTGTGAGGACCCAGGGCCCTTGTTATGGCCTCCTCCTCCCACGGTCTCTGCCAGCATTTCCTCATCACTGTCCCTGAAGACACCAATAAAATCAATTGCTCTGAAGCTTAGGTGTAGAAAATATTTCTTTGATTCCAGGCGGAAATTTTTTTTTTTTTTTTTTTAACTTTTCCAAAAAACAATGTACCTGGTCCACGGCGGGTGGGCTGTTGGCAGCTTTTGTTGCTGGGTGGCCCAGATGAGGCCCTGAGACCTGCGCTTGCTCACCAGGCTGTGGTCTGATCGGTCAGCGTTTTTGCCTTGACGTTTTCCCCCAGCCCCCCACCTGCTGATGACCTTAGGTCACAGACTTCCTGCAGTTTTGTTCTGGCTCTGTAATCTTTTATCACCCCTTTTAGCTTGCTCTCTCTCTCTCTCTCTCTCTCTCTCTCTCTCTCTCTCTCTCTCTCTCTCTCTCTCTTTTTCCTTCTCCCTTTATGAAAATGCACTTTGCTTTTAATGTTCTCTCTGAGTCTCCAGTGTCCCCCAGCCCTGTGGACGGAGAGTCTGCCTTGTCATCAACACCGGGACTGTTCGCTTTACTTTACGCATTGTTTCCTGGTTCAAAAGCTAATTACTAAGTAGTTTAAAGAAGCCCTTTGGTCACTTAGATCTTTCATCAGAAAGTATAAGCTTGGGAAAGGAACGGTAATAAAGGACCATTAGCACCCTTTGTTTGATGTTGTTTTTCCAGTCAGTAGAACAAGATTGATGAAATGTTATGTTTGGCCAAAATTTGAGTTTTCATTTGGAATTCAGTGTTGAGAGAATGGGCTGTCAGAATCAATAAGTTTTCTTTCACTTGGGATATGGGCATGTGGTAGTAATTAGCAATGTAAGGTCTTTAGTTGAGCAACCAAGCATGGATTCTGGCAGCAAACATAATGAGAAACTACAGTTGTTCTATTTCTAACGTCAAAAAGTTTCCAGATAAAATTAAATGCATTTGCAAAAGGAAAGCAGCTAAACTTTGTTGAAAGATAGAGTTCAGGCTCTTAAAATAGCATGAGGCTCCCTGAGGTTTTGTGTATGCAAAAATATACGTGCTCTATCCACAGACAGACTTACACGTATCCTACTCACCAGGACTGAATCAAATGAATGCCCAGAGAGTCATTCAAACATATATGTAGTTAAGGATGTAGTTACTGTGCATTTCCTTCAGCAGTTACCTCTCTAACAATACATTAACTTGTCAGAGAACTCTAGGACTCATGATCCAAAACTACAGAGATGCAAAACTTTGAAATTCAAAGATTATTTAAAGTAAGAAATTAAAAAAAAAATACAGGCAGAGAAGCATGGGGCTTTGTTTATACAACACTCACTTTCAGGATTTTGGAGAGTAAGAAGATTTCATTGGTATTTCCTTTCCAACTTAATCAGTGTGTTTGACACAGCGTAAAGACTTCACGCAACAACCCTACAGCATCCTCGCCATCCGTGTGAGATCAAGGGCCTCCAACATTTTCCTCACCTCCCACAGTATCAGCTGTAGGTGTGGTTGCACACGTACGTGTGTGTTGAGTGGCATCTAATTTATCTAATAATGATACATTTGGGCTTCTAAGAATGGGGACTTGGGTGACAACCACAAAGCATTCCATGAACATCTGAAGCAGGTGGTTTCTCCAAATTGGGGGGAGTGGAGACAATAAGCCTCTTGGACTGGGATACTAAGTCTTATTCAGAAGAGTAGCCCTCTTGCAGCCCAGCTACCTCCCAAGGCCACTGCCTTCAGGTCAAAGCTGCTCAGGATTGGGTGAGGGGCAGCAAGGTACCCATGGCCTTGGGTCCCCAGCTTACTCTCCTTTCTCCTTTCTTACTCCCCTTATAGTTTCCCCCGGAGATTTCCTCCATGAGTGTGATTCATTTCACTCCTGGTTAGTTATGAGAACTGACAAGGTCGTGTTCTAAGGTCACATGGCCAAGGGCCATGGAAAATAATTGGCCACAGAGAGGAATCCACGTGCTATGACCTGCTGGGTGGAGGTGGTCCAGCTGGGGAGCCATCCAGGCCTGCGTTTACCGGGATGGGGCTTCGGTGTCCCAAAATTGGGGCAATGTAGGCCAGGTGTTTGGGACAGAGAGAATGGGATGGGTTTGGATGGCTCTACTGATTGTTGGTATCCAAATGCTGAAAGGATGCACAGAGAGGTAGGAGTCATAAAGACCAGGAGTGCACAAAGAGAGTTTGGAAAGGGAGTGATTAATGTGGGGGAAGGGTCTCCAGGATGAGTTTGCTACGCCCCCATCCTGGTTTGAGGAGTAGTTATCACAGGCAAACCCTAATTCAGGAAAACCCTCCCTGATGCTTAGGCTGTGGGTAGGCTATATTCAGTCTGGCACCATTTTATGATAGGCCTTGAGTGTCAGCAGATTTCAGATCCAGAGGCATGACCATACTTGCTCCCAGGTTCTGATGTGCCTGAGTTGTGCCCTCTGACCTATCAGGAGAGGGCCTCCTGCATATTCCCACTGGTCTTTTTGTGGAGTCGTTATTGAACCGTGTTTTTGCTCTTATAAGAAAGGAGCTGTTCATCTTACTCAGATGCTTTCTTCCTCTCAAAGACCTTGTTCTGACTGCCCCTGCCAGGCTGGCCTGGGTCAACGTGAACTCCCACTCAGTTTTCTCCACCACACTCAGGTTTTGTGTGCTGTGGTTCTAGATCAACTTTTTAAAGGACTTGGCATTGTCAAGGCTCCACTGAGCCAGGACATGGATTATCTCTTTACAAAGACTCCTTCAGTCTACCCCCACATGGTCACCCCTGCCTTAGAGTTAGCATGAGTCATGCCTCACGTTGATCCGTGCCACATGTTTATTGAGTGTTGGTCCATGCTGGGCACCGGGGTTGGATGGATTTCTGTAGACCCATAAAAATGCCACAACTCTTTCTCTCTCTTGAGCTATTTGGCCACCTACATGGTTGGGAAGTTCTATCTCAGAGCTTATCTTGAATAAACCTCTCCCGCTCCCCAGAGGCGACAGTGTTCCTATGGTCCCCTTTCCATCTCTGCTTTCTGAGAAGGCATGGCCTCCCGCGCCTGGAATAGGATTCCATTGATTCATGTGGCGCTGACCCGGGCTGATACCACGGGCTCCCTTCCTTTCCTGTTTACGTGTGTCTCCGGCAACCATCACTCTCACTTCTCTGAGGGCTGCAAAGGGCGGACCACTCTTGTGAGGGATGTTTCCTATAAGATGTCGTTTACGATTCCTCTATCACAGACATCATTCTGGTTGAAATGTGACCGAAGCTTTGCATTTTACACAATCTTTGATCCCTTGTCAAGTAAAGCCATTCAGTGCTCCTGACCCACGTGACTCCCCGGCAATGTCTTTGGATTCCTAGATTTTAAAAGCCATAAATTAGCAAATCATCAACATATCACCGGGAAGGATCATCTGGTAGCGATTCTAGTCAGAAGGAAACACAGGCCCCAATAACTGATCTTCACAGAGATATGAAGAACTGTAGACAGACAGATACAGTAAATAGGAAGACAAATAGATAATTCAAGTTGACAGGCCATCTTGGACTGATTAAGCATTCTGCTTTGATTAGCATTAAACTTTAGGGGAATGAAGAAAAAAAAAACAACGTGATTACCCTAATACTTTGGGAAAATGACCCCTTGCCTACTCCTGGAACCCGGTACTGAGGCAGCTAGAGGAGACACTTGTCACTGGACACTGTATCATAATGGGATGTGCCAGGTGTTCCTTTCTAGCGGGAGGGGTCTTGGTGGGTGTGGACGTGGCACTTTTTTCTTGGCATCTGCTTTGGATTCTTCAGCCCTTTTCGAACTTGAAACTCTATCAAAAGAGACTTGGATGCATATTAAATCAATTTCCTGATAATACTGATGGAATGAAGTCCTGCCCCCCTCCATGTTCCCGCTGTCTCTCTTGCCTTCCACATACTTATCAAAATGTTCCAGCTATTGTTCTGAAAACAAGAATAGAAGTGTAGGTGGGAGATGAACTGTGTACCTTTAAAAAAAAGTCATATTCAAGCCTAGACTTTTGCTCTCAAATATTCTTTCTTCCATAAAAAAAAAGAAACTCTGATTGTGACTTTTCTAATTATAATCCATGAAGCCTTTTTCTGCTCAACCTCATATTTGATTGAGTCCTTGCTAGGTGGATGTAGCCTCTCAGGAACAAATGTAACCATCTGACACTAAGTTCTGCTATGTCATTCATTCTGTTAAACATCTTTCCAGAGCTGTGCAAAGGAGTTCTTCATAGATTTGGGGCCCATCCCACAGCTGCTGTCATCGAACTCTGAAAATAAATCAGAAAAACTTTCTAACTGGCCAAGTCTGGTGTCTCTTTTTATTAAAATAGTATAGAGACCAATGCAGCCTGAGAGTCATGGAAATCTAAGTCTGTCGCTGTCAGGGTTGAGTCTCCAAGTCTGGTGTTGGTGTTGCATGACAGTGGCCCACTCTCCCCCCCCACCCCCCTGAACTGTAGGGACTGCTCAGAATATGGGTACTGATTGTTAGTGAAAATAATCTTCATCACCTGCCCCCAAAACTTTTCGACAGGGAGGTGTGCAGGCAATTCAGAGATAAACTCATGCCCATCTCTGAGAGGTTTTACGACCTTAGTCGATGACCACATAGGCACATGCCAGCTAACATCTAGAATAGATTCAGAAAAAAATCCATTTAACTCCTACCATGTGCCAGGTACTGTGCTGGTCTCTGTTGTTAAAAGGATGAGCAGGAGAATGTGATGCTTTCTCTCTTGGAGCTTATCTGAGACCTTGACCAATCAGAACCACCCAAGGAGCCAGTGACAGCTAAACAGAAGCTCAGTTACGTAGGAGCACCATCGCAGCGAAATGCTCTTTTGGCAGGAATTTTGTTCAATAAAATCACGAAGGTGTGAAATAATCATGAAAGCAGGAAGCCCATTATAGGGAATACTCCTAAAAGCATGTGATAATTCACATGGCTGAATGTACCCACCGGAGCAGTTTAGGGAAGAGGTAACAGCAGAGTGCCTGTGTGCACTGAAAACCTATGGATCTAATGGTGGACCCAGGAGAGGAGGGGTGCAGAGAGATTTGGGAGAGTTGAAGGGCTGCTGGGGCTGCTCTGACATCTGTTCCTTTCCATACTCCACAATTGTCTTGCCATGGGGTGCCATGCCTCAGCAAGCCTCCAAGCCTGTGGCTCTTCCCAGTTCCTGTGTGTGTAACAAGCACTGGAATTCTGCTTGCACACAGAGGAAAGTACAGATGTTCCTGAACTTTTGATGGGCTTCCATCCTGATAAACCCATTATAAAATGAAAATATTACAGGTCAAAATACATTTAATACACTTAACCTACTGACCATCATAGTTCAGCCCAACCCACCTTAAATCTGCTCAGGACACTTACAGAAGGCTGCAGTTGGCCAGAATCATCTAACACGAAGCCTTTTTTTTTTTTCTTTTCAGAATGAAATATTCAATATGTCATGCAATTTATTTAATGCTATAGTGAAAGGGGACTGCAGGGAGTTTATATTGGGTATACTTTTGTATTACTGTCAAGTGGAAAAGTTGCAAGTGGACCCATCTTAAACTGGAACTTTCTGTATCAATGTTGGGTCTACTCAGAGTGAATGGCAGGTTTGCTAGCTGAGCCAATCCCTTGGAGATGTCTGGAGAACAAGGGAAGGATGTGTCACTGTGGAAGGGTCGATCCCAACAGCAGTGTTGTAGGGCCATGATGAATGACTTTTCAGGGGTATAGGCAGAGAGGTGGGGCCCACTTTGCAAATTAAAACCCTCTCCACAGATTACATGATAACCATGTCTTTGCTTGGACTCATTCCCCTTTATTCCACCATCATCCCCAAAGGTTAAGGCTGACCTTTGTCTGCTTGTCTTCTCATCTCCCAGTCCCTGCTTGTTCAGTTACAGCATCATCAAGTGGCTAATCTGCTTTGATCTGAAAGGAAGGAGAGTGGCATTCACTATCCCAGTTTCTCTGAAATAGCAGAGAACCAAGACAATTTCAATAGGACTGAAAGAGTCAGGTCAAAGGTAACCTGGCTCATTACAAAATATCCAAAGACCAAACCCAAAGTAATGGCATTAATAAAATACAAAGGGTTGAGGATGTGGGGGGTGACCCAAGAAAGAACCTGTGCAATTTGTGAGAGTTCAGCACTGATGGGATTGCTCACTTAAGAAGGTTGTCTCATTCTTCTTCCTGGGAGAAAGGAAGGAAAGGATGGTGATGATGATACTTGCCTACTGGTCATTGTGTAAATTAAATGAGAAACCAAAGCAGAGGTAAACAAATCCCCTCCTTAGGGTTTGTTGACTGTAGGCAACAGAAACTTATTTTTCCCAATTTAAGCACAAAACAAAACTTAATTTTTCAAGGGTAGAGTACCTTACAGAATCCAAAGCAAAACAGAGGGGCAAGATCCCAGAAGGGTCAGCAAAGATCCAGAGATGCACCTCTGAGATTCAGGAAGCCAGAACTTGTGGGTAGTCATGACAGGATTTTGTCATTAGGATGATTGGACTCCCACAGCTTCACTCCTTGCAAGATTTAAAAGTACCGATTGGCCTTGCCTGGGCATGGAAGGCATGCATGGAATCGTAATTAAACATCCCAGCTCTATATGTAATTAAAAGTGAGGGACCAATGACATAAGGGAGGGAGTATTCCAGACAAGTAAAAACAACCAACGCCCCCTACATGGAGGTTCCCAGAACTTACTAAGACTTGCACTGAGGCTCTATGTAGTCTATAAGCTACAAAAGAAGTGCTATCTTTCCTCACTAATGGCCTGAACACAATTATGTGTATTGGTCTGACCATAATTATGTGCATGATCTATTTGTGGGGGTCTGACTGTGATCTAGGATGGTGGATGTGCAGACAGAGATCCTCTAGGGTGGCTTAGGTCCTGACTGTCACCTTGGTGCAGAATGTTCTTGTGTTCTCTACTGGGTCTACCAGTAGTCTGCTCCCTGACCTTGGGCTCTATTTAAAGAGGTGCCTTTGTTTCACTGTTGGGGTCTATTTGCTCTGCCTTCTGCCCCCATCTCAGGAAACAGAAAAACAGCCTGCTTCCTCCAGAATAGCTCTGCTGACAGCTGGATAAGATGATTACTTTATTTTCTTCCTCACTAGGAGGGAGAATGCATTTCCTTCCTTTGTGATTAGCAAAGTACTAGATGTGGCCGAGGGTAGGAAATTATCTTATCACTGAACCTCCTTGGTTGTTTTGTTTCATTTTCTTTCTTTCTTTCTTTCTTTCTTTCTTTCTTTCTTTCTTTCTTCTTTCTTTCTTTCTTTCTTTCAACAGGATATGGTTATAGTGAGGGTTTGGGCTACAGACATGATACACTCAAATTGTTTTCTTTATATTTTTCACTTCCATGTACAGCTGCCTCACAAAGTTGAAGTAGCGGAGTGGATTGGAGGTGGTAGAAACATTGCTTCCTTTTGTATCTGAGATGGGTTTTTTAAGTCTAAATCATTTTTTAGCAGTTACTAAGTACTCAGTTTCCTCTGATTGCTTGGCCTAGGATGTCCAAGAAAGCACACTCAGACAACAAGGAGGACTTGAAAACCCAGCAAATCTGAGGGGCCCTGACAAGGACCCCAGGTGGTTTGGCAGGATGAGACTGACACAGCCTGCTGGTGACAACCTTCCCCACGTGGAAGTCAGTCTCTTGGGGACAGGCTGTCAGTAAAGGAAGAAGTGGGAAGGTAGGAGTTGGGTCAGCCTCTTCCTTTTCTACAGTGGGATAATAAGCCTTAATAACAAAACAAAACAAAACGAGGAACAGTGACTGGGAAGGGCATGATCCAAATCACATGACAGAAAGCCCAGAAAACAGGACCAGGTGAGAGAGAAAGTGCAGCCCAGCTCAGATGAGAGTCAGGAATTTGCAGACACTGCGAAGTTCAAGTTCAATCTAAGAGGGAGAACAGGCGGCTTTAGTGCGGACCACTGTGTGGCATGGGTTGTTGGGTCTCTAACCATCCAGCTTCTTTTTTGATAAAATGTTCATTCCCCTTGCCAAGCACTGCTTAAAATTCATTCCCCCCCATGCCAGGGGCTACCACGGGTGGGAGGCGCTGGAGAGAGGTAGGCTGGAGAGAGCCTGATTACAAGGCTCAGCAGAAAGACAGAAGAGAGCCCAGCATATGTATTTGATATAAATATTATAGTTTTACAGAGACATCTAGATCAATATATGCCACATTTCATCTACCTCTTTGACAAAGTGAGCACAATGTATTCAGAGAAAGCTGTATAGGATTTTCAATTTACTCTGTATGATTTATTGTGACAGGATAGCTATGGGTTTTTTAAGTTCTTTATACTTGTTCCAGTAAAAATGGATATAGTATCTTTAAAAATAAACAGCCCAGAGCTGTGCGTTTTACATTGTCTTCTTAGAGCTAGGCTCTGCTCAGGAGAGATCTAAGGCCTACCCACGCTTGTAGAACCTGACTGTTGTCGGATTTGCTTCAGTCCTTGCTCTTATAGCTTTTTGGGGGTCTGGGGATGTGGGGGGAGTAAACAGGGAAATCAATTAGGAAGCCATGGTGGATGTCTAGACAAGATAAAACAATGGCGTGAAATAGGATGGGGGCAGAGAACTGGAGATCTGGGGAGGATTCACCAGGGCTGCTGGGTACAGCCCCCCACCCCCCAGCCTCTTCATTTTGTAGACCCTGGTTCATGGTCACAAAGCCTGGCTGCACAGTCTCCAGATTCCCGTCCCAGGGTCATTTCCACAGCACTGGCTGCTTCCTCTCTTTAGAAGGTATCAAAAGAGGGGTTCATTCTGGGTTTGATACCTACCTGGCCCCAGGTTGTGGGGCCTCAGTTTCCCCATCAAACAAAGACATTCTGACGTTAAGATACACCTGATAATGTGAGAGGGGACCTGTAGGTGTCACACTGTCGTTTTTCCCTTTTTCAAAGGCTAGTGGCTTGAAGAACCACTACCTGATGCTTTTGAAAAGTATGTCGATTTCCATTTAAATTGAACTAAACTCGTCCTCACTGGGTCTCTGGGTGCCTTATTCACAGGCACATTCCCTTTGGGTGGCTGGTGGCTGCCCCTCCTGTCCTATGTGCATCCTAGGAGATCTCTGTGGAACTGAGCTCTAACTCAACATGGGCATCCTGGCCCGTCACCAAGGGAGAAGTGGAGAATGTGAGGGGCTGCATTCCTGATGCTTAATCATGGGGGAAGCGCTCCTATATATATTTAAAGCAGATGTGCCCAGGAAATAGGCAGGTGGCAATTTTCTGGTGATAAGGGACAGAATTCCTAACAAATATCCTTATTCTTACAATGTCACATTCAACCACATGGTATCATGGCTATTCCCTGACCCACTATGATACCATGGCTGTCCCGTGCCCCACCAGTGTTACCAACTCCTGACTAACCCCGGACCAAGTACTACTTAATTAGATCATTAACTCCTTTCCAGAAAATGCCATCTGCCTCAATTTTGGCATTTATGATGCTTCCTTGTGTATCTGAGATGGGTCTTTTAAGTCTAAATCATTAATAGTTTATGCTACCTTTTCCCAAAAAATATTTCCTTACAGAACTGAACAAAGCTTTAAACGCTAACAAACAAACAAACAAACAAAAATCAGATCAAACACAGTTATTATTTTAAGTCTGTTGGCCATCTTCACAAACCAAGTGCTCAGGCCCCATAGAAATCAGTCTTGAAGATTGCCAGAGGGCTGAAAAAGTTCACATCCAGATCTACAGATGGGAGCAACTTTAGATAACTTCAGAGCTTAACTTTTCTAAATATTTCCCACTGTAAATGACTCACGTAGATTCTTACTCTCCAGATTCTTGGAGTGGTGAGAAAATCCTGAGCTAGACACAATGCACAATGTCTTAAATAGATATTTACATTACTTTGCAGACCCTTGGTTTACCAAAATGTATTACTGAATTTAAAATTTGGTGTAGAGGTCCTGACCAGTAGGATCTATGATTTCTGTTTCATTCAACCTTTGCTGTCTTGAACTCTCTGTCCTGACTGACCACATGCAGCCAGAATCTAATGATATTGTTTTAAGTGAGGTTCATCTCTGAACAACACTGCCTCAATTTCACCAAGCATCTCCTCTGAACCATTGAGGGCCCCTGGGTCATGCACTCCACCATGGCCCAGCCCTGCCTGTCCTGCAGGAGCTGAAATAGCTATAGCCTTCCTCTCCTACCTCCCTCTTAGAATTAGAGTCAGAGACCTGAACTGCATCCTGGGAGAGTCACTATTACTTCCTATAGGGTGTCAGGCATGTGACTTAAAGAGACTCAGGTTCAGAGAGGGCATTTGAAAAGCTGCAGATAGTAAGAACACACATTTTCTGAGGATTAGGTGAGACTGTAAGGGGCACAAAACACTTTATTTCTGCCACACACCAAGGCAGAGATGTCATATGATTCCTGCCATTTTATAATGCCTACAATATGCCAGGGCCTTTGCTAGGCCCTTACCTGCATCATTTCTTTAAATCAATACTTGGGCTAAACTCATGAATTACGTACTAGCTTCAGCTCCTCAAAGACTCTGTCTTGTTAGTTATAAAATGCAAAACTGGTCCCTTGTTCCAAACAAGTTATTTAGTGTCTGATATCAGAGTATTACTCTCATTTGGTAAATTTGCAGGTGTCATAGAACCCAATAGAGATCGTTTTGGTTAGGGATCTTTTTGGCCTTCTTCAAATCATGCCATAAGAATAATCATCACTACTTCTAAGGTGGGCACACCCTGCTCTCAGTCTTACAATTTTTTCAATTGTATTTTGAATAATTGAGGATACAATAAAATTTTGGTTCTCTTCTCCCTGTAATGCTATCCTTCCCCAAGCTCCTGTCCCCGAGAATTTTCAAGTCCGGAAAATATTTCTGGAAAATAAGTTTTCCCTGTTCACCATCCATCCTTGTGCTCCTTCAGGGCCTCTGGTGCTTCTGCAGACGCGGGCTGGCGGGGGCAGATCCTCCATTGTTAATGCTGGGTCACCGAGGCGGTGTCTTCCCATCCATCAGTTCTAACTGCATTCAAACATTTTCAATATGTGAGCTCCTTGATAACTTCCACTGTATGGAAAACAAAATGGAGGAAATGATTATTGGCACAAAAGGGGGAGGCCGTAAATCTTCAAATCAGATACAGGACAGATTGGAACAATATGGGTTCTTCAAGGTTGCCATGATAATGTACCTAATAACTCTCCCTGGGCAAAAAAAAGGCAATCTGCTTTCAATCAATCTCGCCTTTTTTTTTTTTTTTCCTGAGCAAAAATACCAATTATGTTGAAGGAAGATTTTTTTTCTTCCTTTTTGATAAGGACTCTCTACCCCAGAAATCATGCTGTAGCTAAAAGATATATATTTTCAATTGTCTAGAATGGTATTGGACAGCTAGCACCAAATGAAAAAAAAAGTCAATCTTTTTTTTTTTTCTCCTCTCTCTTGCCAGCATTTGTCTACTTCTTAAGAGAAGTGAAAGCTAATTAAAGGCTTAAGGGATAATATTGATTGCATTGGAATATATTTTATAAGTACCCGGCACATTTTCAAGTAAGAGAACCCTGACTTTTTCTAAGACTGAATAAATCAGCCAGCTGAGCCTTTGATTGGAAGGTGAGGGGGGCAGCTCATCTCCTCCCCTGCCACTTCACACACATCTCTCCTAGGCATGGATCATTTCTGAAGAGGAAGAAGCATTCCTGACAGATGTTCATTCACTTCTTTGTGTACAGGGTAGAAAGGATGAATGTCCGGGCATTTCCTCAGACCTATCATTGATTTGAGTCTGGCTTTGAATAATAACCAGACATATGCTGGTATGAAACTTTAACTTCACAGTGCCTGGTGCAGGAGGCTGACCAGGTGGTGTTAACCTCTCATCTTCCTCATGCACTGAATGGGAATAAGGAATTTACCCTGGATGCCGTGCATCCTTGGTAGCGGGGCAGGGAATCGTGTCTGGATTGCTTTCTCATCCAAGTGGCAGCTTCAGCTGTGGGGATGGATACCTTTAGGTCAGATTCATGGTGGCCTCATACTTAATCTTGGACGTCTGGAGGCAGAAAGCGTTAGCATGGCACCAAGCAAACCTATTACCATTTGTGCAGAGGCAGGTAAAGAGGGGAACCCTGTTTCTCAGTCATTTTCTCAGCATATGTGGTGAATTCAGAATTAGAAATCTTATTCAGAATGTGCACATTCAGGGGCAGCCTGTTTTGTCACAGTGTGCCCCCAAAACCACTGTAAGATATAACATAATAAAAATGTATGTAATCTAAGTCTTTATGTCATATCTTCTTATATATGGTATATTTCACAGCCTTACAGTAAGGAGGGGGTCAGGATGTGGGCTTTGTGCATGAAATTTGGATGAGTTGCCGAGGGACCTCCCCTAATCTAGCAGGTACTGGCTAGAGGGCAAAGTGATCTTGTTAAGTTGTTTCTTCTGAAGGAGCTCAATGACACTCCTCCCTCCCCTTGATGGCCACCGCTCACCTGATCGCTAAGTGCACCACCGTAACAATAACAGTCCATAATGGTAATATTATTAACTGTGTCGTGCATATTATTGATTTACTCTTTGTTCTGCATCATTATCCATTCACCAATGAGTTTACTGCATTATTCTCACATACTTAGTCAAGCACCAAATTACCACGAAAGGGCAGGCTCTTGTAATGGCAGCTAATGGAACATCACATAAGCCATCATCACTGCCTCCCATTATGAGCTGCCTCCAGCCAATGAGCATTCTGCCTTATTGCAATGTGCACAGAACAATTATGAAGTGCAGAGGACCTGACCATTCTAAATCTTACTCAGGAAATTGCCTCGCTACGTGTTTACCACCTGCCCTCTTCAGAAAGCACAGCTAGAGATCCTGCCCCTGTCACTGTTAGCTTGAGGGGCACAGGGACAGGAGGAGTGGACCCCCTGGCTATGCAGCATCTTTGCTATAAGCCAGTGGTGGCAACTGCACATTCGGGCCCCAGGTTTTGGCCTTAGGGCTAACTCTAGCATCAAAGTGCTTATTCTGGCTTGGTCATCGCATGGCAAAAACAAGTGGGCATGAAGTAGCCTGGTGCCAAGGTCAGATTGGTTCAGGAGCCCAGAGATGTTGCAGGGACTGTTGTCTCTGCAGCTCTGGAGAGGGTGCCATCTCTTCAGAAAGAGCCACTATTCCTGGAAAGAGAAGTCCAAACCACCCTAGGACAAGGCAAGCATTCCAGCCTTGCCTTGGCTTTCCCCCATCTTGTCAGATTCCTTTGGCTCACCTGGAAGTTCCAAGCACCCCGAGGCAGAGGCAGTAGTCCTCTGGGACTTGCAGCCAGTGCGTGATCTGCGATTCCTTAAGCGTCCCATCCCCATTTAGCCCTGAGTAATGCTCACTTACTGTAAAGTGTTACATGCCCCCATTGTTGGAGAAGTTATGGTGGAAAAATGCAAAATTTCCTTTTTACTGCTTATGGCCAGCCGAGCCTATAACGTGTCAAGCCGCACATTAGCCACCCTGATAAAAGTCCGCTTTCTTACACACAAAATCATCGTTTCAGCAAGATTTGTTATCTCATTACCTGATAAGCTCTATGTCATAAACCAAGACTCATACGGTAAATCTCCCGGGAGGACGCTTTGTGGGCAGAAAGGGAGAGATATGAATCTGCAAGGGACTTGATAATGCAGCATTTAAGCACAAGCATAATGTCACTTATTGTTAAATGCATAAAACCACTTGGCCAAACGGTTAGGCTTTTAATAGGATTTTGTGCGGCATCAGGTGAGAAGCCATATGCCTTTTCTGTCTCGAAGTCTCTGAGCACCTGCTAGTACTGCTGCTTTGCCTCACAGCCCTTCGGGGACGGGCGCTGAGCTTTATGAGGCGGAGGGAGGAGGTGAACCTTCCCCACAGCTGCTGCGCTTGCTCTGCCTTGCCAGGGCGTGGGGGGAGGGAGGGGTCATCGTCCCTGGGCCTGGCCTGATCTAACTGGCCTCTCCTGTTCAGGCACATTGTGGTCTGTGGACACATCACTCTGGAGAGTGTTTCCAACTTCCTGAAGGACTTTCTGCACAAGGATCGGGACGATGTCAATGTGGAGATCGTCTTTCTTCACAAGTAAGAGCCTGCTGCTGTCCCCAGACCCTCTAACCACTGCGTGCTCCTCCCTGAGCACCTGAGATGGGGATGGGGACAGTTGGCAATCAGGCAGAATTCACTAAGTCACAATGACCCTGCTGGCCTCCTTGGAGAGCACTACAGTCAATGGAGGAGGACGCAGGAGGCTTGGCCAATGAGAGCAGGGCCTGCCTCTCCAGAGGCGATTCAGCTATGGGGTTCACTGGGGTCAAGGTCATCATTCCTGTCCACTGGGCAGTCCAGATCTGTGTGGTCTGGGTGTGTCTGTAGTGTCTGCAGGGGAACGAACGATAAGCCTGATGGTGAGGACCCTTTAGGAGAACAAGATGGTGATAAGAGGAAGAGGATAGAGGGTAATAATAGTAACAACTGCTGTTCTGAGGTACCCAGTGTGAGACCCTCAACTGGCACTGTCCACTGTCTCTACTGTCTCTAATTTAATCCATAGCCAGAGTGCAAGTATGTGCTTTCCTCTGAATCTTCACTCTACCAGTTACTGACTGAGAGTCACTAAACTTCCTGGTGCCTCAGTTTCCACATCTATAAATAGAAGCGATAATAATTCTCCCTCATTGAAGAGCTGTGAGAAGGAAATGAGGCAATATCAATGAAGTATGGAGTTGAGTTAGACACGTAGTAAGTGCTCGATAAAAGTTAGCAATTGACATAAGAGATAGATTGGGCTACCTGATCAAATTAGAAGCTAGGTCTTATATTCGTTTGATGGGAAAGAAAGCAAGACCTCTCTCCTCCACACAGTGTGGATGAGGTGTGAAGTTTTGCCTGATCCATTTTTTGGGTGAAGGGTAGTCTGCCATGAGAATGGAAAGAATCTGGGGGCTCCACCATAAGTGGTAACATCATTGTTTTCCTTTATGGAGATGAGACTAACACGAGGCCTTTCCTGGCTCCATGTTGATAAGGGCCAGGACATAGTAGTGTTGGCTTGACTTGGTGGGCCTTGCTAAGTTGTCAAGGCTAGCTTTGAACTCTCAATCCTCTTGCCTCAGCCTCCCAAGATGCTGGATTACAGGTGTGCACTACCACACCCGGCTTCAGTAACAATTATTATCACAAAGTATTTAAATGTTAGGCAAATGTTGACTCAGGACAGTTGCTGGCACATAATAGGTTCTAACTAAACTGTGTCTCCTAGACCCTAGCAATGGACTCCTAGAGTACATTGGAGAGAGCGGGTATTTTTCAGCTCTGCAGAATTAAATGAATAAAGAAGCCAGTCACTTTTTAAAATCATTGTCCTTCAGCGGGAAAGGTACCTATGTAGCTCAGCACTCAGAAGTGTGGAATGTAGGGTATGTATGTGTGAATCAAGAATAGTCCTGGGAGTAAATCTAGTCTGTCTGTGGCTGCTCAGAGCTGACATTTTTCTGATCTGGGCTTTGGGGTATTAGAAGTCCATGAGGCAGAGAAGCAGAGGAAGGGCTCCAGTGCAGGGAATGCAGGGTGACTTGGCTAAGTGAAGTGGTGGCTGATCTCTCACCGTATTAGTTAGGGTTCTCCAGAGATTCAGTAGATGGAGGTGGAGATACAGATCTCTATGTAGCTGTGTCTGTCTACCTATAGATGCACATATGTATCTGCTTATATATAGAGAGATTTATGAGGACATATTAGCTCTCTCGATTGTGGAGGCTGAGAAGTCCCACACTTGGCCATCTGCAAATGGGAGACCCAGCTGGGGGTGTGATGTCACCTTAGTCTGAGGGTCTGAGATCCAGGGAAGCCAATGGTATTGATCATAGTCTAAGGGCAGGAGAAGATGAGATGAGATGTCCTAGGGCAAGCTTCCAGGATGGAAAGAAGGGACAGGTTCCTCCTCCCTCTCCTTTTCTGTTGTATTCAGACCCTCAGGGGACTGGGTGATGCCCACTTACCAAGGAGGGCAATCTACTTTCCTGAGTTCACAGATTCGAATACTAACCACATTGAGAAACACCTTCACAATCGCATTGGGCAAGTTGCTGTGGTGGCCCAGTCAGGTTGACATGAGATTAGCCATCACATTGATTTCACAACCCAATTTTCCACTCATAAAAGAGGGACCCCCATTCATGCCAAACTAAAAGGGCACAAGCCTTGCTATTTGACCTGGGTACTGGATTTGGTTTTCCCTGGGGCTAGGCTTTTAATTCTCTTAAGAGTGATATTTTATTTATGATACGAAAGGGGGCTCCTTTGAAGGTCAGAGCCTCTCCCTGGACCTCCCTATGGGCACTTAGAGAAGGGAGGTATGGAGACTTAGAGCCTGGGTCTGTGATAACCAATGGCTGTTTCTTCTCTCCCTGTGCAGCATTTCCCCTAACCTGGAGCTTGAAGCTCTGTTCAAACGACATTTTACTCAGGTGGAATTTTATCAGGGTTCAGTCCTCAATCCGCATGATCTTGCAAGAGTCAAGGTAAGGAGGCAAAGGTGACTTTTGCTTTGCTCCATCTTAGAGTGCGGGGGAGTCCGACTTCTGTCAGGGGACACGCCCCAAGATGGCCAACGGTCATCTCCTAAACACTGACTTAGATAAGTTAGACTAGACACTACCGACCTTGACATCACCCTTCCACTGGCCCCAGGACCTCATGCTGCTGCCACATGGTAGGCCACCGAGATAGGTGTTCCACGCTTGGATGACTCTTAACATGAAACTTATTTTGCTGGTTTCCTCAATATCAAAGGAGTAGACCAGTTGTTTCAGACTCAAGAGTCTTATATACAACAAAATAATCAATAATTCCCATCTTGAATACTTAAGTTGGATTCAATATAGCTCCAACATCTATTAACTACACAGAAACATTAGGGTAAAGTATAAAGTAAAATTGTATGAAGTTATAAAACATCTTGAGTTTCCTTTTCCCCCACCAATGCAAGATAGGAAACTAAGCTTCCAGGTATCTGACATCACTTGGTAATGGGCAAATCATTTTTTTTCCAGAATCTGCTAAGTTAGACTCTTCTCATAAAGTATACCTGAGGCTAGGACAGGAAGGGGACACCGCAAAATCGCATCTGCTACTTTATTCATTTAATATTGATTTTGTAAGCACGGTCAATATTTGCATGCCAGTAGGTGTACATTAATAATGGGAATCCACTGACGTCTAAAGGCTAACTGTGGGTGCCACATACTTGTGTAAATTATATAATTGACGATCATGAATAAGCCAAAAGGATTTGTGTAAATTCTTTGCATTATTAAAGAAATGTAGAGAAAATTTCTGACATACCATGGAGGAAACCAGGCCCTTCCACCAAATGCAGGAATGGTTGTAAGTACAGCATACCAAGTGTGACAGATTGCAGGCCTGAGCCAGCATGAGAATGAGTATGCAAACCTGGGCCAGTTAATTTTAATATTAACCAGACATGACCCAAGTTATGGCTCATGTGAAATCTTATGAGAACAGAGAAAATAGTTATTGTTCATGGAGCTAATTTAAATGCAAGCAATTATTAGCACATCAAACTCAGGGTCCCCTCTAAGGGGCAAACCCCTCTTGGCTTATGTTTACATAAGTCAGTAGGTTGTATTTTGAGTTCATCTGTAATGAATCATTTCATGTACATAGGTTTGTTGTCTTTCGACTATCTGAATACTAATGAGTACCAAACAATACAGAGCTGTTGTCTAATTGAGGGCTCTGATTTCTTCTTACACATAGATAATGATGATGTGGGATAGGTTAGATGAAGGACTTTGGAGTCTAAATTTCTGAATCCCAAACTACTCTTATTAACTTGCTCGCCCAGAAGAAGGGGTTTAGCCCACCAACCTTGATTTCCAGGCTAGAAAAATTAGGATGATGGCACACACAATTGAGAAAGGAGATGGAGAGGGGATTGAAAGGCTTAATTAATTGTATTTAAAGAAATCTGGAAGTCCTATGTGAAAGTGGCTATGCCAAATGAAATGTGTAATTACCAAGGTACATGCTGTACCCGCCAAGCTCAACCAGATGAAATGTTTATAACATAACGAGAACTTGCAACCTACACTTTTGACAAATACTATAATCTCTGAGGATTTTTGTTTTCTTGCCCTCGCAAAACACCAGGTTCCCTAAGAACTGTCAACAGAGAGAGAGACTGCAGTTGAGCATGGCTATTTATATGTTTGTGTTCTGTGATTTTTCCTTTTGGTGTCTCAGATAGAGTCAGCAGATGCGTGCCTCATCCTTGCCAACAAGTACTGTGCTGACCCAGATGCAGAAGATGCCTCCAACATCATGAGGTAACTTGTGGTGGGTGCAGGAGGCTGGGGAAGGCCCTGGGTTTGGTTCTCTGAGGCCCATGTGCAGCCCTTTGGGGTCTGCAGAGGACAATATCTGTGGGACCCTCCCTCTTTCCCCAACAAGTCACTGCACAGAGGTCTGTGGGAGCTGAGGCCATGGAGGGGAGGAGAGTAATGGAGCCCAGTGCACCACCAGGAAGCTCAGCCTTAACAGATGGCATCTCTGGGGCTCTCAGATGGTCTTGGGTTTGAGATTTCTTGAGACAAAACTAAAAAGAGAAGATGAATTTAGAAGGGTGCAGGTCTGGATTAAAGTACCTTATTCCCCAAGGGGAAGTGAACCCCAAATGTCTTTACTGGGGACAGATTTGCCCCCCCCCCAGGGGACATTTGGCAGTGTCTGGAGATGTTTTCAGGTGTGGATGGTCTTGTTGGAATCTGGTGGATAGATGCCAGGAATCCTGCTAGTCCTCCTACAATGCTCAGGCAGCACCTATACAGAGAATTAGCTAGTCCAAAATGTCAGTGTGCTGAGGTCGAGAAGCCCACAAAGCTAGAGCTTTGCAGGTGCATCTATAGCAAGTTTAATATCACCCCAAAGAGGAGGTTATTGACCAATTAGATTGTTTGAACCAGTTGCCCAAAATTAGTGTTCCTTACTGAGAGCTTTTTTCAGTGAATTGAGTTTTAGTAGTAATATAAAGCTCTGGAATAATGTTTTACAAAGTATTTCTCAAACCTACTTGTCTAGGAACCCCTGCCCTCCCTCCCTCCCTCCCTCTCTCCCTCCCTTCCTTCCTTTATTTTTTAATTTTTTAATTTTTAACACAGCATCTTCTGAGGGAGATCTTTCTGGAAAACTCCTCCCAGTGCCTTTTCTAAACATGAGCTAGGCTTCTCTAGAGCTCATTTCTGCTCCACCTCCACCTTGTTCTTTTCTCTTTTCAGAAGAAAATTTGTCCCATTTTTCTTCTTTCCATAGACTCGCAGTTCCATTCCATGACTATGAAATGACTAAAAAGCCCAGACATTTTGTTCCAGGTAGTTAAAGCCCTTTTAGAAGTTGTCTCCTCTCTAGCATAAGTTGCGGACGAGTTGAGTCGGGAGGGAATAATCAAGAGAATCTTCTGGAGAGAGGATGAACTCAGAGAAAACACTCCCCCGCCCTGTGTCCCCAGGAACCCTGGCTTAATTGTGAACAGCCAACCTCTGGTCCAGACAAAGGCTCCCCTCACCCTGCAGCTTGTGTTACTGTCCTGGGAATTTACCTGAAGGTGAAGGTTGGGAAGTTGCTTTGTGTCATTCCAATGCTCATATCTCCTTTGTCTTTGCTTTTAATCAGTGGCCCCAAGTGACATGAGCATTCCCATCAGTGGTGTGGAGGAATTCCTCTGGAGCATGTGGGATGAGCACGTCCTGCCCACAGCATCTGTTCCTTGTGTCTGGCAGGCAGCATCTGGCATGATCTTCTCTTCCCACTCACTTTTCTTTGGCAGTGCACTTGATGCAGTCGTTTTAAAGGAAGTTCATGCATGAACTCTAAGCACTGGGCTCACCAGACCCGGCCAAGCTGCAGAGAGGGTGGAGTAGGGAAAGGCTTCACACCTGGGCCTGTCCCCTACCTAGTCACAGCTGGAAAGTGACTATATCAGGGACCCTCAATTTAGAGTTTGTCATTGCCCCCCTTTTTAAAGTAAGTAGCATTTTCATCATTTGACCCATTTTTTTTCCCCTGTCATTTTAAATGATAAAAACACAGCCTTAGAAGAGCTGGGCTTTATTAATTCAAATTTACAAAAAAAAGGGAAAAAAACAAAAAAACAAAACAAAACAGAAGATGACACTTACGGTTTTGATCCCATAGAAAACTCAGGGGCTGGCACACTTTTTTCCCCAAAAAAGGCGAATAATCAACATGAAAAGTAGCTTCGAGATGGGCATTTCTGTTCATTGCAAAATTCAATTTAAACCCTGATGGGGATCAGGTTAAAATAAACATAGACAGGAACGAGGGTGATTGGCAGGATATGAGGTGTCAATCCTCGTGGACAGAGGTAGTATCAGAATCCTGACTAAGCCATCCAGGAACCGGGACCAGAACCAAGGCCTAGGAAGCAAAAGGAAATGGGAAGCTCAGGGTTAAAAATGGGCTCTGTTTTTCTCTTATTTGTGTAATCCTCCTCCCTCCTTAGTTTAATGAGACCAATCTGCCCCTTTTGAAATTAAAATGTCAAAGAGCCATTTGAAATGAGCTAATGCAGAAAACTGGCTGATGCCCTGAACTGCCTGAGAAGGCTGACAGAGGTTCAAAGTCCTTGAGTTATACGCTGGGGCCCGACACAACACTTTTTCAAAAATAAAATGAAATCCTTCAAGTGCAAAAAGCCCAGGGTGGATTTGTGCAAGGAGAGGCTTTCACATGATCCATTCCCTAAATTCGCAAGTTACAGCTTTTCAGATAAAGCAGCTCCCGGGCTGCCTTCTCTCCATCTTTGCACAAAAAGGGCCAAAGTGGGGAGCGCTGCTTGGTGGGAAATTTGTGGGGGTGGGCATGATAGGTGCACTTGCATTTCTGATTAGGCTTAGGAGGTGGGCCTTTCTGTGGAATTGCATTCTTCAGCCTTCCTTGTCACAGAAGGAAATGTACAATGTCACCCCTGACAGGGTCGGTAATGACAAAAACCATAACTTACACGTGGAGAGAGCTTTTAATGATTTCAAAGCATTTTCACATCTGGTCTCCCATTTGCTACTCATACCAAGCCTGTGAAGTAAATAAAGCAGGTACTGTTGCCCCCAGTGTCCAGATGAGGAAACAGGAACCGAGAGCCCAGGGATTTCCTGAAGGTCACCTAGTTCATTAGTACAATAGCTGTGACTGGGGGCCAGGTGTTTCCATTCATCTACTCCCTGCTCCTCCCCTTTCAGCACCATGATTAACAGGAAGAGAAATGCCAGTGAGGACTGGGCAGTGGTTAATGCCCAATACGGACTGAAGGAAATGGAAGGGGATTTTCGGCAAGACTGTGACCTCCACCAGGTGTTGGCACTTATCTCTGACCAGTGTTCAAGTCATCATTGAGACTCTATTAGCTTTCGAAGGCTGACCCTTGCTCCTAAGAGCCTTGTTTAGAAATCATGTGCATGAGTGTGGCCAAGTATGTGTGACAATTGGAACCATTTGTCAGGCGGCTTGTGTGATTTGTCATTGTTGTCTCAAGTTGTTAACTCGAGCAGATTGTTCCTAGGCTGGTCCCTGGGGTGGGAGATTGCAGACCTCCAGAGGCACTATGATGTGAATTTGCTTTCAATGTGACCCTTATCCGAAAGCTCCTGCCATCAGCCCACACAGGCTCTCATGCCATCACTGAACCATCTCAGGGCTCCCTCGTATTTTTCATGCCCAAGACACACACTGTAGCTGTCTTGCAATTTCCTTTTCAAACCACCAAGAGGTACGGTGGTGGGAACACAGTTTAACCTGGCCTAGTGCCTGCAGCCCCTCTGATGGCACAGGCTGCTGGCCCTGCCTTGTGCCCCACTTGGAGATAATCAAATGCATCTTCCCAGCAGCCTCCATGGGGATGACAGACCCTGCCTCAGTTTCTGTTCTCTCTTTTTCAGAGTAATCTCCATAAAGAACTACCACCCGAAGATCAGAATCATAACTCAGATGCTGCAGTATCACAACAAGGTATGACGCTGAGAGCCGTCCAGGCCCGAGCCCACACAGTGGGGTCCAGTTCCAGTCTCTCTGCCTCACCATACAAACACACACACGTATGTGCACGTATGTATATCATCAGTGACACACAAAGGCCTGTGTAAAGACGTGATGTGGAGGTTAAAAAAGCAAAGGGACATTTCTTCAGAATAAGAAACCTATTTGTAGAGGGCCCCTGGAAGGAATCTCCTTTATGTATTCAGGAAGCATCTATTGAACCACTCGGTCCAGAAATGAGGATATATTTTTAGATCCCATCCACACCTAAATTCCAACAACTTCATTTCTATGTGTGGCAGTCATTCCTTAGTCAATATTTATCAAATACCTACCTTGCAATCGGCACTCTGTCTGACATCCAGAGGAATATCAGTGAGGGAGAAGCCCTGTTTTATGCCCTGAGATTTAGCACTTCGTGCCACAGGCAAGTGTTGGGACTTCACTGAGATCAGGGGAACTTAAAGAAGCATAAAGCACGCTGGGTGGAGGAAGAAACCCATGACATTCTCAAATCCAGGAATGTGAATTTGCAGAGTTAGTTCAAAGACTGAACATAGAGTTGGCTACCCAAAGATTGAACATAAAGGAATGAGTGTTCCTGGTGTTGTAACTTCATGTGGGGGTTGACTGGGAGAACAAACACACAGCAGGGTCAGTTTGTTTCCCTCTGATTACTTCCCAATAAGCCCGAGCTGAGAGCCTCTCCTCCTTCACCCAGCCTGTCAGTAAACTCCCCGGAACACAGCTTTGGGGGAGGGAAGGTGGCATCTTGCTCTGTTTGATATAGCACCACTTATCTCCTTAATGAAGCTTCGAAGCTGGAGGCTGCTCAGTACCTGGGGCCAGGTGTCTTGTCTGAACAGAAATAACTCCCTGCTGGGTTCTGAGGGCAAGAGTGCCCCATCTTATAGGCCATATTCCCTACAAAATAGACAGGCAGGTGACTCACGGAAAACCCATTCTGCCAAATGCACCAGCGCCATGCCATTATTTCTTAATTGCTGGCAAGTGCTGGCCCATTTTGTTGTGTGGAGGCCCATCAGAGGCCATTGTGAAATGGAGCCTGCTGTCGGTGACTGGCCCACTGCTCAGAACTGCTGCCCGATGCCAAGCATTGCCCAACCCTCAGCAGGTGGCCCTGTTGCAGAAGGTGTCACTCTCCAGCCAGAGGGTTGGGTGCTGGGCACCCAAGGTCACATTCATTCTCCTGTTTGCCTCTGGAAAACTCAAGGGCACTGAAGAGATAAAGTCTGAGGATATTGGTAACTCACAGTTGTCAGTCTGGAGAAGTTTTTTTTTTTTTTTTTTTTTTTTTTTTTTTTTTTTTTGATGGCAGCCCCTGTAGGTGGAGGTGAATTTTATTAGCGAGGCTGTGACTGGTGACAGCTCTTGCCGTAAGGAACGCTCCTTCTTTCATTTGCGATTTAAAATTTCATTTAGTGTGGGAGTGCTTTAAGCAGTTGTTTAGATTTTTGGCTGAATTTAGATCGAATAGGAAAATTAATGTTGTATGTTTCGAAAGACATGTCAGTTCCTTTTTCTTCTCTTTCCAATGGGTGCTGATGTAGCATCTTCGAGAAATCAAGGAGGATTTCAGTTGTGTAGTTCTTGTCAAATCAAAAGCAGCTCAACAGGCCTAAGATCCAGGCAATACCTGTTCAGTAATCACATGATCACAGCGACCTGAGCCTCTTCGATAAACCTCTCCATTGCAGTTATGCAGGAACAATGATGAAAATGTGAGCGGACCCATGATTTGCTTAAAACTCATTTTGTTTGGAACCATTTCAGTATATTCGTGTTTCAGGATTAGGCAAAATCAGTTACAGAGTCCTGTAAGATTAGTAAGGACACAAGGGGAGGAGTGACTTTGGCACAGGGTATTTTTCCTCTATTATTTCATTTTTCCTCTTGAAGAAGGAATGAAAAGTCCACTTGTCATTTTCTGTCATCTCATTCCTTTTAGGATTCCAAACAGACATCCTGCACTCTGCTTCACACTTGGCTGTTTCCTGATGTGCTTCTGCCTGCCCTTTTACCATGTTTTTCTTCCTCTTCTTTTTCAATATCTTTTCCTCTTCTCTGGGCACCTTCTCTGCACCCATCCTAGGCACCCATAGTTCTCTACCTATTTAAACTTGCTTTCAGAGAAGATCTGACGTATGTGTGAAAACTCACGTCACTATCTACATGTTCCAAGGGGTAGTTGATTCCATAATTGGACCTCAGCCTTGGAATATAAAGAATGTCAATCCTCTATGATCTAATGATGGTGATATTCTAGAGCTACAGGGAAGTAGGGAAACGGCCTACTTTGTCTCCATGTAAAACTGGCCCTGAGTTTGTCATCATAATAATTGCAGACATTTGTGTCCTATTTTATGGTCTTAAAAGAGCTTTGACATCCATTATCTCATTTAGTTCTCTTTGTACCATCTGTGCATTTTAGCATCCCAGTGTCACTTCAGACCAGGGGGCCTAAGCTCTGTCGTAGGCAAAGCAACTCTGGTGAGCACAAATCATGGTCACTCAGCAGTCAGAGAGCTGGGAGACAGACTAGCCAACTGCCATCTTCTTTTAAATGGAGCCACAGCCCACTGAATCAAACTGTGGTTCCTGAGAGTAGGCTTATAAAACAGCTGGTGCTCTCCCAACTGGGCCTCTTCAGTGTATCTAGATTCCATGGAGAGAAGCACTTTCAATCTGGCATTTCTGAATACAGAAGAAAGATGTTGCATCTTCTGATTTAAGCATCCATGGCTTGAAGCTCTTCAAGGAAAGATAGTTTATGATGTCTTGGAAAAGTGTCACTCCCAATGTCTTACCTTATTAATATATTTCTTATTTTTCCAGTGAACTATAGAGCCTTTGTCCCTGTCCTGGAGCCAAGTCCCAGTGACCCAGTGCAGAGGCAGGCTCTTTGAGCTATCTCCCTGTCAACCCTTATGCTTGGGCAATGTTGTTTTAGTCATCATTCTGTCACTAATGAACACTGAATGTGCTAGTCAATATTTTGTCACTGTGACCAAAACACCTGTCAAGAACAACTTGAAGCAGGAAAGGTTTATTTTGGCTCACAGTTTCAGATGTTCAGTCTGTGGTCGGCCAGTTCCATTGTTCTGGGCCTGAGGTGAGGCAGGGTATCATGGCTGAAGGGTGAGGCAAAGGAGAGCTGTTCAACTTATGGTAGCCAGGAAGCAGAGAGAGTGAGGGAAGAGCCAGGGGGACAAGATATAATCTCCAAGGGCATGTCTCCAGTGACCCACCTCCTCTAGCCATGCCACACATACCTAGAGTTACCACCCAATAATCTATTCAAGTTGGGATGGATCAATTAGGTCACAACACTCATAATCTAATCATTTCACCTCTAGATATTCCTTCATGAATACAGGAGGTTTTGGAGGACACCTCACATCCAAACCAAAACACCTGACCCAATCAATTTATAAAGAGAAAAGTTGTATACTTTAGCTCACAGTTTGGGAGGGTTTAGTCCATGGTCATTTAGCCCTGTTCCTTTGAGCCTGTAGTGCATAGGACAACACGTCATGATGGGAGCATGTTGTGGAGCAGGAAGCAAAAAATGGCAGGACACCCTCGGGTACCACAATCCCCTTCAATGGCACACCCCCAATGACCTAAGGGCCTATGAGTAGGCCCTGCCTCCCCGAGGTTCTATCACCACACTGGGATCCAGTGCTTTTAACGCACGGACTGGACTGTTGGGAGACACTTGAGCTCCAAACTGTAGCAGGAAGGTTGTTTTCTCTTCATTGGCCATTTTTTTTTTTTTTTTCCTTGTGTGGTGCTCCCCCATGAATCTGGGACTGGAATTCATCTCTTCTTCTTACCCAGGACAGCCCATCTTCAGGTTCCTTCTCCATAAGAAGGAGTGGCAGTCCAGCAGCAGGAATGGAGAAAAGTTCCGGTTGTGCTGGACCTGCTATCTCTCTTCTCCATATTAGAGAGGATTTGCCTCAAGACTCCTGTGGGGGTGATTCTAGCATTCTGCACACACCCCAATTGCCTCAAATGGAAAAGGACAGATTTTCCAGAAACAAAGCGTTTTCATTCCTCTCTTTGCTTCATGCACACAGATTTCCCTCCCAGCCGTTGGCACATTAGCTTCACTTCCTGTCCCATGACTGGTGAAAATATGATGACCAAGAGAGGAGGCTATGGAATCCTGAAACAAGCTTGACTTTCCTGCGTAATAACACATAAAATATGTCTAAAGAACTCAAACCAGATGGGGCATGAGGGGCCAAAAATGAAATGCCTGGGTTCATACCCTGGATGATACATTGGGATATATGAGAGACTTTCTGGAAAAGGTTTTGCTTGTTTGAAGGTGGCATGGAGGTTATATGGTGTCTCTTTAGGGCTGGGACCACCCAAATATCCTGTCACAAACAAGTTCATTACTTATATATAATTTCTTTTCATTCCCCTCCGATGATGTTACTGCAAATGAGAATTTCTCCTCTTAAGATTAATGCGTTCTCTACAATGCTAGAGAAGTAAAGTGGGAAAGTTTGCATTTTTAAGTCAGTGAAGACTAGGGAGAGAAATGGAGTAAAGGGTAGGGTTCATTGTTGGAATTAAGTATATGATGTGGGGAAGGTCCCCTGGTACTCTACTTGACAGACATCTGCTGTGGCCCACACACAGGACTATTTTTCACCATGCTCTCATTGGGGGCAATACTGCCATCTCTCCCAGCAGTAACCACTGCTAGCCTGGGACTCACAAGGTTGTCACCAGAATGGATTTTGCAAGAAGGAATTTCACAAGAGTGGTGTTTTTGAAAGCAGAACATGGAGCCCTTGGCCTTGCTCTTTCTTTCTACGATGGAGTCTTTCATCTTTATGGTACAGCTAGAAGGGAAGCCTCCTCGTGTTTGTTGATGCACGAAAAGAAGTAATTTCAGAGCCTTAGAATCTTGGCATGTGCAGGAATTTAGAAGGGCTCTCTGATCCAACCTCCCATGGAAAGCAAGAGTTCTTTCTGCAGAGACTTGAAGAAATACTTAATAAGTCTTAGGGAAAAAGACCTTGTGTTTTTCAAGGTAGCCTTCTCCACTTATTGGACAAACTACCTCCTTTAAAAGTTTATTTATGAGGGGTTGGGGCTGTAGCTCAGTGGTTGAGTGCTTGCTTCAAATGCGTGAGGCACTGGGTTCGATCCTCAGCATCACAAAAGATAAATAAATAAAATAAAGATATTGTGTCCATCTACAACTAAAAAATTTTTTTTTTAATTTTTTTTATGAAACAAGCCAAAAAGCTGCTTTCTTTTAATATATACCAGTCAGTCCTAATTCCAGCTCCTGACGTGATAGCACCTGAAGTATTCAGATGTAACTGTCCTGCCTCCACGAGGGCATGGCCCTTCTCCAGGCCTGAGGTTTCTGGCTCTCTTCACTGTTTCTCAAAAGATCTTTCCCAGATCGCTCACCCCCTCTTGTCTTTGTCATTTTTCTCTGGAAGCCATTCAGTTGATCATTTCTCCCTTTTTATATCTGACTGTTAAAAAACTGGGTCAAGTTCTCTGGAACTAGTCTGACCCATTCACAACAGAATGAAATGTTCATTTCCCTTGCTCTGGAGACCATTCCTAACAAGCAAACATTGGCTTTCTCTGTAATGTGTCACATGGCCTCTATTTGAGGTTTTAACTACCCATATACGTAAATTTTGTATTCTCTGTGTGTGTGTGTATCTTTCTCATATCTGCTGCCAAGTTAGGTCTTCTCATTTTAAATTTATATAATTATTATTTTTGGAACCTAAATGCTGTATTTGACATTAAGGCTTTGTTAATTTTTTTTTTTTTTTTTTTTTTTTTCTGTTTGGTGTTTTGCTAATTTTTCCAACTCTGGAGCAATTTTTTTTTTCCATTCATAGTATTATCCAAGACTCTCTACTTCTTGCCACTTAAAAAATAATTGCATGAGTTTGCCACTGGGTCTGACCTAATTGTTGAACAGGACCAGTCCATCTGCAAGAGATTGTAGAACGTCTACACTATGATTTACCTGGTGATTCAGGGGAGTGGTTCTCCAAGTGTGGTCTAAGACCAGCAGCATCAGCATCACATCCCACAAGTCAGAAATGCAAATTCTAAGCTCCACCCCATGCCTACTGAATCTTAAACCCAAGGGGGCTGGCCAACAATGTTGGTTTTACAAACCCTGGTGTTGATTCTACTGCCCACTGTAGTCACTGATGCAGAGTATTGGGAAGGTATGCAAAAAAGAAATCAAGAAAACAGAGGCACCAATCAGTCTTGTGATCCATTTGAGGAGCCAGTTTATGAACAACCTAGCCAGATATCCTAGTGATGGGGACTGATGTGTCTGTCACAAGAGAAAATTCCCTCTGGGCTCTGTTTGGATAAATGACAAACCCCTGGGGAAGGATTTGGGCCCTTTGGGTGCCAAAGTGACATTGCAAAGAGACTGAAGTCTGATGAGCAGAAGTATAGAACAAAACACCAGACCAGACCAGAGCAAGGGAAAGGAAGGTCAAGTCCGGATGACCCTCCGTCCTTGGGCAGTGCTGCATTTCCCAGAAGAGACTGAACAACTGAATATGTAACAAAGTGAGGTCTCATACCTGGTTTTGTTTCCACAGGCCCATCTGCTAAACATCCCAAGCTGGAATTGGAAAGAGGGTGATGACGCAATCTGTCTCGCGGAGCTGAAGTTGGGTTTCATAGCCCAGAGCTGCCTGGCTCAAGGCCTCTCCACGATGCTCGCCAATCTCTTCTCCATGAGGTCATTCATAAAGGTAACGTCTTGTCTTATTAGAGCACATTAGCCCGGGATTCCATTTGTCGTGGGGTTGAGTAGAGAGCAGAGCTTAAACTCAAAACAGATCGACAGGCTTTAACCACTTTGGTTAAGGAGAAATTCCTTGTTACGGATTTGGGCAAGGGGCCAGCTCCTTTCAAAATTATGTTTTTATTTTTATTTGGCACATCCACGGCCATTAAATGATTGTTCAAAGCACAATCCTCTCTTTTTTTAGATAAACCACATGTTTATCTATCAACAAAGCCTCCGCTGTTAAAACAAAAATATGATTTATATACATTCCATATGGCACCAGAGCGCCTACAGAAAAGAATTATCATTTTGCTCTTTTATATCAAGTGGCTGGTGGACCTCTCACTGTGCGGATAAATGCAGACCATGTGTTTGTGCTGCAGCCCAAACCCCAACAACATAATTCATTTATTTATTTCTGCACAATCAAGGCGGCCGGCAAGGCTGACATGCCATGGCTATTTGAATGGATAATGAAAGGATGAACTGGGTCCTTTACCCAGGAGAGGGGCAGTCTGGATGTGTTCATCTCCTTGCCCTTGGTACCCAATGGAGCTGATGAGGTAGCCATTTTGCAGTCTCCAGAGTGGCCACTACCCGCTGGCCAAACTCAGGCAAGAAGAGAAAGGACCATTTCTGTTTTCACAGGTCAAGTCTGATCAGGGTGGGTTTCCAGTTGCTAGAATCTTAGAAGGCTTCTGGAGTGTGGAGGAACAGTCATGCTTGTCCTTGTCCTTGGGCTGCTCTTAGCTTAGACAGTCAGAGTAGCCAACCATTGTGGTCTGCACTTTTTTTATTCGGTACTGGTGGCAATTAGCTCCAGACCTGGGTTGACATTCTTCTTCCTGTTGTACCACAAGCAGAGTTAGCACTGGTCAAGGTGAGAACTGAATGAGGTCCTGCCAAGGGAGTCTGAAACTCTGAAGTCAAATGTTTGATCCTTTGGTTGTTTTTGACTGCTATATACATCACCAATGAGGTATTGGAGGACTTGAGGGAATAGCCACGGCTGCACCAAGAGGGGTGGGTGGGGACATGAGGAGGCAGGTATTTTGGCGCTCACCCTGGGCACCTATGAGTTGTGCAAGTTAGAGAAGGGTTGTTTCCTGGGTCTTTAACCTTCACACCAACCTAACTGTAAAGGCGATTATTTAGCCCATAGCTAGCTAGCTTTGCTCTCCTAAGAGAATAATTCATGTCGAAGCCCCTTTGATCATATTAGCCATACTCATAGTAATTGATGCGTTGATTTAAAACCTCTTTCTCCTATGCTTATTTTGTGCCCTGAAAACCTCTTGGTTTTTGAACAACAGAACTCTGAGCTCAGACCCCACTTACAAATAAGGACATCATATTCCTTTAAATGTCATCTTTAATCCAGGCTGCTGTTGTTCTGCGTGGACGAAACCGAACACAGGCGTGCGAACGTCAGCAGCAGGGAGGTCTGTGTGGCTGTGTTTAGAGACAGGTCCCAAAGCCAGATGCAGCTGTGTGTCCCAGGACTCTACCCAACGCAGGGAGCCCAGACCTAGGATAAAGGACTGTCACCAAGAGCACTCTTCTGGCTCTTTCAACCAAGCTCTGGTGGTTTTCTTGCAGCAGAGGATTACTCATGGGACCAATCACGTGGTCCAAGGAGCTGGGCTCTGCTTCCTCATGTTGATGTGACATGGGCCTTGGCAGGGCCCCACCACAGATGGGGCCACTTGACATGCGTATGTTTTGATTTTGTGGTGCCTGCATGGTAACTAGAGCTGCCTGTCAAGAAAATTAATAAAGTGGATGTGACGCTGATTCTTCAGTGCTATTACAGCAGGGAGAACTCCTGCCCAACTTTCTTCAGGACCCTGATGGGCCTCACCTCTAAAGCCAAGGACGTCCCCTCCAGCTCTGCTAATCCCATTGCCAAGTTCCAATTTAGGAAGAGCCTGTGGGAAAGGCTGGACGGGGCCCTTGTGTAACTGAAAACACATTTCCCTCCCAGGGTTATGTTACTGCATTATTTCTGTCCAGGGCCAACTCCCCCATGTTTGGAAGTAGCTCTCTGAATATGGCCTTTTGACATTGAAGTGGTCATTGTGTTGGAATTTGCTAAGGTGCATGACCTGCAGATAACCAGGCTTCCCTTCTTTTTTTTTTTTTTTTTCCATCCAGAATAAGGACAGCCTCACTCTTTACTCCCCATTTTATATTGTCATATTTGTGAATTTACCCTCCAAGTCCCAATCTTTATCTCTTTTAGGTCATGGCAAACACCATATATGTTCTTCTCTTTGGCAAGTTGTATGTATTATCTCTTGTTCCAGAGATCACAAAGCCCTCACTTACTTTGGTTTGGGGATGGGGGCAGGTGGTAAAGGAAATCTATAAATGGATGATTGTTTACAGGAATCACTTCCTTCCCCAATGGCCCTGTATCCTATGGTGGAGAATTCAACAGCCCTTCCATGGGGACAGACAGGCTTGTTAGGGTAGGGCTAGAAGGGAGCAGATTTTGGCAGCACTTGATCCTTTGGGAACACTTAGCATTTCTGGAAGCCAAAGGTAAAGTGTGAGCTCACTTTCTCCCTTTCCCTGGGAGGGTAGTATCTGTTTCTTGACTCTGCAGAATATATTGTATTCTGCTGCTATTCCAAGAAAGAGAAGCAAGATGGTAATAGCAAAGGTGTATCACATGGAGAAGCACAGAGACTGTCCCGGGCTTTGTTAATATGTGGACAGCCAAACAGCCAAGACCCCAAGTGAGGGTGATAGACTTGAGCAAAAGAGAGACTCCTGTCATATAGGAATTACTAGAAAGGCCCAGCCTAGAGGTATCAAGGACACAGGGAATGATTATCCCCAACCACCAGTGTCACACTCAAAGATGCTAACCCAAGGGCTCCAAGTCATTGCCCCCTAAAACCTAGCTGTCATTTGGACTCATTATCTCTGAACTGATTTAAGTGGAATTGATCTATATTTTCAACATACTTCTTCAGGAATAGTGAATTCCTTAAGTTTTCTAACAACGGTTAAAGATTTTATAAATTTGAGCTATTTGTTCTTAATTTACTCCATTTAAACCTCAGTGCATGCTCTCTACAGTTTCTAATGTGCTGGGATTTACAAATCCATGTTAACCTTGTATCTAATACCTTTGGGAAAAAGGCCCGTGTTGGCACTGGGGACTTGCAGCTCAGTAGCTGTTGTTAGTGACAGGCTAAGCCTTATATTCAATAGGTCTTGTTTTCATCCTTGAGTTCCTTTAAGGACAGCAGGCAAATGCCCTAGTGCCTGTAACTTATCTACAACTACATTATCAACCAGGTCTGGGAAGTCCTGTTTCTTGACCGCTACCTGATCTCTGTCCACTGGCTTGTCAGGTTCCAGGGAGAATTTTCTGTAAAGACCAGGACAATGGAGTTACTCAGCCTTTCTGCCCTTACCTCCTCCTTGAATCCATGGCCAATCTTACTTTCTCCTTGGCTGCCTCACTTGGGTGCAATTTAAGATCCACTGATTTTTAGCTTTTGATTTTTAGTCTTACTTTGCAAACTTAATTCTCTTTTTAGCACATATGGGGGTTCAAATTGGGGCTCTGCCATTTATGAATTGTGCTATTATTCTTACTAGGATTAATTCTTACTAGGACATGATAAATCGTGTGTGTGTGTGTGTATGTGTGTGTGTGTGTGTATGTGTGTGTAACTCAGTAAAAGCAATTAGCTCTTAAAATTGTTTTTCAGTTGCACTAAGACTTCTAATTTAGCACATTTAAATAATTCTCAGAATTGTCAACTATTTTAATTCTGCTAATCTTTCATTTTATACATATGCACACAGGCACACACCCAACCTGGGAATATGGTATGCATTCCATAATTATCTCCTTGTTCAATAAGTCCATTATGAGAAAGAAAAAAATATGTGATGTGCTTCTTATCTTTCCCCCCTACTCCACAAGATTTCAAATCTGTAGGTGAAATGTTAGTATTAATCACAACACTGATTTTTCTTTCACATTTCTACTTCTGAATGAGGAAGCACTAGGGAAATCCAGCCCATGTTACTGAGATTGTAGATTGGCTAAAGGGGCATGGCTGAATGCACAAACCATTTGTTCATTTTTGCTGTTACTATATTGAGATAAATTTTGAACAATGTATATAGTCTTAGCACAAACACCAAGGGGATCATTTTAATAACTTCAGTTTGGCCTATATTTACACATATGTGTGTTTGTACATATACATGTATAAAAATAATCTAGTTTAGGAGCCAAAAATATCAATAAAGAAATTTTAATAATTGCCAATGTATACTGAATTTTAAACTATGTGTAATACCAAATTCTACATATGCATTATTTTATTTAATTCTCACAATGACCCTACCCAAAGGGGGCACTATTAGTACCCTCACTTTACAGTGGCACACACTTGTAAATTAAAAGAACTGCAGCAACCTATAGGAAGCAACAGAGCTTGGAACTGGCAAATTAATGTGTTCAAACCCAAGCAAACTCTTTCAGGTGTGTCCTTGAATATAATACTAAGAGCACATAGTGATAAGAGGAAACTTCAACAAGTGCCATCATCTTAGACTAAGTCTTATGGGCTTTCTGGAGCTCATTTTATGGAAGTTGTTGACTTAACAGAGATTCCATGGGCAGCACCCATATTCCATCCAGTGTGCTTATCATACCAACACCCTCGGGGTAGGAGGCACTGATAAGCTTCAGGAAACTTCTGTTTTGATGAGGATGTGTTTGCACAGCTCCATACTGTGGGTCTTGTTCACCCTTTTCTCCAGCCTCCTCTGTAAGGGCAGAGGTCACTGCCTCAAGATAGGTGATTGGTTAGCTTAGGCTGGATTGAGACAGGATAAGGAATGAATGGGACTCCCAAGAAGGGATTAGCATTACACATGGCTGTATTCAGCAGGTGAAACTATATGGAGTTTAAACCAAGTGTTTCTGAAGCTGGGGATGGCTTAGGTCAGTGCTCCTGGGATAGGTAAGTGCATTGGGGTTTTCTAGAGAAGCAAAATGCATGGAGTGTGCTTGTGCTCACATGCATATTCAGCCATGTGCCATGTAGAGACATTCAATGACAAACTGTCTACGTGATAATAATCTCATAAGATTATATTGCCTAGTGATATCATAACCATCTTTGTGTATGTGCACCTAATCACCTATTAACTCATTTTGTCAGAATGTGTCACCCTTGTTGAACTTGTTGAGCAAAGCATGACTTTATGTGTGTGTATATATGTATGTGTGTGTGTATACACATACATATATACATTTTTATCTATATCTCTCTTTGCACATCCATTTTATCTATCTACAATCAAGAGAAGGAGATATTTATTATAAGGAATTGACTTATGGTATGAAGGTTACGTCACAAGCTCTACGGACTGGAGACCATGGAGAGCTAATGGTATAGTGTCAGTTCTGACTCTAAAAGAAAGTCAGGAGAGTGGATGGTACAAATTTCAGTCCAGATCTGAAGGCAGGAGGAGACTCATGCCCCAGTTCAAGGCAGTGTAAAGCAGAGAGCAAATTCCTCTTTTCTCCTTCTTTCTGCTCCATTCACACCTCTATTAGATTGCATGAGGCCCATCCACATTGGAGAGGTGATCTGCATTACCCAATCTGCCAATCTCATCCAGAAACATTCTCACAGACACACCCAGAATAATGTTTAACCAAATATCTGGGCATCTCATGATCTAGACAAGTGAACACATAAAATTTATCTTCACAGCAAGCAGTGCTTATTATCTGGTGGGGGTAAGCTCTACAGACCAGGTTGGGGAAGGCATACCAGAGGCAGAGCTCAGAGACCTCAGATCTCTGTGAGGCCAGAACTGTGATTGATAAGGCTGGGATCGAGGTGGCTCTTCGTTTCTAGGAAGGAATAATGATGGTACAAGATTAGAGGGTTACATGGTAAAAGTAAGATGCAAGTAGTTGCTGGGCCACTACCCATGGACAGTGACACCCAAACCATGAATGGCTTCATGTCAGTGGACTTCTGCACATATTCCTCACTAGTGGAAAGCGGCTTCCAATACAAGAATACTCCCTTGGGAATCTCAATTATTCTTTTTTTTTTTCATATTAATTTTTGTTTCAGAAATGTATTTCAAATAAATTAGATTATAAACAAAATTATGTCAAATTAATCACATCTTTTTTGTTATCTTCTCTGTGGCTCCAACATACCCAATTACCCTTATGTCTCTCTACACCTTAAGTGAACCCTCATTCTCAGCTAAATGAAATAATGTCCTATCAGCAAACTCAAACATTTTCTATATCTCTGCCTTTTCTTAAATTGACAAATAATATTTGTTGGTATTTATGGGATACCCTGGGATGATTTAATACATTTGTACACTGCATTGTATTTGCACCAGGGTAAGAATATTTGGCTTTTCAAACATTTATTATTTCTTACTTTGATTTTTTTCTCAAACTTCTTCTAATAACTTTTAGATACATAACAACTGATACCTCTATTCAGAACCAGTGCCATCTATTCAATAGCTGCTCAACATCTTTATTTGAATGTCTCATCTCTTCTCAGACTTAACATATCCATATCTCCCATTTCACTCTTCGCTATTAGCAATGCCACCCTTCTTGTTGCTCAAACTAAAAACTTTGGAGTCATCCTTAACTCCCCAGTCCCCCAAGCACTACATTCAGTTCAGCAGGGAATCTTCTTGGTTCAACATTCAAGCTATGCCAGAATCTGAGCATGTCCCTTCAACTTCACCATTGCTGCTAGGTCCAAACCACCAACTGTCTCTGAGACTATCACCTCAACTTTCCCACTGCTCTGCCTCACCCCCTCCCTCCAGTAAAGCAACCAGAACAAATTTATCAAGGATGAATCAGATTCTCTCATACCTCTGCATAAGTCTGTCTGTGTTGTCCCACTTCACCAAAATAAAGTCCTTACCATGGCCAGCAGGTCCTAAGCATCAGGTTCCTTTGACCTCGACCTCACCGACCTCCTGTCCTGAGGGGTGTATTGTTCCTCTTGTCAATCACAGTATATACTAAATACTAGGCTATACTAGGGTTTGTACCTGATGTGGTTCCTTCTGACTGACATGTTCTTTCCCTAAGTAGCTGTTTGGCTTTCCTCTTTCAAACCCTTCTTGTCCTTTTGTGATTTTAATTTCCCACCGAGACCAGTCTCTAAAACATTAAAATTCCATTTTTAAAAGAGATTCATAAAAAGATATAAGATGTATACATATAATGCAATTTGCTGGATCTTCACAATGTAGTCATCCATGATATCTAGAATGCAGATTAAGAAAGAGTACATTATGTTTTTATGTCAGGTGATGGAATCTGTTTCTGGATTATCTTGGGGAGAATTGACATCTCTACCAAATTGTTCCCCTTCCAATTTATGAAGAAGGTTTACCGTTTATTGAGGGACACTATGATACAACAGCTTCCCTGGAAAATGCAGGAAAATCAAGAAAAAAATGACTAGGTTTATAAAGTTTTCTGAAGCTTCTGAGGGTCTCTTAGACCATAGATGGCCACTTCCCCATATTCTCTAGGAAGGCTATAGATGCTCTTGGCTTCCTGGGGTGATACAGGTTTTGTGTGGAAACAATTTCCAAATTGCGTTTTAGAGATCGGCATCACGGGGGCTGGGGTTGTGGCTCAGTGGTAGAGCACTTGCCTCACATGTGTGAAGCACTGGGTTCGATCCTCAGCACCATATAAAAAAATAAATTAAAGATAGTGTGTCCATCTACAACTAAAAAAAAAATTAAATAAAAAAGAGTAAATGTGTCTAATTAAATATGTAAAAATAAAAAAAGAAAGGAAATTGGCATCAACATCCCCTCCATATCCCATACATGCACATCCTTGTCCACACCCCTGGCGACACCCACGGCATTCTTGTTTGTTGCCTGTTTTCTGTGAGGCAGCTGAAGCATTGTGAAGCCAGGGGCTACTTGCTGAAGCCTCGGTACATAGAACAGCAGCAGACTCATAGTAGGAACTCAGTGTTTGTTGAATAAATGAGTGAATGAACCGCCTCAGCCTGGGCTGGCCAGCCCATGGAGTGGACAGCTGGATGGGGCCAGCACCAGCAGGAACTTACAAGTTGGTATGATTCTGGTTCCGAAAACTTCTTCCTTTGCTACCGTATGTGGTTCTATTGCCAAATTACGGAGCTTCGACTCAATGTAGAAACTTGAAAGCAAAGCTTTATAATCCCTGGCAAGGCTTTCATGGAGGCTTGTTAGATTTGGGTATAAACCATTTTGACTGCCAGAAAATCCAGTCAGTGTGTTGTTTAAATTCACAAATCAAAATAAACATCCATGAATTGAAATGAATTTGCTAAACCTCAGTATCCCATTTAGGTCAGCATCACTGAGCATCCTCTTTTCTTCCTACTTGAAACTGCAGATCAGAGACTGTGACTCAGGAAGCCCCCTTCTCCAGCATCACCGTCTCTGCCCACGATCACCAATGCCCACCTGGAAATAGAGCAGATTCCCCGAGAACTATTTCAAATAAAGAGAGAAATAATCCATGAGCTATTAACAGGGATTCTGTTCCCCCATGGCCCTGGTAATTTCTAGAACATTGAATTAAAGAGTTCTTAGACCTTTACAAATTCTCAAGGCAAACATTATTAGCAAAGAGAAGCTCATACAGCATGTTTGAAGATTGCCAGAAAATGTCAATGGAACTTCTGAATAAAATAAAAGAAGTTCAAACTCTCTCCACCCCCCATCTTCTCCCCTTCCCCTTTCCTCCCTCCCCCTAACATGATTAGAAAGTCATTTTATGTGTCTTATATGTTTGGTCAATCAAAGGCAAACATACATGATTGATAGTGACAGGGAACACATTTAACTCATTATTCTTTACTTTGCAGCAAAATGATTTGTGTAAACTGTCTGCCTAGCATTAAAGGTAAAACAAACGTAGAAACCCCAAAATGTTATATTTTTAGTCTAATATTTTCCTTTTGGTTTTATAGCTGTAATCACATATGGATTCTTTTATTTGGCTCTAGGCATGGAGTGAACAAAGCGGGAGGCAGTGCAGAAAGATTACATAACACACAAACAGACCCCAGTGTCCACTGAGAGGGGAGCCATCAAAGCCACTCCAGTCTAGATGAAATGTGACGACCCAGGGGAAGCTGCGGCTCTCCCTGGTCCACATCAGCTGGCAGGACACTGTCACTGATGTGCAATAAGTGCCATCTTCTTAAACAAGCCTTGGGTCAAATATCAAACTCGGCTCTTTCAAAAATAATTGGCTTTTAATGGATTGCATGCATTAAATACACCTGGGCATCAGGAGCTGTGTCCACTTGATCTCACCATTCTTCTAGCTTTTAAACTTAGGCTTTATCCTCTAACCATGATTGTCCAAGCAAAAAAAGAAAAAAGAAAAGAAAAGAAAAAGAAATCTCAAAATGCTATGTAAACTATAGGGAATAGCATCTCAGAGTCCCTTAGTCTGTTGGTTATGGATAAAATGATACCAAGAGTGGATCTGGCCAGAAGGGCAATGAGAACTTTGAGACCATTCTATACATCGAGGGGGTGCAGAATTCATTTCATACAGTATGTATTTTCGTCAAGAACTTTAGAATCATTAAGAGTACCCTATAGTTTGCATAGCGCTTTTCGGTTTATAAGATATACATTTTTACTGAAATTATTTTTTTATTTGACCAGATGCACAAATATGTTACCGAATGTCACATGCAAAAAGTACCAAATGCAAAGTAGCTGGTGTCTCTGACCCTTCCTCAACGGTAGAGTAGAAAGAACCAGGACCCATTTCACCAGCTCTTTTTGGGAGGGAGAAATCAGAAGACTATATACTTCTTGCTGTGCAGTTGGTTGGGGAGAGAGAGCTGGAGTCACTGAGTTCCTGGGTTCTGAGTTCAGGGTTTTCATACTATTACATATTGCTTCCCCTAGAGAAATGTCTAAATTAAACATACAGCTTGCTTTATGTTCAAATCAATGCCTTCTAAGACCAGAAACCATTCTACAATATTTGTAAAAGTAATATCCTACGTTTTCTGCCTACCACGCCCAATTATGTGATATATATGAAGCACATTCTGTCACGTTCTACTACATTCTGCTTTCATCTGAGAAAGACCCAGGCAACTGGGCACGGTGGTGCACGCTTGTAATGTGGTACACGCTTGTAATTGTAACAACTCGGGAGGCTGAGGCAGGAGGATCCCAAGTTCAAGCTCAGCCTCAGCAACTTAGTGACAGCCTGTCTCAAAATAAAAAGGGCTAAGTGTGTAGTTTTGTAGTAGAGTGCCCCAGAGTTCAATCCCTAGTACCAAAACATAAATAAATAAATAAATAAATAGCCCAGGCAAGTCTAGCTTCCTAGACCACTATAACCCTCCAACAGGAGAGGATTTGTTGCTCACGTCAGGTGGGGCAACTGAGCAGAAAGGAAGTTGATATTTGCTGAGGGAGATATTAAAAACCTTAACGCTGACCATTCGTAGGAAACCAGAGTGGGCCAGAGGGCCCTGTGATAGACTCGTAGCATAGGAAAGGTATCAGTAAAGAAGAGGCAAGATCCAGGAGGATTCAGCAGTTTTGACAAAAGGAAGAAAGGAAAATTCTGGGAGAAAAGTATGCTAGTTCTAATGCTGATAGGCTCCATCTGCTCATCATAAAGGTATTCGGGTAACTCAGTTGGGGTGAAGCTTTGAGGTGATGAATTCTCACAATTACTAGAAAAATCCAATTGCATTTGCTTAGTATTTCTTTGACCCTTTTCCACTACAGGACAATGTCTAAAGTATGCAGCCCCACTAAATTTGGAAAGGGCTATAACTATCCAGGTATTTTCCCCCTTACCTTTATTTTTAAAATTAATACATGGGACATGTGTTTGTGTCTTATGTATATATACAGTTCTATGCCTTTTAAAAAATATTTTGTTTTATTTGGACACAATACCTTTATTTTATTTTTTATGTGGTGCTAAAGATCGAACCCAGTGCCCTGCACGTGCTAGGCGAGCACTCTACCACTGAGCCACAACCCCAGGCCCCAGTTCTATGCCTTTGAACACATGTATGTAGAGTCACACATTCTATCACTACAATCAGGACACAGAAGAGTTTTAGCCCCCCACCTCCACCCTGTTTCCCTCTTCCTCACAGTCACAAAGTGAGACCCCTGCGCCCTTGGCCCCTGCTAGCCATTGATCCATTCTGTGTCTCTGTGGTTCAGACCAGCAGGGTGATGCATGTATCAGTACTTCATTCCTTTCTAGTACTGCATGGTACTGCATTTTATGGATGTGTCAGAGTTTGTTTATCCATACCTCCATTAGATAGTATTTGCGTGCTTCCAGTTTGGGGGGATTTGTTTTGATATAAACATTTGTGTTAGAAGTTTGTGTGGACATAAGTTTGGATCTCCAGGGTAAAGTCCTCGAAAAAGGATTGCTGGTTTATACAGCAAGTTTATGTTTAACTTAAAAAAAAAAAAAAAAAAACCCTGCCCAACTGTCTTCTCGAGAGGCTGTGCCATGGATTATTCCCATCAACAATGCTTGAGCTCCCCCTGCTCTGCATCCTCGTCAGCTCTTGATATTGTCAGTATTTTTTGTTTTAACCACTCTAGTAGGAGTGTAATGGCATCTCATGTGGTTTTCAGTATGCATTTCCCTAATGGCCACTGATAGTGAACATCTCTTCATGTGCTTATTTGCCATATGGTATCAATTTGATGAAGTGCTTGGCCCATTTTTTTAATCATGTGAGTTTTTTTTTGTTGTTGTTGTTGTTGTTGTTGTTCTTCACCGTGGAGCTTAATAGTTCCTTGTAAATTCTAGATATCATGTTAGATATAGGATTTTTAATTTTTTTTTCCTCCTGGTCGGTAGCTTGTCTTTTCATTTTCTTAACACTGTCATTCCTAGAGGAAAGTTTTCAACTAAAAAAAAAAAAAATGGAGTTTTTTCTTAAAATGTTAAAAACAGGGTTATAATATGACCCAGCAATTCGACTCTTAGGTATCTATTCAGAGAAATGAAATAGTATATACTAGTTTCCTACAGCTGCTATCATGAATTGCCACAACCCTAGTTGCTTAAAACCACACCAATTTATTCTTTTCCCTTTTCAGAGGCCAGACCTCTGAGAATGAGCTTCCCTGGACTGGCTCCTTGGGGCAGCTCTAGAGGAGGATCTGTTTCCTCGCATTCCCTAGCCTCTGGAGGCAGTTGCATCCCTTGGCTGGTGAACTGTACTTCTGTCGCTCCAGCCTTCTACTTCCTTTGTCATATCTCTTCTTTAGTCAAATCTCCCTCAGCCTCTCTTTTGTTTTAGGACCCACCTGGATATCCAGGATAATCTCTCCCTAATCCCAGGGATTAGGGTAAAGTGTCTTTGAGGGCCATTATTCAGCCTCCCATCATCCTCTGGCCCTCAAAGATCCACAGTCATCCCATGTGCAAAATACATTCATCCCACCCCTGAGCTGAAGACTCAGCCCTTCAGCATCAATTTAAGTTCAAAATCTTATCTAATGATCATCAACTCAGAAGCCCCAGATATCATTTTCTAAATCACTTGTGGGCAAGACTCTAGGTATTATACATCCTGGGGCAAACTCCCTCTCCATCTACGGATCTGTGAAAACTAAGGAAGCTCATGATGTCTCATATTTGTTTAACGGTGGACTTCATATGTGTTGCTGGTCCCGTAAGATCATGATGGAGCTGGAGAATTCCTGTCACTTGGTGATATTGCAGAGGAATGCATTGATTCATGTGTTTGTGGCAGTGATGATGTTAACAAACCTATTATGCTGCCCAGTTGTATGAAAGTACAGCAATGTACAGTATAGAATACTTGATAATAAATGATGTTAGTTTTATGTACATTATTTACTATACTTTTTATTGTTCTTTTAGAGTTAGTGCCTATTTATAAAATAGAGTTTACAGTAAAATAGTATGTCGTGTTACACCCGCAGCAGCCTCAGACATCTCCTGTACTGTGTCTTCTGATTGCATCGAGGGGTTGTGTCTGATGATTGACCTATGCCACCATGTAGGTTTGTGTAAGTCCACTCTGCGGCTGCTCATACAGAAACAAAATCACCTAAGAATGCATTTCTTAGAATGTATCCTTGTCCTTAAGCAAAGCATAACAATCATGGGACAGCCACAGAGTAAGTTTCAGACCTTCCCATCCACAAAGGGAAAAATGAAAGGAAGAGGGAGCAATTTCAACATTCCATCAGACCAACTTATTAAGTTTCAAGTTCTAGAAATAATCCTCTGTGTCTTAAAATTGGCATTAGGTAGTGTGAGTCTTCCAAACGTACTTTTTTTTTATTTTTTCTTTTTCAAATTTCCTTTGTCTATTCTCCAGTCTTTGTTTTTCCATGTAAATTTTGGAATCAGGTGGTCTGCATCTACAAAAATTCCTGCTGGTATCTTGATGGGAAATGTGTTAAACCTACAAACCTACTAAGGAAAACATTGACAACTTTACTATGTTCCATCTTCCTCTAATCCATGAACATAGTCTCCTCATTTATTGAAGTCATTTATGTCATTAAGTCAACTTTAACTTCTTTTTTATACTGTTCAATATAAAGATTCTGTACTTGTTTTGCTAGATTTATAGATAAGCATTACATTTTTTTTGGAAATGTTGTAAATAGAATACTTAAATATTATGAAAAAAATATTTGCTTTCCAATTGTTCATGGTGGTATGTAGAAAGACATTATTTTTCTCTGTTGACCTCTACCCTCAACTGTACTGCACTGTCTAGCACTCTCTGCACAGTGTTGAATAACAAGTGTGAGAATGGAGGCTCAGCCATAGAGGGTTTGTTTAGCATGTGCAAGGCCCTGGGTTTGATCTCCAGCACCTCCTCCAGCAAACAAAAAAGAAAAATGGGAATGAATGGACATGTTTAGAGTCTTGTGTGTGGGGGGGTGGGATACTCAATCCTCCCTGAAGTGTTATTAGCTGTAAATGTTTTGTCTATGTCCTTCTCTTAAAATGGAAGAGTTGTGTTTTGTTGTGTTTTGTTTTGTTTTTTAACCTGATTAGATGTTGAATTTTGCCAAATGCTTTTGCTGCATCAATTGATAGGATAATATTTTTCTTCTTTGGTGTGTTAATAGGGTAGATTGCATTGATTGATGTTAAACTAGTGAATGGGTCATGGGGCATTTTTAGGATAAACCCCACTTGGTCTCTTTTGTATATTGGTGGATTTGATTTGCTAATATTTGTATGAATTTCTTTTTCTTATTAGTTTATATTTGTGAGTGAATATTGGTCTGTGGAATTCTTCTACTGCCTTTGTCTTATTTTATCATGAGGATAATCATGTTGGTTTCATAAAGTAAGTTGAGAAAATTTTCCCTTCCTTTTATTTTCTGCAAGTGATTTTTGTGTAGAATTGGTGATTTTTTTTTTTCTTTAAATGTTCAGTAGCATTTACTAATGAAACCATTTGGGTTTGGATTTTTTCCCCTGGGGTTTTTAAATACAAATTCAATTTCCTAAATAGTTATAGAGACTATTCAGGTTACTCTTTTAATCTTGAGTGAGTTGTGGCAGTTTGAGGTTTTTGAGGAGTTAATCTATGTATGTAGAGTTGTTCATAATATGCCTTTATTGTCCTTTCAATGTCTGCAGTGTCTGTAGTTATAACCTATCTTTTATTCCTAATTTTGTAATTTGTATCTTCTCTCTTTATTTGTCAATTTTGCTAGATATAAAAATTGCTGACCTAGTCAAAGAATCGGTGTTGGTTTCACTATGTTTATTTTTATTTTTCTGCTTCTTTTGACTTTAGTTTGTTCTTGTCTTCTAACTTCTTCTTAATATAAAGCCAGGATTACTGATTTGAGATTTTTCTTTTTTTCTTTTTTTTTCATGCAGGCATTTAATGATGTATATTTTCTTTCTAAGCACTGCTTTAGCTGCATTCTGTAAATTTTGATATGCCGTGTTTTCATTTTCACGCAGTTAAAATATTTTTCTTATTTTACTTGTGACTTCTTCTATGATCCATGGATCATTTAGAAGGTGTTGCTTAATTCCCAGTTATTTGGAGATATTCCTCTGTGCTTTCTATTATTGATTTGTGGGTCTGATTCCATTATGGTTAAACGACAACCTATCTTGTATGATTTCAATTCTTTTAAATGTGTTAAGTTCCATTCCGTGGCCCAGAACATGATCTATCTTAGTGACTGTTCCATTTGAGCTTAACAAGATCATGCACTCTGCCGTTATTGGGGAGAATGTTCTATAAATGTCAATTAGAGCCGGTTGGTTAATGGTGTTGTTAGTCCTCCTGTACCCTTGCTGATTTTCTGCCGACTGGTCCTACCTTTTACTGTGACAAGGCATTGTGAATTCGTCTGCTTTGCTTCTGTCAAGTTTTGCTTTGTATGTTTTGAAACTCTGTTATTAAGTATACACCAGTTGAATATCCCTCCTTTGAAATAATGATGGTCAGAGTATTCCAGATTTCAGATGTTGTTAAATTTTTTCAGATTCTAGAAAATTTGCATATACATGATGCGATATCTTGGGGATAAGACCCAAGTCTAAACACAAAATTTGTTTGTTTGGTATACATTTTATATACATGAACTGAACCTAGTTTTATGGAATATTTTAAATAATTCTGTGCATGGCACAGAGTTTGATGGTGTGGAATTTTCTTCTTGTGGAAACATGTAAGTACTCAAAAAGTTTCAGATTTTGGGGCATTTCAGATTTTCAGATCAGGGATGCTTTTCTATTGTGTTCTCTTGGTGGATTTATCATTTTTTCATTATATGTTGTCCCTGCTTATCCTTGTTTTCTTTGTTCTGAAATTACTTTATCTGATATTAATACAGCCACTCAAGGTTTTTTGTATGTGCGTGAGATTGGGGGGATTTGGCTTAGCCATGCTGGGGATGGAGCCCAGGCCTCATGCATGCTAAACAAGTGCCATACCACTGAGCCACAACCCCAGACCCCAGAAGTTTATCTTTTCCCATCCCTTTTGTTTAAGGCAAATTATATTTTAAAATTTTAAGTGATTTCCTTGTGGACATCTTATACTTCAGTCATTTAAAAAAATTTCATTCTTGGGCCTGGGTTGTGACCAGTGCCTCACACACTGTTAAGCAAGTGCTCTGCCACTGAGCCACAACCTCAGCCCAAATTTTAACATTTTTATTGCTCAACTTAATTTATAGCATTTCTTTCTTTCCTTTTTTGGTACTGGGAATTGAACCCAGGGATGCCTAACCACTGAGCCATATCTACAGTGCTCATTTGTATTTTATTTAGAGAAAGAGTCTCACTGAGTTGTTTAGCACCTCGCTTTTGCTAAGGCTTTGAACTCCCAATTCTTGTGCCTCAGCCTCTTGAGCTGCTGGGATTACAGGTGTGTGCCACTGCACCTGGCTATAGCATTTCTTTTATTTCTCTATATAGTTTAGCAACTAGTTGCTATGGGGATTGTAACATACACATTTAACTTTTCAAGTCTATTTAGATTTAATGAGTGACCTTTTCTAGTGTTAGGTAGGAAACTTATCCATAGGACCCAACATCTCCCCTATTTTATGTTGTAATTTGTTATATGTTACCCTTACGTACAGTGAAAACCCCATCAGACAATGTCATATATTTTTTCAAACACATTTTAAAGAACTCAAGAGAAATACAATCTTTAAATTTATTCCAGTATTTGTAATTTCTGTTATTCTCTCTTTTTTCTAAATGTCCCAGTTTCTTTCTTTCTTTTCTTTCTTTCTTTCTTTTCTTTTCCATCATTTCCATTCTGACTGTACTATGTCAATTAATTCCTTTGGAGCAGTCTTCTGGTGACAAATACTGTTTTCTGCTATCTGAGAGTGTTTTATTTCTGCTTCATTCCTGAAGAACATTTTTGGTGGGTATGGATTTCTGGGTGGACAATTCTTTTCTTTCAGTACTTTAAAAATGTTTTTCTACTTTCTTCCTGCCTCCTTTGTTTCTGGTGAGAAATGCATGATCGAGTGAATTGTTGTTCACCTATAAGTGAGGGGACATTTTTCTCTGATTCCCTTCAAGATGTCTTCTTTGTCTTTAGGTTTGTCCTTTGGGTTTTTCCTGCTGGGGTTCTTTGAGATTCTTGAACTTTGAGGTTTTCTTTTGGTGAGATTTGGGAAAATTTCATTCATTATTTTCTTCAAATATTTTTTTCTGCACCATATACTTTGTGCCTTCCTGGGATTCTTAAGACACAAAAGCTGGATCTTTTTCTAAAACAAAGTTTTTGTTCAATTTTTAAAAAATATTTTCTCTCTCTGTTGTTCAAATTGTATAGTTTATATTGTTCTGTGTTCAAATTAATTCCCTCTTTCTTCTATAATTTTCATCCTGTCATTCAGTCCATCCTATGAGTGTTTTAATTATTGTAGGGAATTAATTATTTAATTAAATTAACAACTTAATTATTGTAGGGAATTTCCATTTGATTCTTTTAAAAACTTTATTTCTTTACAAAGGATCGTTGCCTTCGATTCTTTGAAAATGTGTTCTCTTTTAGTAACTGGGGAATTTTTGTGACAGCTGCAGTAGGATCCTTGTCAGGTAATTCCACTTATCTGTGTCATGAGTTTTGGCATCTGCTGATTGTCTTTTCCATGCAAGTTGAGATTCTCCTGGTTATTTTTATTCTTTATTGTATTTTGGGCATTTTGGTGATTACATTATGAATTTCTTAGTCTGTTTAAATCTTATAAAAATGTCAACAATTTTGTTACTATGCAGTTAACCTATTTGATTCAGATTGCAAGTTCTGACCAGGTTTTATGGACTTTGGTTCCAATGTTAGTTGAGTTTTCCAAGCATTGTAGTACTTTTTGGATCTGTCTCACATCAGCTTCAGACTGAGTGGTGTATATTGTTTAGGTGTCAAAGTTGACACAGGCCATGTAGGACTGGTTCTGTCCATGTACAACTGAGGGTGAGCCCAAGAGTTCAAAAACAGTTCCAAGGTGCTACTTTTCCAAGACCTTGTTCTCTTTGATCTCAAATTTGGTTTCAAGTTCTAGGAATGCTTCCTTTTATAATTCTCTGACCAGGAAACTGCTGAGGCTTTAGTTATCCTGCATTGTCACAAAAGCCAGGTTCTCTGTTTGCCCTTTACCGCAGGACCACAGAGAACGTTGATTCCACTGCAGTGTCACTCACACCATGTCATTTGAGCATGTCCCATAATCATTTTCTTTGGGGCAAGACTGAGGTAACACACCTCTCCATCGAAGGCTATGAATAACAAAACTTGGCAAGTTGCAATACACTGGTATCCAAGGTATCTCCTGGTAGAACAATGTGAGGAAGCTGTTTCAATTTCAGACTCATTTGGCTGATTTAAAGAAACTTTGGGACACAGGTGAAATGGTGCTGAGATCAACTTAAGCATCCATCTGCCATCTTGAAAAATGGCATCCCATAAAAACTTTCAACTGGGTGTAATTTTTGTAGATTTTACAATTAACTGCCACATGTATTTCATGGTAACAAGAGTGATACGGTCCCTTTAGTTAGGGTTTCAGGTTTGGAGAAATACAGGTGTCCTGTCTGGAGGGCTGTATTCCTTATGCACTAGGGGATGGGAAGTAGATGCAATTAATTGACATGTATGAGTGAGGGATATTGCTTCCTCCTTCTTTTCCCATATCCTGTCAGTAGATAGGGTATCTCTGTCCTCTGAGGAGTAACATACATCTCTGTGCCCACTGATCTTGTGCAAAAAGCTGTTTGCTGTCACTCTGCCTGCAGAAGTCAGTGTTCACTCCTAGCCTCCATATTTACAGCATTGCTTTTTAGGACAATGGATTCAGTCACCTTCTTCTTTTCCTAGACTGTGACAAAATAGGTATCATTTCTTACGGAGTTTTTGTTGCTTTCTTGTTTTAGCTAAAGTTTGGCTTTGAGAAGGCCAGATCCTTCAGTTGTTGGATATTTTTTTCTTTCCTCCTTAAATAGACTAGTGAGGAAAGAACCCGTGAAAGAGGAGTATTTGGTGCCTCTTTCAGAATGGGATTAGGTATCTCAGGCTAATTGTGATTGGACTTGGTCATTCATGGGTGCAGTTGTCATTTCCCCTCTCCATTCATACTCATGGACCATGGTGTTATACAAATTCCCTACCACAGCCCTCTCCCTTCCTGCTCACCCTGCCTCCCCTGGTGAAATATGATGGGAGTTGTGTGGTTGTTTAGTGGATGGGAGGATAGGATAGAGACAACTCTAAGACTTTGACATGGTTTGCTGGAAGACTTTGGGCATGTCACTCTACCACTTTGAGCTTTACCTGCAATAAAAAAAGGAAGAGTTTAGGGGTTGTTGGGAAGATAAACAGTATATGAAAGCATCTAACTCTTGGTCTTTAATTTCTTTCCTTCTTCCTTTCACAAGAGAGTGGAAGTACTGCCTGTGTGTTTGTACTTGTGATGAGGCTTCAGACTGGGCTAGGATTGGGTCACTGATAGGAGAAGATAGAAGAATAAACCTAATACAAAACTGTGTCCTCCAGGGTGACATAAAGGCATCCCTACCTGTAGTGCTTGTATTTTTGTACTGCCAACGTTTTGTAGATGACTGATGCTGGGGGAGGTCCCTGGAATTCTTGGTGGTAAGATCCGGAGTCAGCAGAATTTCCTGACTGAATGCATTTTCCAAGGTAGCAACATTGTTCCTCAGCCTAAATGACACTGGTTCCCCAGTCCCCTCAGCTTTTCTGCCAAGCCCTCCACCCGCTCAAGGCCAGATGATTTTCTCTGCACAAATAGGTGAGAGCTGGGTGCATCTGTCCCGCTTTCCCCCAGGCCTCTGCAGTGGGGATATGCTGACTCTCCTTTCTCATATGCTAATGAGAGCCCATCCAGCAGCTGCAGCTGCACTCAGGACAGAGCCCTGCAGTGGGGTGACTGGAAGAGAGCAGCTCAGCTGTGTGTTGGGATGAGTTACCTGCAGACAACTCAGAAAGGAGAGCAAACTCCCAAGTCCTGCCCCATGGATTCAAATGTATTCTCAGCTTAAACTTACTGGTGGTGAGCCTGGGGGCAGAGAGAACCCTGCCTGTCCAAGCAGGATCTTCAGGAGTGAGTCTTCCGGCTCGTCTCAGCCTGTGCCCACCGCGGATGAGGGCCAACAGTTTTCTGGGAGCATAATGAGTGCTCCCACCTTCCTAGAAATGAAATCAAGAGGAGGAAAACATGCCCCCCAGATCTCCTTCCAGAGAACATAAAGTTTGTGATCAGATGGAATACTTTGGTAAGCTTTTTCGAATGGGGGAGGGAGGATGAGTCCCTTTCTTTCAGGAGGCACGTTCAAGTGACAACAGATATTTTCTACCTAGCTTTCTAAAGGCTTGGATTTGCTTGCCTGCAAAGCTTTTCTTTAGCTGAGTTCAGTTTGCAAAATCAGGGCCAGGATTGAATTACTGGGGCAGTAGAGGTGCCATGAGGAAGGTGTGTAGAGGCTGGGGAGGAGTTCCATAGAAGAATGCTATCTTTGGGGGAGACATTCAAACTTCTCAGTGTTTCTTTTCCCTCTGGAGGACTATTTGGTGATCTGTGATGATCCAGCCTCTTCTAGCATCAGTTAAGCAATAGGAAGCCATGAATCACAAGACCAGCATCTAATTGGTTTTTGTTCCTTTGTCTGCACAGTAGATATATATCTTTGTCATCATCATCGCCATCGATTCAGTACCCGTAATGATAGCTGACATTTATAGAACACCTGCAGGGAACACACTTGGTAAATGCCATCTTTTACTCTGACTGTACCACGCGAATATCCGACACACGCATGTCATGAATATGTGCTGCTCTTCAGGAACCAGTAGGCTTAGCACTCACATGCATCCCCTCATTCCAGCTCTCACCCTAGAGTAAGTACTATTGCCCTTATTCTGCAGGTGAAGGGATTAAGGCTTAGAGAGGTTGTGCAGTTTGACCCAGGGACACACAGTGAGGCCAGGATTTGAACCCAGAGCCTGTGTGTGCTTAGGTCCTTTCCTACCCTGCTACTGTACTCAGAGAGCACTCAGGGTTGTGGTCACTATGGAAAAGGAAACTGCTGAGCCCAGCTAAATACCTCAGCAATTTATAGGCTTCCCACTTCCAATCTCTGAACCAAATGTCTTTTTGATGAGGCCTAAAATCCACTCTAGGAGGCCGCAGAGGGGAATTTCTGAAGTCATTTCTAACTTCCTGTGAAAATATTCTCTAACTGGCAAGAGATTGTCCAGATAACAATGAATACACAATAAACTGCATGCCTCTGCCTTTGATACCTGGCTCACAAATAACCCATTTGGCTTCCCAATCACCCAGATACCTAAAACTAGCAGAATTTATGCTTGAGGCTGGAATGGCTCTGTTCAGCCAGAAAGCAAAAGTTTATGACCAAACCCTTTGCTTCGAAATGAAATCTAGTCTCTTTGGCTCGACTTTATTAGGCCATATTGTACAGCGATGGGAGACATAAGTATCCAGAATCTGCTGTCACTAAAATGGGACTGAGTTGGCGAGTGTTTTTGTCCTCATACTCAATACTGTGTCCTAAAATGGGAAAGTTGAATAGAAATTAGGGATGCAAATCAGGGCCATTTCCTGAAACTTTATTTTTAATTGAATTAAATACATGCATGCTATATTGCTACCGTATCTACACAGCACACATTCAAATGGAGATGAAGCTATTATTGGGGTCATTGGATCAATGGAGAGAGACTAAGTAGATAAATCTGGACCCCTGAAATATGGTTTAGACTAATTACCACAACAACCCAAACACTTGGATACCCATCTTGTGCCTAATTATCTACAAGCCTTCTCTGTAACTGGCTCCGATATTTAGCAATACTTCATGGAAAGTGTTTGTTTTCATCTCTAACTCAAATCCTTTAGGCTGCATTGGATTCCCCTCATTCACTGATCCTCAGAGGCATAATGGAGACTACTTGTTCTTCCATGTCCATAGGAAGAGCTCTTTGCTACTCAAAGTGTGGTCCCTGCATGGGCAGCATAGGTATTCACTGGGAACTGGTCAGTAGCATCTTAGACTCCATCTCTGGATTATGGCACCAGAAACTGCCTTCTACAAAGTTCCCTTGAGCAACATGCATGTCCATCAAAGTTTAGGAAGCACAGGACTCAGGGTGTCAGAGGACTTTTATGTGAAACCTCAGCTACATCCACTGGTAAGAAATTGGATGGGATTCTCACCAAACCATCTCAAATACTGAAGATTCCTCAAAGGCATAGGCAACTCTTGAGTTGTTGGTGTCATCAAAAGCAAGCTTATAGTTCCTCTGCTGATTCAAACATCCTTTTCTAACTCCTTCCCCTCTTTTCCCTGTTTAAAAAAAAAAAAAAAAAAAAAAAAAAAGATTAGCAGTTGGTTTTGGCCTCAATTTTAAAATTTAGGATAATTAAACAGCCAAATATAGCCTTTGCTGGGCTTAGTGTATTTCCTACTGAATTTTTGTTTGACTTGACATTGGACTTGGAAAAGGGAAGGGAAGAAGACAAGAGGAGCTTAGTCACATGGGAAAAACAGCATGGGCTGAAATAGGGAGAAGGGGCTACTTTCCAAAGGACTAGAAGTAGGACTCCAGCAGAATGAAAGACTCTAGTTGGATTGGAGGTGGACACTTTTTCCTGAGAGTTCTGCTTTCAACCTCAAGTCTCCAAGTTACTGCATTGAGAATTTAGAAAACCATAAGTCACCAAGATATTCTGTGATGACAAAATTTTCCAGAAAATATTGCTTATAGTAAGAAGTTTTCTGGGAAGTTTAAAAATGACCTAATTATATATGCTCCCTGTTAGATCCTAAGAGTGCAGAATTTTCCAGTATTCAGAGGCAAAAATTGGTTCATTTCATGCTCCAACACTAAGTACTATGAAGTTATTCATGCTTTCTTATGATTAGAAGCTTGGAAAAATTGTGCTTGCTTGTTTGTGTCTCTTTCCCCAGTTTTCTCTAGTTTAGTTCAACTCGGCAAGTGTTAATTGAGCACCTCCTATTTGCAAGGTTCTTTGCTGCTTGTTTTAGAAGACAGGGTTGAACAAGACAAATTTTCCCTTAAGGAGCTTGCAGTCGAACAAAGGAGTAACTTCTGTTCTGAGTTTTGCTTTATTGCAGTTGTCAGGTGTCTGAAGAATTAAATGCTCTGATGGTGGCCAATGTTCACTTCCAAATACTGAGCATTTGTTTTGTGCTGGGTACTGTCCTAAACATTCCATACAGATTGTCTCATTGAGCCCTTGTGGCCTCCCTAGAGTTGAGTGCAATTTGTATTCTGATTAAAGTAGGGTGGAGCACATCAATTGGAGAAATTAGGTGAAGATTTGAACTTCACACAAAAGGTTGGATTTTTGACAACTGAAAAGGTACATAGACATCTTTCTAATAGAAGGTGGAGGGGAACAAAGATACCAGCATGGGAAATCAGGAGTAAGAAGCTTTATTTAGATAAGCATTTCCCATGTCCATGTGTTGCTCCTTGAAATAAAAGATCCAGTGACCACATAACTTGTAGAAGTAGAGTTCATTTTGCATGTTAAATGTTCTAAGGAGCATTGCACTAAAAAAATACAATGAAATTGTAAATTCAGTTTGCTTAGTTAACTCCAGTGCTGTCCAAATTTATTTAATTCATTCAAAAGTATTATTGAACTATTACTAGGTACCATACTCTGTTCCAGGCAGTACAGATTAAGTTAAAAATTTGTGCTTTCAAAATAATCTATATCCTAGTGGGGGACAAAATAGAACCCCCTTCTCCATTCTCTTTCGTTCCAGGTAATACCTACTGGTAAATTCTGCTGAGTTTACCTTGTGAAATCTTAGTTGAGAATAATTCTACCTTTGTGAAATTTAGGGGAAATTGTGGGAAATAAGGTTTGAAAGATAAGAGTGGCCCCATACTGCAGACCAGCACAGCTTCACGTGTGTGTGTGGTCTATGGTCCAAGAATGAGTGCTGTGAGCTGTTTATTACTTACCTGAGAGGAGATAAGTACAGAAAATAAAAATTAAAACTTTAAGCAATTGGACAGATTAATTTTATGTTGGTTTATGTACTTTGCATGTCTTACCTTTTCATGTCTTTTTTTATAAATTCATTTTTATTTGACTTTACAGTAGCTTGGTTCTTCAAAATAGTGGACATCAGAAACAATCAAAACCCTGATCCCTCACCTCAGGTGGTTGAGAGTGCTGCCCTGGGAAGTCCGGGATGCAGGGATGAACTGTCTGTCCTTTGGATGGATGGCTGGAGGAGGCAGGTGTCTGCATGAGAACCTTCACTTCCAGCTCACTCCACCCAGATAGAATTCTTTTGAGTGGTATTTCAAGAAACGTGGGGCTGGAGATATAGCTCAGTTGATAGAGTGCTTGCCTTGCATGCACAAGGTCCTGGGTTCAATCCCCAGACCCACCAAAAAAAAAAAAAAAAAAAAAAAAAAAAAGAAAAGCAAAAAGAAACTTATTATCTGAGGCACAAGTGAAGATATTCTTAACTATGAGAAACATTGCAAAACCAAGTTCTCCTATTTGGTCAGATAGTGAGTAGTCCAGTCTTTAAAAAGATATGCTATCTCTTAAGCAAAAGTACCTTTTCTGCCTTGAAGAAAAAAACCAAGAGGGTAAAAAAGCCTTTTTATATATTGAAGAAAGTACCAGTTTCCTGTCAGAGAGATAACACTCTCTTAAATAACTTCTAGGTAATTACTCTTTTTAAAAAGTTCACATGTCCCTCTTTCTGCTAACCTTTCCTTTATCTTCAGTCTCCATGACATTCTGTATCTCTCCAGACATAGTCTGGGTTGGGGTAATGTAGTGGGGAAAATGACACGCATTTTAATGCTTTTGCATGTGGTGTGGTGTGTTAATTTCTCTCTGAACACCTCATGCAGGCTGATGTTTAATTTTTTTCCTAATGTCTGATGGAAGAAATCTCATTTGATAGTCTGCAGCCCACTTGTCTGAGAGTAAGAGATTTGGCTCAAGTTTACCCCCAAATTAATCTTTGGAGTTGTTTATGTATTCATTCAGTGCTGAAGCAACCAGTTATCTGGCATTCCATCAAATCTCAAATAATTTGTTTTAATTGACGTTGTTCTGAAACCTTTGGAAAAATCTGAGATCCTTTCATCCTGTTCACACGTTCTGAAAATGCGATCTGAAATTGGCCATAATTGTGGAATGCCAAATTGTTATGGAGTCCCTGAAATCCAATGTTACTCTCAGAAAGGCTGCCGACCCAAGTCCACATCCAGGAAGTGCAGCATTGATATGCAATTTGGCACGGAGAAGAAGGACATTCTGGAAAGGTACAAATAACCATTTTCCTCTGTTTTCTTCCTCTGGTTTCTGCTTTGTCACAATTCCCTCCACCCCAGAAAGCTGTGCAGGGAGCACAGCACCTTCTGGGACCTCAGTGAGCAAGATTCACACCTTGGGAATTTTATTTGTATGAGTCACTTTTAAGGATTTGTAATGCTACTGAAGATGTGGAGGCTAAGAAGGGGTGGAGAAGGAGATAAGCCCATGCCCCTTGATCAGACCTGTGGCAAGCTCATTGGCATTGGAACCTAAAGGGAAACAGAAAAGAGAATTCGAGGAACTCAATGGTGAAGTCCTCTTAACACCTTGTAGCTCTTAACATTGCTCTTGCCAGCAAGAGAGGAGAAGCATAGCATTAGTGAGACCTTCCCCATTGCCATGCAGTACCCAAACGGGTCTACACGACCCCACTTGTTTAGTAACAAGCCCACACACTTGTCAGCTGAGAGCCCATAAATTCCGATTCCATCTTCCATCTTTATTGTTGTCATCAGGGTCTTGACATGTTCTGTGGTGCTATCTCTTTTTTGGCAGAATAAATATGTTTTTATGGGCCCCAAGATAATGTTAGTCAATTCATGTCACTGGGCTCTCTTTAGATGGTCACATTTAAAGGACAGTAACAATGTATTATTTTATAGTTTATATGTACAAATACTCATTTATATGTGGCTAATTAATTATGATTAAGCACTCACGATTTAAAACCTCTTCCCTTAGAGGAACACTGTTCCCTGAGAATTCAGATAAATTTTTTACAAAATGGTAAATGCAATAAACGCTTGCTGATACTACTGCCAGTTTGGGACAGCATTAGTGCATAGTTGTTATGACCCATCTATTGCATCTCTTAATGTGATCATCATTGGTTTTTATAATTTTCTTTTAGTACTTCGCTTTTGATGTACATACTCTAACATATATTTGGATTGAAACAGTGTATTATTTTCTATTAAATTAGGATTGGGTATATGATAATCTGTGGAATAATTTGTATGATTCCAGAGGTAAGGATGAACTTTTGCAAAATTATTTGGCTGTAATCAACACAGTTATTCAGACTCTTTTCTGGGAACAGAAATCACAGTGGCTGTAACAGATCCCAGCCAGGAGGGTTGAATTTTTCACATTGACCAGGCTGTTAGCATTAGAGAAACACAGTTTCACTCTAATCACAGGAAACATAAAAAATAAAAGGCGTCATTACTGTGCACCCATTAGAGGCGCATGCAGAACCTGGGATCAGGAAGGCGTGACTTTCCAGGAGCCAAGGCTGATGTTTCCAGTTGGAAGGTACATTTGATGGTGGAGCTGTCTTGCCCACGGATTGGTGTAAAACCATTTGCTTGGGAGGTTAAACTAGACTGGTTGAAAAATTAGGTAATGAAGGGTAGATAAATAAAACCAAGAGAGGGATAGACAAGCTAACCCAATGGCTCAATTCTCTTCGCTCACTGACAATTCTGTGGGTGTTTGATGAATAAGGACCCGCAGCACATCACCTGCTCCTCCTTGCTAGGCGCTCTTCTAAAACAGCTGGGGTTTGATGTGACAGCCAGAGGATAAATTGCTGCCTCAGGAAATGCTTTGCCTTTGACTGATTGCTGAATGGCTGGCAAATTAATTTTGGCACCTTTCCCTAAGTCATTTTGGTCCCATTCCTTCATTTTTTCTGCTGGGAAGTGTGTCTTCGCATTACAGTTAAAAATACGTTGACAACACAAATGTGGAGAACAGCATGTACTATTTTCAGAAAGAAGTTATAGGCTGGGGTGGTTCCATTTTATATAATAAAAGTGATGCTTTTATCCTCTGCAAGGAAGCCTGAAGGACCCTTTTGGCTGAGCTCGAAATCAGTAGTAGTCCTTGTCCACCTCTCCCAGCCATGGGCAGGGCTCCAGGGTCTCAGCTTTTGAGTCCTTGATGAACTTCTGGTCTGGTATTCCCCCTTAGGCACTTGTATATGTCAAATCCTCTCTGCTGTCCCCCTCTTCCCTGGACATCCCCCTTGAGAGCATGAACTCTGATACCTGTTTGTACCACTGATTGGCTTTGTGACCTTCAGTAGGTTACTTAACCTCTGGGTGCCTCCGTTATCTGTGGAATCCTAATGCAAATAACTCCCTCCAGTCTCCCCAGATATTTTTGTTCACTGTCATTTTCTTGGTATTAAGCACAAGCTTTTAAATTCGGCATAATTGACCCACTTTTTCTATCCTAAGAATGCATTGACAGAAGTAAGGGGAAATCTCACTGTTGTTTTTGCTTTTCCAAAGTAAGTTGAAGACACCATGCTTGGGACCTAGAAAGATGAACTTTGATAGGAGGGGACAATTAAAGCTTTTTCATGGGTGTGAAGGTTGGGGTCTCTTTTCCCAGGTCCCTTTCCCTGACATTGCACCACAACGTCATAAGGCTGGTCCTCCCTCCTGACACTCTTGATGTGACTGGCCTAATCCTGTTCTTGCTCTAGCATAACTTGTCTTTCTTCCCTTTAAGGATTAAAGGGTCTCAGTAATAATTACAATTACTAATTCTTCTACTCCCACATTACACATGTGGATTTTAACCCTTTTAAATTGTGGTAAAATGCACATTAACATAAAATTAACCATCCTAACTATTTTCAAGTGTACAGTTCCATGGTGTTATGTATGCTCACATGGTTGTGTGACCATCACTGCCATCCATCGCCAGAGCTCTTTGATCTTGCAAAACTGATGCTTTCTACCAGTTATACAATGATTCCCCATGCCCCACCCCCACCCCTGCAAACATCTTTGTGCATTCTGCTTCCATGAATTTGACCCCTCTGGGAACCTCAAATAAGTGGAATTATAAAGTATGTGTCTTTTTGTGACTATGGTATTTCAGTGGCATAATACCTTCAGGTTTTATCCATGTAGAATTTCCCTCCTGATCAAGGCTGAATAATATTCCATGGCAAGTGTGGACCACATTTTGCTTGTTCCTTCGTCCATCCAGAATCCCTTGGGCTGCTTCCACCGCTCAGCTATTATGAATAATGTTGCTATAAGCGTGGGTAAACATACAAGGCTTTGAGATCCTGCTTCTAGTCCCTTTGCTTATTTAGTGATGATATGGTAATTTTCTTTAGTTTTTTGAGGAACCACCAGTCTGTTTTTCCATAGCAGTTGAACCATTTCGTATTCCCAACTACATGTCTTGAAAAGATATGAATGTAGCAATTTTGTACTTCCCTGTGTGTGTAAATGCCTCCATCAAAAACCTCAACAAAGAGTTGGCTTTCCATGTGGAAATAGTGTGAAAGTTGGAGACATTTTTAAGCAGAGTTAAAATGATGGGTTTAAACTTGTCAGCATGCACACAGTTGATTCAATGCTAGTATAGCGTTGCAGATATCATCTGAGAATCTACATATGGATGTGAAGGAGGCTTTTGTCTTACAGAATGATCTGTGCACATTTTCCAATTATTCGACTTTTAGTCCTCAAGCATTTCAGATGAGCCACAAGGGCAATGAACTTTGTAGGAAAAGGGATTCGGAAGAATCAGTATGAGTCAAATATGTGTGGTCAGATACATCTTAGCCAGACATGTCTGCTGCTTTTGCCAGCAAAGGGGAAAATATGGAAAAATAAATGCCAGTTTAAATAACTTTAATCAGCTACTAGAGAAAGTATTAAAATATGTAATTGGTTCAATAAACATTTGCTGAAGGAATAAATCAATGAAACAGTTTTTGCTAATTTTAAAACAAACATGAATAATATCATTACCTTATAAAGAATCTGTTTCTACTTATTTAAAAATTTAGTGATTAACCTACAATAGAATTTTTGTAAAGAATAATTCTGGTGAGATACTGACCATAATTAAAGGAACCCTGTTAAAGCCATAGTAACTGAGGAATATCACCAGCAAATCAGGAACAATTAACATAAAGGTTCATATTTTAATTATCTTTGAAAATTAATTGTAATATTTAAATTAGAACATAAACAACATACTATTAAAGAAATATCTGTTCTGAAGGAGTAGGCTAAATTCTTATACTTCAGGAATATTATCCACCTATAAAGCTCTGCTTAAGGATGAATAAGTAGCAATACTTTATATAGTATCCTATTTGCCAGTGAAATAAATTATGATAATATGGTTTCCAAAATATTCTGTAGTTCAAAATTTTTATTAATGCACACTAGGCTTTCTTCAGATTAGTTAAAATTAGTGATAGTTTTTATCTGAAAAAATTTGTTGGCATCTTAGATTTGGAGAGATTAAAAGGTTCATGCTTAGTTCATGAACACATGACAGTTAATATTTATGATCTTGCTAGATAGCAGTAGAAATGGTCGAGTGGCTACTTTCTGAAGGAGCCCACTCTGGGGAAGATCCGTGGGCAGATGACCAGCGCATACCCAGCAGCCCTGCATAGCCCGTGTCTCGTGTGGGAGCATGTTAGAAGCAGCTTAGCCTTAACCTACTTAACCTAATTATACCCAGGCTGATCATGAAGGGGACAGATCCTTTGTAGGCAGGGAGATTTCAGTTTATTTCTGATTTTGTTCTTGACTTTTGTATGCCCCGGCATCACCAAGTAGATCATGGCTGTCCTCTTTCCCACGGTTTCCATGTCTCCTTCAAATCCAAATGTTTCATTTCTCCCAGTCAATGGACCGATTAGCCATAGGCAAGATGCCTTTGAACACAAGAACAGAACCAGAAATTAGAAAGAGCCACTTCCTGTTGCCTGGGCGGCTTCCTCTCATCTTCCTCCTACCTAAGCCTCCTCAAGAAGGAAAGCCTGGGAGACAGCAGCTCAAGGACACACAGCCTGCCTGCAGGGGGAAGTCCCTGGCAGCTCTCAGCTCCCTCGGCATTCTTGTTGTGACTCCCTGTGTTTGGTAAAGATTGATCCCTATGGGGCCGGGAATGGGGCTCAGTGGTAGAGTGCTTGTCACATGCCTGAAGCCCTGGGTTGGATCCCCAGCACCACACACACACACACACACACACACACACACACACACAAAACAAACAAACAAAACAACGAGTCAAAACAAAATTGAATACAATGTAAAATCCTTCCAGAAGTGCATAGCATGAATAGGGTTGTTGGGAAAACAGGTTGAACTTGTTAGTTGGTAAAAAAAGAAAGAAAGAAAGAAAGAAAAAAAAAAAAAAGAAAATACTTATTTTAGTGACATTTGGAGCAAGAGCTTTCTGAAACATTTTACTCATTGTGACATTCGAGGTAGGATCTGCTAAATTGTATTTTCCAGAGTAGAAATGTATTCTTTTGTTGTAATATATACACACTCATTGTAAAAGCCTTCAGATGATACAGAAATCTAAGGAAAAAATGTTATTCTCCCTTTAGAGATCATTGTTAGTATTTTAGTATAAAACTTTCCAGATTTTTTTCTGTGTCTTTACAAGTGTTCAGTTGACTATAATTTTTTTAAAAAAAGGATCACACTATACACATTTTGTAATGTTCATTTTTATAAAATTACTACACAACTGCCCATTTTAGTCATAATTTTAATTGATTCTCAGTATTCCATTGTATAGTGTGCTTCTAGACAATACGTAGGGTATTCTTGTGCCTAGCTTTCTGTATTTGTGTACTTGTTTCTTTGCTATGAATACTTAAGGTATAATTGCTGTGTAAGAGAGTACATGCTTTTACAAATTTTGAAAACTATTTCAAAATCGCTCTCCAAAATAACTTGTATTAGTTGACTTGTCTATCATTATTGTGGGTGAGTGCCCATGTCTCCACACCCTTAGAAATCATATAGGTTGAAAAAAAGAAACTGTACTTTAAGGGGATGTCTTTCAAGTCCTTGAGTTCAGGGTCACTGCGTGGGTACTGTGGTTTTGTTTCTGGTTGCTGAGGTCACGGTCATCTAACCAGTGCATTTCATTTCTTTGCCACAGGCAGTACCTCGCTTCCTCTGCAGTCTGCAGTCATATTTTAAACTTTCTTCCTGTGTTCTCTTTCAGATTGAGGAAGACACATGGCAGAAATACTACTTGGAAGGAGTCTCCAATGAAATGTACACAGAATATCTCTCCAGTGCCTTCGTGGGTCTGTCCTTCCCTACTGTTTGTGAGTAAGTGACTGTTGACTGGGTGTTCATTAGCTCTCAGGGATATTTAATGTGCCCTTCACAGAAAGTCACCCACCTCTGCCCACCACAGTTGGGTCACTTGGCAGTTACTGAAGGGGTACTCTGTGCTAAGTCCAGCGTGATGATGAACAGGAACGTGAGTCAGTGCATGGTTCCTGCCTTGGGGATTTCCCCTGGCCTCCAGACCTGAGAATCTGGGACTTGGATCCATCATTTGTACTAACTCAGGAACTGCATTTAATCTGTTTATTTCAAATTGTAATCCTGTGATGTAGGCATATGTATGAAGGGTAGTATGAACACTTTTCTCTCTAATTTTATTTTATTTTTTATTTTTTGGTCCTAGGGATTGAACCTAGGACCTAACACATGGCTCAGCATGTGCTCTACCACTGACTGAGCTACACCCCCAACACTCTTTGATTTTAATAGTGCAAAAACAAATTGTGCCAGCCCCTGAATTAAGGGATTTTTAAAAATACTTTTTTAGTTGTCGATAGACCTTTATGTTATTTATTTATTTTTATCTGATGCTGAGGATCGAACCCAGGGCCTCACACATGCTAGGCAAGCGCTCTACCACTGAGCCACAACTCTAGCCCAAATTAAGGGATTTTAATCTGTCTTCTGATCAAGTCAAATTATAGAGACATGAGAGAAGCTGCTGAAATAAAAATATTCAAAGTGATTTCACCATTCACTGGGGAAACATGGAACCAAATGTGCAAAAGGAGGCCTTGAAGAAGCCCTTAGCGATTCAGCCCCCACGTGGGCAGCTGCTATGCTGTAGCAGTAACAAGGCTTAAGCTTCCTGCCCTGGCCGGCAGGATGGAGCAGAGTACTCAGCCTCTGCAGGCAGAAGAGGTGGTCAGCTACAGGGATGACCTAGCTTCAGGAGCTCCAGACGTCCCCCATGAGGCAGGACAATGCTTCAGATTCCCCACTTAGAATCTCAGGTGTTATGTTCAAACCAAACCAGGACTTTGTGCCCTGTGAAAACACAAAAGCCTTGATGATCTGTTGACACTTTAGTCTTGGGATTGATGATCTCTGTCTCACTGATAAAATCTGGGAGGAAAAGGGGGATCTGAGAACCCACTGGGCTGAGGAAGAAAAACCATTTCCTTGCTCTCCCTGTCAATTTACAAACCAAGCCCACGTTCTGGACAGAGAGGTCTGAAGGTGCCAGAACAAGACCGAGCACCCTTCACAATAAAGGGAAGTCCAGAGGGTTTTCGGGGTTGTCTGTGTCATCATCTTCCGTTCCCTATGCAGCGGGGAGGGGGACGGAGTGCTTGGTCGCTTCGTGTTTACCTGGAGACTCTTGTCAGCAGACGCAGCAGGTGCACTCTGCCAGTGCCTGGCCCAGACCCTAAGCACTCCAAAATGGTTTGGCTGTTTACTGAAATTTCTCACCCTGTCTCTAAGCGAAAGTTTAAATGTTAAATGGACTGGAAAAGTGAATAGGTAATTGATTCGGAAGGAGTTATTTTCTGAAAACGGATGCCCTATTGTAACTCCCGCTTGCTCCTTTCTTTGAGAGCTATTTCTCTTTCTGCCGTGGGAAGAAGTTAACCATTCAGAGGCACTGGGTCCTGGAATGCTGGGGCTGTCCCGGGGGTTTCTCTTCCTTGGAGCTCAGCCTGCCTGGGATGGAAAGACCAGAGGCCTGGACGTAGAACTGGTTTTACATAAAGGAAACTGAAACATCATTTTATGTACATATATATAATGTGGGGTGGTCTGAGCCCACAGCAGAGCTGCCAATGTCAAGGGAGGGGTCCCACAGAGTTGGGGGTATAGGCTGGGGAGACTTGAAACCGTCTTGCTTGGCCATTGCCTAGTGTGCGCCTGACACCAGTGACCCTGCAAAAGTCCCCTGGATCTTCCTGCTTTCTTGCCTTTCTCTTATTCTGCCCGTGGAATCTGAGTCAGTTCATTTTAAGACTAACAAGAAGGGTGAGGACTGCCACCGCTAGAGGCTTGAACTAGGATTCTCATGAGGTGCATTGAACTGAGACATTTGCCCTACAATGTTTCATTTCTTAGAAGATTGTGGCCAATATTTATTTTAAAAAATTTTTAGAAATATTTTTAATAGTTGTTGATGGACCTTTATTTTATTCACTTATTTACATGTGGTGCTGAGTATCGAACCCAGTGCCTCACACATACTAGGCAAGTGCTCTACCACTGAGCCACAACCCCAGCCCCAATATATATATATATATTTTTTTTTTTTAACAAGTAGTATTTCACACAAAAACTGAATTTCTGGCCCTTCTTGAAAGTCCACTGTAACCATACAGGACCTGCATTTCTACAAAATGACAACTGGTTCCTGTGTGTTATAACACAGGGGATGTACAATCTCCCCGCTCCTGATGTCTTCAACCAGGCCTGGGTGACATCAATATCCCAGGCCTGGCACTGTGGACACATGATCTTGTCAACCCTGACCTGTGGGTGGTGTGAAACTTCACTGGCCTTCAGCACCAGCTCAAGAGTGAGGCACAGGTGGATATAGTGCTGCTTGAATATTTCCCTTGATTGATTTTCACATTTAGAATATGTCCCACGGAGGAGAAAATCACTCAGACCTACCCTGCTATCAGGGAATCGGGTGTTTGTTCAGTAAAGCTTCCAGAATACAAAAAAAAAAAAAAAAAAAAAAAAAAAGCCAACTTCTGATGTGAGTGAGAATGTGTTCAACTTAGTGCTATTATTCCTTAATGCAATGATACAGCAGAGGTGGAACTAATCAATAAAGAAAGGACATTTAATGAGATTTAGGAACATCCCAAAACATTGAAGCTCTCCTCAAGCATTTGATTATCTGGAGGCTTAATTATCTGTGTTTTCTACTTTAAATTAAAGAAAAGCCATAACTCAAAGTTACCAGCAGTTTAATGATAACACTCTTCAATTCAGGTTAATTAAAGCACAGCCGTAATTAGAGTGTAGTGTTGTATATCACCCGGCTGGCGCATAAGTATTTTCATTACTGTAAGAATTGGCTATTCAATTTCAAGATGACATAAAGGATGCCAAAATATATTTTAGGCTGGTTCATGGAGAAGAAAAAGAATTGGAGAATATTCTGGGTATAATAAAGCACAGATAAAATATACAGATTTTCAGAGCAGTTTCTGTAATTATGTGCTGCACTAAAACAATATGCGGCCAATAATGTCTTAAAGCATGAAAAGAAATAAATTTGTTCTTCCCCTGGGCTGGCAGAATGCCACTTTGCAGGGTGGGATCACTGCACAGGAGAGCTTGGAGTTTTCTCAGTCTGTCTGTGAAAAGATAAGGGGCCAGATAAGTAGGTAAAATTCAAGGTATTTGCCAAGAGAACAGAAAGGAACTGGAGGAAAGGCAGGAGGGGCAGAAAGCCCTCAAAGCTACCTTCTTTAAAATTTCAAGCCCAGCCGGGTGCAGTGGCACATGCCTATCATCCCAGTAGCTCGGGAGACTAGGCAGGAGAATCGGGAGTTCAAAGCCAGCCTCAGCAATTTAGGGAGGCTCTAAGCAACTCAGTGAGACCCCGTCTCTAAGTAAAATACGAAAAAGGGATGTGGCTCAGTGGTTAAGTGCCTCTGAGTTCAATCCCTAGTACCAAAAAAAAAAAAAAAAAAAAAAAAAAAAAAAAATTCAAGCCCAGTGATAACTCTCTCGATACTCTATCCAAGATGAGACTCACATCAACTGCGTACTTTGACTTCTTGGTACCAGCTTTTGAACTGCACTGTGTGTGTGACCAGGAGATGTGGCTTTGTTCTAAAACCAGAAGCTACTTTAAACAAAAACAAAATCGTATCTAACCTTTCATCTATATTTTCTCATCTATCCTCATAATCATCCTATACCGTTTATATTAATGTAATTATTCCTGCTTTATAAATGATGACCCTGGACACAAAGGGTGTGGGTGCCCCCTCCAAAGCCCCCTGCCAGACAAGTTACAGAACAGGACTCTGACCCTGGCTTGTGCAATTGGAGTGGCTTGGGGTAGGTGCTGGTTGAAGGCTGGCTTCTTAGGAATTTCCTGGGGATCTTATTAAATGGAGTGACATCTAGGCTTCATCTCCAGATGTTGATGTCTGGTGCAAGTCCTGAAAATGTTTATTGTCTTAAACGAGGAAGCCAGTTGATTCTGATTCAAAGTCCGAGGATTAGAACCTCCTGTCTCATGATCCCAGCCCTCCACTCCACACTCTGGAGTTACCTCTTCTTCTTCCCACTATGGGCCGAGTACTGGAACGTTGAGCTTCCTCCCATCATTTCCTCTTCATGTGGGGTATTGTGCAACGTTCAGGGACAGGACAGAGTCTGCACTTTGCAATGCCAGGAAAACCATTGACTGGTCTCCCCACACCCCAGGCCTAAGCCAAATCACTATAGAGAAAAGAAGTGGAGGTGCTGAACCCTTTAATGCCTGTGGTCAGGTCTCCACTGAGGGTAAATAAGGCAGGATCTGGCTGGGAAGAACAAATTAGCCCACATGGAGAAAGTCCAGGGGAAGCAAGGACGGGTCAGGGCCAATCCCTGAAGTCATTGGCCTCTTTGAAGATCATGGCGGGCACAGCCTGGACCTTCCTCAGGATGCCCACAGGACGTTCCTTCCAAGGGCCAGTATCTCCTGAACCTGTGTCCTTGGTTTTGCCCCTGGGCCATATGGCAGTAACCCCAAGGCATAGGAGCTTTGGGACCTAAAGGAGAGAGAGCATTCCGTTGTTACCTGAACACCAGCAAACCATCTGCTCCTCCCACCACCTTCCTAGGCAAGTGACTGTAAAAGTGCTGGGGCCAGCACCAAACCTGCAGGGAGAAGGGCAGGGTCCACAGTAGGATGCTGTGGGAGGCACAGAGTGTGAGCCACAGGGTCCCAAAGGCCTGGGCTCAAACCCCAGCATGGGCCACTTGCTGGAAATGTGATTAGGGGCAAGATGTTAGGTCTTCGTGTACCCCCTTCTTCTGACACTACCAGATGCCTGACCTTGGACTTGGTGTGCACTCCCAGTTTCCTCATCTCTGAAATAGGAATAATATTACTTCCCTCTTAGTACTAGTTAATATCACTATCCCCTCTGCTGTCCCACTTTTTTCTTCCACCCCTTTCTATCCTCCTAAAGTACAAGCATCTAGAAAGAAAGAAATACATCTTGGCATTTCCAAGTTCTGTTTACTCTTTCTATTTAGTAAATTCTCCTTCCTATCAGTCACCAGTTAACAGACTAATAATTTGGGATATTTGTACCATCTTCCCAAGCTTGGTGCCACTTCTAGAAGAATGTGTTTGAGCAAATAGACGAACATAAAAAAGATTAGTAACAATACTTATAAGTACCAAACGGTTTGGCTTTTCTATGGTGACTTCCCTCAGACCTTGCAATCTGGCTAAGGGAAATCATACCCATCCTCAGAGAGACACAAGGATCCCTGAAGTGCCTGGTGGAGGCCCCCAAATGGAGTATAGATGCTGAGGTTTGTAGGGAAAGCTACCTGCAGGCTGGGGTAACCAGGGGAGGCTTCCTGGAGGAGATGCCTTTTGAGCTCTTCCTCCTAAAGAGATTGGATTCAGATATGGGTTAAAGAGGGAAGAGGGCATTCTAAGGGGTTGGAAATTGGGATGGGAGACTGTGCTACGTGGGATGATCCACACAATTCTCTGAACACTTGGGTCTCTGAGATTTTAGACTGGAGGACAGAGACACAGCAGATATATTCTGACACGTGATGCTTTGGGGAGAAACAGTGATGGTGTTTTCATCATGAGAGTTAGCAAAGGTGAGGATGCACTCCCCTGCCCCAGGTAGAGAGAGAGAAAGAGGAGGCAGGTGGGCAGCAGGAGCCACAGACAGCCAGAGGCTGAGCAGCTGGGCTGCAGCAAGAACTCGGTGTTCTAGGTTCTGAGTCCCATGGTGAGCCTATCAGTCAGTCATTCATCACTTGAAAAATATAAAAGCTTAATTGTATCAGGTTTTTACAGTGCAGGGGGGGATTAGGACAAAAGATGTCTATGAAATATGATGCGTCTCTCTGTCCCTCTGCAGCTGAGGGAGCAGTTAAAATTCAGATTTGATGTAGATTACGTTATGCTGGGTGACTCGGGGAGTTCCAGCCAGATCTTCCTCGCTGTGATGAAGGGCACAAGTTCTTTTCCTCACACCCAGGGGCGAGCGTAGATGCTGCTGCGCTGGTTTCTGACACTGCAGGGAGATTCTCTGACTCCTCTCTGCCGACCTGTGTTCAGAAAATCCTGGAATTCAGAAAGTCTTGCTCTCCTGCGTTGTTTTGCATGAGCAGATCTTTCAAAAGAAGCCTCTTGTGAAAACTAAGAATGTAAGACTGCCCGGAGAAAGCTGAGCCTCTTGCCCAATAAAAACGACAACTCATTCAACCCGAGTCCTGTGAAATAATTAGATTTTTCAAGAAAGACATCCAGATTTGAACATGGAGCAGAAAGAAGCCGGGCAACCCCTGTTGTTAAGTGATAGATTTCTTTAGCCTGGCTGCAGAAATGGGCATTTTAAGAGAATTTATGGAGGGGCTAAAATCTCATCTTCTCAAAACTGTTTTCTTCTCACAGACCTGGCCCTGTTCATGCTTCTTCTCACAGACCTGGGCCTATTCATGCATGTATCATGGAAGTACTGTAATTAGGGCTTAACATATATGAAAACAGATGTGAGGACAATATTGAGCATTATTTCAAATATATGGTCCAGTAAGGTGACCAGTAATCCATCTGTGTGTTAGTGAATAAACCAATGGCCATAAAATCTATAGAATCCTTGAAGGTAGACTATAGAGGCAGTGGCAGGCCCAGAATTCTTGACAGAGGAGTCAGGGAGTGAGCTGAGTTGGAACTGGGGCCTTGACTCCATGCTGGGTGTATTTAGATTAAATGTGCAGTTTTTCTTTATATTATGTTTCTAGTTAATATTAATAGCAGCACTTTCTAGAAAGTGACTTTGTTCACACTTTAGGCAAATGGTTATTGTCCGTGTCAATGTAATATTTTTTTTTGTACCAGGTATTGAACCCAGGAGCACATAACCATTGAGCCACATTCCCCTCCCCCCTTTTTAAATTTAGAGACAGGGTTTCACTGAGTTGCTTAGGGCCTCAGTGAGGCTGGCTTTTGACTCACGATCCTCCTGCCTCAGCCTCTCGAGCCACTGGGATTACAGGCATGTGCCACCACACCCAATTTGTTTTTTTTAATTTCAAGTGCTTTGGTGTGCTAGTGGAGTGTGTGTGTGTGTGTGTGTGTGTGTGTGTGTGTGTGTGCGCGCGCGCGCGCGCGCGCGCACATTTGAGACTAGGGGTATTCTAAAATCTTCCCATTGCACCCTTACCAAAGCATTGAAGGAAAGGAGTTTAGCAACACCTCCATAAACATTTTAAATCGCTTCTGTTTTCTTGGCGCTGAGTCTTAAAAATTCTGATGTTTTAAAATTTTTAACTAGATGTTTTTATCCTGAGAAGTTACCCTTACAAATCAAAGCTCCTGAATGTAAACATTATCCATCCTAGCCCCTTGATTGTAAGGACCTGGTTTCCCAGAGTGCAGTGTTTACATCAAATCTACTCTGGTTACATGCATCAGCCTGACAATCCCAGGACCCTCTGAGTAGCCAGAGAGGGGCTGGTGCTTCAAGGAGCTGCTGCTTCTATCTTCACCCACCTTCCTCGTGGGGTGAGCCATCTTCAAGAGCTCCAGACCCCATCTTTGCATACTTTTCCTGAGCACATTAGAAGGTGCAAACTCTATGACAGGTTTCCATGCTTAATTCACACCAGAAAGTAATCTTTCCAGTCAAGGGGGCTGACTTAATGGCAAGAACAATTTATTTCCCTCCGGGTAGGTAGAAACAGTTGGACTCTAATTCTTAAGAGCCTTTGTTCAGGAACATCTGGGTTGAAACTACTATAGTTAACAGATGATGCTGGCAGTAAAAAAAGAAAAAAGAAAAAAAAGATTTTGTATAATGTCGTTGTCAAATTTGGTAGACCTCTACTTAATAATTATCAGGAAAGCAATCTAACTTGTTATTACAACAGTTTTATTGCAGATTGTGGGTTTAAGACCTTTTTGTGACAAGTGGCATTTTTTTCTTGAAAAAATAAGTCATTTCTATTCCCCTGTAATTATTTTTTTGCAGCCAGTGACAACTTCCTGCTTTGGACATATTGGGACATTTTATTTTAGAAACCAAGAATTAAATTCTTGCTAACTTATGGCTGATCTTATCCAATTTATCATGCTGTGAAAGCTTCCTGGTATTTTTTTTTTTCCTTACCTCTTACCTCTTCCTAATGCTTCCTGATCCCACACTGGTCCTCTGTACCTTGAAACACAAATAGTCTGGATAAATCAGAGAATGGCTATAAGGATTGGATGACTATTGCCTGTCCTGCTCTACATCAACCCCCAAATGGTGTTGAATGATTCAAGTAAATATTGAACCACAGGACATCATTTGGGGTGGTCTAAAGGCATATTCTTAGCTGTATACCCCTTGTAACATGATCTCTAGAAGATCCCAAGGATAAATCACTATGTGGATCTTAGAATCAGACTTGCATCTTGGCACAATAGATCCAAGGCCAAGATCTCAGAGCCCATCATTGCTATTCTTTCCTTTGACATCCTTCTTTTCCAGTCTGTCAGCCTGGACCAAACAAGACAAGCTAAGAAGCATCTTGTCTCAGGACCCTGTACACCCCTCCTTTATTCTGGCTAAACTTTCCTAGTTTTCTACTCTGTCCCTTCTCATTCACTTCAGCCCATTCATTTATTGGAAGCTTGTTCTGTGCGTGTCTCAAGATGCCAGGGAGCAGAGCAGGCATCCTGTACTAGAGATGCCCAACCTGAGTGAAGAGAGAGAGAAGCAAAAGATCAACCCCATCCACTCCCCTTTTTCCTTGCCTCCATCTCCTCTTCCCTGCTGGATACCCCCATCAGAGGCTGCACCTCTGCTATATCCTTAAGCCCAGGACCCTGGCACTGGCCACCTCCCTGTGGCAAAAAACGGTGGTTTGAATACTCATAGTGGACCCATAGTTCTGCTTCCAGTCTGAATCATGGTGTATCATTCAATGTATTTTGCAAAGTTCCTAACAATGCCCATTAAAGCAGGAGTTAAAAATCTAGATGCCCATAGGGGGCAGACAGTTGGCAACAAAATGTGAAGAGTGAGGGGGTCTGAGACAATAGGGAGCAGTGGGGACTGTGGCACAGTGGAGAACACATTCCCTCCAGGGGCGGGTGAGCGAGTGCTTCATTAGCACCAGTCCTCTTTAGCCGTATGGATGGTGGTTTCAGTGTGGCTTTATCTGATTTTGCAAGGAAACTGAAAAGCCATTTTTCCTTTAATGTGAAATCACCTGTTGGTGTCTGTTTCCAGCTTTTAAAAAACACTATTAATGACCAAGAAGAATGTGTCTGCACATTTTGTGACTACCACTTCACTTTCTCTATTCTTAAGTGAAGCATCTGTGTAGCACACTGCATTGAGATGTGATTTCCACATTCTTTAGGAATCCAGGGCCTCATGCATGCTATGCAGGTGCTCTACTGCTGAGTTATATCCCCAGACCCACTTTTGTCTTTTTGGTGTAAAAGCCATTGGACATTCAACCAGTTGCTAGTTGCTTTGCCCTCTTTGGACTTCACCTTGTTTTCTACATAAGAAGGGCAGGATGCCCTTGGTTTACACCACTCTGTGCCTCTCCTCTCTCGTTTCTCCTTTGGTCAGTGAGCAACAGCTTGTTTTCGGCTAAAGGGCTTCTTAAAAGGAGGCTTCTATAAGGGAGTGTAGAATCATCCTAGAAAGTAGGAAAGTTTTGCCGGCATCGCAGTGTATGCCGGTGATCCCAGCAACTCAGGAGGCTGAGGCAGGAGGATTGCAAGTTTCAGGCCAGCCTGAAACGTGGCCAGGCCCTGAGCACTTAGCAACACCCTATCTCCAAATAATAAATCACAAAAGTGCTTAGAATGTGGCTCCGTAGTTCAATCCCTGGTACCGAAAAAACGAAGGAGAAAAGAAAATGTTAGATTTTTGGATTTAAAATTAGAAGAGGGCGTAGAGATCTGCTGGTCCATCCTCTATAAGGTTAATGAATATGCACGAAGTTGCATAGATTGTGTTGACTTTCTGGCATTAGGAAGCTCCTTTCCCTTTATATCCAGTTAGTAAATGGCATTATAGTAACTAGGAATAAATAATTCACCATTACTCTGAACAGTTTTTTTTTTTTTTTTTTTTTTTTCTCACCAGTAGGCTTAGGTTCACAAAAGCAAAGTGATTAAGATCTTTGATCCTGTGAGCTACCAAAGGCCCAAATTGGAATGGTCATTGCTTATAGGATAACAACAAATTAACCTTTGCATAATCCGTGCTAAGTGAAGATCAGCTTTCTCCTTTATTTTTGGTGGTTTTTTTTTTTTTTTTTTTTTTTTTTTTGTATTTAATGACTATTTACATTAGATAGTAGTTTCTTAATCTGGCAATTTGGTCTGATAAACATTGCATAAACTACCTGATTTTTAAAAAATAATTTAAACTCCAGAAGTAGCAACCCCATAAAGGATGTGTGTTAGTGGAGCTCTATGGGACATAAATTAAGAAGGGCATTTTCCCTGCTGCAGTTGGACATGTGTGCTGGTGTTTCAACAAGCTGCATAATCAGCACAAAACCCAGGTCATTAAAGTCTGCAGGCAGGAATCAGAAAACCTGCAAATCACTGGAGAGCCCACATATGCCTGAATGGAAGTGGGTCGCTGAAATCTGTCTCTTGAAGGCAGAGCTGGGAAACCAGGACCTTGCATGTAGCAATGAGCAATTGGTCTCATTCCTCCTGGAGAGCTCGGGGCCTTCTCCAGCACTGTCCAGCCTGACTATGTCACTTCCCCATTTAAAACCAACTAAGGGACACTTATTCCTTGGAATATGCTGCAGACTCCTCGCTGTGGCAAAGTTCTTGTGACCTTGCTCCCACCTTGCTCTCTGGCCTACTCGCTATCACTCTTGGCCTTGCTCACTCAGTTTCATCCTCTCTGGCTTTATTGCTGTTTCCCAAACACCCATAGTTCTTTCTTGCCCCAAGGCCTTTGCACATGCCATTTCTATTCTGCAGGAAATTCTCTTCCCATATCATTTCATTGCCTGTTCCCTGTGCTCATGGTTCTGCACATCCTCAGAATGGCCCTCCTGGACTGTCATGGGTGACACACCCTTTGCCATTCACTCTGTATTCTTTTAGGTTGTTTTCTACATAGCATGTCATTTTCTGAAAATTTATTGTTTATCCACTGGTATGTTTGCTTATTGTCTCTCTCTGCCAATGCAAAATCAGCTTCACTGGAGATGAAGATGTGTATACTGCTGGGCATTAGCTGGACACCTAATATGACCACTGGGCGAGTTACATGGGTTTTCTGAGCCTTAGTTTTACCACCTGTAAAATAGAGATACTAGTAGAAGTCTGAAGAAGTGGGGTAAAATTTCCCTCTCAGGGATATTGTGAGGAATAGAAGGGGCCGTTAAGAAAGGCCCCGCCTCTTGCCCCAGCACCTTATCCCCCATGTAATTCTGGAACTAAATAACCATCAACTCTTTTTTAAATCTATCCATCAACCAAGGTTTTATTATCCAAAAAGTCCTTAAAAACATAAAGTGATAATGCTCATTGCAAAACCTTGTAGTATATATGTGATTCATTTTTTGTTTATGTGAATTTTTATTTCTGAGTATGTAGATATATTTTTGCATATGATTCTATGGTGTTATTTATTATTTTGCATCTTGTTTTATAATAGTATTTGTTGATTTTATATTTTGAAATAGTCTTCAAAAAGTTATTTTTTAATGTATATGTTTTTAAGATGTTGATGGACCTTTATTTTATTCATTTATTTGTATGTGGTGCTGAGAATCAAACCCAGTGCCTCACACATGCTAGGCAAGTGCTCTACCACTGAGCCACAACCCCAGCTCTGCAAAAAATCATTTTGAATGCTGCCTAGTACCAACCTTGCGCCATTTAAACACTGCCTTATTATTGGACACTTAGGTTGCTTTGGATTTTTCTATGCTATATAAATAACACTTCCTTGAACATCTTTATATATAAATATTTTATGGCACCTCTTATTATTTTCTTAGAATTAAAACACAGTAAGCAGAAATCATTTCTTTAATGAGTTCTTTATATCAGTGGGTACATTCTCTGTGCACTATGGAGAATTCTAAACAAGTGCAAAACTTTTCAAGAAGTTGCTCCGGTGGAGGAGGGAAATTCAGACACGTGAAACCAGAAGCAACCGGCACTGGGATAAAATGGACTCTAGGCCAAATGCTGTGGTTACAGACGAGGTGCTGGAAGAGTCCTGAGAATAAAAATCAGGGGTGGTGTTACCTGGAGGACACCCATGGCTTGGAAGATTAGATGTGGCATGGCCTGGGGGGAGGGGCCGGAGCAGAAGAGAAGGCATTTGGTGGTGGGGGGAGGCAGCAGTGAAGACAGGGAGCCCGGAAGGAGCCAGCCACAAAGCACTGGGCAGATGAGGTGAGACAGCTTGGATAGAGCCAGGAGTGACAAAGCCGTAGTCATGTGCTGGGCACTTACACGGAAACAGAGTATTATTACCATCATTCCAAGCACACAGGGGTCTGCTCGGAACAACAATATAAGCCATTTGTACAAAAGACCGAAATGGAATCCAAATAACAGGTCCAGCTGCTCCAAACCTCTCCCTCCCCCTGTAGTTAACATTTTACTACCCGACTGAGTAACTAATGAATCTGGCCCTGTGTAAATCCCCAGGCAGGAATCCCTGCTTGGGGTCTGTCTAGACATACAGACCTGAGTGCAGTTTGCACTTTGAACATCCAGCACCTTATCGCTCGCAAGAAGTCAGGTTTAATGGGGAAGAGGGGGGGCTGTAGTTTCTGCCCTCTCTCTGGCACTGGGACAGCGGAGTGAGAATCGCCTTGGATAAGGACTGTATCAGTAGACTGAAAGGTCACAACGGTGTCATTGTGTGACTCTGCTCATCCATGAGCACTGACTGTGAGGCTTCTCCATCTCGTTGCAGGCTGTGTTTTGTGAAGCTCAAGCTCCTAATGATAGCCATTGAGTACAAGTCCGCCAACCGCGAGAGCCGGTAAGTTGGCCGCCTCCCAGCAGCCCGTTGACATCTAATGCGTGAGTGTGCATTCTGAGAACTTTCGGTCCACTCCCTCTTTTTTATGCATTGTTTATTTGCTTGGAAGCTGATGCAACACTCTCTGACCCTATAGAGTACACTTCAGGCATGCTCAACTGGACACTGCAGCTCCTGTCTCAGACCAGCCTAGCATCCCAAGTTCAACTGGGTATCTGGAGAGGATTTCCCCAGGAGGGGGATGAGCCATTCAAGTACCTTCACCTGATCACACACCAATGTGGGCATTTTGCCCTCTAATCATAAAACCAGGGACCATTTCTTGAAACCCTTGTTTACCTCTGTGAGCAAGAAGCAGGTGGACTCGGGCCTCCTTTACAATAGGCCTGGGGTAGAGCCATGATGGGAGACACCAGCCCTCTTGATAGCCAAATTACAAGAAGCCTATTGTGCACCATATGTGCTTCTCCCAGTGCAGCAAAAATCCAGGTGGCAGAATATCAGCTTCATGTAAATTAACCAGGAGAGCAGAGCTCAGGGGCAGGAGCCCTCTTTATTTATTTATTTTGCACTTAATTATGTGCAAATCAGACTGATGAGGGACAGGGTCTGCTTGAAATAGATAACACACCAGTCAATACACGGGATCACGGCTGGAAGAGGGTGTCATCATGTTAACATGGAAGTTTGTTGATGGGGTATTGAATGCATTGCAGATAAAATAAAAAGAGATGATTTTTGCTCCCCACTTCTTATCAATAGTTCTGGAAGAAAGAGAGCTGGTTGAGAGAGGCTCTGGCTTTTGTTCTCTGAAATGACATATCCAGAGTCTGTTTGTTCCTCCTGTAGTAAATTCCTACAGATAGATGCACAAGCGTAGAATGCGGACACCTGCCGGCACACAGCTTCAAAACTGAGCAGATGCAGGGTGAGACTAGAAGGTTCCTGCTATCATCATTTAAGGAGTTTTCATTATCTGGAAGAATGCCCCAGTAAAGCCAGACTTCCAAATGTACAGTCTGTGTCTATGACCCCCCCCCCCCAAAAAAAAAAAGAAAAAATAAAGAACCCACAAAACACTGGATTGTAATCCAATCCAATCCAATGTTTTCTCTTATCTTAACCACTGGATCAGATGGCATGCAAAGTCAATCTGATCAAATGCTGAACTACTTTGAAAATCCAAATCTACCCAGAGGAAAATGAAGTGGTAGATTTGTTGGCCCCATGTAGAACATGGCTCTAGCAATTAACAGATATGTATATATGTATACATTTTTCTTTTCCCGTTGGCAAAGTGAAAAATATTGGGAAAAAGCTAAGAGGGTCCTGGCTATTTGCTGTTCAACAGATAAGGTGGAATATTCCAGGGTGACTGTTTGCCCATGTTTTGGCCAGTCCTCACCTGTACCTGTTGGGGGGCAGGGCTTGTGTGTCCCGGGTTTTTGCAAATTATATTCTTCACATTGCCAAATCAGTAAATCTTTGTGTAACTCCGTGTTCTCTCTTTATCACTTTTGTGCATTTCTCCAAAAAGAAAAAAAAAAAAAAGTGTCATGATGATGCAAATCATGTTTTTCCTACCATTCCGGAATAACTTCACGGCAGGAGACTGCTTGATAAACCTTGACCAATCTCCCACCTGCTGCCTTTTGGTCACAGGGAAAGAGAGGGACAGGCAGTTAATGGTTTGGTGTGAATCCACTGTCACCATTCTAACAAAATGAACTCAGTGATCTCCCTGAGGACAAAATCTCTTTTTTGATGGGCCCTCTAATTGATTCACAGATCTGAGATGATTTCAACAAAGCCATATTTATACATATGTTTTCAGATCCCCCCCCCCCAAAAAAAAAGGTGAAAAAGAACTTGTTTGGCTTTGTTTCGGCTTTCTGTGTGCGGTTGCCAGCTCTGATCCTCAAGTGTGGCTTGGTCTCAGTGTGGAAGCACTTTGGTTCTTGTGGGAAAAGGTGTGTCTGAGGGAATGTGGATAATGCCCCTGAGATAACCCAGGACTCACCCAACATAATGACCATGTTAAAAATAAGTAATTTTGGATGCTCCCTAAGAAAACAATTTTATTTTTTTCTTCATGTAAAAAGTCCCCATTTCTTTCCCTCTCACATTTTGTAACTAACCAGGTGTGGAGAAGCCTGCCTCTCCCCGCCTCCACACCCTCTTGCCTTCAACCTGTGTTTAACAGCCTCCTTTGTTGTTGGTTTCACCCCATGATACTGTTTTCATGCTTTGCTGAAAAACCTTGTTTTCACATGCATCCTTCAAGTGATTTGAAACAAAGGTTTTATTCCTTCTTTCCTTCTGGTGTCAGTCAATTTATTATCAAATTGTTTGATTTTAAATTCTTTTCTTGTCGTTTTTGCAGAAGCCGAAAGCGGTATGCACTCTTCGTTAACTTTCCTTCCAACCTCCACCCTCTGTCTTCACTCCTAACCACAGGACTAACCATTTGCCAAGAATTCAAGAAGAGAGAGATTATATATATATAGATGTACATATATATAATCTCATTCCCTTGTCTAGTGTATATATATGTTAAGCATATATATATGTGTGTGTATATATATATATCCCCCTCTCCAACTAGAATACATGAATACTGAAAGTAGCCTGCTGTTCTTGTTTGGTTTGTTGATTCTTTTGGACGACGCACTAACTTCTTTGCAGGAAACTTAAAACAAGAAAAGGCATAATCCTATTTTCAATCAGGGCACCAATGATGGGAACAAATACTAGTAGAGTTGAGAAGGAGGATGCTTCTCTCCAGCCCTTTGTGTCTGTTTCTGTATTGTCCTAATGTGTCTTGGTGTCCACCAGACGCGGGTGCCATTTTGTCCACATCCCACATCCACGTTCCTGGTGACCTCCCCCTTCCTCTGTTGAGTTTCCACTTTGTAGAGCAGAGTTTCTGTCCTTTAACCACAAAACAGACACCGACACCGAACCCTTATGCTTTCATTTTTTTCTTATCCTTATTGTGGTAATCTCATTTTAAGAATTTAATTCCTTGGGCAGTGCTTGGTAAAGATGAAGAACGCTGCTAACTAAATTGCGAGTATCACACTTGATTTACTGAAGGAGTGCTGTTTATTGGGACAAACTCAATATTTCTTAATAAGAAGTAGCTCAACTTCTTCCACCGTGTGACTTCATCCTGTTTTGCTGCTGTTTTATGTTGCATGAAGCATGACGAAATCATCATCAATGGCATTTTTTTTTTAACTTTTTGGTTAAAATTTCTAGCATAGTTTTTCAATAATGTGTTCTCTAAGAGAGTATTGTTGAAAACAGATCGTCACAAGGCCTACTTGTTCATCTTTCCAAGAGTTGTTTTTCTCCGTGGTTGTGATCACTGTCCTGTGTTTGTGTTTGTTCTCATGTGGTGTGTGTGTGTGTGTGTGTGTGTGTGTGTGTGTGTGTGTGTAACTCTTTCCACAGTCAGCTCTCCTGTGATTTTGGAGCAAATGTATAATAGAGGTAGCTTCCTGTCAGTTTGGTATTATTGATATGATCCAACTGCGAGAAGTTACTGCAACACTTTGCATCTTCAAAGGTCCACAGTGGTTGCACCTCTGCTGTTGGCTTTTGGCCTTTGAGTCTTTTTATCTTGTGGTGAAGGCATGATGTGATGTAGGCATGACTTGTCCTAAAGTGACATGGCTTGCTCCCAGAACCAAATAGCTGGCATTGTCCTTCTCAGATCAGCTCTCTCTTCTCCATCCCCATGTGGCTAATATTTTCACATGTGCAAAATATATTTTAAGATTCTATTTCTAAAATTATTGAGGTGGATTTGGGCTAAACAAATCCTTGCCAATATCCCCAGGGGACCGAGGTGTTGGTCCTTTGAGTCTGATCAACTGGGAGCAACCTGTATTATGTTGTCTCTATGGAAGTGAACTGGGCTTAATATATTAAAGCATGGGATACGCAACTGTGCTTCCTACACATATCCTCAAGTAAAGCGTGTGTGTCTAGTTGTGTGGGACTCCAGCAGCACATATTGAAAGCCCAGAAGAGATGAAAAGTTCCAGAAAGGTGATATGGTTTGAGACTTGGGGTTTCTCTGAGCTGTGCCCTAACACAGCCCACAAACTGCAGTGCAGTTGGGCTCTCTTAGAGAGGACACGTTTGGTTCAAACAAATCCCAACTGAGAGCAATTGTATATGAGTGTGTGTGATCAGACAGGCCCATCCCAGCGGCGTGAGATATCTGGGCATAGCATGAGCTGAAGTCCTAGTTGGTTCTTATTTGCTTGCTGTAGTTAATGAAGTCCCATTAGTTTGCTGGACACAATTATAATCACCTTGTTATTGAGTGTAAACTGTATTCTCATATGAGTCATGATATTTTCTTAATTGCTTGGGGAATGGTACATGACACCTACCAGAAATGGAGGGGCAGGAGGAAGATACACATATTTGTCCATAGTGGATAAAAGAGTTTCCTTTAAAACAAGATCTGTTTCACTTGAATTGCCAATCATTTGTCATCTCCCTAAACAGTAAATAGGTTATGTTTATAATGATTGAAGAAGGGATCACAAATCACTAAACATTTCCTTGTTGTTATTTGCAAATGCTGGAGAAAAGGGAAAAAAAAATCATTGCTCCCCCACCAAGCCCTGATCCTCCAACCTGAGCAGTGTTCACTGAGAAATGCCCAATAAAAGGAGTGCAGATGAATACCTCTCAGAGAGTCCCAATGCAGGAGATTCCTGGTTGGACTGATCCCTGCTACCCCATTCCACGAAGATGAGTCTTATGTTTAGGAACATATGTTCCACTTCTGAGTGAGTTCTACTTTCAATATTGAAGTCAGTTGTTCCAACTGCCCAAGTCACTCACTGTTTCTTTGCATATTTTCATATTTATACTTAATGCCTCTCAGAGATTATGCGCTTGGTAACCAGTCTGCCAGAAGACATTCCTGGGCTCAGCCTGACTGGTGAGAACTAGAGCTTGGTTTGGAAAGAACTGAGGCAACTACCTTTCATCTTATTCGAGAAGGAAAGGAAAACTCAGAACTGAGACCCATGACTTAAAATTTTCATTCATTCAACAAGAGTTGAGAAGTTCCTCTTGCATGCTACTGACAGAAACTTAGAAGTAAATAGAACATGATTATGTTTTTCACCCCTCTACTCAGTGATGGGTTTCTTACAGAAAATATGAAATTTCTGTGCATACTGATGGTGGATGAAGAATAAGTGTAGATATGGAACTAATTTGAAGGCAAAAGTAAAAGGGGCCACACCAGCCCTGTGCTACCAGCTGTCACAGGGTGCTTTCAATTGAAACCAACAAGTTAATAGAAAAGAGAGGGTAATTTATATGTTCCTTGAAATGAGGGAATGTCTACCCCTGCCAAGATGTCCTTATTGGAATTCTGCTAATGGATATATGGTCTTCTTTTCTTAGAGGTTTTCTGGATATTTCACATGACACATCATGAAGTTTATCTCTGATAAGCTAGTGAATTAGATAAAGTTGGAGCCAGAGAACTGATTTTAAGTGGCACATAGGAAAAGGGACTTTTGGCAGTCATAAGAACAAAATGAGTTAACATTGAATATTCTTTTTTTAAAAATCTCCTAAAGAGATTTTTGGAAAATTTTATATATTTCCATTAGCAGGTCAATAAAAAATTCTAGGGATAGAAGGCATTTTTCTGGAAAAAGTAAGAACAGTTACTTGTCTAAAATACTAATGTTTTTATATTTTCCAGAAGAGGAGGATTTACACTTTATTTAAACTTTCTAGATTTGGAATGTGGATAGAAGATTTGAAATCTGAACTATCAAAAACAGTAAGGTATTTCCTGAAGGAGTATTTGGAATTCAGTACTGTTGCATAGGAAATGTTGTATGTCATGGGTCCCTGGAAACAGGGGCATGTGCTTCTTCCCCAAGCCCTGAAATATGAAAGTTGAATCCAGCACAGCAAGTGTCTTTATGCATCTCAGTTTCTTTCTTTCATTTTCTCAAGGGCTGGGATTATTCTTTCAAGTCCCACCCAGTAGGCTGCCTTATCTCTTAGTATCTGCAAATGGTGCTGCCTCACACTTCCCATAAAGACTCTCTTAATTCTCCCATCCCACCCACAGGGAGAGATGCTGGGATTGCACAGTCTCTGAGGCCATTGGAGATGCTCTCTGTTCCATGTGCATCAGCCATAAGATTTAAGGGACAGGAGCTATTCCATGTGTTGCTAAAAGCCAGTCTGAATGAGCTCATTTCCAGATGTTATGCAGAGATAAAGTATTTCAGGTGCTGCAGTCAGGAAAAGGTTTACTTTCTGAGTGGGTTATTAGCATTAAGGACAAAGTGGAGGTTAGAGTTGTGGTCCTATGAGAGTTTATTTACTCTCATTTCATTTTCCAACAATCTTGCTCATAATTAATAGCAAGCATAGATTAAGGACCTACTATATCTCTCAGAGAATAGTACATAGTTTAATTTAAAGACACTGTAAACTAGTGATTATTTATCCCCATTTTACTGATGAATGAGTCTTAGCTGTATCTACATGCCCAAAGCCAGGGATCCAAACTGGTGAGGCCTGACTTGTGCACCTGAGTGCACACCACCATTGGAAAGTTATGTAAGGTGCATGTATGATATGCTACAATGAAACCCTCTCTTCTATGTAATTAATATGTACCAATAAAAAATAATAACAGTCAGTAGTAAATCTGAGATTTGAACACCAGTGTGCCCTGTGTTAGTGCCAATAATCTGTCCTTTCTGGCACACTAACATGACCAAAAGAAGCTTGGAGTCTATAATGAATGATCTTAACTTGTTCTCTCTAGAACACCAATCCCAAATTTTTACCAAGGGCCAATTCTTGTTCACTATTGATAAAGAAGAAAGGAAATGAAAAGAAACTTATCATTGATAGAAACCTTGCTATCATCATATTTCACAATGGCAGGGTGGGTTCGCTCACTAGAGTGCAATTAATGAGGCCCACAATGTTAGGAAAGGCAGCCGGGGTCTATGTGAGGCTTGTTTTGTGCACATGTGTCGCCAAGATGATGCATGTCACATTTTCAATTCCATTGCTCAAATCGTGTGAGAATTTTCTTTCCCTACTCAGAAGCTTTTCTTCCATTCTCATATTAGAAATGTAGACTTTTCAATCTTTAAGGAACTAGCTTTTTAGGCTCTAGAAGTGCTTGGGGGTTTTAATGGATGCCCTAGTGCATCAACCTGCATTGTACAACCCTGTAACTTTGTCTCATTACAGGCAGGGCATTTTGATAAGAAGCCCTGTATTCCATTCCATGGGGCCATTTAAAGAAACTCTGATAACTCTATTGAAAATGAACTATACTTGGGTGTTTTTGTTTTTTACAAGAATAAAATGCTAAAAGTAAAATGAAAAGTAACAATACCCAACATGCATTGAGCTCTCTATACATTACCTTACTTCATTTTCTGAAGGAAGAGTGTCATTATCATGAACCTCCTCTTGTAGGAGTGAAAGTTGAGTACTAGAGTTTAGTAACTTGCCCAAATGCAGACAGCAACTCAGTGGCAGAGCTTGGCTTTGTACCCAATTTCTGATTGCAAAGTCAGATGTAAGAGCTGCCTTGCAAGAAAAGGAGTTAAGAAAATGAGCAGAATTCAGACTTCCACCTTTCTAAAATCTATTTACTTGACTTTGAAAAAGAAATGAATCTAAACTGTATACGTTCTGACCCTTTCCCCTCATGATCATGCTACATCAGAGGGCCTGTGATACCGGTGTGTGTGAGTTGTCAGAGGCTAATTAGGAGGTCCCTGTACAAGGCTGTTGCCCGTTATAAGCTGTGCTATTTGTGTGGACTACTGCTTTCTGATTTGGAAGGAATCTCATTGCTGCCTGTGGTTCTGGGGCAGAACAGTCCAATCTTCATAGACTCTTGCTACTATTTAGTGTTAATAACAGTGATGACACAGGCCTGGTTTCCATCTGTCAGGTCTTGTTATAGGTAATGGTGGATGTTGTAACCACAAACAATTATTTGTGCAGTAATGATCTGCTCAGAGCACTCCCAACAGAACAAAAGTTCACCCAGGCCCTTCCTGTGCTGCTGCAGACAGATCGCTCTTGGCCACAACACTTTTCTGGAATAGTTTTACCAGCAGAAAAAGATTACGTGTTAATTACTGTCCTCCATCTTGGTTGTTTTGGGCATGTGAGCACTTCCTTTAGACCGATTCCAAATATCTTTTACCTTAATCACCAGCTTTTCAGATCAAAGAATACTTCTGTTGTCTATTGCTTCAATTAGAGTCACCAATTCAGTACCCATTAAGCCCAAAGCCTCTTCTCAGTCTCTGGGTAAAACATTCCCGTATTCTGCTTTTGATCTGCAGAAAATTAAACTTGTTTGTTTTGCCCATTTATTAGATTAGGATACATTTATCTCTCCTGTCAGTCCAAACACAACTTGGTCAGCTAGTCTATTTATACCACTTTGAAATAGGACAGTGAATATTTAGCTTCCTACTTCCCTGCAGGGCAAGGTTTTTTAGGGGTAATTTTCATTTGTTTTCTAACTACAGTTTGCCCTGAATAATATGCTAGCCATACATCTTACTCAAACACCCCTTACATTTTTATAAACAGCAGACTGGAGTCATTACCTGTATCCAACTGCTGCCATTTTTCTTTTAAACTGCCTGGCTAGACCCAGTTCTTCCTACCTAGGATGTACATGGAATCTATTTCCATGTCCCATGTCCTCATCAATGCTTTGAAGATATTCAGTTTGCTTCTGTATTGGTTATGGGTAGCTTGTACCATTCCCCAAAGTAACATGTGGTATGTATATGTACATGTTTCTATATGCATATAGGGGTCCCATTAATGCTCTATCATATAATGGAAAATTAATGTGGCAAGAACTTCATTAGAACACTGATGTTTCAATGTTGAGCATAAACAGAGTTTCAAAAGGGATGTGTTGTGAGGAACTTTGCTTCACATCCAAGGCCCATGATGGCAGCTAGACTGCCCCAATGTGCAAACCCAGCCCTAAAGCAAAGACTTGCTTTGATTTCCTCGACTTAGAGTATGCCAACCCAATATTCAACCAGTAGAGTTTAATGATGACATTCTCCAACTAAATGTGTGGGCCAGTGAACATCAAGCTCTAGAGAAAACCTTTGGAGAAAGCATTAGACTAGTGGGGCCCCTATAAAAACAACAGTATGGTGTTGCCTTCTTTACTCAGAACATGACCTCACACATGTGTCTTCTTTGTTTGTTTTTGTTCACTGAGCAGTATATTAATTAATCCTGGAAACCACCTTAAGATCCAAGAAGGTACTTTAGGATTTTTCATCGCAAGTGATGCCAAAGAAGTTAAAAGGTAAGAGCTTTATTTCCACCCAACCTTTCTTTCTAGCTCAGCCATAGAAACCTTGATCTTCTGAGATGGGCATGCTTCCATATGGACAGGACTCTGACCCTCAAAACTACTTAACTATTCTATTGGCATCAATTGGTGCAAAGTTTAAGAAACAGATATTGTGCTTTCAAATACCCCCTTGTAGACTCCTTTTCACATAGTCAATACCAGATCTTTAAATTAAAATAATAAATTTTTAGAACTAGGAAGCTCAGTTACCCACTGCTTCATCTTACAAGTGAAGATACTGAAGCCCAGAGAGCAGAAGCTATGGCTCCAAGTCATCCTGATTCTTGCTGACCCAGAGTGACTGACTGGACCAGAGAGCTGGTTCCTTGTCTAGTGTTGTCAATATTATCTGGGCAAACTTTCTTGACAGTTATCAGTGTTTTATTCTAAGTGCCAAATAAAATTTCAAAGAATTTAGATTAATTTCAAATAATATGTCAAAATAGCTCTATTTCTTTTTGCAACCTCCTAGGTAAGTAGCTACAGTCTCAGGTGCAATTGTGTCATCTCTATAGGCTGAGTGCAGGATTTCATCGTCCTCGGTTTTTCGTGGCATATTTGTATCCTTACACCCGTTTAAGTAGCTTAGGGAATCACAGGGCTATTGGTTCTATTCCATCAACTTGGAAAAATTTATTAGCAGGAATATGTGATGCCAACGTCCAGGCAGGTCACTCACCTCAACACTAATGTTAACATTAAGTATTTTAAGTCTTTAATTATTTACAAAAGTGTACTGTCTTCATTTAATGAGTTTCTACTCAAAGCCAGCCCTGTGCTAGATGTGCTACTTTCTCTATGGCTTCTTTTCCAAATAACCCTGGAAAGTAAGTCTTTATAAACACCAAGGGCTTTGGCTTCCTCACGTGTAAAATTAATATAAATGAGGCAGGTGCAGTGGCTCACACCTGTAACCCCAGTGGCTCCGGAGGATGAGGCAGGAGGATAGTGAGTTCAAAGCCAGCCTCGGCAAAAGCAAAGCACTGAGCAACTCAGTGAGACTCTGTCTCTAAATAAAATACAAAATAAGGCTGGGGATGTGGCTCAGTAGTTGAGTGCCCCTGAGTATAATCCCTGGTACCTCCACCCCCAAGATAAAATTAATATAAATGATTTGTCCAAAGCCGTGGAACACACAACAAATGGCATAGCCCTGGTATGAACTGTTTTTTCCTTTTCTAAAACCCAGTCTCTTTCTGCCAATCTGGTAATGCTGACATGTCCTAATAGAGGGCTTGCTGAGTGCCAGCTCTGTTCTGGGTACTAACTACCTTCTTGGTGTCATGAACTCACTCACTCCTCATGTAATCTTCCAAAACAGGTAGTGTGATTACTCCCCATTTTGTATGTGAGGAAACTGAGGCACAGAGTGGCCAGTCAACTTTCCCAGAGTCACACAACTAGTGAGTCATAAAGCCAGGATTTAAATCCAGGATGTCCAGTTCCAGGGCCTGTACTCTTAGTTATGTGGTGAAGGAAGAGAGAGAAGCTGACGAGCTAAGCACAGAACAATGAAACTTGACAACTGGTGCTTATAATTTTCTTTCTTTCCACCCACTCTAGCAAATGACCCATCCTAGTTAGAAAAAAAAAATATTTAGGAAAAAGGAACGTACAGGGTGCATGAGCATATTTTTCTTTTTAACTGAACTTTTCCCTAACTCAAATTTTCTTCTGTAAATTGGGAAAAGATTAGCATTATTCATTGTGGGAGAGAAGTACCTCCCTACCAGTTCATGGAACCTAGCTGTTCTTCAGAAGTATCCTGAGAATGAAGTTCACAAAGATGGGGTGGGGGTGGTGCGTGGGGTTGACCCCAGCCCAGGCTCTCTGGAGGGGAAGGCTGTGTTCTCATGCAGATGCGGGACACAAAAGCCAGAAGCACATCTCAGCACGACACGCAGGAGGCTGGGGAGCACAGCCGGGCAGTACATCATGAGCACCTCCCAGACAGCACATAGAACGGGAAGCTCCCATTTGTGTAATTCTATTTCCTATTGCATCTCTCACTAATGAATGTCACAAATACCAGGCAGTCCAAAAAACAAATTACCTCCTATATTAGGGAGTGCAATATGTCTCATTTCTGTGCTTTATGGTCTTCACAAATACATGCTGACACAATCAGCTACAACCAGCCTGTAATTTTCCGTGGTGTGTGATGTGTCAGAGCAAATGCTGTCAGTTAGGGGATTTCAAAGAGATGAAGACTGCAGAAAACCGCAGAAGGACATTGGAGATTTGAATGAAACTAAACAAGTTTTGTAAAAAAAATGGAAAAATAGATTATGACGATCTAATATTGAGTTTGCACCCTCGGCTGCAGAAGAGAAACAAAAGAAGTTAATGAATTCTAGTGCACAGGAACTTTGAAATGCAGTGCTTCAGAAAAGAGGAGGGAAGCCATCCAGTTCCAGTCTTCAAAAGGTCACTTTGGGATGGGTGTTTGGGAAACTTGTCCTTTACTCCTTGTCCCTAAATATTTTTGTTTTTAAATAACCTTGGAACATGGTCTCATAGCTCACTGATTCCATTTGGCTTGCAGATATGATGTTTGTTGGAGTCACAATTTTAAAACATAAATCAGTTGCCAAGGTGAAAAAAGTCATTTGCTTTTATATGAAAATTCCTTGTATTGATTTCTCCTGAAAAATTGGCAATCATGAGAGACCTTCTCATATTCATGCATTCACTCATCAAATTCATCCATTCACTCATCAAATTCATTCACTCCTAATGCTTAGGAGGCTCTGCACAGGATGGGGCAGGGGGGCAGGGAAATGGTGACGAGGAGTGGAGAGGAGTCCCTGCTCTCATGAGGCTCACATTCCAGGGAGGAGAGAAGTATAGGCTTTTAAAATTCGTGGTGAATGCCGGGTGTGGTGGTGCACGCCTATAATCCCAGCACTTGGGAGGCTGAGGCAGGAGGATCGCATGTTCAAAGCTAGCTTCAGCAATGGCGAGGCACTTAGCAACTCAGTGAGACCCTGTCTCTAATAAAATACAAAAAAGGGCTGGGGATGAGGCCCAGTGGTCAAGTGCCCCTGAGTTCAATCCCCGGTACCAAAAAAAAAAAAAAAAAAAAAAAAATTCGTGGTGAATGAGCAAACACAGTTGCATTGCTGATTTGTTGGGTGCAGGTGAAGGCTGCTCTGAAGGGTAGCATCTGAGCAGAGATAGAAATGAGGGGAGAGAGACCCTCATATAGAGACGAGGCAGGAAGAAGAGAGATGGTGGTAAGAACATCCTTGTGTTCAGAGAACAGAGGACGTGTGGCTGGGGAAGACATGCAGGGAGGGTGGTAGAAGACGCGATGAGGAAGGCAGAGGCTTCTCTCTCCTACTTTGCTAAGAGTTTGGGTTCACTGATGATTTTAAGCTGCAGGTGATGTGGTCTGCTTTATATCATGATGCAGTCATCCCCCCTGCCTTGAAGAGGATGGGATGTAATGGAGGTGAGAGACTCAGAAACCATTGCATAGCATAGGTGAGAAATTAGGACCACAGGACCATTAGGACCATATTCAGATAATCTACAGGATCCATTGATGAGATTGATGGAGGAAGTGAGGAATCAAACATAGGGATCCAGGCTAAGGCCTAGATTTGGGTTGTAAGCATTAAGTGTATGAGAGCTCCAACTTACTGAGATGGGAAGAACTGGAGAAGTCTGGGCTGGTAGGAGGTGAAGAATTCTATCTGGCCTATGGTAATTAAGTAGGAGATATGTATTGAACATACACATGGAATTAACATAGAGTCAGGTGCATCCGTCTAGAGTTCTGGGAAGAGGGGAGGGCTGGAGATGTAAATGTGGTTGCTGTGTCAGTGAGGGACCCTGCCAGAAACAGATGACACCCCAGATGACACACTTGTGCAGGAATCAGGAGGAGAATCTGATGAAGTGATTATATGAAGATATGGGCAGCAGGTTAAGGAAAACCAACAACAGGTGGCAAAGCATCTCAGAATCCTCCATAGGCAGGAACCACTTTAAGCCCGAGAACTGCAGGGACAAGGGGAAGGACTATCCAAAGCTGGAGAGAGAGTTTGTGGTGCAGGAATGGCGGCCCAGGGGGAGGTATGCCCTTCAGTGGAGAAGTGTTGCAAATACTATTCCATGACCTGGCAGGGAGGGAACTCATCTCTTCCCACCCTCCAGTCTCCTTAGGGTTCTTGTTATTGGCCAAACACAACAGGAAACCAGAGGATCAGAAGGTCCTAAAGGCCAGGGGCACAGATGGAATGGGCTTCTTGACAATGTGTGAGGCAAGGTAATCAGCCGAAGGCTATTGGAGGTAGTAGTGAGCCAGAGAGGAAATGGAGGGGCGGGCAGGGACAGGCAGGGAGAGCTGTTTTAAAGGGTAAGAAAGGAGAATAGAGTTGATCCCAGTAGTGTGAAGAGGCCTCTGGAATCCATGGCCATGGATTTAAGGTGAGACCCATGGGTTTTCATCCCCAGCAACACTCTGCTGCTCAGGTTCAGGTGTACAATAAGGCAAGGGCATGGCCAGGTGTGCACAATGGAGGGAGAGACAGGTGGAGAGGTACATGCTACCCATCCAGTTGGGGATGTGTCTTGACCGTGGTCACCCCAATCCTAGTTTCATTTCACTCATTAACTTTATTTGTGTCACCCTGGAAAATCTTATGGTGAGTGAAGGAACCCTGGTACAGAAAGGAAAACTGCATGACCTTGCTCACATGTGGAATCTAATATAGTCAGTCCATAGAAGCAGAGTACAGGCCAGTCTTGTGTCACCAGGGACTGGGGTAGGAGATAGATAGGGACTGGGGAGTTATTGCTCAAGGGACACAATGTTTCAGTTATCTAGGAAGAATAAGTTCAAGAGGTGTATTGTCCATCAAGGTGACTTTTGTTAATAACAACGTATTAGACACTTGAAAATCACTATGAGAGTAGATTTTAAGTGTTCCCACTACGCCCCCCCCCCAAAAAAAAATATGTTATGTAGGCCTTGTGTGGTGGCACATATCTGTAAATCCCAGCTACTCAGGAGACTGAAGCAGGAGGATCACAAAGTTCAGTACCAGCCTCAGAAAGTTAGCAAGACCTTGCTTCAAAATAAAAAAATAAAGAATGGCTGGAGAGGGTTGAAATTGTAGTTCAGTGGTAGAACACTTGCCTAGCATGTGTGAGGCACTGGGTTTGATTCTCAGCAGAGCACATAAATAAATTAATAAAGTAAAAGTTCATCAACAACTAAATGATGGAGAAGTGTTGCAAATACTATTCCATGACTTGGAGGGGAGGGAACTCATCTCTTCCCACCCTCCTTAAAAACAAAGAAGAAGAAGAATGTCTGGAGACATAGACATAGCTCATCGCTTAGTGCTAAAATGACCCTGAGTTAATCCCCAGTACTGAAGAAAAACAAATAGCCAAGTATGTTGTTTAAGTCAGTTTTACATCATTGGGGCCAAAAGACCTGACAAGAACAACGTAGAGAAGGGAAAGTTTATTTTGGCTCACAGTTTCAGAGGTTCAGTCCATGGTCGTCAGACTCCGTAGCTCTGGGTCTGAGGTGAGGTGGAACATCATGGCAGGAGGACATCGTGGAGGAAAGCAGCTCAGGACATGGCAACCCGCAAGCAGAGAGAGAGCTCCACGTGCCAGGGACAAAATGTAAGCCCCAAAGTCACACCCTGAGTGGCCTACTTCTAGCCAGACCATATCTGCCTGCAGTTATCACCCAGTTAATCCATCCAGTGGCTTAATCCACTGATAAGGTCACACCTCTCCTAATGTAATCATTTCACTTCAGAAAATTCTTGCATTGTCCCACACATGAGCTTTTGGGGGACACCATATATCAAAACCATAACATGTGAAAACATGTGTGTGTGTGTGTGTGTGTGTGTGTATGAGCTTGATTTAGCTATTTCATAACACATATATATTTCAAAACATCATGTTGAACATCACAAATATATACAGTTTTTATTTGTCAACTAGGAGTAAACATTAAGCTTAGAAGAAGAATCCAGCTTTAATTCACTCAGACACATCATCATCTTATAATCTCTTTAGTAGAAGTGTGTTTAAAACCTTGGACTCTGGTGCCAAACTGCATAGATATGAATCCTGGCTCTCCTCCTCTTAGCTGTGTGAACTTGGGTAGGTCACTTAGTCTCTCTGGGCTTTAGTTTCCTTATCTGTAAAAGAGAGGTAATAATCATACCTCTTACAAAGGGTTGTTTGAGGATCAAATATGTTATTGCTTATGAAATGCTTTAGAACAGGCCCTGGCCTATAGTTGGCATTTTATAAATTTGTTATCATTGTTGCCTGTAGTAACGGGGTGGGGGAGAAAACGGCTAAAGAAAGGGGATGCAAAGTTACTTGTTCCAACATGGATTGTATCTCCTTTCCTGTCCTTCCTGTTTTAAGGCAGATCCCCATCCACTGGGTTATTAACCACAGCGCTGTGCAAAACAAACAGCCAGCTAACTTTCCTTTTCTTGCAAAGTGGATGACAGCTGGCATTTAAAGAAATGGTGGGGGCTGGGGTTGTGGCTCAGCGGTGGAGCCCTCGCCTAGCACATGCGCGGCCTGGGTTCGATCCTCAGCACCATGTAAAAATACAAGGCATTGTGTACAACTAAAACACATAAGTAAACATAAAAAAAAAAAAAAAAAAGAAATAGTGGAAGGGCTTCTCGGGTAGAAAGAGCGTTGGACTTGGATGCAGAAGTCCTGGGGCCAGCCAAGCTCCACCATCAGATGACTTTGGGCAGGTCATGACAACCTCCTCAGTTTTCAGATGGGGACATTGAGCCCCAGAGATTTGGCTGCAAGATCCCCACAATCCCTTCCAGTTCCCAAAGTCTGAACATTGGTTTCCAGCCAGTGCCAGTCGTAAATGCAGGTCCTGTGAAAAACATAAAAAAAGGAATCTTGGAATCAAATAGTCAAGAATTGTGTTTATTTCTTTAGCCCAGTCAGGAAAAGACCATGTTTGTCCCTGGAATTCAAGTTCATGTTGGGAGTGGTAAAGGTGCTAAGCCAAGGATTTTATTGGTTCCTGGATCCAAAAGGTTGTAAGGTTGTTCCAGTGAATTTTGCCACCTCCCCAGTATGGATACTTCTCTACTTATCATGGGCTACATCCCAATAAACCATCATAAGTTGAAAATATCATGGTCAAAAATGCATTTGACACACCTGCCCTAGCTTAGCTTAGCTTAGCCTACTGTGCTCAGAGCATTTACATTGGATGACAGCTGTGGATGAAAACCATCTAACAAACAAAGCCTATTTTTATATTTTTTAAAAAAGGTTAGTATCTCACATACTAAGTAGAGGTTCACTTTTGCACCATCCTAAACTGAGGGCCATCTATATCATCTGCCCATACTGTTCTTCAACACCCTGTGATCTTCAACGGCACTGTAATGGTCTTATTTCTTCCAAAGTATCTTTCACACAGCCAATGCACTTTGTAATCCCATATTGACATCCAAATCTGATTAGGGGATTTTCTTTCAATGGCTTCTTCTAGGGCTCCTTCTACCCACCCCATTCCTCTGCTTAGCTGTGGTCAGCTGAGCTTTGCTCCATGGTGAGAAGAAAGCCTTCACTTATTACATGTTATCAGGGCTACATATATCGGGGGTGGGTCCCACCCACCATGCAGTGAAATGAGCTATGAAATCCCAGAGGGAGTTTGACAGAGAAACCACTAGACTTCTTGCATTTGTTGTTCCCTCTCCAACCTCCTCTCAACCCTCTCTCACTTAGGCTAACAAGAAAAGGTGCTTTCAAAGTGACAAGAATAATGTTTGCATTTGACAGCAGAGCACCGTGCTTGTCCCCCTTTAATGTACATTTGAGCAGACTGTGGGACTCTGGAGTTGTATGTGGCTTCCCCACCCAAGATTTAGGGCTGATGGTTCATGTGTCCCGACAAAGAGCATCGAGTGCTGTTCTCAAAAATGAAAGATAGGCAAGCAGACACAATGTGTCTCATCTGCAACCCTTCTCCCAGTTCCTCTACAAATGCAAGTTTATGAAAAGAAGCACTAACTCAAATCACAGAATCCCGTGTTTGAAATAAATGGTCTTGCAACAAACATTTCCGTCTGCAAATGTCTAAACTTTTCAAAAGATTAAAGGAAATTAGTGCTGGCATGTTTCATTAATTTGGCACCACCGCGGAGGAAATGTGGTACTCATTTCATTTGGTTGGATTATGAAATGTGTCAGTTTTTCCATTCTCTTTCTCCAGGGCATTTTTTTACTGCAAGGCCTGTCATGATGACATCACAGATCCCAAAAGAATTAAAAAATGCGGCTGCAAACGGCGTAAGTAGTGTTTTTTTTTTCCCCTCCCTTCCCTTCTCCTTCCTAGTCCCCAAATTCGTTTTCCTTCCCCTTTCCCTATTAAAGAAACATTAAACATCAAGAGTTCTCTTGAATATGTTTATGTTTCACACCACAGTTTAAAGAAATATGAAATATCCATCCTTGCTTTGTTAGAGGATGAAAAATCACCACCATTAGTACCTAGAGTGATCTTAGTACCCAGTCTCCATTTCTTGACTCTAGAGATATGTCCAATCTAATGTTCTCAATTATGATGTAAAAAAGTAGGACACCCAGCCAGCTGCTGTAGTGCACTCTTATAATCCCAGCTACTCAGGAGGCTGAGGCAGGAGGATCGCAAGTTCAAGGCCAGACTGGGCAATTTAGCAAGGCCCTGTCTCAAAATTAAAATAATGAAGAAGAGATGGGGGTGTACAGTTCAATCCCCAGGACCAAAAAAAAGAAAGAAAGAAAGTAGGACACCTAAGATTGTACTAGATGGAGTGCTTTTGTGTAGTGATTTCCAGTGGATAGGAAACCTGTACATAAAGAGGGCTGTGTAGGGCTGAGAGGGAAACTGAGTCTGAGAGCTCAGTTTCCAAAATGCGAATTGACTCTCTTTCCATTTGGAATTCCTGTAGGCTTTAGTACCAAAAGTCAGAGTTTTTCATTGTGACTTTCTTGGACCACTCCAAGAAAAGAACATGGCTCTAGCCGAGGGTCTTGATCACCATTGTCCCAAAGGCGAGCCTTGAGCTTGTTGCTCTTTGGGGTAGATGGATCGGGCTGAGGAGCTTCTGGCCTAGCCTGTAACATGCCTCTTGCAGAGCAGCAGGGGCCTCCGCGATGAATCCGAGACACTGGCTAGGAGCTCTCCAGATACCAGGACTTATTGTTTTGGCCTTGGGAAGGCCATGCCTTTTGCAGCAATGATGCTGCATTGTCTAGTAGAAATTGTTCTCAACCCTGGAGAAAGCAACAATAATGAGGCCTCCCTTTCCTTTCAGTGTTTGAAGAGCTCCTTGTGATGGCAGCTTTGATCCTCACCATAACCCTGTGTAATTGGCAGGGGATGTTATTAATCCCATTTTACAGAAAGAGGCAGCAAGGCTTCCAAGTTTAGTGACAGGATGAGACTGCTGGTAGCCACGCAGCCAGTGTGCATGGATTTAGGTCCCCAGAGGCCTCTCTTGATGCTGTTCTCTGAGTGCCTTAATCTTTTTTGCAGGAGGGAAGGGCAGATGGGTGACCTCGGGTTTGATGTGTAGGAACACAGTCATAAAAGATCACATCATAAAATACTTTTTCACATGCAGACCAGACAGCAGAGTACCACCCCTGGATTATCCCAACTAAAACAGGGCCTTTTCCCACTGTGCTTCTGAAGGAGCATATGGAGAACCAGAAAGATAAAAATACAGTTCTGCTGGAGCCCAAAGAAGTTAAATCAATCCCTTGGGCCAGTACCCATAGGGCAGCTCTTGGTCTAGGGAATTTTCTGTGGAAATCCTTTCAGACTGGCTCCCAAACCAGCTAAGTCCTACTATCTTGCTCACCCTCTCCACTGCCTGTTCCTAACTCTGTCACCTAACCAAGATGTATATTTTTTGATATCTTATAGCAAGAGCCTCTGACTTCTTGGGACCTATAAATTTCCCCCATTCTGACATTGTACCAGAAAGAGCATCTGAGAGGCTCAGAAGCAAGTTCACTGCACGTTCAATCTCACCCAGGCTCCATGGCTCCAAACTCCCTTCCCACGAGACAGTCAACCCAGCCTTGCCTGGTTGGTTGTGAATACAGAAGCTCATTTGGCCAGGTACCACCTGGGTTGTTTCTATCAGAAGGTACAGGACATCCCGAGGGTAGAGGTATACAGAGAGTAATAAATACAAGAGGGCAGACTCTTTTGTGAGGAAGCTCTTGTAGTGAGGGGTTTGGGAAAGGTAGGAAAGTGTTGAGGATAACAGTCCATGAAAGGATATTTATTTTTTAGAGACCCTTGTCCCACAGGGATATCAATCAAGTGGCAAGGCTACACACAGCGTACTGATTGAGTGGGCTTTCACACATTTTGGGGCAAGGTGTCATTCTTGGTGCCAGGAATTGAGTGGAGAAGGATATGTCATTTTCACCCTCCTGAGACATTCTGCTAGTGAAAGGACACAAACCATCATCACACCAACACTTAAATAAGCTCAGAGCCAAGTGCAAAGAAAGAGGCAAGCCTGTCTGAGAATGTGAGGCGTCTAGTTGCAGTGCTACTGCTTCCCAGTTTGGAAGGTCAGAAGGGTCTCCGCTGGGAGGTTATGTTGAAGCTGAGCCCCAAGTCCAAGTAGGGAGAAGAGTGAGGGACTAGGATAAAAGTATCTGAGGGATGACAGGGAGGCTGGTGGGGTTGATGGCCCTGGGGAGAGAGTCGTTCTACACAAGATCAGAGAGGAAGGCCAACTGGTGGTAAGATGCTGGGTTTTAGTTATATACCAGGAAGCTGTTGGAAGAGTTCAAGCAAGGAAACCACATCATCACTTCTCAGCTTAAAAGATCTCTTTGGTGTCTGCGTTAAGAACAGACTCGGTCAGCAAGGGAGGAAATGGAAGGATAGAGAGAGAGAGCTTCTTTGACTCTCATTGCAAAACTTAAAGTCCCTCCTAGGACACTAGTGGATCACAGAAGACCATTTTAAAAGTCCTTGCAAATAAGGATTTGACCTCCAGGGTATTTTTCCATCTTGATTCCAGGCAAGCAAATAGCACTGAACTTTAGCTTCATCCTAAGGGAGAGGCACATCATTGTTTAAAATAACTTTATTCTCTTTGTTTCTCTTAAAGTTGGTTGAGCTAATAAAGTGTATGATCTCCCATCATGCAGGGGTGCATGTTGCTGTATAAAGCCTGCCTCTATCAAGCCAAAGCCAGTGTGACAAGGCCCTCGGCTATGAGGTTAATATTTGATAGCAATCAGAATTGTCCAAATGTTGTTCTTCCTAATTAAAAGGGCATAGCCTAGAAGGCAGGATGCCAGTGTGTGTGTATGGGATGGGGGTTAGAATAAAATGAAATTATTGAATAGAAACCTCCCCATGTTAGGTCAAACAAGTAAGGAAACTGGGGAAAATATGTTTTGGTGGCAAAGAAGTTTTCATTAGAAAGAGCTAGGATCCTTGTTAACACACTGGGGAATCCCATGCTTTTGGGTAGGCATTGCCTGGTACCCTAAGTTGGAGAGGGTAGTTGACCTACCTAGTCACTTGTCCACATCTGTTAGTCCAAGCGTTAATAATTCACCCCAAAATAGTCTGTGTCCATGAGGGTAGAGCTAAGGACAGTCCCTAGCTTCCTAACCCTCCTCCCACAGCTTCCTTTGCCCACAGCTTCAATCCCTCCTCCCCCAACCCAACTCTGCCCCTTCCAGCTCTGTCCCTCCCTCCCCATTCCCTTTCATTCAGTAACCTTCAATGTTTCATGTCATATTATCCAGAGAAATATGGAGTGTGGACATTCCATTTCTGGAAAGTCTGTGGTGGTGCAGTTTAACTTTTGCATTTCTTTCCATTTCTTCATAGCTCTTCATCCAGAACATGAGTCCAGTCCAGCTGCCTGGCCAAGGAGCAAGCTCTCAGGCTCAACCATTTACCCATTTCCTTTTTCTGTGTAACAAACCTGGTCTAATGATTTATGTTTTCCCTCCTAGCCTCTGAAAGTTTGCCAAAGGGTAGTCTCCTAAGGGACAAGTCATATCTAGATTGATGTGTTTGAAGGAATTTTCTTTAATTTCTAATCATTGACATATCTTTGATTTATGTTTTTTCTCTTTGCTGCCTTGGGATACGGCCCCTACTCTATTTTAACTGCACACTGGTAGTGATCTATTGTGAGTAAAACGGGTTCCCACCAGCCCGGAGTCTAGTTGCCCTGTCTTTCTCTAGATGAGATACTTCTTTTATTTTCTGTACAGTTTCAATTTCATTTCACTTTTGGTATACATGTTGCATGTAGCAGTGACATCATGCCCCAACTTGCTCATGCCCAACACGGTCTACAGAGTAGCCTGGAGCCAGAGAGTACCTGGAACCCACTCTCCACATATCCGCCCACCCCCAGCCTCTGGCCAGCTTCTGATGCTGTCTTATTTTTCCATCTGAAAATAAGACCTTGACAATAGTGTGTTTCTCTTGAAGGCCTTGTCTCAGGACTTTGAAGGACACTGATTAGACTGGAGTAATTACCACTCTAGCTCTAGATGCCTTTTCCATTGGGGGTCATTATCATGCTTGCTTTGGATAAACTATACTTGGTCTCCTCTGCTGTGGAGCTTAAATTCCTCCCCAGAAGGAAACACATAGGTTACATATATATTCCTGTGTTGTGATATATATATATATATGATGTGCACCAGTATTTTATATGTAAAAATGTATATTTTTATATATAAGTGTAGAGATATTCCATAGAGAGAGGGATGTATTTACTACAGTATACGTGCCTCTGTATACAAGAAGGTGCTTCCTAGAGAATTTAGTGGCTATCCACCTTTGGAATCGTAAGTATCTAAACCGCCTTCCTGGAGACAAGTATTTGCACAGTGGTAATTATTTCCTACAGTCTATGAAGTTCCCTTGCTTTAAAGCAAAGTTTCTCTTTTAGTCAATACCAAGTAGGACCTCCCCTGTTCCTCTATAAGCATTAGTCAGACATCTTGGAAGATTCATTTACTTGTTTAAGTAAGAAATAAAGGCTCATGAAGAATGCTCCATTTCATTAATGAGTTCTGTAGGAGTTTGAATGAGTCCATGTAAGTCTTGGGTGATTCTCCCTCACCCAACCAGATGTGGCAATTGAGGAGGAGCTTTTAAGGGCAGCATTGTACAGTGTGACTTACAGCAACCTTGCTCTCAGGGGCACTATCAATCAGCACAGGGTCTTCATTCACAAACTTTACTAGACTCCACTGAAATTGAAATGAGACTCACTCCAAAACTCATTCAGTCTAATGGCTCTGGAACTTGAAGAAGATATTTCTTCAGTGGGTCCTCTCAGATTCCTTTGCAGCAGAAGCAGCAAGTTGAACATCTGATTTTGGCTAATCTTCAGTGTTTGGAGGGCATGGAATACTCAGTGTGAACAAAACAACAACAACAACCCCCCCCCCAAACAATGACCTACTTCAACTCGATGCACAATTCGCCAAAATTGTCTCTGCAGCTCCCTTCATCTGTAGAGCACAGCATTTGCATAGTCCATCTAACATTCCTTCAGGATTGGAGAAAATGTGATGCCACTCAACAAACAACTCGAGTGCCAAATTTTTCTACCTTTCCCAGCTACAATGTGATCATTGAGGGCAGAACCAACTAGCTCGGAGTGCTGCCTGTTACTGATGTTAACTAGCTTTGTCTTTTCCCTCTCCCTGTTCTTGGAAAACCACCTTGAAGAACTTTCTTTTTCCTCCAGAATGTAATGGGAGGAATTCTGCTAAGTGAAGACATCGTTTCTCATTTATAGGACTCGAAAGAATGTTCTTTGATTCCCAGTGCCACATCAAACAATATACCTCAAACTTAAACTTTGGTGGACTTTTCTTCCACGGTTTATCATTCCAGTTTTCTGCCAACCACATGGAGAGTAGCTTTAGGGTTCATGCTTAGAAATACAATTTCCTTCATTGGACTGATTTTTAAAGGGAGGTTGTGAGCTGAAAAGTGACTATTAGTTGAATCACAATTTTTTTTTCTTTTACACCAGTCTTCCTTTGAATTTGTTCCATTGGAAACCTAAAGTATTTTCCCCCCAGCAGTTGGAAAAGTCCACCTGGGCCTCTCTGTCCAGGGCTGCTTTACCTGCCCCTTCCAATCCACCCTGGAAATTAAGATTTTGCAATTGCAAATTGGCTGACAATTTGGTTGCTGATGCAGGAGGCAGATGGTGCTGGGGATAGGATGGGATCCAACTCTGCCTCCTATTCCAGGCTTGGCTCAGAAGGGCTAACTAGCAAAGAACCTGAGTGTGACAGCTGACTGTCAGTTTGTCACAAGGAAAGAGCAGGAACTATGTTACATCTGCAGCAGGTTTCCTTTCTCATGTTTATGACTTTTGAAAATAGAGAAGAAGTGGTCCAAGTGCACGTCTGAGAAATCTTTCCATTTCAAACATTCAAGAATAAACAAATAGCTTTGATGATGTCCATTAGGGAAATACTTTTATTGTGTCTCTATAAATACTACGAGGAAGTCATAATGGAAATATTGGATGAATATCCACTTTATTGTGGTGAAGAAAAGCACATAAAAGCATTTTCTTAAATTATAAAACTGCTCGAACAGAGTTCTTTGGAAGAAGGTGAGACCCAGGATATAATTCTTGGCAACCAGATAACCTCTTTGAATCTGTGGCATTGATCCAGAACAAGAACCTAATGATGTGGGCCAAGGAGAAAACGGAGTCCCTGGAGGCTTGTATTTCTGCTTTCCCAGAGTTAAGTCTGCCCACAGGGGCAGTTAATTGAGCATAAAGTTCCAAGAGCCCTAAGATGGAATGACAAGTAGCTACAGTATTTGTACCTGCCAGAGACACACTCTTGTCTGCTCCCTGTCTGGGGAAGCTGCAGCAGGGCCTTGTGAGGACCCCATCAGCTGGTACTGCAAAGACCATGTGCTTGCAAGTAACCACTTTTGATCACCCTAGGATCCTCTTCTAGGACCCTTCCTCCCCATCCCTACTGCCCCTAAACATCTGCTGTGGATCGGTGCAGACATTGAATTGAAGTGACACTGCTGCATACATTTCAATTCTTAAGAGACAGCAGGCCCTCTTTCTGCTCCTTTCAGAGAAAGGCCAGCAAGTTCAGGTTAACGCCTCTGTTAACTAGCTGCTGTTCCACACCGATCCACTAGATGGCCTCATAGATCCACTTTGTATTGCCATTGAAATTCTCCAGGAAATCTTCTCTGAGGATTGGGATTTGGCAAGAAAGCAATGGGTAACTACCTAAGAAAAAAATCTCAGCACACAAAAGGAGAGAGAGGACACTTAGTGTAGCCAAGAAATAGATAAGAAACTTGCTTCTATATTAAATAAATACTGAAGTTTTTCAAGTTGCTCTTTGAAACCTAACCTTGGGAGTTTCAAGTAGCTCTCTGAAGTCTGAAATTAACCTTTTAACCCAAATTGGCTCTAGAAAAGGAAACAATCACTAAGAAATGGAAATTAAATACTATTGCTTCTTAATAGCCATGATTTACTAAAACAAAACTTGAAGGATCCGGAAGCCAGAGAGAGAGAGAGAGTTGAGGGAGATGATGGGGAGGTAATTCCCAAATTAGGAGATCCACCACATAATTTTGATATAACTTTATTTTACAAGTTGAGAGTATGATTTTACACACAGAGTGTCCTCATCTTCTGAAGCACCTATTACCAGAGAGGCAAATCCTCACCAATTTACAGTTAAAGAGCTTGTCCATGTCTTGAATAATGGCCCTGAGGAAATCTCTTCCTGGCTGGCACACACAGCCTTCAGGCCTGATGGATCACTTCCACAGATGGAAGGTCAGAACCACTCTTACCTTTTAAGAAAGTAGACCCGGAAGTATACAGGTGAAGATGCTTGACAGGGGTCAATGAAAACGGACTGTTCCAGAAGTAGAGAAAAGGAGCCACCTTCTCAGTTGGTGGTCTTTGGTCTAGATATTGTGACTCATGAAGGTTTGTCAACATGTGGGGCTCAATCATTTTTAACTGTTTCTGTCTTGTCTTTGAGCCTCTCGTTGATCATTCTTGCTGGTTTTTCATTTTTCTTTTTTTTTTTTTTTGTGGTGGTGCTTGTTTGTCTTTTTTGAGATTTCTATTTGCATTTGGTGTGAGTGTAAAAATGACTGGGAAGGAATGACGAGTAATAGCATGTTTTCTTTTTTATGCATATGCTGCTTTGGAATGTGACTGCTTATAATTAACAGCTAATCTTCTTATAGCAAATGGTTTTTTGCTGCTTCGATGACCAGTTTCAGCCTGTTCCTGCATGCTAACAATATGAAATTTTAAAACAATGCATGGTTTTCAGAAGAGCCAACAATGGCAGTTGCAAACAGTCCCTGAGAGCCACTGGTTGGATGTCATGATTCCTCCTGAACTCATGAAGTAGGAGGTTTAAATCACCCATTATGATGGGTTTGCCTCTGACAAAGTAGTTTCAAAAGTTATTCTATCCCTAATATCCTACCCCTTGGCCTTAAAGATGGTATGTGTATGTGTACACACACACACACATCATCTATGTGTATGTGTATGTGTGTATATACATATATACACACACATATCCTTTCCCCATAAATGTGTCAGATTGTATTATTGTGTATGAACTCAAAATGGTGGCATGGAAATGAGAACCAGGGACTGTTGCTAACAAAAAGCAAAGCATTTCTGAGTTTGATTTGATGGTCTTCTCCTCTGCTACAGCATTTGATTTAAAAATAAACTTTTGAAAAGACAATTTATCTGCAGTGAAACAAAAAAGTCATCCTTGTTTTTCTCCTCTGTGTAAATAACAAATCAATATTTCCAGTAAAAGAACTTAAGAAAGGAAAAACAAGGATTTGTTTCTCCACGTTGTACACCAGAACCAGATTCACATATAAGAAAATTATTTTCATGTCTTCCATTGAAATCCCTGATCCCCACCCAGTTCTCGACTTCAGCTACTGCTGTTCGTTGGGGGTATCTGGGAATTCACACCATGCCTTCTAAATTCCTTTGACTCAAATGCTATAGTGAAAAAAAATTTTTAAATACTTTTTAACTTTTTGGTAAAAGCTAAGCTCAAAGGAATGAGCTACTGCACACTGAACAGGGCTGGGACTGCATGATGATGGGAACAGACTAGTGAGGATGCTAAAAGGAGGTGTCACTAAAAATGGGAGCCAAGTTTATAGGAATGGAGATGCTGCTGAAGAGATCTCTTGTTCATCTCCCCCAGTGCCTGTTCTTCACAATCATAACCTTACCCTTGCTTGAAAAATCTACCACATGGCAAGTCATAAAGGTCTTAGAACAGGACTTGACCCATTTGAGAGATTTAAACCCCTTTCCTGGTGACTAACATTCAAAGAGGGCAAAACCACAAGCCATATTTTTAAATAAGGGGGCAGCCATTCTCTACAAAGAAGAAGAAAGGCGGGAGGTGGGGAATGACTGTCCAAATGGCATGTGTGGACCCAGGGAATAACACCTCTCCAACTCAAGTTCGCTGTTTGGCTATGATGTTTGGAATAAATATGAATCCTTCTCCCACCCCGTGAGAGAAGCAGGCCGGTCCATGCTAAGTGATAAGCAAACATGTTTGCCTGTTGTAGCATCAAAACGAGGTACAAAAAGCTTATCTTATTGTACTTAAATATAAATTGGCTTGAGGGGTGAAGGTGAAGGGCATTGGGAACTGCTGCGGTGACATCCAGCGACTTGTGTAGGTCAGCATTTGGGTTGGATCCCTGGGTAGCATGGAACCTACAGTACTAGCTTTAGAAGAGCCAAGGGGGCCTGCAAATCTCAATGAGAAAATTCACTATGGAAACTGTTATCTAATTTTATGTTTTGTGATTTCTAATCTATTTTGGCCAGTATTTTCTGTGTACACGAAAAAAAAAAATGTTTAACCAGTAGACTGATTGCTTTCTGAATTTCTGGTGGGTGAGGATAGAAAGACAGATACGATTTTCAGATTCGGCTTTAAGCAGAAGGTGCCCCCATGAGTAGGCAAATGCATTCCAATAGACCAACATCTCATGCTTTTGGTGATTTCTTATTTGCAATCTTCCTTTAATGTCAAATACGCAGCATTAGCCTTGAGTAGCTGCATTTCTTATACGGACAGATTTGGATATTTGTTCTGTCAAGAGTAAATTTAAATTCCTGTAGCTATCATGTAAACTCACTCCCGGGAAGTTCAGTGAAGGCATCCTCAGATTCTATATTAACACGTAAATCGTTTCACATCTAATTTGATGGAAGCTTGTCCCGGGCTCTGCCTAATGCCCAGAAATGGATGGAAATTAGGGGGGGAAAAAAAACCTACCTATTAGATATGTTTGCATCTTGCAAAGACCATTTATGGTACCAAGTAAGCAATTAATTTAATTGATTGGCCATGTTTTTTTTTTTTTTTTTTTTTTTTTTTTTTTTTTTTTTTTTGTCCTCCTGCATTAATAGTGCCAGGGGGGAAATGTTGGTTACTTTTTGCTGTCTATAATTTGCTCTTCTTCTCATCCAAGAACCCAGTTGTGTTCAGCCATGCCCTTTTCCCGTGGTCACCGCTCTACCGAGGGGAGAAAAATAATATGCATCAGCCTTGGGGGACCATAAAGGCAATTTATATTTTCACTGCTTTTTTGATGTACAACCAAACTGTTACCAACAATCACTCTGCATTTTTTTTTTCCCTGGGTCAAGACTGTTAATGTGAACTAAGACCTATGTTAAATCCCTTCAGCTCCCTTCCAGCTGTCTTGCTGTGTGTGACTTTGCCATTAACTGCCGCTCTTCCTCTCCTCCCATCCAACCACATGGTTATAGCCAAGATGTCCATCTACAAGAGAATGAGGCGGGCATGTTGTTTTGATTGCGGACGTTCTGAGCGTGACTGCTCGTGCATGTCAGGCCGTGTGCGTGGTAACGTGGACACCCTTGAGAGAGCCTTCCCACTTTCTTCTGTCTCTGTTAATGATTGCTCCACCAGTTTCCGTGCCTGTAAGTTCAATCTCGACATGCACCCCCTGTCTGTGCTGTCTGTGGTCTCATCCCTGTTTCGTGCTGTGCCTCGTGGTTCTGTGAGTCAGTCGGCCTGGTGTCTTCGTCCCAGTGTGATCTGTTATGTGGTGACACGTTGCCCCAGCTGCCTGTGTCCCTATATGTGCTGAGGAGGGCATCTGACTTCATTGGTTTATTATATTTCTTGCAATAATGGGCAGGACTGTGAGGTAACAGTCCGGTGATGTTCTTTCTCTGTCTGGTTTAAATCAGTGTAAGTGGACAGCATCTCAAATACTATATTAGTACAGAGATACGTGAAAACATACATCTTAATATTTTGGAAAAGTCTATTAATTGGGTTGGGTTGAGGGGAGGGAGGAAAAAAAGTGTTAAGAGAGCAAGCTAGCTCAACCATTAAATTTTTTAATGAGCTTAATTTTTGAAAATACAGTAGAGTTTAGATGCAGATGTACGTATACAAACACATTTATCGACATCTATGGTATTTTCTTTTCTGTGCCTTTCTAACCTGAATCTCATTTCTCCAGTGCCAGATTTTGTTCTTTATTCTGGAAAAGGGTATTTTACATCTGCCACATAGGCTGGTGGATTCTAGAGCTTCTCCTCAGAGAGTTGACTAATTCAAAGGATCGCTCCAAGAACAATCTTATTTTTCCCCACTTTTTATTTTGCCCCATTTAACTAAGGTATCTTGTAATAATCATGAACCTAAATAACAAAAATTGAAAGTCACGGACTGCTGCGATTTCCGAGTCTGTAGCACAGGCCTTTGTCTCCCATGAGCTCAGTGATGTAAAAGAGCTGCTGGTCACCAGGGAGGCTGAGATGAGCCACAGCCACATTCCTGAGACCATGCTCACCCCTGTCTTCGCCAGAGACCTTGCTGTTTTGTCGACACAGTTCACTGGTGATGTTACTAGAGGCTCCTGGTGGAGAGGCTGGGATGTGTGTCCTCATCCACGTGCACAAAAGGCTGTGTCCTGCTTGAGAACTTGGATGCCTATTGAGTATGACCATGACCTTGATTTCATGTTGTTGGTAGTGCAGGAGGTAGGAAGCAATGTTTTTTTTCTGCGCTTCATCCCTTCCTCTTTATTGGCGATCGTACTCTCATCCATCCTTTCCCCTCCTAAGTGCCCAAAGCTGGTTGAGCTACATTTTTACCAGTGAGGATGAATTCACACCCACCACAAGAAGAAGGGAGAGCACAGGGCTTTTGAGCATCTGAAAGCCAAACCTGCCTAACTCCCTAGTGCTGGTGCTGGAAGTGGTCCCAGCACAGGGCACTTGTGTGATGGTGACCCATGGGGATATCTAGGGCCAGGGAGGCAACACTAACTCAGACTACACACCAGAGTGGTGAGCCATGCCAGGTCTGATGTTTGAACACACAGTTTGGGTCTGAGGCATGACACATGCATCAAGCTGTATTAGAGGCATTAGGAAAAGTTGGACCTAGGACCATAGGATATCCTCTCTGATACCTGACTCACTGCTCCTCCAGAACAGTGCTAAGGGATAAAAGTGACACCTAAAGGAGGCTGCTTTGTGAGGGATTATGGGCTGCGCTAACCACTTTGGACTAGAATCATGGAAAGGAGGTGTCCTTCTGGTCCTTCTTACAAATGCCACAATATGAGCCCTTGCCCTTTATTTTCCCTGTAAGAGTATTCTCTAGTTTATATGCCACTACCCAGATGACCCAGGTCACAGTTGCACAAATAACTCATCTGTGATGGTGTGGCAAAATGCCAGGTTCAAAGACAAGGAGGAAGACAAAAGGGTGAGCTGTGGTGGCACCATTTGGCCACATCTCTTTGACTGGCAGTTGTGGATGTAACTGCCAGCCATCTTTTGTTGTTCTCAAGTAACAACTAGGCTCTGAAACATTGGCCACAGACTCAGTGGAAAAAAGGAAGGAGCCGCTGTGGCTCCCAGCTAGGGCCCATGGTCATATCTTGGCCGTAGTCAGCCAGATCAATCACAGCAAAGTCTGTGTCCCTGTTTAAGGGCCACGATGCCCAGTGTGTGTAATTTCTACTTTACTCAAGAGAAACCATAATTAGAGGGATTTCTCTGTTCTGCAATTTCATCTAAGCATTGATGGAGGCCAGGAGAAGAAAATCTTGGGGCGGGATTGTCCCATCCTCTCAGAAACATTCTGTGCATGATCTTGCTGTCCTTTCTGTGCCTCCAGCACTAGCAACCCCACCCCTGTGGAGAATGTGGAGCTTTGGGCCTGTGTTGAGGCCATAACTGGTATTGACAGCTCAGGGGGAGGTTGGCCTTCTCTGTTTCATCCTCCTCTCGCCGTCGTCACTCCATCAAACAAAAGCAGATTTCATCCATCCCTGTGTGAGACCACTCACCTTTGACCACTAATAATAAGTTAGAAAAATCCATTCCAATTTGAGCCCCTTCATGCACCCGCACAAGCCCTTCTTCTCCAATTAAAAAAGTCTCTCTCTCTCTCCGCTGAATCCCACTGGCAGAGCTCCAGAGCAGTCCCTGAGCGACCCTCGCGGGTGGTGGGGTTGGGCGGTGCCCATTTGACAGAGCGAGTTGACTCCAAGAGCAGTGGTGAGAGTGGGCTTTTTATTAAATATGAGCAGATGTGAAATGGAGAGGGTCTGACAATTAGAAATGGCAGGAGAAGGGCCCTGGAATCAAAGTGAGGTCAGATGGGCGGATCAGATTACTTCTCTTACATTCTTTAGTTGTTCTGAAAATCATTTTGAATTAGTGTCAGCAGAGCCATGATGGGTTTTGCCCTTTGTCTTTTATGCCGAGGCTGTATTGTTTCCCCAAGACACTCATTAAGGGTCATTATGCTATTATGGAGCTTGCTTTGGTCGCAGTTTCCCAGTTGAGCCAGTGTGCTTTGGAGACGGCCTAATTCGTCTCTCTCTTGCTTTTCCGTCTCCCTCTCTAGAGTGTTTTTTATTTTTTTTTCTTAAAAAGGGAAAGATTTCCGTTTTTCAAGGGACGCAAAGTTGAAACAAACACGAAGTCCCATTACATGTTTTCTAAAGTGGGAGGAGAAGTAGCAGGTTCCCAGAGGAGGGGTGATGCATTAGAAGTGTTCACACAGTTTTCAAAACCTGCCTTCTACCAGCAGAGCCTGCCCACCTCCTGCTCAGGCACCTCTCTTTGGAAGTGTGGCCCATTACCCAGGATCCGTCCTTGTTAAGTCTCCTGCAGGGAGACCGGTTGTCTCTTTCTATTGAACTCATGAGAAGATGAAAGGCCAAAGGTGTTGACATAAAGACCTTTGGAGAGCAAGGCCTAGTTTAGAAAAGACAAAAATTAAAAAAAAAAAAAAAATTTTTAAGTTAAAAAATATGTAACAAAAGTAAGGCAGTGATGAATAAGGATGCATGGCAAGACTGTTTTGTTTTTGTCAAGACTGAAACATTCAATCCTTAAGGCTAGAATCAGAACACATAGTGTCATTTTCTGATCATCTTGATTCTGTTTCCACTTCTGATGATCTTGGGCAGAATGCCAGTTCTGATAAAAGACACCAGGATGGTGTGCACCCCACCTTTTCCACAAGTAGCTGTCCTGTAGTACGATCCAACATAAAAAATGTATGTCCCACAACACGCGCATGCATACATGCATATAGATGTAGGTTCTAATCAGTCCCACTCCTTCCCAATATAATTTTGTGAAATGTCCCTTCTCTCTCTCTGGAACTTTTTTCTTGCTCTTTCAGTCTGATCTGATATCTGATTGCTAAGTGCAAATAGAAAGGGACAATTAAAATTATGACGCAGGGACAACTTAGGACCCTATTGATTCAGACCTGCTGAGACCTGCCTGATGTGATTCTGGTCACAGACTGTCAGTAACTCTGGTAAGATCAAATTAATCATGTGGCAGAAGAGAAACGGGTCCTTACATTTGCCCTTGGAACTGGTTTTAGCTAAAATACACGTGTGATCCCTCACGCCAACCTTTCGATAGCTTAAACCTGCGTGATTACGCACATGCTTTACAAACTACGGTAGCTAATTTTAAATTGTGCATGACTTTTATTTTGGGTATAAATATAGCACATGGAGGCATTCAACTCTGAGGGGTATGCTGAGAGAAGAAATCCAATATGATTAGGTTGAAGGGAGACATACCCAAATCGGTTTAGAGTAATCTTGAGTCTTGTCAGATAATAAACAAAAATCAGCTTATCCTGAGTGGCCTTTGGTTTGTGTGGGCAGAGAATTAACATTGTCAATAGAACTACAGTCACTCCAGTGAACTAATGGCATTTTGAAGAACATAAAATCAGATACTAGGGTAGGGGATGGAAATGGCTCTAGAAAAAAAGTCCATCATAGGACATGCCTGTGGAGGGGACAGTTCATTTAATAAGCTGCTTTTAAAGACCAACAGCCTATAGTTATCTTATTCCTTTTTTGTATAGTTTTGGGAGACTTTCTCCAATCGTCAGTTTTACATAGTTTAATTGTGGGTCCTAGAAATCAATGACCTCCTCTTCTTACCACTGAGAGAGAAATGGGAAAAGGAAAGCTGAAGGATACTGAGCACATATTAGTTTAATTACAATTTTTCCATGGATTTTTTCATCAATATATAATAATGACACAAATTTATGGGGTATAATGTGAGTTTCCCATACACACACACACACACACACACACACACACACACACATTGGACAATGATCAAATGAGGCTAATTAGCATATGCATCACATCAAACATTTATCATTTCTTTGTGGTAAAACATTCAAAATTCTCTTTACCAGATATTTTGAAACATATATTACATTATTGTCAACTATAGTCAACCTAGTGTGTAACAGCAGAATTTATTCTTCTGATCTAACTGAAACTGTACCCATTGTCCAACACTTCCCATCTCCACTCCCAGGCATTTTTATTTTTTAAAGCCCTGCATCTGGATGTCCAGATTTATCCCATTTGCTCATGCAAGCCTTGCCAGTGTGATCCTCCCCCACTCCCTTTCTCTGTCAATATTCATTATACACATTTACATCAATAACTAAAGGAGCCTTTGGATTCTGCTCTGATGCTGTAGTCAACATGGACCATGCATCCTGATTCTGCCATTTGCATTTCATCACAGGAAATGAAAACAGGCGTGGGATAAGATTTAGCCATCCATGTGACTAAGACGATGTCTTCAGTAGGAGAGTTGGGGCACTTTTATTGGTCACAGGCAAGGTTACAGGAGCCAGTGCCTCTTGCTTGATTTCTGGTGGCCACACTGACTGGTGAGTTGACTAGAAATGGGCCACCACATAGGCAGTGATCAGCATTGTAAAAAGTAAAAATTGTGCTAGAGCAATATGCTCTTGGAGAAGAATTCCTTAAATCAATGGTCTCAAAAAAATTCCAAACACATCATCCAGAACAAATACCTGTTTTTTTTTTTTTTTTTTGTTTTTTTTTTTTTTTTTTGCAGTTCAGTGTTAGATGAAGTAGTTGACCTGAATTTGGGGACCTTATTTTACCTGCCCCCTAACCCACAGAAAGGTATTGCTGACTCTCTTAAGATAAATATGCTATGACAGTGCACCACATAGAGATGAAAGAGGAAGCGAACAGGAGGCAGAAGGCAGCCAAGTTTTCAAAAGAAATTCTTTGAAACAGAATTGAGAGATAAGAAGTAGAAAGGTCAAAATGAGGGGAGAGGAAAGGGTCCTTTGTGTGTACCTGTCACTGAGCCACCTCCCTTTCCGGGGCATGGCGCTATACTAAATGACTCGGCTCTTTAAAGAGAAACTAGAAAAGACGTTGGCATGCCACATGTAAGCCAAGCAGAGGTCCTCATGCAAGGTGACATGGAAATTATGTTTGCCTTTTTATTTCAGGACAGTGGCCGTTTGTCAGAATACTCACCCTGACAGCTCCTACCACCGGGCAACGGATTCTTCCTCTTACCTTCCTGGTGGAGGACAGATGTGGCCAGTTAGCAGTGCATCTCATGCTCCTCCACTATCTCTGGCGACAGATGCCAGGGCCAGCCCGCCTTCCACTTGAGCTTTCTTGTCAGGGCTCTGCCTTGAGCCCAAGGCCTGACCTTTACTCTATGAAATAAAGTACTGATGAACAAGCAGAGGTTTGAATTAGAGTAGGCTTGGAGCAAATGTCAAGTCCATCTCTGCCTCCCTCCTCCACCTGCACCAGGAGCCTGGATTAGACCCAGTCTGGAGTTTGCAGCGCCTTAGGCTTTATGGGTCTGGGGAGACATAACTTATTAACAAAGAGTTATTAAAATTTTATCAATTTTACAACACAATGTAAATGCCTCTTATGAATCTACATTGTATTCATTATCATTTAAAACGTTAATTAAGTCAAAGTTGCATTTAATTTCTCTCTAAATGGGCCTCTGGGAAGAGCTTTTAGAAACATCTGTGGGAGTGTGTGGCTCATGGAGCTGGGGAATCCCCCAGCCTGCATTCAAGATTGCCCCCTGAGTTGATTGCTATCGCGTGTCTGCAGCTAATTTGTTGTGATGTGATTGGGCATTGTCTCAAATTAGTACCAGACCAATAATGGTGCAAAGCCACTGGAGAGAGGCTTGTAGGGTGGCAGCACAGGTTTCACCGCATCCTGCCTTCAAATCCCATCCAGATGGAAGCCAGCAGTTGATGTGTGGCTCTTCTGGTGTCCATGATGCCTTGGGATTCTCCCTCTTCATATGGTACCCATCAGATTGGTTGGGTACTTCATCTGAGATGGACCTTTGTCATATGGCCCAGTAAATTTACTTGCCAGCATGCTCATAGAAAAGATCTTAGTGTTCAGGATCATTTTTTTTTTTTTTAACTCCCATTGAAGCCTAGAAGCCATAAGCACAGGACAGTCGGATGGAAAGCATTTTCAAGATGGAGTGGATGTTGGAATTATAAACAGGTCATGCTCACCGATGAGGAGAGACAATGCTAAGATTGGCTGAAAAACTCTCTCCCCATTTTGAAGCAAGGGGGGTGTTTTTGTCTTATCTGAGCATAAGTCCACTACCCAGATAGATCTAGAACTATTATCTTTGTTCTGCATCACCCGGGAACTGAGCTTTGTTAACATGGTGGTAGCAGGAACTGGCCACTTGGTTAACTTGGAATTGAGTTAAGGTTAGACTTTCTGTAGTTTCTACTCTACTGTATGCAGGACACTTTGCCTGCACAGTAAGGATGTATGTGCCTGTGTTGTTGAATTTAACTCCCAGATACATTTGCTCTATTGCAGGTACCACTATGTCTTGGACAGGTACTAATTAAGTTCATCTTTATTATGAACTACAGTTATTTGCAGTAGGGTCAACTGCAAACTGAGACATCTGTAATGTGCCCCATTTACAGAGGAGGCAACTAAGACACAGAGGTTGTCTGACTTGCCACGGTTGTTGCATAGCAAGTTCAATGGTGGAGCTGGAATTTGAACATAAGCCATGTGGCTCCACCTTCTGTGGGGTAGGTCAAGGCACTTGATCAGTTATGTAGTTGAATAGGATCATTAGGTCTGTCCATTTCCAAAGAAAGAGGAAAAGATAAGGATTCCCATGATGAAAACTGGAGGCCATACAGGAAATGCTGGAGGGTCCTGCAGTCCAGCTGGCCACCCAGCAAGGCTGGAGTTGAGAGCTGATGAGGAGAGTGTAGGCACAGGAGTCCCCCCAGGGTCCAGTGGGGCCCCATCCTTGGCAGAGGCCCAACCAAAGGTTTTGTTCCTAATCCTTAATACAATGGAAAGCATTGAAGTTGTCTGATGAGGGAAATGAACCAACAGAAACTGTGTTTTCATAATACTGTGGTGGCCGCCAGGAAAGAAGGGACCAACAGGGAGGAGGCAGTTGGGAGACCCACTGGGGGTGGGGGTGGGGGAGGAGAAGAGGAACTGAGTGAGGCTGCCACAGGAGGAGGCAGGACTGGGCTGCTCTGGGGATCCGTGGGAAGGAAGGCTCGCTCCAGCTCCGGGATCCTTGCAGCTGAAGAGCATTATCCCAATGCCAAGTCCAAGAAGTTACAGTCTTTTTAAAAGAAAGTTTAATTAATGCCTCTGAAACAGTTGAATCCCATTAGTTGAATTTCATGAGCCTAATTTTCCCCAGCTGACCAGTAGCCACTGTGATTTCTATTTGGGCAGAGTGGTGTTTTCTTCTTAGTGGAGGAAGATTTGCTTATCTCTGGGCCAGGACTGGAGACCTACCAGGCCACATGGTTTACTACTGATTTTGAGGATCTACTCTTCCCATTTCCTTTTTCCTCCTCAGTAGTTATTCTTCCTCCCTCACCATCCTCCCAAGTTGACTAAGCCTCACATCTTGAGTCTTTCAAAGGTGACAGGTGGGTAGCTTCATGTTCCCTGTGTGACAGTACTGGCCCTGGCTGAGCAGCAGACCCAGAGCCAGTGGGGCCACGTGTCCAGCTGGGACACTTGACAGCCCCGAGAGTCTTGGCTCCAGCTGTGTGTGGTAGCTTCAGCTATAGCTTCTGGAAATTATTTTTAAAATCCCTGTGTATGGCAACGAGACTTTTCTCCTTCCATTTTTCTCAAGGAGACAGAATGTCTCCTTATATCTATGGAAGGAAAAAATAATAAGTACTTCACATCCCATTCGCTGAAAATGCACTGTAGTTTTCAACCACTTACCCTACTCCAGTGGAAATACAAAACACATTTGCTCTGAAGTACTGCCACACAAAATCCTAGGGAGCCATGTGGCATTTCTAAGTCCCATGGAAAAATTTTCTTCTCCATTCCATTATTCTGTGCATAAGATCTTTGTCTGTGTTCATTGTGTCTCTGTGTTGGCGTCCATGATTGTTGCATTTGTGCACACCATTGACCCCAAAGGGTCATTAAAACAGCGTGGAAAATTATTTTGAGTCTTGGGTTTCCTCGCCCTGGTAGGCTGTGCATGCTGAGAATGCCAACTTCTGGAAGTGGAACATGGCCAAATGCACCTTGCCAACTAGCTGTGTGTTATTCTTCTCTCTCTGGGGCTTTCTCCCAAACCAACATGTTGAATTATTTAGATGATCAGAAGGTCCTCCATCCTCATGCTCCATCCTCACGTTTGCTTACAGGAGTCCTGCTTCTCCAGCTGACCTTTGCCCCCGGGGAATCTTAGTAATGGAGCTAAGTCCAGCATCATCAAACAGACTCACATTAGACATCTGAAATCTTTCAAATAGCCAGATAGTATGTGGTTCAGAGGGAGATCACAAGACAGGCCCATAGATTCTTATCCTAAAGAAACATTCCTTTGATGTCCAGCTTAGATGGTCTAGGCAAACAAAAGTAGCCTTTTTTCTGTGACCATGTCATTTGGTCATCCTCAAGGATCTGTCCTTTCACATTCAAGAAAAAAATACTCTCCTTGACTCTTCTAATGAACTCCAAAGCCTCCATTCTGTCCCCTTCAACCTGGCATGGTGAGTACCACCAAATGTTCCTGGTGCTTTCACAGAAATCCTTATGCAAACTCAGAAGTGGAATCTTTTGAGGCAGATCTCCAACAGGGATGATCAACTGCCCACAGACTTTTAAACGAAGTGAGAGGACTCAAGCTTCAGAGCTAGAGTTGCAGCAGATGTGTCCAGAGTGCAGCCGGGCATCTGTAGACCATGCAGCAAAGGGTATCTCCTGGGAGTGGATCTGACTGCTCACATTACACAGGTCTTCATCTTGGCCAATGTCAGCTTTCTGGGATGGAGCCTGTTGGGCCACACTCAGTCAAGAAGGGACCTAAGGGCTGGCTTCCTTCTCTCCAAGGTCAGAAATGTCGCAGACTGGCATCCTTGGCTGGGCTTCATGTATCCGCAAGAATATGTGAGTAGGAAATGGCCTGAAGGATTCCAGGTCTGCAAATATTTGATGAGTAAAAGAATGAATTAATGAAGGGATTCTCAACCATTAAAAGGCTAGGTGCTTTGCTAGAAGCGAGATCTCCCCAGTTCCATGAAGTTTCCTAAAGCTTTCTGCCTGCCATAGAGTGTATGTGTGTAAACATAAAGAACGGATATGCACAAGAAGATTGAGAGGGGGGAAATGCACTAAGTCAAAACGAAAACATAACTGAAGGCATCTGAAAATTATCCACTGGTAGTATAGTGGATAAATACTAGGAAAGAAGATCTAGAAGCAACTCACAAAGGCAAAGAGCCACCACTTTCTCAAATCAGGAGAGACAGGGATTCTGCCACATGTAGAAAATTTGTTCTAGAATCACAAGGACTTGTGACATTTGCATTTAGTTTCATTTACTTTCATAAAACCTGGTCATTTTCCTGCATGTCAGGGTGGCACAGAAATGATGCATCAGGTCTGGTCAATATGAGGAAAGGGGCCTGTTGTACCCAAATGAGAGAAGCACCTAAGGCCACTCATGTCTATCAGAACCCTTGATTTGAGAAAGCCAGATTGAATCCAATGGCAGCATGGGGGTGACACTTCTTCCCACCCTGGGAAGGCTGAGTTTCCCATAGCTACTTTCTAACAGTGTCATTATTCTGTTTATTCTGCTCATGACAAGGAAGAGGCCATGAGCCGCTTTGACTGCTCTCAGAGGCCTCTCAGGCTGCACCACGCACCATCTTACCTATGAATGCCTCTGAATTGCTCTCTGCATTTTGTCAAGGTCGAGCCAGTCATTTCTTCAGTGCAGCTGAGTATAATTCCACACATGGCCTGTAACACATCCAGCTGAGAGAACACCTCCAGCAGGGATGCTTCAAAGCCAAAGCCCCAAACAGGTGTTACTGAAAAAGGAGTTTCAGTGACCTGCAGAGAAGAGCCAGGAGGTTAAAATGCAAGTATGAAAGATGCTAGGAATGCAGACAGGGATAAAGGGGCTTAGGTCACTGGGGTCTGCAGGTCTTAGGACATGAAAGTGAAATTTGCAAGGAGTTTATCGCTGGAAGCCTACTCCATCACTGTTGTTAAAGTGAAGATGGGAACCCAACATCTCCTGTCTTTTTTCCTGTCAGTATTAGGGGATCCCCAAGCCAGTCTCCTAACTGTGCAGTGTGCTAAGTGATGTTATTGGCAATTAAAACCTGAGATACTAGGGAAACTCAGAGCGGGGGGAAAAAGACACAAATGGTGAGATTCGTATATTTTCTGGGGACTTTGGATGTAAGTCCTGGTGTGGTTATGTTTTGATATGTTCATCAAGTGGATGTTCAGTGGGTGCTGATGGCTGTCGTAAGTCATGTCATAGGTGTGTATGAGAATATCCTTTTTAAGGCACTGACATTATCACATTTTTTCTGGGCACCATAGATGCCATCCCAGAGCTACGTTATTCCTTAGGGTCCCATCTGTAAAATGGAGATGATGATAGGATCTATCTCAGAGTGGTTGCAAGGATAAAGTTTTTACAAGATTGCCTGGCACATGTGGAAAGTTGATTCATTATTGTTACTATTATCATTCCTTCATTAATGTGTGAAATAATAGAAAGAGATGAACTTGACCAAGAGCATAGAGTTAATGGAGGAGTAGATTGCCAGTTGGGAATATTGTAGTCTCACATGACATTGATGGGAACGTTAGTGAACAATTGCTTTAATCATAGCTAATGTTTTGTTTAGTTTTGTTTTCCAAGGATGGAATCTTGTCCAGACAACCTTATAAAAAGACACATCAATTACAGCTAGAGAAGCTCACACAGATAATGGCTGAGATTTGAACAACTTAGAATATCAGACTATAAAATTAAAATTGAGTCAATTTCCTTAATTTCTAGATCAGAGAATCATATTCTAACAGAAATAAGTCCACAAAAATGCCAAGAGGTGGCTAATATCTCCCTGGGGCATTGGTTTCCATCTTGGCTATTCAGAAAGCATTGCAAAATTTGTGTGAAAAATAAGGAAATTGAAAGATGGTATCTCTGAGGCCCCTTTAATGTCTAAGACTCTGATTCTCTTCATTTTTCTGATTGAAACAGAACCTAAAAGTCCTTTTTTTTTTTTTTTCTTCAATTCTTGCTGGTGTAAATCCTTCCAAAATGCTGAAGTCTACTTACCAACATTCTAGTAAGCCTTGTGAGGAAAAAAAAATAAATTCTTCTTTGAATAGAGAAATCTTGTAGTATGTCATTGTTATTCTTCTGGTTATGAATTCTCAGCCTCTAGGCCTGGAGCTGGAGATATAGAGAGAGCCCAGAAGATTCTTACAGTTTGTCCTCTATTATCAGCTTCACCTCTTTTAAGATGTTTCTTTATTGTCTTCAAGGTGGGGACAGAAAAATTGCACCCCCCCATCCTGTGATTATCTGAGTCCCAGTGACTTAATGTTATGCATAGTCAGAACACTGCCAGCTATTGAAGGTTTCAAAGACCAGTTTGTTCATAGTCTCTCTACAAATGGCCCCTGACCTTCATATAATGAATGGTGGCTGCTGACTGCTCCCCAGAGAACCTTCCTAGTTGTATTCTACTTTGTTTTGTTATTGTCAGGCCTCCAGGAACATAACTTGTAGAAGTATAGGGGGAAAAAAAAACAAACCAGGAACACCTATCTCCCAGATTGTATAATACATATTTGATGGATAAAAATCAATCATGTTTCTTACTATCTTAGCTCTGATCTCACCATGCTTTCTGGAGTCTTCTTAGGCCCTAGAATCTTTAGAAAACAGTGACTTTGGGTTTCCTCCTTCATTGTCCTCCTAGAACCCTGCCTTTATGATCTGTCCATCTTTGCTGACCTGAAGATAGTCAGTAAATTCAGTGTGTTCTTGGACAATGGAAGGCCGGAGAGCAAATGAAGAAAACAGACTAGGGGGCATTTCTTTCATTTCAAATTCTATCCATATTTATTTTTTTGATGAGAATCTTTTCTCAACTCATATCTTTGAGCTCTGATTGGTGTCAGACCTTGTACTGTCACCTTTCCTGTGTTTGCTTTATGCATATCTGGGCTCTGCTTCTCATTGAGTTTCTCATGAGTGAGGTTAGCACTAGGAGTGGCACCAAGACTGGGGCCAGTCCCTCACCCTTCTTTGCCATTGCCCCATTCTTTGAGACTACATTTCAGATATTCTCTTAGCATCATCAGGGCCACTGTCAATCTCAGAGACTCAGTTTTTCCTTCCTGATCAATCACTGTGACCCTCCAATTAGTCTTCCTGGCCACCAGCCCACTACCAAGTTTATTATTTTAAAGCACACATCTAATCTTGTTTCCATCCCATTTTAAAGAGGGGAGAAAACAGGAAAAATTTTGATGGCTTCCTGGACAACCAATCCTTTAGGCCCATTCATTTGCTTCTTGTCCTTGGCTGCTTTGAAACTGTTGAGTAGTTGCAACAGCAAAAGCATAGCCTACAACAACCTAAAAACTTGTCATTTGAACTTTTAGGGGGAAAGCTTACCAATCTTTGCTGGCCTAATTCACTGGCTAGCTGAGTAAACCCCCAATTTATATCTTGACATCCCTGAACCTCACCAGTTTCCTCCAAGCCCTTCTCATCTGCCTGGGTCTTTTCCTGGCCACTGGTAGCCAGCAGAGTGGCTAAGCCTCTGACCCTCCTAGTCAAGTTGCCCAGGTAGACAGCTGGAGACACTCCGGGCTGAAAGGAAGATTCTGACACCTGATTCTCTTCATTCAGGTGCCTTAACCAGCTCGGTTGGATGTAGGAACTGAACGTAAAAGGATTTCCCTGTTTCTATTGGAAATAACACAAATGTGTCTATATGTCTTAAGGGACACTCCTTTGGTTGCTGCATGAGCTATTTCTGTTGTTGCTAGAGATTAAATCTCAATAATTTTTTGAAATTAGAGTGGGTTTCCCATCAGCTGAATGGAGCATGGCACTCACCTCCTTTCCAGAACAACTAAAGAACGCCTCTACCTTCCTCCTAAGCCCTGGAATGTTATCAGCATAGTAGTTTTGCTTGAGATCAAATCAGAGCAGCATAGGAACTGTCATTTTTCATTTCCTGGGGCCCTTTGATCCTATTTGATGTTTATTTGTTCCAAGTGAAAAATGCAATCCCTAGTGCATTCATCTATTCTTTAGAGTATTTTTTTTTTATTCTTAGTTTTTTTTTTTTCTGTTAAAGATCAAATCAGAGTTTTAAGTAGTGTGGTCATTAGTTATCACCATCAGATTCCACAGCCTATACTTTATTTCTGTTCTTACAAAATCACCAACCTTCTCTGTTGCATACAGATCAGTTGCAATGAAGCTACACTCTGCTTTTCTTGGGTACTTGGGTGTTAATTTATTTCACAGTTTCCTTTGCAAATATAATCAGAGACACTATCACATTCCTGTTTCTTCTTTTTATTGTTCCTTTGCTATCGCATTTGTGTGATCTTTCTCTGAAAAATGACAGGTACTGTTTCTCTGCTCAGTGTATCAGTGACTTATATTCTCCACAGCTTCCCTATTGCCATTTAAAAAATATAACATTTTATAGATGTAATCTGAGTTATTTATAACTCTGGCTTTGTTATATGAGCAAATTTCCTAAATGACATTGTGGTTTATGTACTCTTTCTAAATAAAGGGAAAAATATTATTTGCAAAATATTTTCCTCTCATTTATAAATGAGGGGAAAGCTCTCAGTAAGATCATAATGCCTTTTTTCATGATTTCTTAGTACATCGAATTGCACAAACATTACTTTCGTGTAAGTGATCAAGTTGTGGTGTTTAATAACACGTTGTTAGAACAAAAGGAGCTATCCTTTTTGATTTATTTGGATATTTACTGGGTGACTTACAGTGCTTTACATATTAGAATTGGTTTGTCAACAATTAACATTCTAGCTTTTTATATAACCCATACTTCAGGTAATAGAGGATTATTAAACTGCAACCAGTGTGTTAGAAATCTGCCGACTGGTAATAAAATTCTTATGTATAACAGCAGCTAAGAAATACTGCTGTATATTTATGCACAGATTGCAAGATAGATGGTCCCAAACAACAGTGGCCTGGAATGCAGGCCTATCAGCAGGTGGCGCTGCTTCTCTATGAATGAAACCCTTTCCCTAGATGGAGTCCTGGTTCAGTTCTCTCCCCTCCCCACTTTCTGCTTCTCTTCTTTCTGATGATTCTCCCCTTTATTTCTCTAAAATGAATATCTAAAACTGCCTTCTAAAGATTCATACTTCCATTAAGACAACCACTCTCAATTCACAAAATTTCTTTTAAATCCAACTTGCTTAGCAGAATGCTCACTTGGAGAAAATCCTAATTTAATAAATATTACTGTTTTTAAAAGTTAACTACAAAAAAACCAGATTCACACCACTAAGTTTGGCTCACATCCACTGTCTGATAATTGTCATGAGGAAAGTCCCAGTTTAATCTATTTATTTATACAGATGAATTCCCTGGGCATCCATTCATACCAGGATAAGGAGGGGCTTTTGTAGAAAGATGATTGATGTACTAGGATAATGTCCTATATAAAAATAATTTTGCATGATGCTCTTTTATCAAGCATTACTAGAATCCAAAGTTGACCAAAGAATGTTGCTTTTTCTCTCTGGGGCCAGAACTAAATTCTGACCAACAGGATAAGAGGTTTTTGTGTTCTGTTTTGTTTTTTAGTAAGGTTTCTCAAAATACACCCATCAGCTCATCAACATGGGCATCATCAGGAAGCCAAATAAAAGACATACAAGCAACAAATTTTTGATTCTTTTGTCCATTCATAACTTATTTTTCAACTATTTTTATTTAAAAAAACATACTTACATCCTTGTACCAATTTAAAAAAAAAAAAAAAAAACTACACTATTCCATTTGTACGGGGTGTTTGGGTGGAAACACTGAGTTGTATTGGAGACAGTGGATTTATTGAGGTATGGATGGGAAGAATTAAAATACAACCCCGGGATGACTCATTTGTTTATTTTCTTCATTATTAAGTTCTACCTAGCAGGCCATAAAGAACTTTGAGTGTGTATATTTTATGCTTCTTGTAATCTGATTATTTGAAACCATTAATTTTGAGACACCAATAGGAATTTTCTGTTTTGAACTTTTACAACTTTTCTTAGGTTTACTGGGGTAGGGGTGCCAGTCAGAGATCTGGATCATGTAATGGACATTCTTATTTAATTCCCCTATGTGGTTTTGACAGAGAACATCCCTAAAATGTTATTGATCAGAAAGCCAAGCAGCAGAAGATGGGGGAAACCTTGTCTTCTCAGTGATTCACTTTTAAGCGCTGGTTTTGCTGACAAATGTTTTTTGAAAATTTGGATGGCAGTCAGTTTCCATGTTAAAAAAAAAAATAAAAATCAAGCCCTGATGACTTTCTCCAGTGCTCTGTACAGGGGATGGGATTGACTGGTAGTTGAAGATAGGAGATGACCATCCTAATGTCAAGCTTAGGTTTACCTAACTTTTCTACATGGAGTCAGTCTCCTGGATTTCACAGGACCCTTTTACAAGGCATTAAATTACTTGATTTTCCTATTGAATCCACCCCCCAGGATAAAATAAGACTTCCAGGGAGCTGGAACCACACAAGGGGGCTTGTCATTTTAGTTCCATGCAATTACATGTGTATCTAATCTCAAGTCCCTATAACTTAAGTGGCCAGAAAGTGGGCTGAGTGAGGCTGTTTTGGATAAACTTTTCCAAGATACAAACACCATCTACTATTATCTTGAATCTGAGTTTTTATTTATCTTTATTTTTTTCATACCAAGAATTAAACCCAGGGGAACTTAACCACTGAACCACATCCCCATCCTTTTTAAAAAAAAAAATTATTTTGAGACAGGATCTCACTAAGTTACCTAGGGCCTCTCTAAATTGCTGAGGCTGGCTTTGATCTCATGATCCTCCTGCCTCAGCCTCCTGAGTCGCTGTGATTAGAATCTGAGTATTTAGAAGGAAAGAAAAGTGACTTCAAGATAATCTAGATTGTCCAAATTCTGTCCTTTGGAATGCAAAGGCTTTCTCTATCTGCCCTATATCCACCCAGCTATGCCCCCAGATACATTTTCCTGCTTTAGCCAAGCTGATTTTCTAGCATTTACCAACCTCCTTTGTTCAAGCTGTGCCCTCCAGCCAGCATGCCCTCCCCACACTTTGTAGCCACACACATGCTCCCAATGCTCTAGGCCTGCACTCAGTTCTGGGGATCTGCAGGAGAGTCAGGCTGACCCCTCTAGCCATCCCGATCTTGTTTCAAGTCTTACTTCTGGAACACCCCACTCTCCGGTCCTTGTCATTGAAGGCATTTTCCTTAGCCCTCACTTGGCACCATCCAACGTCTTTTGTACTGTTGTGTTTATGTAATTCTTGTGAATTGCTACTGTATATGTTTTAGATGCAATTATTCTCTCTCATTATCTATCTTTAAAAAGAGTTCAAAGAAAAGAAAAAGAAAAAGCAATGCCCCCAGTATTTTTGTTTGAATGGTTCTGGGGTGGGTCTTAAACATTATTGTTCTGTGAAGTTCCTTCATTCATTTTATTGAAGCTGGGGGCTTAGAACCACTGAGGCAAACCACACTTTCCTTGGCCTACTTTTCCTCATCTGTAGCTTTTCTGGGCTGAGTGTGGTAGGAAGTGCTGGGTAATTATTTGTGGTGGGATGGTTATGAGGTCCTTAGTCAATGGCTGGCTCCTGTGATATCTGCCAAGAAACAGTAGACAGCATTCATCCCAGAATCATGACAGATCAGAGCCGAAAAGGTCTTATATTTAATTAGTGCCAATCCCCCAGGAGGGGAAGTGCCTTGCCAATGCCACAGAGTTGATCCAAACCAGGCTTAGAATCCAGACTCCTGACCACAAGGCTGTGCTTCCCACATCTCAATGTCACCTCTCTGGCTACTAAGACCAGTTTAGTAGGAACCTCACCAGGGGCTCAGCGCCGTGAGAGATTCAGAGATGTGTAAACTACAGTAGAGGGGCTTATTTCTGCTAGGGGGAGGATGGCACATGGGAATGGGAAACAAATTAATAATGCAACAAAAATCAGGAGATTTCAGGGCATGAGATGAGAATCACCAAGGAACTTTTAAAGAAGGACAGAACTCTACCTCACGGCAGCCACTCAGGAAGGCTTCCTGGAAGAGGCAGGCCCTGTGTATTTCTTCAAGGGTGGACATGGTGGTGAGGTGAGGGGAAGACATGGGGAAAGGCCTAGTGAAGGAGTCGCTGCCTCCCTGCCCATCATTCCCTTGTCCCTTCCACCACATGTCAAAACCATGACCCCCCCCCCCCCCCAGAAATTCAAGGGGAAGAGCCCCTTGCAGGCAGGCAGCATGAATTTCCTGTAATTTAGAAGGAACAGTGGGGTTTCTCTATGTTTCCATCTGATTTTCATTTGTTCCTGCCCTGAACGGTTCCAGCCTTCTCCAGTTGAGCCCATTTAAATGTTTTCTGGCGTTGCTTGTTTTTATGACACTTGGCAAACCTAATTATTTGACCTGAGCTGTTCACTGGGGCCATAGGCAACACAGGACAAAAGTGACAGTCAAATGCAAGGCCCAGGGTGAGGTGGGGGAGGGGATGTCCACCTCATTCTAGTGCTTGGATACCGAGTCAGGTGCTTGGGGCAGGGAGGAGAATCTGAACCCATTTCTCTGGAGTGCCATCAAAAGACAGCGACTGGCATTTGTGGAGAAAGACCCCAGATCAGGGAGCCTGGACTCCCCCAAGAAGCAATGGTGGATAGCAGTGAGTAAGAGCTTAGGGAACTCTCCGAAGTGCTCTTCATGTTTTTGGTCCATTGTCACAATAACTTAGGAGCTAGGTTCTCCAATTGTTCCCATTGTAGAGGTGAGAAAACTAAAGTTGGATAATTTCCCCCAAATGTAGGTTTGGACCCAGCGGTACAGCTTCAAGGATTCTTGTCACTTAACACGAGTTGATGTTTGTGAGAAATAGCTCATGTGGTGAAATCCTTGTCTCAGGATAGTATCCTTGAGTGTCACTGAAGCCAAGGACAAAATGTAACAAGGGTTGCCAGCCATATTTCTGGGGGTACAGTAGGCAGCAGAGGGGCCACGTGGCCAGCTAGAAAACTCCTGCTCTAGGAGAAGGGGGTACCTTCCTGGAACGGGGGACCCAGTGTTCCGCAAGATTTTTAAATAGAAATTCGTGTTTTTATGAACAAAATTCAGACTGAAAGGTCCATACATAAAGCTCTGTGGATCAATACAATGGGGCCAAGCAGAACCCACCAATGGCAGCTTTTGATCGTTCCGGCTGTCAACCTGTAGCCTCTGGCTATCACATTGAATCCCACAGTTTCAGAGGAAACTTGGTGTCTTCATCTGTTCAGCAAGGAAAGCAGCAGATCTTAGGATATCAGGGTACTGAGTAACTTGTCTGAGATCAGAGCTATAAAGGGGGTCAGAGTTGGGCAGGTGGCCTGATTGTAAAGGCTCATATCCCCACACTGTTCTCCTTGGCAGAATGCTGGTGGTGAATGAGCAGGATTACAATCAGAAGACCCAGCCTCTGGTTCTGGGTTTGCATGCTAGTGTAGCTTTGATCCCAGAAAGGGTGAGACTAGAACTTCCCCCAGAGTCCTTCCTGCTGCTGTACTGCAACCTTATTGTCTAACTGCATTGACCCAAGAGGAGCCCATTTAAAATATTGCACAGGATGTGTCTGATGATAAATTATAGTAAACATAGATAATGGTTTTATAGTTCAAGAACATATTTAGAAGGTGACTATGTCCTAAAGAAATATACTAAATGCCGTGTTTAGTGTGAAATCACAATCCCGTCTGGTCCTTACCTCCCAAGGTTAAAAGCATACTCTATTTCTAAAGTGTTCTGGCAGAGCATTCTTCATCGGGCACCTGGGTTGCACTAAAAATCCATGCATTTTACCTTTATCTGAGTTTCAGAGAAAGTATCAGTGCAACCATCTAGAATACATATTAGAATTCCAGAGGGTTCTTGACACAACTGGCTCAATGGCAGATATAGTATTTATGGATGAGCTGATAATAATAATGCTGTTAATAATAATAATGGTCTTATCTGTATAACATCTTAGGGTTTAGTAAACAATCTCACGCATACACAGATTCTAGGCTAGTCTTCCCATAGCAGAATCATTGGGGCAAACATTAATTTAAAAGATGTAAATAGCAAAGAGAAAATGGAAATGAAAATATGACTGACATCTTCTGCCAGTCATGTTTATTTGAAGCTGTTTAGGGGGAGGGGAAAGAAACAGAGAAAGAAGATCAGATCAGAGTCAAAACATATAAGCAAATAAAAACTTTTGCCCCAGAGTGAAAATGTAAACCAGCATTGTGTTAACCAGGAGAATCAATGTGGGATGAAATAGAGTCCACGAGAGACCTGACCCCATCTCTCTTTTCTGTTTCTCACCCTGGGCAGGTGGCAACTCTCAGATTCCTGAGGCAGCATGATCTTTTCTCTACTCCTTTGGATGTCTGACAATTTGTAAATCCAGGAGGATGCACGTGTGGCCAGGGCCTTCCTTAACAATCTCATGCAAACAGCTTGAAGTGATCCAAAAAATAACTCATGTTTTATTCTTGCCTTGTCTGATTCTGCAGGGTGGTAGAACCAGCACCTCAAATGCCCTTCAAAAATCTCCAGTGCCAGGCAGGGGACTACTGAGAGGCATGTGAGGCATTTGCCTTGAGCATCAAACTTGAGGGGTACCCCAAAACCTCAGCAATCAAGACATTCATGCAATGTCTTTAAAATACCAAAATAGGAAAAAAATAAATCCATGATGGACAACGTGTCACCATTTTAAATGAAGACATGATAAATAGTGATTTTAATGCAAATAGTTAAGCACTGAATTTAGTAGGCATAAAAACAAAAAGGAGAACAGAAAGCTGGCAGCTGCAGCCTGTTAGGTGAACCCTTTCACTGTGCCACCAGCAGTGTTTGGCATCTTATTGGCATTTTCCCTTGATGCATAGCAGAGGGACCTGATTTGACCAAGAGCAAATCCGAATCTATTGGATAATAAACCCTATTAGACAAAAAGTTCCTTTCCAGGCTTCATAAATTCCACTACAGTCCATTTTGTCTTTGTTAAACGTGCGGGTTGCAAATTGCAATCCCTTTTATTCACAATGATCATTTTCGACGCACAGCTCAAAAAGATCAGCATTCACTTAAAAAAATAAATTAGCGTGCTCATATCTATTAAGCACCATTGCTTTGTAGGCTGCAGCTGATGATTTTATTAAGTATACTGCAGGAGGGGAAAAATCAAGGCTAGATAATTATAAATTCATAAATACATAATTCATTGGCATGGAATGATTTTAATGGGATGGATGCGGAATTATCTATTTCTTCAAGAAAATAACAGAGATGTTCTGATTAAGCCCATAATCTGGTCTATGTGAAATTGTAGCCAAACTGATGGGGCACATTTTCTTTTCTGAAACTACCTTTGATAAGAAATGCATTACAAACTCATCAGTTTGGCTTCCTGTTAACAAAGAGACAGCAGCCGTCTGGATCATTCTGGATTCACAGTGAAACTGCCACACCATGTATCCTCCAACTAAAGCTGTGTAAGTTTGACAAGGGGCAGATGAATCCAGGAGTTATTGTGCAGGGGTTTAAATCTATGCGGCAGCTGACGGTTGAAATAATCATCTATATATCGCTCTGAGCTAGCTGGGGAAAGGTTGAAGCTGTATATTTTCAACATATCTAGTCTAATGGTTAATCTGTTGTCTTGTACGGGGCTCTCGCAGGGTGGACTGACAGCTTCGAGGAATTGCTCCCGGTAGATGTGGTTTGCCTTGATTCTCAAAGTATGGGGTGGACGGCTCTAACTTAGCTTAAGTAGGAAAAGGTGAAACTCACCTGACCCAAGTCCTCAAACATGTGGGGGACCAGTAGGGCTAATGGCAGGCTGGTTGGGAGGGGCATTGGACCCACTAAGTGACCTCTGCCGTTCCCCATTTTCCCAAGTCTGCATGCTTGGAATGGATGGCACGTATCCTACCTTCCCTTGATCATTTGGCTGCCCTGGCACCATCCTTTTGGAAAATGGGGAAGCTAGGGAAATGTGAGAAGATTTGCTGATGGCCAGGGCGGTCAGCAAATGTTTCCTCTCAGGGGTCAGCTAGATAATGTCTTGGGCTTCATATTGCAGCTACTCAGCTCTGTCACAGAGAGAGAGAGAGCAGTTATGGACAATATGTAAGCAAATGATGGAGGTTATGGTTAGATAAAATTTTATTTCTAGCCACTGAAATTTGAATTTTATATAATTTTCATGTGACAGGAAATATGATTCTTCTTAGATTTTTTTTTTTTACCCCAACACTTTAAAAATGTAACCTAGCTTGTGGACTGCACAAAATCCTATTTTAGGCTACGATTTGGTGACCCCTGAATGTGAGAAAGGTGAGAAGGCAGCTGGGGGTGCCAAGGACTTGGCAGGATTCATTCCTCCTTTAAGAATTGTCTCTCACACATATGTACTGCACACGCTAGTGCTGCAAACAGGGCCACCTCTGGCCCAAAAGCCTTTATTATCTGCTTGGTGTCAGGAGTGGGGAGGGGAGGGAATTTGGGAAGGGCTATTTTATTGGCCTCTGTAACTCCCCGCCCTGCCAGTTTTGACTCAAAGAGAAAATCATCTCCTGTCTCCCACTACCTTCCTGATCTCCAAGCTCCATTGCAATATTTCAGGAATATTCTTGCATTTCTCACTTCTATTGTGCATTTCCTCTTTGAATTCCCTTGTTCATCTCTTGTGTCTCATCTTTAAGAAGATAATACCTAGTGATCTTTGACTGAGACTTTGCTTTGTCCTTGAGGCAATAGAGACAGTATGTTAAAAAAAAAAAAAAAAAAAAAAAAATGAAAGAAAGAAAAAGGCCAAAGGCAACCAGATCTCTGAAAGGAATTTTCTACCAAATACTGAGCAGGTCAGCATTGGGCAAGTGATTATAGCAATTCCAGTGAAGATATAAAAGCCAAGATTCTAGATACAGGGTGCTTTGGTGAGTGTGACTCCTACCAGGATCTGCGTAGGAAGTGATGTGGCTTATGGTTTGAAATTGGGGTGGGGTCTTGTGGGTGCCATGGGTACATCTTGCAGTTTGATTCTAGAGGATCCATTCAGCACATGGTATTTCTGTAGGGAATGTCACATCCCAGGTCGTGTGGATTCTGTTAAAATATTTATATGGTGTTTTTCCTCTCTCTCCCATGTAGGAGCTGAGTTCTTTCATTACTCTGTGTTGATGGACTCAAACTTACACAATTCAGGTTTCCTAGGCAGTGAATAGTGCCAGAAATATACCCTGTGATTAACTTCTACATAACCCATTGTTCCTTAAAGTCTCCCTCCCCATTCTCCTATTAGCTCCACAAAAGCCGGAAATGAAAAAGCACCAACAAGTCCCCCTTCCCTGCCCCCGTCAGCCCACCATGGGGCGGGTGTTCCCTGCCCCTACTAGTGCAAGATGGGCCACTTGGAAATCCTTTTCCATTCTCATTTTATATAATGACACACTCCTTTTTAAACCCACACCCTGGGTTTTCCAAATAAATGTATTCCCTATTTTTCAACTACAGGTTGTGAAGGTATCCTACTAGATAATGTATATAAAAATTTGTTCAATTTTAGAGTTTATATGTTTGAGATGTTGATCATTGGGGCCACTTCTGAGGCACAGCATCCTTTATCTTTTTTATTTATGTGTATTAGTATCTGCCATTATTTTTCCAAAAAATACCTTCATGGATTAATTTTGTTGATAATGCTGCAGTGTGTTCTTGGTGATGTATGATACCCCAAGATTGTTAGACCAGAAACACTCATTAGAAATATATCACTGGTGTTAAGCTCTGATATTAAGCTGCCCACTGCCCTTCTTGGCAAAGACTTTGGCTCTGACTTATTTGCTTAGTTGCTCAACCTCACTGATGGACATGCCATATTCCCAGTAAATGATTCATTCTGAAACTGCAGCCAAGAGCTCTTTCTCAACAAATATGGAAGCCAACTCACAGTATGGATTATTTACCTGGTATATGTTGTTGTTTCTCCATCATTGCTTAAGGAAACATACACACCTTCTTACCAATCCCATCCATGTGATAGGCAGCCAGGGGTCTGACAGTGTACAATTATAGGGCAAGAAACATCCCTCTGAAACTAGGAGCCATTCCATGCTCTAATGCAAGGGTTGCCCTCAATGGCCACATTGAACCCTAACTAGCCCAGCCTTCCTGGTGCAAACTAGGAAGTCGTGTCAGAGAGGTTTCATCATCTGAGAATTTTGTCCATGGTGAGTTGCAGAATGACCATGTTACTGTGACTTTCATGATTTTTATTAGGGTAAAGTTTGACAAGCCCACAAGAACTCAGAAGCACCCAGGTAGATCTCTATCCTAGCAATTTTGCCCTCACCCTTACTTTCAATTTTAGTCATATAACATTCATAGCCTGAAAACACACACACACACTTTTCACTTATGATACAAAATACTACACATGACTCTCTCTTTGTTTTTTGCAGTGTTTGGGATTGAACCCAGGGCCTTGTGCATGCTAGCAAACACCGAGCCATACCCCAGCCCTACACGTCATTCCTTCTGAGAAGAGACAAATCCATGACATTTAATTTAGTCAGCATTGTGACCACCCAGTGAGCTGGCCAAGCCAGTGGCCTGAGATGAATAGCAAGATAACACTGAGGGAGAAGGACTTGGAATAGAGTGATCATACTGTAGGATTTCTTTCAGTATTTTTCAGGATATAATGGATCTGATCCTGCCGCTCAACTGGGTTTTTTGTGTGTATTGTTGGGGAGAAGGGAGGGGAACCCTGTATATTTCTGGAAATTATTGCAGAAAGAGATTGTCTTCTGAATTTTCACAGATATTATCCCTACTGACATTGATGACAAAAATGCAGCAAAAAGAATTTCAGGAAGTCATCTGGGTAAAAGAATAGAAATAAATACACCTACAATTTAGCTATGAGGGAAAAAAACTCCATTTTAATCCAAAGCAATGATTCTATTCAATATTAAAATTGGTTTGGAACTTTTGCAATGAAAATTTTCACTTAGGATTAATTTCCGTTTTCTTTTCTCCTTATTGTTTGGCAGTCAAGGCTGAAGCTAGATCACGCTATCACAAAGACCCATTTGAGTTCAAGAATGCAACTCCCCATTCTCGGCTTGTGACTGAGCCAGGTGAAGGAGTACTGGGACCTATCCCAATTTTCGATAACTGTCCTGCACCCCTAAGTGTTCCACTTTAACAAAATGAGCCCAGTTGAAGGAGAGAGATGTACTACCATGGATTTCAGCATGCATTTAGCTTATTGGGCAGCAAAATACCAAACAACAAGAAAAGCTATAAAAAACAATAAACAATCATTAAAATTACCCCACCCTCAAACTAGCAGCTTGCTGCAGCCTTCAGTCAGAAGCCCTGTTGGCTAGATGGCTTTCTGTTCAAACCACTTTGCATGACTCTTACTCTGAGTGATTCCAGTGTGAAATGACATTACTAATGACCTGCTAAGTGTGTACAGATGTGGGTTTCTCCAGATGTGGTGATTAATAACGTAATGGAGATAGCTGGTTGACTCATGTTTTCGGGTGGTTTGCCTTTTATTACTTTCCCGAATTTATTTGCTTTGAACTCTTTTTTTAACTTCAGCCAACAAACTCACCTCTAAATCTCAAGGGGCTTCATCCCCCTGAATCACACTGGGGAAATGGGGGAGAGGGAATGTGCCCCAGGCTGGAGCTGACCATTGAGTCCGTCACATACAAACACTGGGCTGTTTGGGAAAGCTGAAGACAGTGACCATTGTCACATTTCACTTCAAGGACCCATAAAGAGGCACTGGTGAGCCCTTACTCAGTGTTTGCAGCCTGGCTAGGCAGATAAAGGAAGATATTTCTTTAAAAAAAAAAAAAAAAACTAGTAAATTATATGATCATTTTGAAGTAAGCCCCAAATCCTGGCCAGTATTTCTGGAAGATGTTGCCTTGCTCTTGCTGGAAAAAAGAAAGCTGACGAAAAGCGGAATGAAATGTTGTTACAGATGTTCAACTCTGCATTAAGGCTGTTGGAATTACCACCACATCTTAAATCAATCCCCAGAACATTGTCTGGAGGTTATGTCATTGAAATAATGAATCCTCTTTAGTCAAGTATAAGCAAACATGTTAAAACATCATTGTAACTTTAAATTAAACTCCAGCGCAAACCAGGGGATCTGAAGCCTCATTAGACTTGCCTGACATTTTTCTAGCGCGGAGTCTTCCCAAACTGTAAAACTGTTAGATTCAGTGCCTATTAGACAAGGGAGCGCTGGGAAGTTACAACAGAACATTAAGTGTTATACTTAGGGATGTGCAAAAACAAGCCCTTGAATTTTATGAGTACTTGGAGACTGGATGGAGTTCAGCTCCTATAAAAATTCCATGTTAGATTCCTGAACTTGTTTGTGTTTTAAAGAAGCTGGTAAGTCAGGTTTCTTTAAAGGTTCATATCTTCATGTGTCTCCCACTGCACGAAGGCAAAAGTGAAAAGGCTGGAGACAGAGGTGTATTGCAATTAGCCAAAAAGTAGGTTAAATATGAGCTTGTAATGTGCATTGTCATGAGGTAGTGGCCCATTACTTCAACACATTTGTCTTTCATGAAAGTGAGTAAATTTAAGTCTCCCTTTTAATTCCATTTTTTATTCCTCTCATGTAGTCACAGAAGCCATGAAATGAAAATTATATTTTATAGCTTAACTGAAAGTTTTCCTAGATATGCTTTCTTTATAGAATCCTTATAAAGGATAATAATTAAATGTGGTTTATATTCTCCTTATGAAGAAGAAATCATCCCTGCTTCCCTTGTGAGAACTGAGCCAGATGCAGTGGTCTCCCTGACACAATGTTCGTATATTTAATATGGAGACATTGTCCCCCATCTCTTCAGAGAACAGATTTCCAGGCCCTGAGTACAGGAGGAAAGCTTTGAACAGAGTTTCATTTCAGAGAACAAATTCCAGTTTAAATGCAGTATGATTATGATGGATGATCTCTCCAAGTTGCAATGAAAATAAATAGTTTCCTTGCACAGAAGACGGTGTAACCTCGCCACCAAAATGAGGTGTGTCCCTAGAGCTGGCTAACAGGGATTAACTTGCAAGTTCCCCATCTGAAGATCTGTGCAGGTAAAGAGTCAGTGACAAGGTATAAGGATGATGGGCACTTAACCAAAGGAATCATCTGTCAAAGGCCTAGTCCCAGCGGGGAAGCACAAGGCAAGCAGAAGAATCCACGGGCATGCCAGCAAAGGTGACTTTCTGTCTGTATCTAACTATTAGAGACTTGTTTTGAAACAACACAACCCTAGCTACAGCTGGGGGCCTCCAATAAAGTTAGCCATACTAGGCTTGGTTAGATGAAAGAGCTTTTGAGGTATTCCATTGGAACCTTAAGCAAACTTGTGTGGAAGGGGACAGAACTTGCACTCTTACTAGAACCACTCATATGCACACACACAGACACACACATATTGTGAAGTCTAGCATGCTGAACAACTAATCTAGGTCACCCCAGACATAGCATGACAGTGCAAGCAGCCCATAATAAAAGGTGACCTTCTATTACAGATGAAGTCAGTGCAGTCCTTTCCCCATACTAAGATGGGGAAAACATAAAAGTGTACTTACCTGTGCACATGCACACACATGCACACATACACACACACACACACACACACACACTTCTACCCCATTATTGCCTCAGATGCTCAATCCCCTGTCCTGTGAAAGGAAGATGAATTCGGGTCAAGCTCAGAGAGCCTGTTTGCTGCCGAGAGATGCATATCAACTCTAAGTGATTTTTTTCAATACCATTTATGTGGCTTGTATTTATTTCCTTTAATCTTTTAAGTGCTGTTTAGTCTCTGTGTGATTTGCTGTGGATACTCATTTCTGATAAGATGTGATATCCTCCCAGCCACATAGTCCCTGCCTGGAGCACTAAGTGACTGATATGGTCACAGCCTGAGCAGAGCCTCTGGCAGAACAGAGCGGGAGGGAGCAGGCGGTGGAGGGAGCCGCTGTGGGCGTTGGCAGGTGCATTCTGGCCTTTATTTCTTCTGGTGTCGCCCTCACCTCACACCATGTTCTTTTTGCCTCTCCCTGTGTCAGCCAGAATCAGGCAACCCTGGATTAACCGTACAGTAGGGGAGTGTAAAAAGTGTGATGCTTTGGAGCAAGTCTGGAGGGTTGTTGGATCATTATAATCTTTTCAGAACCATGTATCATAACCACTAAAATGATTTAGTGTCTTCAGGGAAGCACCATAGAATGCATGCTCTGGTGTGGGTCTTCCTGGATAATACCAAGTAGCTAAGATGGCCTTTACTCGCCAGCTAAGACTCATACGCTAATAACATGTATCAAGCTTTTTTTGACGTTGTCACTGCTAATATTTCTCTTCTTAGCTTTAAGGTAACCTCCTTGCGTTCTGAGTTTCAGAGGTGCTTTCTCCTAGTCTGTGTTGCGGTCAACTATAAGAATCCAAGGATCCTATTTTTCCTTCTTGACATTACAGCTTTAGCCTGCATTGTTGGGGGGGGGGGGGAAGCAGGGCTAGAATTTTGCCGCTGATGCCCTTGGGTGACAGGCTGGGTACACATCTGCTAATTATCAAGCAGCTCTCTTAAAAAGAAGCACGGGGCAAACTAATTCATCTACAAAGCTTATTAGTGGGTGTCTTTGGGCAAGAGCAGTAGAGTGTGCTGTGTTGTTTGTGAGTGAAGCTTCCCATTGCTTAGTGATCTATGTGGTTTAGACATTTGGAAAACAGCCTTTGGTTTCCAGCCCCCTCTGCTGCCCTCCATCCCTGCCTCCCACCACATCATCCCAGGTATCATTCAGTAGCAACCTCCTCCTCCTTCGGTACTCTTGGGCAGCCCAGCTCTCCAGCCTCGCCAATCCCGGTCCTCCAGTCTGAATGAGTTAAGCAAGGACCCCATGTGCACAGCTGCAGTCCCTCCCTCTTGGCAGCTGGAGGGATAAGGGCTGAGTTGGGCTGGGGATTCTTGAGTCCACAAGTGCCAATGTTCCCAGTCACCACTGATTGGAACATTGGCCCTGAAGGCCTTGAATCCTGGCCTCTCCCAGGCTTTCTCCGGTATGCAGGGATTAGGAACCAGTTAAATTGGTTCATTGGGAGAAGCAGTGGGCTGGTAGTTATGCTGCTATTTCAAATACAACTTCTGATTTTGGTTACAAGAAAACTCATTCGATTATCAGGCAAAGTAACCAAAATTAAAAATAACGATTGTATATATGTATTTCAGTATGCAGATGAATCACAATTTCTATTTTTTTTTCTTCCATATGGCAGGGCATTGATAAACTGTTTTAGTTCGCTTTAAGTGCATGTTCAAAGGCTGGAGCATAAAGAGGTGTTGCTTCGACCTTCTCTAAGGCCGGCCTCTTTGACTAACACATTTGGTCTTTGTCATTGGGTCCTAAAAGACAGCCATGAATTTCTAGTGAGTGACTGGGCCTTGAGTGTGTGTCCTTTGATATCTTGCCTGTATTTCACAGTCTGCCCTCAAACTATTCGTAATCTCATGAGCTGCCTGTATTTCCAGTTGAAGATGAGCAGCCGTCGACGCTGTCACCCAAAAAAAAACAACGCAACGGGGGCATGAGGAACTCGCCCAACTCCTCGCCAAAGCTGATGAGGTAAGAAGGGGCCCTCAAGGCCCCTGTCTGTTCCTTCTCCCCTGCCTGCCCCCTCCCCACCCTGCACAGGCCCAGCCTCCCTCCCCAGCAGCGCAGCGGGGGAGGGGAGCAGATCCTTAGATGGCTTCTTAGAGGCTGCAGTATTTATTCTGTCAGCTTGTCAGCAGTTAATGATAGAGCTGAAAAAATTCTGTCATGAAAAACAGTTTGAAAAGCTGTTTGAAAAATACATAGGCTTTAAAGTCTTAGCTGTCACCATGTCCTGTCTGTGTGTAGTTCCTAAACAGCAGTGGCACTAATGACGGCAGGAACCAATCAGAGGAACTCTGTGGTTAGTTTGCCTGTGGCAAGTCTCTTTCTGCTGGAGTCCCTCCGAGGACTGTTTTCTGTACTTAAGGCCATATGTGAGATGTATCATCACAATCAAAAATGAACCTGAAGATTACCTTCCTTTTATCCTGTCGATTGAAATCAAATTTCTGTTAATTGATTTTGACTGATAAAAAAGTCTAATAATCTGTGGACTTGCCAAAGCAAAGTTCAAAAGTAATCCAGTTCTGCTCAGGCTAAAAGCAATATTAATTATGAAATACAGCATGCTTGCTCTTTCTCTCTCTCTATTCTTTCTTTCTTTCTCCCCTTCATTTCTCCCTATTCCCTCCCTCCCTCCTTCCCTTCTTCCCCTCCTTCCTTGTTTTTTCCTCCTTCCCTTCCTGCCTTCCTTCTCTGTTGACCATGACTTCCTCTAAGAAACAGCAAGTAAACCAAATTTCCAGAGTTCTACAGATCTTTTTCTCTGTCTACTCATCTCCCCTTTGTGTCTATGATTCATCTATCAATCACGGCCCTTACTTCCTCTGACCGCCTGACTCTCTAGCACTTCATTGAAATGGGAGTGATTTCAGATTTGCACTGCCCACCCTGAACAGTCCCTGCCAGGGGAACACCTGCCTTCTTCACACTCCTTTCCTCTTTGCTTTGTCACGGGCCACTCTCCTCCCTTTGATTATTGAAATACAAGAAGAGTGATTTTCATTCCCCACGTTTCCATCGCATGCTTTTCTCCCTGGCCCTCCACATGCACCAGTCTGGGACATGGGAAGGACAGGGTGGTCCTTCTTTAGTGGTGGAGGACATGGGTTCTCCCCTAGCTGAGACCACCAGCCCTATCTCCTGCGCCATTATTACCATCTCCTGATAGGTGTCTCTTTGAGCATTTTCTGCCTTCCTCTCCTCTCAGCCTTGCTTGTGGACTGATTTCCATGCCTGTTTGTAGTGTGGGAAAAGAAATAAAATACAACTCCCAAGCTTCTCCTTCTTATGATGCCAGTTGTTATACATGCATTCACTTCCTATTTATTCACCTTTAGGTAATCGTCTTATCTAATGCTAATAGTTTCCTCCATTTGAAGACAAGAGAAGCCCAGGCTCTTTCCTTTGCCTAAATTTAGAGAAGCAAATAAATAAATAAAGAGAAGTCTGAAAAATCTGAAACCTTTGGAGCCAAATTCCCTGTCCCTGTTTGCTATGTAAAGTATGGCTCATTTCTTTGATCTTGAGTAATAATAATTCTGAGGAGTTATACTGTTTTCATATGCTTCAAAGCTGTGTCAAAGTTTTGCTGCTTAAGGGTACTTCTTTATTCTGTTGGCTCTTGGGTACCAAGATGACAGGTCTCCTGTACGAGGTGGAGGCTTTTTTAAGTCGTAGCCTTCAGCAAAACATCAAATTACCAAATCCAGGGTAACATACTTTACACAAATGCCTTTCCTGTAGATATATTATACCATATATATTAAATACTTTAGTGTTACACGCTACATTTTATGTGCAATAGAAAGTGATGGTTTGAGGTAGCCTTCGGGGGACTTTTTTTCCACAAGCAGAAAAAGCTAGTGTATACCGTATCAAGTATGGTTTTTACAGGACTTTCTGCCCGAAGGCCTTTGTAAATAAGTAATGATCAACAGATTGGCTGTGGGTTTTTGAAAAGCATGCCTGTGTCAGTTTGCATGATGGGGGAGAATTTTCAAAGTGGATCTTGCTTTCATTGCCTGCCGGAGAGGGGCTGAGGGAGGCAGTCATCCCAGGCTGGAGCTGTCTGCTCTGTGGTACATCAGAATTGCTAAACGGGGGTCAGGTGGAGAACCAAAACTTGCCAAGCTACAGAACTCAGGTTTCTCGTGCGGGTGCCTCTGGGCTGCTGCTAAGACCACAGCTATAGTCACCAGGATGCTTTGGGCCTACGGTGGTCCCCATCGCAGCTTAGCTGACAGGCCATCCATGTCAAGGCAGGGAGTCTCACACACTCCTCCTTGGCCTTGGCTTTCAGGGGCTCTGAGTACTCTGCATACTGTCACAGGAGCAAGGACAGGGCCCTGCTGACTCTCTCCATTTTCCTTCGCCCGTAGTGTAGGAGTGAAGGGTCCAACCCAAAGGCTTTCTGGGATGCCTTGGAATATCCAGCACTGGCTAGGAGGTCGCTGAGTCCTATTTTTTCCTCAATGCCGCTTGCTGATTGGCAGGAAATGGGGGCTTGCCCAGCTCCTGTGGCTTTCCCAGTTCCCTCCACCTCTTCAACCATCCCCCTCTACTCTTCTTAGGATAGGACTCCCAGGTCCTATTCCTTATGATCTCAAAAATCCATAAAGGAAACTAATGACTTATTTGAAGTGGGTTTTTCAGCATGAGTTTGTGGTTCACGGTTTGAAGAGAATCAATCATTCCGATTGTGGGAAGGTTTTAGTGGCCTATGGGCAGTGATAGGAAGGCTCCAAGAGAAACCAGAGAGTCCAGAATGGGGTAGGTCGGGCTTTAATTTACCACTGTGGCTTCTGCAAATAAAACAGGCTCCCGTGGAAGGGTTCCTGCTACATCCTCTGTGGAGAATTGCTTCAGGGATGTTCCACTAATGGTCTTTGTGTCCCCTTTGTTCTGCTATCAGGCTTCCTCTGGTATTTTAGTGTCCCTTAATTCTCTGCACAGTCATTAGGTGAACAGCCTTGTTTTGTGTCTCTGGCTCCTGAGGTAGTGTGATTTTTAGTCATCCTGACAGGAAACAACCCTCACCGCCAGACCGAGCCAAATGGCAAGAGTCTGCGCTGCACGCCAAGCACACACGTGTGATGATGGATAACCTTTGGCTCCACAACACTGAGGAGGAATGAGCCATGGAGGTCCCCAAGTCCCTTACTCCATCAGACTATTATCTCTCCACTTTATTGGTCAATTAATATGGAATTAGTTAAGGAGTTTCTCCTAGTTTACTACCCAAATCACCAAGCACCTGTTACCTAGTTCTCCCTACTCGGTGGGTTTGTACATTGCAGGGACAGCGATGTCTTCCCTCGGTTGTAAGGCTCTGGAGGGCAGGACTTGCTCTCTAAGTGGCTAAATAAAGGATAATTAACTTGGGGCCTCACAGATCCCATTTAGTGAAAGCTCTCTAGGACTGTGGTGTAGCTCAGTGATAGGATACCTGGCTAGCATGTGGGGGGAAGGCCCTGTGTTCAATCCCCAGCACCAAAGATGCTAAGAAAGAAAAAAAAAAAATGGTCCACTGAATACCATTTGACCATAGTTAGAGCAGATTCATCGATTTCCGAAATCTCCAGTTAGGATCCCATTTGGCTTTTCCCATGGGCCCTTCAAGTAGTTTTATTCACAAGTTTTTCTTGGGTGTGGAGAGTGTTTCTCCAGAGGGTGGGTGGCATAGAGTACCTATCCAGGTCCAAAGATAACCCCAAAATGCTGGGCCCCTCAGCTGCCTGCTTCTATTCCCTTTCTCGGATGAATTCCCATCCATCAAATGTTCAGTGAGAGCCTACTGTGTTCAAGGTGTTGTGGAAGGCCTCTGAGGGATCCAACTAACATAAGGTAACTTAGACAAGACCCCTGTCTTCAAAATGGTGCTGTCTCCAGATAAGCACATGCAGCAAAATAGGGTCCGAATGACTAGGAGGTCTGTTAGCAAGGGCTGTGAGAGAAAAGCAGGCATTAGCTCTGGTTTGTGAGGCTGAGTTTGGTTTGCCAAGGAGGTTCATTTAACCAAGCCATGTGGGAGAAAGCGATGCTCTGCTAATAGTAGATGCTCTCTAGGGAAGAAAAAAAACCTGCACTGGCTAATGGTTTAACAGGTGACAAGCTCTGCTTTGTGATTTAGCAGGTGACAAGCATCATCCCAAGAATGTATGCCTGTGAACCCATTGAATCTGAAACACCACCGTATGAGTAGGTATTATTCTTCACCCCCTTTTACAAATGAGGAAGTTGAGGCACAGAGATGGAAATTTCAGTAACTGTAGTTGAGTCTTCATTAGGAAGATGGAAGAAATAGGGGAAGTGCTCAGGCCACAGTCAGTGGCTCAGTGTGGCTGGAAAGGAAGCCTTGGAGTGGCATCACTGGAGTTGAAAATGTCTGAGTATTTGGGCACCCAGTCTTGAAGATTTTGCCTGTCATAGGCATTGGGGGAACATGTGCAGGATTTTGATGAAGCAGTACCCCAACGTTTTGTGAGGATGGTTGGCAGCAGGCTGAGGATGGGTCTGGAATTCCCCACAAAGGCTTTTATAAGACTTTAAACACAAGGTGTGAAAAAGAAGGCCCAGGAACCCCAGCCTCTGCCAAGCACCTTTGGGTGCCAAACCCTGAGGGTTTGCTATGGAGTTGTGGACCAGGCCTGGGCTGGACAGTTTTCCTGGGAAGGACACAGAGAATTCCTGACACCAGTCTTGAGGCATGGAGTAAAAAAGCATAAACCATGAGGATTTATGTAGGATGGGTCAGGTAGATAATTTACAGAGAGAGAGAGAGAGAGAGAGCCCTCACCGGGCCAGCGAGGATAAGTGACCATACCCCAAACAGAGAAGTTGCACACTTTGAGGAGAGCTGCATGTTGTGAGACCCAGGAAGTATTAGATCTTAGTTTCCTGAATGGGGAGGGAAATATGATTTGAGAAAAACAGATTATCCTCTTGGGCATCAACTGATCATTAGGTGAAATAAACTCATCTTCTTGTTCAGTCTCATTCCCTCTCTTTTGACTCATACCGTTCATGAGGGCTTTTTGTTAGGAGCTCCCACATCAGAGCCAGCCAGTGTGACAGATTCTGGTAATAGAAAATGGCAAAATGGCCTGAGCCTACTCAGAGTTGAGGGCAGGATGTCACCCTCCCAAGTCCTTCCACTGGACAGAAAAAGACGGAAGGCAAGGACAGCTTAGCTGAGTAAATTCACTTCCTAATGCATAAACTAATAGCATATGACAGTCCCCCATGGGACTGGAGAAGAAAGAAATCATGGGTGTCGTGATACAAAGGCGTGGGTGGACTTGACACAGGTCCCTGGACAAGTTCATGCTCAGCAGAGGGTCATTATCTTTGTCGTCTTTTTCCAGAAGCATCTTGAACATTCTCCTCTAGGACTGAGGGACATGTCACTTCTCCCAGGCTGTCTCCTAAACTTAAAGGCAGTAATTTCCTTCTTCCTCCGAGAATGGTGGATGCTTAACAAGAAATGATGTATTAGAAATGGGAAACAAAAACGCAATTAGGACCAGAGAAGCTGGAAAGGACCCTAGTTTTGCCAGGGTGACCAAAACCTGGCCTGAAGGATTTGTCAGAGTGTTTCCAGGAATGGCCATGTGGTGGGAAATGGGGGCAGAGTGGTGGGCAACTGTGTCTTAGGGCTGATGATCGTTATCAGGAGGGTGGGCTCAGAGTTGAAGGATGAGTTAAGACCGGAGCCAGAATCCTGAAGTCAGAATCCTTGCAAAGTAGCAGAAGATAGTATTCAACCAGAAGTCAAAGGCCCCCAAGAATGAAGCAAATCCAATTGGGACCCTTTATGGTGCTGAACATCCAAATGTGAGCTCTCTTAAGGGGAGCATCTGAGACCCGGTAGAATCTCCAGTGTCTGGCAAGGCAGAGACTTGACCTGTGTGACCTGACCCTCTTAAACATTGTACTCAAGGATGTAGGGACTAGATTCCAGGTTGTTTTCTTTGCAATGGAAGATGGATGAGATGGGGGGTGGGTGGGGAGAAGGAGAGTAGACACTGCATTTTGATTTTAAGTGTTTCACAATCCAAGTCCTACTATTTAATTTGCTTTTCATTCATGAGTATTTGCTAATTAGCTCATGGACATAGAGGTCAGCAAGAGGGTCAGTATATAGCATTCAGGTTAAGAAGCCCCACTGAGTGTTGACACAACCTCACAAATTCCAGAGTCACGCGGAGTCAGAACAGGCAGCTTGGGTGTGCATTTGTGACCAGTTCTTAACCTTTCATTTGCATTGCAGGGCCAGTGCTGGGGTGAGGCATGTAGGGGGTCTCCTTATATTTCTGCGGGCACCTTTTGCTTTACCCAGTCCTGACCTTGTTGATTAAAATCACAGCTTCCTGTCCTGGGTGTTGCTGGCAGTTGCTAACTTGGTAGAATTTACTGGAACCACATAGATGCTCCTTCTGGACACAATTTATAGGGTTGTTCTCAAAAGTTAGCTTGTGTCAGAATCGCCTGGAGGGCTTTGTTAAAACATGGCTTGCTGGACCTCACCTCTGTGGAGACTGTGGTGCAGTAGGTCTGAGCTGCTGGCTCCAGAATTTGCATTTTTTTCAACCCCCCGGGAATGCTGACATGACAGTTCTGGGGTGAGCTTTGAGAATCACCCCTTAAAAGCATTTGAACAGTGAAAGAAACTCCAAGTGAGAGGGCCCTCCTCTCAGACTCTGCATTGGAGCACAAAGTAGTTGTTTTATTAAGACATCTGTCTTGACTATTGCTTACATCACACAGAGTTCCTCCCTGCGGATTAGTTAAGCAGCTGGCTCCAGGCAGCCTTGACTACTTAGAGACAGAGTCTCCTCCCATCATGATACCCTTTGTTAGGAGGAATATTGTGTGGCCTAACTCAAATACAGTCCCTGGATGTGAAAAATAGTGCAAGAGCCCAAAACAAACTGTCAAAAGGTATCAAAAGTGAGTGGGCTCTCACTGGACACGTTTTCTGGCCTAGAAAGTCTCTGTTGACTGACTTAAGAGTGGCGTATGCCTGTAATCCCAGAGACTCCAGAGGCTGATGCAGGAGGATCTTGAGTTTAAAGATAGCCTCAGCAATGGTGAGGTGCTAGGCAACTCAGCAAGATTCTTTCTCTAAAGTACAAAATAGGGCTGGAGATGTGGCTCAGTGGTTGAGTGCCCCTGAGTTCAATCCCTGATAACACCCTTCGCCCCCCAAAAAAGAGTGTTCAGAGACTGGCAATCAATTAAGTGCTCCCTTTCTTAGTTTGATTGTTAACTGAGCAACTACTGGGATTTCCACTGGGTTCTGGAAATCCATGGAAGCGCAAAGCACAAGATCTCTGCCCTAAAAATAATCACACCTAATGGACGAGACAAACACACTACTTCTTATCTCTGAAGGAACATCTCACACTTCTATAGGAGTCCTGAAGAAAGGAATCAGCTTCTGTCTGTGTTTTTTAGGATGTTGGCTTCATAAGGAACACATCACCTGATATAATAGATGCTCAGCAAAATTAGTATTGACTGCTTAAAATAAAGACCTGCAGAGGAATGAGAAATTCCCCTACATTTTATAAAGCCTCCCATTTCCTAGAGAGGCCAATGTTGGCCTCCTTCTGGGTGGGATACTCACAATGACAGAAAAGGCCTTATTATGTGATAAAGCGTGAGGTCAGTCTCAAAAACCAAGCAGGGAAATTGTTGCAGTTCTCAAACCATTGTGTAGCTTTTTTCTTTCATAGCTCTTCTTGGTTGGTTACTTTTATTTGAGTGTAAATTTCTGAAGTCCAGCATTGAACCTGGGGCCACACAACTGGGATTTGCTGCTCTTGCCTGTAAGGGGAACCTCTTTAAAATATAATACTGCCTTCCTCACAGCAGGTTTGCTGGGAAGGGGATTTGTGGTTTAGCTTTAGGCTGTTGTCTTCAAGGCAAGCTTTCTGTGTCTCTGCTGTAGCAGGGCATTTAGTTCACTTCCTGAGATTAATTGATGGCAAGTGGCATTCTTTGCTTGGCAAACCTCTGAACAAAGAAGTCAGGCATGCTTAATTTCTAGCTGCAGACTTTGGAGGTAGGAGCCGAGATACAAGGAGCATAGATATAAAAAATTTAACTCATTAGGGCTTCTCAGTTGTTATAAAAAAGGGGGCTATTCCTAAACCTCAGATGTTTGGCACATGACTAGGACTTGCCCAGCCTTAACTGATTTTTGAAACTCTCCTTAGCCCCTTGTCCTGACAAGGGCTCATTGCATATGTAATCTTCTACTGATTATTCAAGCAGTGAATTTCATAAATGCCCACGATGCTGGTTTTCCTCTCGTTAGCTTATTGCACTGTGGCTTGGGGTGCTGTAATAGAGAAGCAAGGAGACTTCGCCCCTCCTACAAGTGAAAGGGTGTAGATTGGGGCCCCAAAGCACAGGCTTCTGGTCCAGCAGCCTCTTCCATTCAAAGCCTTGCCTTTGCTCACCTTCTGTGGCACCTGAACAGTGTTACCTACCCACTGATTCCCATCTGTATACATGGGTTGATGATAACAGAAATTACCTGCACTGTTACTGTGAAAGCAAATCACAAAATATAAGTTTGAGCACAGCAACATTTGTAAGGGTTCAATTCATGGTATCTCTTTATCATGCTAGCAATAGTGGCAGCATAAGTTATAGTAGAAACCCTATATCTTAATTATGGAACTTCTTTATTTTGCCTGCTTCTTTTCATCAAAGTCAGAACTACGAATACATGAATGAGTCCTAAGCCAAGTATAAATAATAACAACAACAACAACAACAACAATAATAATAATATCTACATCCTTAAGACATGCTCTTTCAAATTCTATGCTACGTGCATGACCTGTCTTTACTTATGTAATCTTCAAATTGAATCTATTATGTCCATAAGTTGGGGGTTAAGGATACTGCTGGGGAAGGCAAAGACATTGGCCCAAACTCTTTAAAGAAGATGCTGTGTATCTCTGGTATTGTTTCATGCATTCCTAAAATGATGGTAGTATGTATTTCTCCTGCACAGGAACAAGTAGGACCTGAGGTTTAAGAAGGGCTACAGGGACCATCAGCTGAGGGCTATCTGGTATATGGGGTCTGTTTTTCTCAAGGTGGAATATTGTATTAATTTTCTGGGAATGCTGTAACAAAGTACCACAGACCTGCTATCTTAAACAATAGGAATTTACTTTCTCATAGTTCTGGAGGCTGGAATCTCAAGGTCAAGGTCCTTGAAGGGTTGATTCTTCTGAGGTTCATGAGGGAAGGATCTGTTCCAGGCCTCTCTCCTTGACTGGTAGATCTCTATCTTCTCCCCATGTATTTACATGACCTTCCCTCTGAACATGTCTGTTTCCAAAGTCCCTCTTTTTATAAGGACACTGATCATATTGGCCCACCTCATTGACCTCCTTTTAGTTACTTTTTCAAGATCAGATTGCAGTACACAATCACCTTCTGGAGTCCTGGGATTAGAACTTCAGCTTACAAATTGTGGTGGAGGACACAATTCAGCCCATAACAATGATGAGGCAGCTATAACTCACTTCAGAGAATTTCTATTACTCTAAAATAAGGCAGCACTTTGGATAAGTCAAAAGTGACAAATGAGTCATGAATTACTTATAGTGCATTTTAGAGGAGTTGGGGATTACTATGTGAGTTGAAGAAATAAAGTCATTATGACGTGAAAGGCAATATCTAGTATTGGTCCTCAGTTGCAACCAAGCGGTCTTGGGGGATTTGCCTGGGAGTCTCTGGAAGTGGTTCTCCTTGGCATCCTGGGACCCATAGATATTGGAATGCCTCATTCAGAGGCCTGGTGATGCTTCTTCCCATGTGCAGCAACTGCCTGATTCCTCCCAGCCTCCCCCGACCACAGCAACATTGGTTGATATGCTGAATGCCAAATGCTTGGGCTTTCTTCTAGTAATATAAACTCCAGAATCCTTGATTCAGAGGCAGAAGTCCCTGGGGTCAGTTGACTCATTAGCCCCGACCTATGCCAGGGATCTCTCTACAGCATAAGCCAAGGTAAGGCACTTGAAGTTCCTACAGGAACAGACATGGTCAAGAAACGTACCCTGCTTGGCCCTAAGTAATCACGGATTCTTACGTGGCTGGAACAAACCACTTTCCAAGCTCCCTCCCAGAGAGAGGAATCCAGTGAATGCAGGGCATTACTGGCCTTTTATGGAACAATAAAGCAAACAATCTTCAATGCATCTTACTGCACATCCTCATTCCAACAACCTTTCGTCACCTAATCAGGGCCTTCTGGTCTTTTGCTGCTCCGCAGTGGTCCAATATTTGCAAAATCCTTCTAACTATTTCTCTGCCCATCAAGAACACACTGCTTCAGACCTGGAAGTTCTTCTAGGCTCACCCAACATTTGTAATTAAATGCCCACTCGATCCCTAGCTCTTCTGCAATGTCTCAAATGACAGAAAACCCACTTGCTTGGGAAACAAATCATGTCACCTTTGAAAGATTTCTAATTTCATGTACCTGAGTCTTTTATTCCTTAGGTTAGGCAATATTCAACCCTAGTCCTAACAGCTACTGGCAGAGATTCCTCCTCATCTTTTATGGCTCAGATCAAATTCTTTGAGAAACCTTCCTTGATGCTTCTCAAAATCCAGGTAACAAACAGCTTCTTTCTTGACACCGTCATGTCTTGGAGGTAGGTTACTTTGTGATAGCACTTGCCATGGCATATCATATGTTTGATTTGTGTCTTTTTTTCTTCTGCTGTATTGTGAACCCCCTCTTTGACTGGGGTCTCTGTCTTAACCATTACTACATCTTCCATTCCTGGCTCAGAATAGAGGATTCATGTTTATTGATTACTTTGCTGATTAAAGAAAACAAAGTTAGAATTCCAGGTGCTATGGCTGGTCTGAAAAGGAAATATCTATGTTCAGGGAGTTTTTTGATGTTTCTCAGATCAGGTCCACTGGGGGAAATCCTGGATGATATATATTTAAAGTATTTCAGGCCAGGCTGAAAGATTTGCAGGGAGGATAGATTGCAGCCCGGAGTACCTCTGTGACTTCCTGGATGCTTCTGGATGTGCCAGTGCAAATTGTGGCTTGTAGCCCTGTAGTGTCAGATTTTACCTGGTTCCCCAAAACCTCCACCCCACCTAATGAAGCTTGGCATTCACTGTCTTTTTATCTTCTCATGAGGGTCAATTAACCATCAGGTTTTCCTCTCTACTTTTCTAAGATGAAGGTTACGGGCCACTGTCACCAAGGAATGACTCCTTTCCAGAAAGAACCAATCGAACCAAACATAAATGCATCCCTTCTCTCCCAAAGAATCTATTTTATGAAAGAAATTTTTGTTCACTTTCTGTATCATTGTTTTGCTTGCTGATATTAAATGAACTTCATCCAGGTAGCTCTCAAGCCATGAATGCACTGGGGCAGGTCTCACACCTTTCTAAGATAACACTTTCTACCCAGCTAATAAGTAGGGCAAGAGAATTTGAGTATGGCACTTTATCTTTGTGGCAAGCTTATTAAGATCCTCTGGTAACCAAAATCTATTCTTCAAGCTTTGGGAAAGGTTTGTTTTCTCCAACCTCTCCTCTGTGGTAGCTGCTGTCGACCTGCCTGTCCCATACCCTGACATGTATGACACTATTAAAGATTCTTCAAGGACAAAATGAAAAACCCTCAAATTTTGTTTTCACCCTGATGGGTGATCAGTCCTTATCAGCAACTGCCTTTTTATTTTAGCATTTTTAACTTGGCTCAGTATTTGAAAAGCGGTTGTTTACAACACCTCGAGACCTCCCAACAACCTGGCCATTGAGATGCTTCTCTGAATTGGATTGTTCCACTCCTTGTAAGATTGGATATGACAGTTCCTGTAGTCATCTAACATGTTCGTTGAACATAACTTGCAGGACTGCCTCATGTGGTATTTGTCATTTAGTGTAGACTAAAAGCAAATTCTCAGGAATTAGTAAATGTAGTGAGAGGCTTTTTGCATCTTATGTGGGGATAAGAAGCATATTGGGAGGGTTATGATAGGTATTTAAGAGCTTAGTGCTAGGTTTTTGGACCAGATACAGATTGTTGCCCCAATCTCTATATTCTAGACATATCAATGAGGAAGTATCAGATTTCCAATAGAGAGATACTAAAATATGAATAAAGATTATCCTTTGATGCTTGAAATAGATAATTTTAAAGTCAAAATCACTTTACATTTTTAAAGTTTTTATCTTGGGTGAATAATATGACTCAGGAAGATAATTTCATTGAAAGGACAATGTCTTAATTCTATGTGGTCTGTGTCGTAGAAACCAACGATGACTTCCACACTGAGATGCTAAATTACTATCAGAGTGGAATCATGGGCAAAGAGTAGGACCCAAGATGCCAGCTTATTTCTCATGCTGCAAGCCTATTCCATTGCCTGATTTTCCTGTGATTCTTAAGGTTGTCAAGAAGGCTCTGGCAACCCACTGGAGGGGTAGTCTCTGTAGGAAGATCCTCCTTTTCTTTCTGCAAAATAGGGAAGAGAGGGTGAATGGAGCCATGAGAATCTGAAACAAGTTTATTACAATGTGCCTGAGCTTGAGGCGTTCATCCAAGGGATGCTGCTCTGGGAAGAAGAGGTGGGAGTGGGGGTGGGGACCGTCATTGGACGGCGAGTGCAAATACAGTTGTCAAGGCGTGGAGCGAGGGTGTTGTTTAGTATTGAAATCATGTATTCCAGATGTGGGCATTTGGTAGTCAATCTGCTCTGAAGTGACATGCTGCTGAATCTTTAAAGGGCTTCAGCCGGAGAGAGCAAAATCTGATTGGGCAAATTGCTAAAATATTTAAAGTGCAGCCTGTTAAAGCTTTTACTGCGAAGAGCATCAAGTCAGAAGTTGTAGTCAGAAAGAGCAAGTAATTGGCTTTCCATCCTCATGCCAGTCAGTCAGCATGAGGCTCTATTCCTATTCCTTCCTCTTCATTGCCAATGCTAATAGCAACCCTTTGGGGGTGTGTGTGGGGGTGCACGTGCTGGGGAAATTTATAGCTGGTGAAAAGAGAGAACAAGGGGTGCCGTGGCCCCAGAAAGAGTAGCCGAATCCACAAAATGGCATGAAACTTATTTAAGAGTAGAGGCGCAGGAGAAAGGCAGAATTATTACCTGATAAATTATTACCTGACTGCACTTTCAGGTGTGGTGGTGGTGGTTTGAGGCAGTTGTCTTTCAAGGGACACATTCTGCCCGCAAGAGGACGGCTGTCAGTGACAACCACTTCCTCCGCATCTTTTATCTCCTCTGAGATGTAACTCGGGGGACACTATCCATTTATAATTCATCACCCTTTCCACTTAGGTTTTCCTGTCCTTTTCTTCCCAGGCATGACCCCTTGTTAATTCCTGGCAATGATCAGATTGACAACATGGACTCCAACGTGAAGAAGTACGACTCCACAGGGATGTTTCACTGGTGCGCACCCAAGGAGATCGAGAAAGTCATCCTGGTGAGTGAGAGACTGTGGAACCAGGTCATCACATCTGCCTGGTGCTACGCTTAATAGGGAATGAGCGCCTCCTACCCAGATAAAGAAATGACACAGTCCCTGGTCTTCATGAGTTATCATGAGTCCAATTCCAAGTAGAGTCTGAAGCAGCTCGAGCACTAATCAGAACACAAGCAAAACCAGGGCTTTTCAATCTCTGAATATTTATTAGCTCATTATAATAGTGGTGATCATGTGCCAAGGGCAAGGCGTCATTGGAGGCAAGATGTGCATCATTTCTGGGGTCAGAGCCTGCCTGTGTCATCTAGTAGCTACCTGGCCCTGGGCAAGTCGCTTGGCTCTCTGCACTTCAGTTTTCTCATCTGTAAGAAGATGAGGTGAGAATGACCCTAACTCAGAGGGTCATGAAGATGACATATGGCTGTACAAAGTGACCTGCTATTCTATCTGTTATTATTATTATCATTATTATTTTAAAATTTTAAGAAAAAAATCTGAATCCTGCCTGTAAGGTTATTGTTCACAGCCATGTTTATACCCTTGGAGTGCTCCTCCTTAGCGCTTGATCCCGATGGGCAAGTGCGTTTGCTGGTGACAATGCAGATCCATGGTCCACCTTGGGGAGGCTGGGGCTCAGAGTTCTGCTTCATGAATGACTCATGAGCACTGCCATAGCAGCAGTGGGCTGCTTCTGCTCTGGCCCAGGAAGTCAGCATAGATAAGGATCCATTCCACTCTTGGCATTTGCCCTATTAATAGCTTTAGGTTTTAATGCCCATATTGGCGTTCCTAGAGTTTATTGTCTTGCTAATCCATGAAAAATGGATTAATAACAGGAAGGTCAGAGAGGTTCTTTCCTCCCCGTACCTCTAATCCCCAGATTACTTTGGGTCCCCTCCTTTGTCAGACAGAAAATCCTATCATTTCCGATGTCAGGGCCAACTTTTCTTCACAAGGACTATTCCAGGTCCTCAGAATGGCTGTGGGCTCTAATCCACTAGATTTTTCCTGTGTTTTGTCTAGTGTGGGTTTTCTCAACTTAATTATAAGCGATCAGTAAGAGCCAATACAACCTCATGGTAGAGGCTGTCTTGGAGGTGTGAAAGTTGCAGGCCCAAGCACCAAAGTCAAAATTTTCAGTAAACAGCCATCCTGTAGGTCAGTAGGAGTAAAACGGCTCTAACCACAATGCTGCTCTGTGCATTTACCTTCTGATGCTGTCTCTACCACACTTTTACCTTGCTGGTCTAAAGTCAGCCTGGTGTTACTCACCTGTAGCAAGTCCGAGGCTGGGTGCTCACTCTGGGATCCAGGGTTTTAATAATTTGCCTAGATTTTTCAAAGCAGTCTGTTAGCTGACATCTGATCAACATCCCCTACTTGAAGAAAAGAGTTCAGGGAGATGAGTTCATTTGAAAAGTAACACCACTTAACAGAACATTTATAGCAAGCCTATTATGTATTAAGCACTGTTCTCTTTCTGAAGTATAATATATAAAGCTTGTATTCTAGTGGGGCAAAGAGAAGACCACCAGATAGGCAATCAAGTGCATGATAATATTTCAGATATTAATAAAGTGCTATGAAGACAATAAAGCGAGATCCTGGTATATAAATGAACTTGGAAGTGCTGTTTAGACAATGTGATCAATGGAGCCCTCTCTAAAGTCACCCTAAAGTAGATGAGAATAACAGAAAGGCCAGCTATGTGAAGATGCTTTGGGGTTGTATTTGCTCATTGGATGTAGGACACAAATGACTTTGGAGATTAAAATATATAAGAGATAGGGCTGGGGTTGTGGCTCAGCGGCAGAGCGCTCGCCTTGCACGTGTGCGGCCCGGGGTTCGATCTTCAGCACCACGTAAACATAAATGCATTGCATTGTGTACAACTAAAGGAAATAAATAAATATTTTTTTTAAAAAAAATAATAAAATAAAATAAAATATATAAGAGATGGTCACAGTCTTGAGGAAATGATCATCTAATAAGAGAGAAGATCATATAATCAGAACAACCTATTTAGACCTGAGTGATATTAGGCACAAAATGCCATTCAAATATAAAGGAGAAGCACCCATATGTTTTTAAGTGGCCAGGGAGGCCATGGTTGGGCTTGGAAGGAGTTTAAGGCTGTGAAGGCCCAGTATGGGTTGAGCATTAAAGGTTGCATGAGGAAAACAAGATGCACAGAGAATCACATGAGTAGTTCCTCTAGTGGGTCATAAGCCTGGCAGAATCAGTCTCTCCAGGGCTGAGGTCCAGGAATGTAGATTTTTAGAAAGTTTTTCAGGTGATGTTGCTACGGCACATTTGAAAATTATTATTTTGATCCCAGATCAGAGCTCCTGGGGTCAGCATCTGTGCCTGGATCACTCTGCATGCTAACACCTAGCTCACCTCCATATTCTAGATTTCTAGCTTCCATCCAGGACCCAGTTTGTAATTCTCTGGCTTGTTGAGGGAAGCTAGCCTCCCAGATGACCTGGACAATTAAAAGTAATTGGGAATCCTATTATAGCCCATCACAGGCTGGTTGACTCTCTTCCTGTGATACCCAAACACTGTACTTACATGCAGCCCAAAAACTAACTCCAGGTCTTCTCCTGAAGCAGTGATGGGGAATGTGAGATCCCTGGGGGAGTAGGGGTTCTCTTTGCTCACAGTTTATTAGGTATTTCTTACAGGCTGTGTCTTAGGTTTCTTTGTCTTGTTGCAGAGGGAAACCAATAATGGTGACAGCCTCTGCTTTATTCTAACGATCAGGGAATGAAAGCGAGCTTCCTCCTTTCCTTGGGGGTTACTATAATAACCCTGACATTGTCATGAATTGCAATATTGGCATTTAAACAATCAATACGCTGGTCAATGCTAGGGATTAAATCAAACAGAGTTTGATATGTGCTGTGGACATTAATATGCCTCCCCCAAAGCATCATAAGCCACATGGGGCCATCCAGGCATGCAGTGGGTGGACAGGGAGGAAGGCAGGAAAGATGGGAGTCTTTGGACTAGGAGAGGCAGAGAAGGGCTCACAACTGGCCTCCTTGTATTATCCTCTTAACTAGCATGGTGAGTAAAAGTGTCAACAGGACCACTCATTTACATTCTCTAGGAAACTGAGGTCTTCTGCAGATGGTATTCTTTCATTGGCTTCCTTGTTGATACAGCAGTGGGGTTGGGAAAAGACCTGGCCTCTTGCACTTACTAATCTCTTTAGACAACTCCTTCCTTCCTTCATTTATTTTTTTGCTGCAGAGCTGGGAATAGAACTCAGAGCCTTGAGCATACTAGACAAGTGCTTTGTCATTGAGTTATAGCTCCAGCCCCTCTTTAGACCCTTTTATTGATTCCTTGGGAGTCCTTTCTTATGTAAGGTAACCCCTCCAGGAACACCCCTGAAGACCCCAAGGCAGCATTGGATAGGGGTCAGCACACTTTTTCTATAAAAGGTCATATAATGAATGATTTAGGTCTCACAGGCCATAGGATCTGTCACAACTGTTCAGCTCAACTGTTGTAGCATGAAAGTAACTGTGGACAATACCTACATGTGTAAGCGTTGCTGTGTTCCAATAAAACTTTATTCAAATTTAGGTTTCATATTATCTTCACATGTGATGACATATTCTTGTTTTGATTTTTTTCATTCATTTTGAAATACAAAAACCATTTTTTAGCTCACTGGACACACAGTAGCATGGGATGTACCAGATTGAGGCTGCCAGCCACAGTTGTCAGCCCCCTGACTTTGGCTATCATGTTCTGCCTAGTTGTTTTGACCATATAACACACTTCACTGATAAGTCTAGAACTCAAAGCTCAGATTTCTCTGGCTGAGACCAACAAAAGGATCTATTTTGCCATCATCTGAGCAAGAGAACCTGAAAATGCATCTCATCTGATCAACAATTCCAAGGAAACTAGGACTTCTTTTTCCAAATAACAAAAAGTCCTTTTCCCTCTTTTTCTTTCATAATACACTTATAGAGCACATTTTTATATATATCTGGTTCCTTTTCCCTCTTAACGTCCTCCCTGAAGATCATTATGAAATATTTCCTGCTTACATATATGGATGGCATATCTTAGATTTTGTCTTCAAGAGGATAGTGATATGTGTGGATGTATGTTTACATGTATTTATTATAAATACATTATATACACACATGTGCAAATTTTATATATATATATATATATATATGTATATATGATGTGTATGTATCTTTGACGAAGTAAAACCAATGGCTGTATCAGTCAGTTTGACATCACTACAAGGAAATACCAGAGAAAGCTAGCTTATAAAGAGAAAATGTTCATCTAGCTCCCAGTTTTGGAGGTTCAGTGTCAAGATTGGGTGGCCCCATTCATTTGGTCTCTGGTGGGGGTGGGTGGTGTGTGGTGGTGCCTCGTGGTGGTGAGAGTGTAAGTAAGTGACGACATCTGAAACAAGAGCAGAGTGAAAGAGCACAGACAGGGCTGGGCTTGCTACTTTCACACTGATCTCCTCAGGGGAACTCAAGGGGTCATATGAGAGCTACCCAGGGGATCATATCTGAGCTACTTTACACCTACGGGCCACTTGCTGGGTTCTAACTTCCAAAGTTCCCCCACACAACAGCACTACCTAGGACTAGTCCTTTAATCACAGCAGACCCAAACCAAACAATAGCACACAGTAAGCACATGGCCAGTGTTCACTTTGCATGAATGATTTTTTTCTCTCTCCTTGCAACAATGCTCTGAGGTCTTCTCTCCAACGCTTTTGCCTTTCCCTTACTGCAGACTCGAAGTGAAGCCGCCATGACCGTCCTGAGTGGCCACGTTGTGGTCTGCATCTTTGGGGATGTCAGCTCAGCCCTGATTGGCCTCCGGAACCTGGTGATGCCACTCCGTGCCAGCAACTTTCATTATCATGAGCTCAAGCACATTGTGTTTGTGGGCTCCATTGAGTACCTCAAGCGGGAATGGGAAACGCTTCATAACTTCCCCAAAGTGTCCATATTGCCTGTAAGTCCAAGGTCATATTTATTGATGATTTTTTTCCTTCTTCTTTTTATTCACAAAAAAAAATCCCAGGTGGATGTGATCGTTGTAGCTTTGATCCTGCCTCTGCTTCTTCATCTGGGTATGGGCCTGAGGATGCAGCCCTTCCCCTATGCCCTGCCTAGGAAAAGCCAAGCCCTGGGAGACCTTATTAAAAGGAATATGCAGCCAAGTTTAGTCCCTCATCAGGGCTGAAGTTTAGCTGGCATCACGTGTGTTAACCGTATCGGTGTCTAAACACTCTCTTGCTCTTGCCTACACACAAGTCAGAGCACTGTGACATGGTGATGCTTTACAGTAAGAATTTACTTATAGAATTATTTATGATATTTCACTTGTGACATTATGGCCTTTCACTTAATGCTTAGAGAAACCTTGATCATACCTCCGTCTGTTTCAGACTAAATAACTGAGTTCTTTATTTCTGCTGTACAGAAGTTCAACCCCTTTCATGGGCTGTCCCCATCCACCAGAGAGTTTTTCATGGCCATGTGTGTATGTGTGTGTGCACATGTGATATTCTTTTCTGTTTGTTTGTTTGTTTTTGTTTTTTGGTACTGATGATTGAACCCATGGTGCTACATCCCCAATCCTTTTTATTTATTTTTGTATTATGAGACAAGGTCTTGCTAAGTGGCTGAGGCTGCCTGGAACTTGTAGTCCAGGAGAATTCCTGCCTCAGCTTCCTGAGTTGCCGATTATAGGCCTGCACCTCTAGGCCTGACTGCATTTGATATTTCTGACTGAAAAACAATAGGACCCTAGTCTACAAGAAATGATTTAGTGTGAGGATCTGGGATAGGTGATTTAAGAATCACGTAACTACTTCCTAATCATAATCAATGTCTTTTCTGCAAACCTTCAAAAAATTACAGAATAGTCTGCATTCCAGTATTTGAAATTCTTGTCACATTACAAATTCATGAAAATAATACTTATCCTCCAAATGATTTTCTTCTGTTTATGTCTCTAAAACTGTGAAATGTGGATTTCTCTACATGTCAAGAGGTCTATATTTTCCTCTACTTTTGAAGCCAAAGTCCATTATTTCTATCATGAGATTCCATAATCTCAGAAACGTGGGGAGAAAGGATCCAGTGATATATTACATTAAAGAATACATAAGGATATACACATAAGAAGTGCCCACTAGAAGCCATTATTCATTTTTAAAAAATATCTGGCACAGTAGGTCCTCAATAAACATAAATTGGATGCAGAGCCCCAAACTGATGGCCTTAGTGAACTAACATAGTTAAGGATAGTCCTCTATAGACAGACAAAAAGTCACAGATGCTTAGAGGACCATAAACATATACTTTATTTACTTTGCTAATTTCAGAAATATGTTAGATATGATATTTCCATGATTATCATCATACACATGCTGTTCCACATGGTCCTTTGACCTCTAAGAGTATCTTTGTAAAAAGGTTATGATTTTGCTGGGATACATGTGTGTGATATTTGATATTTGTGTGTACATGTTTTAGGTATGTGTGTTTCCTTCTGTATGTGCTCTTGCACATGTCCCCCCCCCCCACCTCTGGACATGTGATTGAACTCTCATATTTGCAGATTTTTTAAAAAATCATCCAAAATTTGGTGTACCAAGCAGAGCAGATTTGCACAAAATGGGCCTTGACTGTATTGAAGACTTACATACGTACACTGTTTAAATAGTACCTTACATATAGGGCCAGCCCAGAGAAACACAGAAGTTTTCTGTGTATGCGATTTGTATTTCTTGTGGTTTGAAATCGTGTCTACAACTGCCCGGGGATTGTCTTATATCACAATTACTGCTGGATTCCCTACAAGGTGAAAATTTAAAAAAATATGGATGTAGGCAATTGAAGCTTATGCACTGGCAAAATGACACAGGAAGTTGGCAAGACTTATTTTCCACCAAAATATCATAGAAGAGGGCATTTTCCTTCTCTTAAAAGATTCTGTTTCAGCACCTGGAACCAGTAGCTTCCCAGCACCCAGGACACTAAATACCTGTCCTCCCTGGCTCTACTTTGCAGTGATATTTGGGGGACTGAGAATAGAACCATGACCATCACTGAGTCATAAAAGAGGGAGGATGGGTTCCAATCATCAGTCAGGTCCTGTCTTCTCAAGGTCACTTCTCCAGGAAGGAGGAGAAGAGGAAGACATCTGCAGATACATGCAGCAGGGGGCAAGCCCTCGCCCTACACAGGAGTGATTTGAGGGCAACTGGGGTCTCCGTGTTGGCAAGACTGACGCTAGACTCAGTCTGGAAGACCAGGGAGGCTGGTAGCTGGATAGGAACCCCCAAATGGTGCTCCATGGCTGCTGTAGAGCTCTGGTATGGGCTGGCCCAGTGAGTTTTTCTGGAACCCCTCTGGAGGACACAGAGCACATGAAGATCATGGCCCTCTCCTTTTTGTTTTGCCTTGGCTGCCCGACCCCAGTCCTCCCCGTCCATCTTTACCTTCCGGATCTGCTCCCCCCACCCCTACCACTGTCTTATGTTATTCTGTTTTTTTTTTTTTTTTCATCTGTTTACTGGCTTATTTATTTTTAATTATACCAGTAATATACAAATACGTTCTTGCTATAAAATATTCAAACAACACAGACGTGTATGAAGTCAAAGGCAAACTTTCCCCTTCACCCCCTCCATCCTTTTTCCCTCCCCAGAGGTAATTACTGTTATTAGTTAGTGTATATTTTTCCTCAGTTTTCTCTTTGAATTTACATACATTTATAAATATATATTTATAAATATATAATTTTATTTGGATTTTTTTTTTTACATAAATGAAGCTATACTCTTTTAATGATTGTAGAACTTTTTTCCCCCACTTACCCCCTCTGTCTTTGAGATATTTTTCCAAAAATGATCACTACCTGGAGAGCAAGCTCCATCACTTGCTGTGTACTCTTCCGTGGTAAACATGTCCAATACTATATTTAACCATTCCTGTTGTTGGATAATTAGGTGATTTCCTGTTTTTTTTTTTTTTTTCCTTGCTGAAAAGAATTCAATAAAATTATATGACCTCAGGTTTAACTCTTTTCTATCTCCCCTTTGCAAGATGAACATTAATCCCACTCCCACCCTATAGAAGAGGTTTAGCCGAGCACAGCACCTTATCACACTCAACTCACTGTGATTTCCTTTTGGCTGCTTTGAAAATTCTAGTTAGAACTGCTGTCTTTAGCCTGAGACAGAAGTGACCTGCTATTAAATAAACAGGCATTTGACACCCCCCCCCCACCGCCAAATCCCCCCCCCCCCCCATTGCATTCTGAAAGCCAGAGGTTGCCACAGGACAGTTACTTAAATCAAGACAATTTCCAGGCAGGAAGAAGATGTAGACCCGGGCATTATTCCTCTTGTGCATTTGTTAGTAATAGCTTGATTGAGTATTGAGAGGCAGGCTGAAATGCTGCCATCAGCACCGACTACCCTTTAGATTAGCACACAGCCCCTATTCCCTGAAATGTAGTTAGGCCAGCTTAATGTCAGGGCATAAAAAAGATACTTGTTAAATAATTTCCCAAAGCTCTGGCTCAATCTTTAATTTGTTTTTATTTTTTTCCCTCCTTCCCTCTTCTCCCTTGGTCTCACTTTTGCTTCTCTCTCTTTTTCTTTCCTCTATGCCAAAGGGTACGCCATTAAGTCGGGCTGATTTAAGGGCTGTCAACATCAACCTCTGTGACATGTGCGTTATCCTGTCAGCCAATCAGAATAATATTGATGATACTTCGCTGCAGGACAAGGAATGCATCTTGGCGTCACTCAACATCAAATCTATGCAGTTTGATGACAGCATCGGGGTCTTGCAGGCTAATTCCCAAGGTAAGGACAGCCTGTAATACTTCTCTGCCGTGCCTACGGGGGACAGGGGCTGGCAAGAGGGATATCCTTCACTCAGTAATTCAAAGAGGCTCACATCCTCCTGCCTGGCAGTGAAACCTGTGGTCACAGTGATGGCTTTCAAAGGGGCAGCTGCTGCCTCTTCTTGCCATCCTGGGATGCAGGCAGGAGCTCTGATCTCCCCAGTGCACACTGGGTTGCCTTCCTATATAATAAATGAGTCTTTCAATGACCACACCTTCAGCCTTTCCAAACAGTGGCTTTATGACCAGGGTCGCTGGCCAAATGTCAAGCATTAAAAAGATGCCAGCTGCACAATTCCCAGGGTTCCTCCCAGTGTATTGAACTGAGATGGGTGTTGAGCATTGTCGTTGTTAGAGCTGCATCTAAGACTCTGCTGACCGAGGAAACAGTGATCTCTGGAGAGTGAGCACTGTGCCGACAGTGAAAGTCATTTAGCAAAAGATGACACATGTCAGCCTATGCATTTTCCTGTAGGAGGCACAGCAACCTTGAATGACATACATCTGCCTTCTGCTCTTCCCCCAATCTTCCCTGTCATTTGCTCTGGGATCCTGGGCAGGTGGTTACAAGTAAAGATGTCATCTAGGAGTCTCAGAGAAGCAGCACAGCCAAAACACCATAACAAATGATCCTGATTCTCAGGATCTGGAAGGTTGGCACAAAAGCATTTTCCTCCACTTGAGTCTTCTGTGCAGGACTGCTGTAAACTATAGGACGGTTTTTATCTGTCCTTACTGGATGGGTAGTTTTGGCTGCCTCATGGAGGCCTGAATCCTATTATTCCAAGATGAAAGTTTAACATAAGCAAGAAAAATAGGTTTAGGCAGGGGCAGATAGGGGGGAAGGATGAAGGCCTTACTCTAAAGGAACATGCAGGTGTTTGTGGCAGCTCAGTTTGATCATGCAGCCTAGACCCGTGTGCTCTTTTGTCAACTGGGCATCGCCACCTCCAGCTAACATCTGGTCAGCACTGCAGCAAGACCAGGAAGAAGAGTTCCTCGAAACCTGTTCTCTACAGATCACCTTCCTTTTACTGATTCCGCAAAAGCATCAGTGAAAGAAGGGCTCTGGAGTGATGTTTTGAGAGTGAAAGAGAAAGAGCAAACTTGATTTTGTCTGCACTTGAGCAGACTGGGGGGCAACACAGTTCTCAGGGGAGCTTCCTGAGAACCAAGAGCTTTGCAGCCAAGGGTTGAGGGAAGAGGTGGGGGGATTTCCTAAGGGTCTTGAAATTCACATCAGGTCCTGGTCAAGATCAAAAGAAGCTTCCATTTTGGTGTTGCCAAATTCAAGTGGTGGCCTCTTTGACATTGGTTTCTCTGGCCTTCCAATAATTGTATCAACATCTAATTTTCTTCCATTTTCCTGATATAATACCAACTCAGGGAGCTTGTTGGAGAGTCACCATCTCATAGCCTATACCAGACCTGCCTGTTAGAACCTGCATTGTAACAAGATTCCCAGGAGACTCATATGTGCTGCTCAAAAGCACATCAAATCTTCCTGCTAACAAACCTGTTGCAATGACGTGCTGACGACCCTCTCCGACATGCCCTCTCTCCCAGAGAGGAACCAACAGAAGGAATGGAAAGAAGTAGAAGCAGGAATTCTCCCTTTGGGTGGAAATGGAGGAAGCAGGGGTGGGCTGGAAAACATTCCCTTTCCCAGCATGCCTGGGTACTCCCAATGCAGCCATCATGATTTTCAAGGTTCAGGGATGAGAATCTCAGTGTATAATTTAGCTACATATGCATCTGACATAGGCATTCCTCCCAGCTCTCTTAAACCATTGCCCACCTCTCAAATCCTATATAATAGCTAAACCAGTAAGAATGCTTTCCCTCTCCAATGCTTAAAAGCCTTGTTTATTCTTTTTAACATAAGCAAGAAAAATAGGTTTAGGCAGGTGCAGATATGGAGAAAGGATTAAGGCCTTACTCTAAAAACATAAAATACTCTCTTTCTTTTGTATATGTACATGCACACACTGCTGAAGGTTTGTGTGCCCTCAGAATTTGTTTGTTGAAATGTGAGGGTATAAGGAGGGGGACCTTTGGGAAGTGAGTAGGTCACTTGGATGGAGCCCTTGTGCATGAAATTAGTGCCCTTATAAAAGAGGCCAGAGAAAGGCCCCACACCCCTTCTAACATGTGAGGACACAGTGAGAAGGTGCCATTTATGAATCAGAAATTAGGCTCTCACCAGACACCAAATCTGCTGATGCCTTGATCATGGACTTCCAAGTTTCCAAAACTGTGAGGAATAAATGTCTGTGGTGTGTCAATCACTCAATTTAAGCGTTTGTTATATTGGCCTAAATGGACTGAGGTATGCACAATAAAAGAAGGCAGAGGGGGGTTTTCATGCCCTGCAGCGCTTCCCCTGGCTTCCAGGTCCTAGTGGAGTGAAGCACACGCCTTCTAGGAGCCAGCACTCTGTTCTGCTTTCCAGGACACAATGTTGAAGCCATCAGACACCAAGCTGGCATTTCCCCTTGTTTTCTGCCCGTCTGCTCCTGTCCTGTCCTTGGTTTCTAACACTATCCTCTGGTTACACTTTGACTTTTCAAAGGCAGAGGTCTGGGAGCGACTGTCAACACAGAGAAGTCACCCTCGCTCCAGTGCTCGACTGGTCACTGGCTCAGCACACAGATTCTTGGTTTCCTCTCAACCCATGTGCTGGATGGACAAGCTGGGTGTCCTTGCCGCTCTTCCTCTTTGGGACCCTTTTGACTAACAGGATCACCCACTGGCTTCTAATACTTTTTTCATCATCTGGGCATTTGGCATGACTAAGCTCCAAGGGGGTTGGAATTATAGGGAGCAGAAAGGATTCCATGTTACTCTTTTCATTTCGGGCAACAAATCAAGCTGCCCTTGAGGATAACCACATAGATTCCTACCATCGCCACCCCCAAACTTTTATTATTTCGTTTTCTGTGAAACCCCATCCTCAACTTGTCCCAAGAGCTATGTTTACCTTTTCTCCTGAACCCAGTAGGACAGAAATGTGGACTCGGGACAAATGTTGTGTTTTGGGGTCAGAATATTCCTTCAACCTTATGGCAGGTTTTTTGAACACGATGCAATTGAACATGAAAAGTGTGTGTTGACATTGAGGAAGTAGAGGCTCCACTGGGATCCGAGCCCAGGCGTTTGCCGTTGCTTGTTATTAGGTCTCTCTTTTCTCTTCGCTTTTCCTTTCACATTCTCTTTTGGTGTCACTTTTCTTACCCACATGGTGTCAGAACTGACCCAGCCTAGGGATTCTGGACCAGACACTTTCTGAAAAGAGAGGAGATGTGATGGCTGGTTGTCAAAAACAATTACGGAAGAAGGCGGCAGACCCCTTGCTGGATGGTATATCCAATGTGACATTTGGGTCTATGAGATGCAGTTTTAATATACAGCAGGCAAAACTGCAGTGACAATTATATAAAGCAGGTGAAGCCACTTCTTGCTGGTCAGCAAACATCAGCTCAGAACCACTTTACAGCTCTTTACCAGCAACTAAGTGCCTTTATTTACAGAGTGCCTGTCACTTCCCTTTGGCTGGAGAGCTGGTGTATTATTTAGCACGCATTTATCTGGGGAAAACATTTCAATTTAAATCAGCTGGTACAACGGTGGCTCTTGCCAGACTATTTCCCTGTGGTTCTAAAAGATAAGAACTCAGTTTGCTCTTGGAAGGGAGGTTAGCCACAGAGGAGTCCATTCTCAGAGAGTCACTGGAGTCCATACCTGAAAAGAGAGGGCATGTGATGGAGTTTCTCATTCTTCATTTATATCAAAATGTGAAAAGAGCATCTTATACCTTATTTCTGCTTCCTTCCAGGAAAGGTAACTCTTAAGGGAAAGAAAGGGGAATAAATGGATGTCCCCATGAATCAATCACTATAAAGGCCTAGGAGGCTATAAAATGACTTGGATTCAACTGCTCACTTTCCTTGAGGGACCCAGGAGTGGAGGAGGCATCCCCATAAACAATGAGAGTGTCATGAGAGAAGGACCAGGCTAGAAATAAAGGAGCTCAGTGGGGTCCCCATTTTACATATTTTGAGGCCTTGAGAAGGTTTCCAAGATGGGACAATGTAGATGGGTTGAATGCATAGGGCTGTTGAGCACTTGAGATATGGCCAATGTGACTGAGGAACTGAATTTTTTTAAACTTAATTTTAATAAACTTAAATAGTCATGGAGGGCTAATGGCTACTATATTGAACAGCTAAGGCCCAGAGCCCAAACTTGATATTTTGCTAAGGATTAGGATTTGAGGGTTTCATCAAAGATTTATAGGAAGGAGGAGATTAAATCCATCTTTGAAGAAGACAATAGGTGAAAATATAAACATGACTAAAGGTAGGAAGAGACGGGCATGAACTCTGTAGGAAGATGTTTTAGTGGACTAAAAGAGGTGGGACAGGGGATGACTGTACAGGCTCAGTGACGTCAGTAGGGAAGATGTCAGTAGGGAAGACATGGAGATGGATTAGAAGTATAGAAAATAAAGTGAGTGAAGGCCAGTCAGATGGGAAGGAAGCATGAATGAGCATGGATTAGGAGTTGGGAATCAGCGTGGAGGATGGCTACTGGGTGGATGTGGAAGCATTAAGTAAACAGAGTGCGTGAGAAGGAACAGACCTGGGGAAGAAGGTAAAGAATTTAGTCCTGATCCCCTTGAGTTGGTGCGGACCCAATGAGGTTGGAGACATGAAGCTTCTCAGCACAGCCCTTGCAATGGTCCTTGTAGTACTTGACAGGAAGAGAGGAAGCAGAATTGGCTATAACTTGGCATGGGAATTTGTAAGAGGCAAAGGTTTCCTTGATGCTATCTAGAGAATGCAGATGCTCCTCAACTTACAATGAGGTTATATCCCAATAAACTCATCCTCACTTGGAAATACTTAAGTGAAAAATGCATTTAATACACCTCACCTACTGAACACCATAGCTTAGCAACATAGAACACTGTGGAGTGTCTGCTGTTTTTGCTTAACGCTGGTGTGGTTGACTGGGAGCCTCAACTCACTGCCACTGCCCATCACCAAGGGGGAGGATTGTCCTGCAGACTGCTAGTACAGGCAAAGATCCAAATGCACAATTTGAAGTGTGATCTCTACTGAATATGCATCTCCTTGCACCATTGTAAAGTGGAAAGAATTCTAAGTCGAAACATCATTAAGTCAGGGACCATCTGTATTAAAATGAATGTTCACTGGGTTGAAAGTGGCAAGTAGAGAAGTCAAACCAAGAGGTGGGACTTATAGAACTCGGCGGGGTGGGTTGGGGGGGGGGGGGGACACAAAGCAATGTATAAATCCCTGTGAGCTCCAAGATCAGTGCTGGGTCTCTTTAAGATGGAGCTTCTGCATGTTTCATTGTCTGGGAAAAATTTGAGTCTTGGTGTTATGGTTCCTCTCTTGTTCCTTTTCCTTTTATATGCTCAGCATTCATCCGATTCACATTACCAGTCCCATAGGTCACTCCAGTTCCACGAACATTGAGTAAGCACCTTTCATGTGCCCAGACTCTGCATAGCAGGCACTGCTGGGAGACGGCGGTGTGTGTGTGGGGGGGAATGCATAAAGTACATCCTGGTCCTAGTGACTTCCTGGATCAATGTCTAACTCTGCTTCAGAATGTTCACTGAAGACTGCAAAAGAAGTGCAATTGGTAAGGGTTTTCATTGGGAGCAGAAAGTGGAGAGTAGGTGTAAGTGATGCTTTGAAAAAATGCATAGGATTTCAGCAGGGGAAGACAGAGAGGGCTTGGCCTGAGTCAGAGGGAAGAATAGAAGAAAGGAGGTAGAAGTACAGGGAATGTGTTTGAGGGACAGGAACAAGTACGGTTTGGCTGGGATACTGAGTATGCATGACAGCAAGGAGAGATGAGGATGAAATTTGGGTTGGACTTTAAGGAATTTATCTTCTCTCTTTTTTTTTTTTTTTTGAGTTAGGAAACTGTAAATAATTTTTATGGGTTTATGAGTTAGAAAGCTGTGGATAATTCAGTAGGCACTGGGGAGGTACAGAAGTTTTCAGAGCCAAGAGAATGATGAGATTGGACCTGTGCTTTAGGAAGATGGATCTGGCAGCCCTGTGAAGCATTGTTTAGAATAGAGAAGAAGAGGATGCAGAGACATGGTTGGGAACGGTGATTACCCAGAAGGAAGTCAGGAATCTTGAGGAAGAATAGGAAGGAGGAGACACTACAGATGTAAAACAGACTGTGAGGATGTCAGTGTCCTTCCCAGTGATGGAGGACAGTGATGCCACTCACAAGAAGAGACTTTCAGAGTGGAGGGATGGGCTGTGGAAGAAAGCAGTGTAGGCACAGCTGGGTTTTAGGCATGGTTCATGTCTGTGAGAACTCAGAGGAAAATCCAGTAGGCATAAGAGCAGAAGGATGGAAAGGAAGTCTTGAATGCAGAAGAAGGTCACAGAGATCTGTCCCATTGTCATGCTGTAGGAGCGAAGGACAGTGTCAGAGAGAGGGAGTAAGGACAGGCAGTGGAAGGAGAGAACCTAAGGACTGACCTAGAAAGAGAAAGCAGAGGGGATTTGGGTGGCAACCGGAGAACCAAGCTGAGCTGGCTACCTGACATCTCAGGCGAGCCCCGAGATATCAAACTCTGGACAGATACCTACTGCTTGGTTTCCTTTGCCTCCTATGGGTTCATTTTTCTATATTTTATGCCTCTTTGCAGACACCAAGTTAAAATATTTAGAGCAGCTTACACACGCACGCACGCACACACACACACACACACACACACACACACACACTTTTTCCAGCACTCTTTATCATAAGCCATGCTTACACTAAATGAATATCCACATTTAAGCAGGTGCTCTCCTTCATCTGTATTTCAGCAAAGTTTCAGAGCTCAAATAGAGAAGGACATTTTCTTTGGAAGTGTGGCAGCAGTCCTTGGACAAGTGGCCTTATTTCGGGGACCTGGGGTACATCCTCCCCATCCTAAAGTCTGAGGTATCTTTTACTGTCCAGAGAAGCAAACAAGACTTCTATTTTGTCTTTGGGTGAGACAATGTGGAGTGGAATTGCTAAATGATTGGGTGGCAAAGGCAGGATTCTAAAGGACCTTCTTAAGCCAGCACTCTGGGACAAAGCACATGGACAGAATGTAGTTGAGGACCTTCGCTCGCATGTTAATTTTCAAATAAATCTTATTGATGACAGTGTAATTTATTTCAAGCAGTGACCATTTCATCCTGACCCACACGAGAAGGAGTATGTCAAAAGGTATGCGGATCTGAAGGGGAAATGGGCCAAGAGAAGAGTGGTGTGAAGGAGACCGTTGTATTGGGGCGGTGCCTGCACAATGCGTCACTTACCAAGTGGTTAAGATCAGCAGATTTGAAGGTCCCTTTTATCTTCTCCATTAGACAGAAACCAGAGCCAATGAGTAGTGATTAAAGAGAACCAGATTTTAGCCCAGCACAAGGAAGACATTTCCAGAACAGGACGGATAGAATGGACTGCCTAAAAACATAGTGAGCGTCCCCTCGCCACATGTCCATTTGACAAAGGAAAGTTGCCAGCACGGTCTTTGAGACTGGCTGAGAGGAGTTCTGTGGTCCTTTATAATGGAGGGTCTCCAGTATTTTCTTGATTTTTATTACACAGGGATCTGCGTTTTATACGATCTCCATTCTTAACTCCAGAGGGAGTGCTCTGATGTTTGGCAGGATTGGGGTCATGGGTCTTTTAGTGGAAGTGTTCACATCCTTCCTGAACGGCTCTGTCTTTGTGTCTAAAGATGCAGAGTGGCTGGCTCTGGGTGAGCAGCTGCACATCTGGCTTTGCCATTAATGTGACAGACCACCCCATCCTCAACTCCCACGCCACCCTTCAACACCTGCCCTTCCCAGTTTTCTCTCTTCCTCCACTTCTCCAGGCCTGGCTCCCCTCACACCCAGACTCTCCCCTCTCGCTTGCAAACACACCTATACACATATCCTCACCCACGTCCTCCCTCCATGAAATCAGAGCAGCAGTTTTTCAGCTGCTCCCATATAACATTTCATTACCACAATGTTCTCTCTCAATTCTGAAATGGCGGTGGGGGAGAAGCCATTTCTCTTTATACCCACCGAATGAACAAAGCTGAGCGCTAAAATATTTTTCTTCCGTTGTAACTGAAACTGCTGTTGGCTCCCATCCCAAAAACCAGAAAGACAATTATACTTAACTGTTTAGAGATTTATAAATACCACACTGGAGTAGCCTCTAGGTAGTAACTTTAGATACCCAGCCCAATAATTTTCTTTTATTGGTTTGTGATTTAGATCTTATTTTGAATCTTCTATAATAAGAGTAGTACATTTCATTAAAAGAGCTTACTAAACAATAAAGAAAGTCTGGCTTAGGGCTCTGAGCAGGTCCCAGTACAGAAAGGGGCCTGCCCTGTTACATTTCTTCTGCGGACATCACAAGATGAATCTCAGCTCGGTGGTGCAGATGTATTTCAGCAAAGCAGCAGTTGCAGCTGTTTTCAAAATGATTTCAACTTAGGAGAATTTTTTCCTACACGGCATATTTCATTACACGAGAGATCCTTTGAAGATGGCCGTTTACCATCCTGGTAATACATTTCTAGCGAAAGAAACAAGCAAAAACAACAGTGATGCAACAGCAGCTTGAGAAACTAGGACCATTCTCTGAATCTGGAGTGTTTTGCGTCTTCCATACACAAAGGTCTTTCTTGGGGAGTGGAAGGAAAGTAAAATAAATGGAGTCATCTTCTGCTTCCAGAGCACACCAGAGCAGATTCACTTCCCATTCAGGCTGTGCTGAGCTTAGGACAACTGCAGTGAAAGTAAATCTTTGCTTGGGAGACAGAAAACAGATGTGGGGTGATGTTGGCCTGAACTCATTGCCTTAGCACCAGGCTCTCATGTGTTGGTTGACTCCTCAAAGCCTATGTGCCTCGTTTCATCCCTGTTTTTGAACATGGTATTTTTTTTTTCAGGTGAGCTGTGTGCCAGGCACATTCATATGTAGCATCTCATTTCATCTCCCTGAAGAACTGCTGAGGCACAAGTTACTATCTTCATCTTGCAGATGGAGAAATGGAGCCTCAGGAAAATTAAGCACCTTTTCCCCAAGTCTCATAGCTAGCCAGGAGCACCAAAAGCTGATCCCCCAGACTGTCTCATTCCAAAGCCTATGCATTCCTCATGACATCAACCTGCTCCATAAAAAAAGTGTTACTATATCCTGGTGAGAATGGAACCTGCATCTATATATCTACTCTTAAGGATTATGAAAGCATCCCTGAGGGGTGCAAAAGAAGGGAGGCACCTAAGATATGGCTGCCTCACCCCCCAAAAAATCCTCACACCCAAGGGGCTGAAGTTTGTTTTGAATCTTCTCTTCGTGAAGCCCCATATTTGGAGGTCCTTGTCTTTAGCCATCCCAACAATGAGAGATCCTAGGATTCTTTCTTGTTTCAACTGGGCAAAATAGAGTTGAGGAAAAATAAGAAGGATTATGATTAGTGTGTCCCTGTGAACAGTATAATCATTTGAGTTTGTTTTTTAACCCTCTGTTAATGTGAATTGGAGTTTGAAGCTGTCAGGAAGAGAGTGGAACATTTGACACCCAGCCATTGCTTTCTTTTGTAAAGAGATATACCAGATATTTCTAGATTTATCTACTTGTTCCTCTCTCTAGGTGGAAGTTTCCACAAAAATCAGAAAATGAGAATGAACAGATCCCTATGCCCCACAAAGCCTAGGATTTCAGGTGATATGTTAGTCTCAGAAAATGGTACAAAGAAGTTATCCTGTGGGAGCCATGCACAGTTGAGTAATCCAAGGAAAGTACAGGAAATCTTGTCATCCCATGGACTCTCTGAGGTCCCTGAGAAAACTCTGGATAAGGATGGATCAGCCAATAGTTCTTTTCCCAATCATCAGTTTGGTTTATACTCAATGCCTGAGGTTAATGTCTCTGCTCTTTACATTCTCCATGCCCTCATGGAACTAATGGGGTCCATAGGCAAAAGTGACAGAGACATATAAAATAAGTTGTTTGGCACAATTTGGATGCACATGTTTAATGACAGTGGTTTGGGGACATTCTGGAACACCTTGTAAAATTCATAATATGAGCCGTTTGTAATTTTCTGAAGCATAGATTTAATCCACATGCTCTGAAATAGCATCAATGCCTCAAACTAACAAATGGGCCTAGCCAACCAGCCAAGGCTTTTTGGCCTTTACCCATCCTTTTACAAGCAGAACTTCATGTGAAGTCCTAAAACCCTTGTTTCTCTTCTGTAAGAAGAGACAAAGAAGGTAGAGAAGACAGCTGATTTATAAATAAATCCAGTTCTGGATTTATAGAATATTTAAAGAGACATGGATCTTAAATGCATCAGTTTTATTTATAGAATGTTCTGGAGGAAAAGCATTCCCCCAATTCTAGGAGAGCAGTATAGTAGTCATTAAGCATCTCATTACATATCTCTAATAAAGATATTCTACAAGATTTTTTTTCCCAATACTGAGAATTGAATGAAAGGGCATTCTACCACAGAGCTATATCCCCACCCCACTTTATTTTTCAGTTTGATGCAGGCTTCCCCTAAGCTGCTAAGGCTGACCTTGAACTTGCAATCTTCCTGCCTCAGCCTTCCATGTCTCCAAAATTACAGTCATACTCAACCGCATCTAGTGTCTATCAGATATCTTAAGCGCTATGGTGCCATGTAATGTATCATGAGGCAGAAGAGGATGCTTTAGGCTGCAATGGTCAGGGGATTCTTCATAGTACCTGGACTTGAATTAGAAAAGGTGTGATTATTGTATGAAAAGAGGCTTCCAGGTATATGGAAGGAGCTGAATCTGATGATGAGAAGGCACAGAAGCAGGAAAAGCCAAGTATATTTCATGAAGAGAAGCTTGGCTGTATGTCTACTAATGTGTAACAGAGGGACTTGAAGAGCTCACCATGTCAAGGAAATGATTGTAGATAAGTCCACTGTTGACTTGGATAGGCCCTCAAAAGAATGGTCTGTTCTATAGTTTTACTGACCTCCTCACTCCCACCAACTGCCAGAAATATAGTTGAATACTTAGAACAGCATCTCACCCCAAGTAGACATGTAGTAGAGGCTTGTAGAGGGAGTGAGTAAATGAAAAAAAAAAAGAAAAAAAAAAAAAAACCCTGCTATTGGTTGTTTGCAGCCTGCTTTCTTAGTGTGCCTGCAAATAAGATTTTAAAAGCCCAGTACCTTTGTTAAGCACCACACCTTTCCCTCCAGGCTTCAGTCACATTTCATTCATTTGACATCTGGCTACTGGGCAAGGGTTACAGAGATCAAAGGTGTTGAACTTGTCTACAGAAGACTTGATCAGACAGCCCAGTCTTCTCTGGTATAATTTTCCCATTCCTTAACCTTTATTAATAGCTTCTGACCCTCAACCGTTTACTGGCCTCATTGGATGTACTATGACATATAGCACCTATGTATGGCATGAGGAGGCTGGCTCTAAGAGTAAGACCTCCAATGTTCAGAAAAGGGCAGGTGGTACCTCTGCATTCTATTTCCAGCAAGCATGATGTGGTCCTTAGAGCTTTCCTGAGGGGGGGGGGGTGGACACTCTTCTTAGCAAAAGATTGGGATAAGAACGATTCAAAAGATGGATTTTGCTCTACTTTCTGATGGTGAATCACCAACATGGCAGCCACAGTGATGGCACAGCCTTGGAGTGGGGGAAGTGGGCTTTAAGGTCCACTCTGTCAGTCATGTGTCTCGACTCTGGATGAGCAGTCTATGATTTCATTTCTTCATCTACAAGACAGGATTCACTGAAGTGTTCCTACCCAAAGACACTGAGGGATCATCATAAATACAGAAAGTTTTATAAAACATCAAGTTCTATAAACATAGCACTTTTCAGTCAAGTTTAACTGGGCACATGTAGCCTTTGGAACAGACAGCTTGGGTTTGAATCCCAGCTCTGCCACTTACTAAGCCAGGATGAATATACTTAACTTCTCTGTGTCACAGTGAGACAGACACAGACGAATTACTTAACTTTCTCAGTGAGAATACTAATACCTGGCTCATTGAGTTTCTGGGAAAAGTAAAGGAGGTACAGGTATTGTCCATATGGTATCTTGGAGTCAGAAAAAAAAAAAAAAAAGGTTGCTCCTTTATCAAGATACTGCATTCATTTCTGCTGAAGAAAAATTGTCGTAATGAACTGATTATGTTACATTAATTTTTTTTGTCATCTACTAGGTGAAAATACTGCAGTAAACATTCAATAAACATATGTAATGTTCATGATATGAATGGCACCACTTCGATATTATGTAGTGCTCAACCTTCACAGCCTATGTGCCAGCCCCAGGGTGAATGATGTACTTAGTACTTAAGAATCAAGCCATTTTAGCTATTTTTGCTATTATTATTGTAGTTTCTTGTAAGAGTAGGTGCCTTGGTTTCTTGTGAGAGTGTGTATGTGGTGTTAGAAATTACAAGAGACAGAGACAGAAAGATTAAAGAATATTTTCGTCTCCATCCTGTCTCCGGACTCCTTCCCGCGGCGCTGCCGTTCCAGGCTGCAATCCCTTTCCGGCGACAACACAGCTTTACCATTTTCTTTCATTTGCCTCTCCAAAATGACAAATAATAAAGCAGGGCTAACCATGCATACCTTGCAGCCAGAATTTCTGTTGACTCTTCTTATCTATGCATATACAAAGAAAATAGATTATGGTAGAGACCAAGACAACTTTGCGAGGTAGTAGTCCAAGAGTTAAGGAAGAATTGGGGAGGATGAATAGTGACCACTAGGGTTTTCCCCCTCCTTAGACAGGCTAGCATGACCCCACACAACAGAGCTCTTCCGTGGAGCAGAGATGAGGCCTTAAACAGGTCATTAACAGAAGACCTCACCCTGCCAGCCTTCAGCCAGTGGTTATGGCAGGAATCCTGATGTTCAGTCAAGTGACACCAACCCAGAATTGCTTTCTGGCAAAATAGGACCATATTACTTCAGTTAGATGTCAAGTGGCACCTGGTTTCTCTCTCTTGCCTCTTTTTGTCCTCCAAAGAATACTTTTGGCCCTCAACCAGGACACATGTAGCATGTTAGTTCTTAATTGGTGTAAGGTTCTTAAATCCCTTTAAATATCTATCAAAGTGATGAATCATCTCTCGGTCCTTCTCCTCATATCCCCAAAGACATAAGAATACTTTCATAAAAATTTGAGAACTTTACCTAGCCCAGTGTTTTTCTCCCAGTGTCCAGTTTTATTCAGGTATAATTGACAAATAAAACTGGATATATTTGCAGTGTGCAATATGATGATTGGATATGCATTGTGAAATGATTACCACAATCAAGTTAATTAGCATATCTATCACCTCACCTAGGTACTTGTATATGGGTTTGGGGATGATGACACTTAAGGTCTACTTTCTTTGCCAATTTACATTAGATCCCAAAAAATGTATTCATCTTATAACTGAAAGTCGGTGCCCTTCAGTAAACATTTCCCCATCCCTCCCAGTCCCTGGCAAGCACTACTCTGTTTCTATGAGGTTTTTTTTTTTTTTTTTTTTTTTGGTACCAGGGATTGAACTCAGGGGCCCTCGACCACTGGGCCCCATCCCCAGCCCTTTTTTGTATTTTTATTAGAGACAGGGTCTCACTGAGTTGCTAAGTGCCTCACCATGGCTGAGGCTGGCTTTGAACTCGCAATCCTCCTGCCTCAGCCTCCCAAAGTGCTGGGATTACAGGCGTGCGCCACCGCGCCCGGCTTGTTTCTATGAGTTTGATATTTCAGATTCTTCAGATAAATGAGACCTCACAGTATCTGTTTTCACTTAGCATGATGACCTCCAGGTTCATCCATGTTGCTGAAAATGGCAGAATTTCTTTTTTCTTTATGGCCAAATAATATTCTTTATCTGTTCATCTGTCAGTGGATACTTGGGTGGTTTCCATATCTTGGCTGCTGTAAACAAAGCCACAGTGAACATGTGAGTGCAGATGTCTCTTTGAGCTACTGATTTCATTGCCTTTGGATATAGACCCCAAAATGAGATTGCTGGATTCTGTAAGAGTTTCATTCTTAATTTTTTGAGGAATCATATTGTTTTCCATAATTCCAATTTACATTCACACCAATAATGTACAAGGGTTCCCTTTCCTCTGCATCCTCATCAAGACTTTTTATCTCGTCTTTTGGAAAATACCATCATACAAATGTGAGTAGATATCTCATTGTGTTTCTGGTTTGCATTTCCCTGATTAGTGATGTTCTATACCTTAACACATGCTTATTGATCATTTGTATATATATATATTTTGGAAAAAATGTCTATTCAGGTCCTTTGCCCACTTTTTTAATCAGATTATGTGTTTATTTGTTGCTATGAAGTTGTAGTAGTTCCTCATGTATTTTGGATATTAATGACTTGTCACAAACATGGATGGATTTATTTCTGAAGCAGTCCACTGGTTTTCAACCTTACCTGCACATTGCAATCATCTTGAGGAACTTTTGAAATTCTCTATATGCTGAGGCTACATACTAAAGCATTTAAATCAGACACTGGCTATAGGATGTAAGCACCAGTGCTTCCAACACACATCCCAAGTTGAGCAACACAGGCTTAGTTCCTTCCTTACCCAAGGTAACCATCTCTGATCCTCACATCAGGGCTGCTGATTTCAATGCAGCTTACATCTCCAGAGAGCTGGCAGCCTTGCAAGGGTGATTGTTGGCAAGTTTGGATGGTACATAGCAGACATTAGGAGCATGCAGGGAATAATGAGAAATGAACTCTGATTCCAAACTTCCATATCATTCCCAGCATTATGCCTGCTGGCCAAACAAGCAGGGAAATGAACGAAGGGAATGTCCGTTTGAGAGATCAAGTAGGTGAGCACAGCAGTTCCTTGAATACTTTATCAGCATAGGAAACGGGAGAATTTGGAAAAATCTTCAGACCATGGAGCTAAAGGCAAACAAGAAAGTTAAATAGTGAGAACATCAAGGTTATGGGTTCACATTTAATCTGTAAACCTATTTTTAATATGTCCCCAGGTAATTATAAATTCGTGGTGGCTTTACTGAAATTATGGAGAAGGGCTCTTCTACATTTCTAAAGGAAGCCCTTCCTAGTTTGCAGGTGTGTCTTACTTATATATTTATTTGCATTTAGGATACTGAGGAATTAAAAAAAAACCTCTTTTCAATGAGCATTAATTATATACCATGCAAGGAAGCAATTGCTTCTATGTTATGAAATATTAAATCAAAATGCTTACATTCCCACATGTCCTGGAGATAAATACAGCAGTATTTTGAAGCCCCTCTTGGAGCTGTTTTGCCTGCAAATTTATTGTTTTGTCTCCATTTTCAGAAAGCCCTGTTTTCTGTGAAGTATAGCACTCTAGGTAGTTTTTAAGGCGCGAACTCCTCTGGAGTCGCCTGTGTCGGCAACAACTCTTATGTAGATGGCACACGAGGGATGGCGGGTTGATCGGCTCCTTTAAGATGACAAATGGCAGAGAGTGTTATTGTCTTTGATTGCATGCCTTACATCATCTGTATGTAGGAATAAGAGGGCCATACTTTATCTTTAGCCATTTTATAAATATTTAAGTCCTTATAGTTGCCTAAAGATATTAAAGCATATTTTACAATAGTCAGAATATAAATATTATATATAGCACAAGATACCAAAGTAGTTTAATGAATTCATTAATTTTCTGTTCACATTTATTGGAATGTGCTTTATGTTCCGAAAGTTCCACTTAAAGAATAAGATACCATTCTGCTCCTTGACAACACACCAAGCCTTGGCTGACATGATAGGCAAGACCTCAGTTCCTATGTATGGGCAGCTCCATTAGCGAGCAGGGAGGCAGGCAGGCAGGACCCTGGGGTATATTTCCTCAATCTCTAGGTTAAAGTGTGTGTGTGTGTGTGTGTGTGTGTGTGTATACTTTTTGAATAAACAATTCTGGGGGTTATTTAAGTCAGATAGTGTTTCAAAGAGAGTACATTTTATAGTCCCTTCCCTCTATTTCCAGAATATTTTTAAATTTCCAGAATATTAATATAAAAAATCGAATTAAGAACAATAACAATGAACTTCATGATTGTCCTGTCTTCCCCCACCCCTAACTCCCTTTGGTAAATACAAAGACAGTATTTGCCAGCACGAGTGGTGACTCAGGGTCTTGATTTGGGTGGTGATTTTCCAATACATTCCAAAGAGTTTTCCCTAAATGAAAGAGTTCTAGGTTGCTTTTTCTTTTTTCTCTTTATGACCGAATGACAGGCAGAATATTACTGCACCTCTTTCAATTTTCCAGTGAAATATAAAGACCTTACTCTTTAATATTTCACTAAGTTTCTCCGGCTCCCAGCGGGAGTCCATGCTGGGTAATGTTTGCTAATTACCAACAACAAAACTAGACATACAAGGCTGGTAAATTACCTGACCCTTTCCATTTTAATGAGACAACAAGGATTTCTCGAAGTGATGTTGTTTCACTGGTTAATGGTGTCAGCAATGTTGTAATTGTGGGTTGAGACACATTAGCTGAACAACCACATGTAGAAAGGGCTTTCTCTCAACAAGCCCTTTGGAGACTAGAACCATATTATCATTAAGCCTTTGTCATTTGCATGCTGCTAATCACTTACTTTATTATCCCACGTATCCATTGTCTTTCTTTAATTGCTCTTTAAATTAAAATTAAAAATAGTTCTAAAGCCCACAATAGCCAGGATAGCATCTTGATTATGAAGATAACTTCCCGAAAATGGAACAACTGGTAATATATGGCTGGGATTAGGAGAGTCCTCCCATTATGTACTGTGTTTGCAGGCCCCAGGGGCCTAATTGTGGTGGTTTCTCTTCCTTTAGCCCATATGTTTGTTTAATAAATGGTAATTTATGGCCTTTTTGGCCATTACAGCAACTTTAGAGACAGTATATCCTTCTCGTTGGTTTGGGCACTGAAGTTCCCTTCTGTGGGCAAAGGGATAAAACTGAATGAAAAGACAGGATCTGTGACAGAGATTTGATGGCATCTGGAAGAGGTTCTTGAATTCTTTGCTTTTTTATTCTGTAGGAGCTTACTCTTAAAATTTGGGGTCACAAAAGAGACATCAACTTTGGAGTTGAAAGGGAACTTTGAGTCGTCCCCATGTTATAGATGAAGAAAAGGAGGAAGAACAGACCAGTTGCCATGACAATGATCATATGGCTGCAAATGAACCCCTTTTGTTTAGATGCTGGCCGCCGAAGGGAGGAGGGGGCATCAGGACTTGGGGCTGCTCCTGAGAACAGAGTATGATGTCATGCCTATAGTTAGAATCTACAATCTTCAATGCATATATCTGTGTTTGTTGACACAGACTCTGTGATAGGATACTGGATACTTTCTTAAAAACACAAACCCATGAAAGACTGCAGTCATTCCTGAATACCTAGTGACCCAACCCAGAGTTATCACAGTTCCAATATTATGGATAACACTCCATAATCAGAAAAGATTTGGGCATTGCCTTTCCTTGATTATGGATGGGAAAACCAAGTATGGATTACATGTTGAACCCCAGTATGTGTAGAGAGTTAGGGGTTGGTCTGGGGCTAATTCCCATGCCTTTGGTTTTCTCTAAAACTCTATTGCTGAATAATAATGTTAGTCCTTACAAAGAGCTTACTCTGTGCCAGGCGCTATTGTAAGAAGGTTACTTGTATTGACTCATTTAATCTTTATGACCTAGTACCCTTTCATTTTACAAACGAAGAAACTGAGTTTCAGGATTTAAGTAAATTCCCCCAGGTTAGAAAACTAGAAATGGAAAGAGACATGACTCAAAAGGACTGATTTCAGTCTAGCTCTAAACCATGATGTTATGGCTCATTTCAGGTTGATACCAAAGGGTGCTTAGTGATGGTGCTGTGGGCAGGGTTGCTCAGAATCAAAATAACCAATCAAACCCTCCTACAGTGAAGACATTGTGTGTGTGTGCGTGCACATGCACAAGCGTGTGCTAGGGCCTGACCCCAAGATCCAAGATCATAGTTACGTATTCATCTGCAAACACAAATATATATGTAGAAAATCCTTTAACACTTAATAGAAAAAAAAATAAAATGCCCTCATTGAAAGGATGATTAAATGTTGCAACCTTGGCCACTATCTTGGGCCAGGCATCCTGTCTCTAGAACTATTCAGACACAGCTGGCCTGAAAGTTGTCAGCAACAGGATTCTGCTTTTCCTGAGTTACATGGCAATGCTTGGATCACTTGGCAAATCCATCTTTTACAGCTACTTAATTTTCTGTGTGCTTAAGATATGGATGTTTTAGTTTCCTTGTGATTTTGTAGCTCTGGGTTTTGCTAAGCTGGCCATTGGTTCATACTAAACCAAACAACTAGGGCCCATTTGGCATTTGGTGTTTTAAATGTAAAAGGACATTTGAACTACATGACAAATGCTGAAAAACAAAGCCATAGCACTGAGAACATAAAGGAACTGTTTATAATGAAAAGGTGGTTATATTTTCAGTCAATCTATCACTTTAATGAGCTCTTTGCATTTCTTTGATTAATGCTCACAAAAGGGGGAGAAAAAATTGATGTAACAGAAACAAAATGGTATATAGTCTTGGCAACAAGAAGGGGGGATTTCTGTGTGTTTTATTAGCCTCCACGTCATATCACTGTCTTGCAATGTATATGTCTGCATGTTCCCTGGCATTGCAAACCCCTACTTTACTGGAAATGAGATCCAGCATGAAAGAGGAGATCTTATGTTAGTGGCAAAGCATTCTTTGTCCTTTAGTGGTGTCAGCAAAAGGGAGGATCTCAGAACAGGAATTAAGAATAAATAATAATAAAGAAAAGTCTGACACAGTCTCTGCCATGCTGAAATGAGGAATCCAATAGGTATGTGAAGATCAAGAAAAGAAAGAAGCTTAAAAATAATTAAACATTAGCATGTAGTAATTAGCACGTAACTGGTAGTAATTCATATATTTTAATTTTTTTGTCTATGCTAGGTGAGTGCACTACCACTGAGCTACAATCCTGGCCCTAAACTCATACATTTTAAAGTAGCAAGTAAACTGAATGGAAGAGTGCAGAGGAAGACAACTGTGTGCAGTGCCTAAATGTGGGGAGAGAAGGTAGTTGCGGCAGGCTTTCTGGAGGAGGTGATAGAGGAACAGAAACTGGGTGGGAAGGGCAGAGAAGGGGCAGCATTTCTGGGGTGGGCAAACTTGCCTTGGTAGGAACAGGGACAAGAATCAGCATTTGCCACTATTCCTCTGTATTGCAAACCAGCTCTCACTGCTCTCTTTCAACCTTGTGCCCAGAGCACTGTGACTCCTCGTAGGCTCCTTATAGCCAATGACAGCTTGACACGGGCACTCTGCAGCCTCTGCTCTGAGAATGAGTAACTCTTATAAAATGGTGGGAGGTTGAAACAACAGAGACTTGGAAATCCTGAAAGCTCTCCTTGGGCCCTCCTTCATCTAAAGCCCTTTTACTGTATAACCTTGGACTGGTCAGTTCCTTCCTAGAGATTCAGTCTCTCAAAATGACCTTTTGGATCCCTAGAGACCAACAAGGCATGCCCATCTACCATGTCAACCAGCTGCTCTTTTCCCATAGAGGTCACACAGAGTTTTCAGATTTCAGGGCTTTTTTTCCTTTTATTGATTTGTGATTTTTATTTTATTCCCACCATACAAATAAGTAATATCCATTTTAGAAAATTTAAGAACTCTTAGAAGCATTTTTTATTTTTAAAAGTTGACATATTAGTCTTTTATTGTGTGTGTGTGTGTGTGTGTGTGTGTGTGTGTGTGTGTGTGTAGTACTGGGGTTTGAACCCAGGGCCTTATGCATACAAGGCAAGCACTCTACCAACTGAGCTGTATCCCCAGCCCCCATATTAGTTTTTTTAAAATAGGTATAAACACTTTTATCCTCAAAAATTTGATTGTATATTGTTTTTTATGTCATTCAATGTTCTCTACAATATTTTTAGTGAATGCGTATTTAACAATCCATATCCTCAAATCTGACATTCATGTTGTTTTTTAGTTTAATATTATCTTCCAACAACTATGTATGAAATAACATTTTACAAAATCATTAATATAAAGAAATTATGACTGTACACATTTTTTTTTTTTTTAGTAATGAAATAGCTTAGGCCAAAGGGTAGGTAAAAGTTTGAGTCACTTGATTCATATTGACAGAATATGTCATGTTTGTAAGGTGTGAGATGAATTAAGAGGAAATGAAGATCAATCGGGAAATGGTGGAAACCGTGCTAGGACATCTTGAGCTATTGGGCAAATAAAGACGTTACACCAAGTGAATATCAGGTTTCTTTCCAAATCCGTGGTTTTAGCTGTACTTGAATTGTGACTTTTTTCCCCCTTCTTTCTTTCCTTCCTTCCATTAACCAACCCCTCTCAGAGACAAATATTAGGCCAAGTTTTTTAAGTTAACTTTAAGGATAGAGACCATCTGCTTGGAGAGATGACTCAAATATATACTTGTTTCGTGGGTGTGAGATTTGTTTATGGGCTGAATAGATCTCAGGAGGCTTAATGGGCAAATAGCGCTAGAGAATTTTTTTTTTAATTTATTTTTTGGTTGGCTAGTCTCATTTGCTTTGGTTTGGGTCAGGCCCAAAATGCAAACTCTAAAATGGATAAGGCTTTATGCCGTGGGTGGAGTTAGCTTCCCAAGGTGCTAATCAAATACAGTCTCTAGAAAAATGTATGTTAAAATTGTCAGTGTTACTTATTGTAAAGAAAAATAAATGGAGGCAGGGGTATTAATCCATAGCTTGTCGTTTGTCACTCATTGGTCACAAGCAAGTGGAAACACTTGAATGAAGATGCATTCGTGTTTCCATAGATACATGTGATCCCACACACAGGAATCCTTCACCAAGAAGAACAGAGGTTTTTCTCAGTTGCTATACTAGTTGGGGGCTTTGGGTGCACATGATAGAAATCCAACTCAAAAGGCTTATGTAGTAGGAGAGTCACAGAAGGGAGCTGCCTTTGGCTTTGAAAGGTACATTTGAGTCTGGGAGCTTCAGTAACATTGTGCCCTGTGTTCTTGATTCATTTGCCCTGCTTCCATTTGCCCCACGGTGGGCTATGTGGACCTCAGCAGCCCACTATTTACAACCTTCTGACTTTGCAGCCACAACACGTTTAACATCTTTGACAGAAGGTCCTGGAGGAACATGGATTGGTTGGTTTGAGGAGGACAAGCTCATTGATGATGAGTCTAGGATGTGGAAGGGCCATCTTGCTAGCCCTGTCAAGTGAGACCCCTGGCTTCATGTTGCCAGGCCTGTGCTCAGAGTGGGAATGAGGTTGTCCCTTGACGAAACTGTAAAATGGGTTCCTTATATGGAGAAGGAGTTGAAAGAAGATAAGAAAACTTATACCATCTCAGTTGGTAACTTGTTGTTAGTGTTGACACTAACTGGTTTCATTATTTTGGGGGCTAATAACTTCTCTGCTCTGAGCCACAATTTCTTTGTCTGGAAAATGGAGGAATTGACTAGAGGATTTCCAAGGCTCTTGTGTGTCTAACATAGAATGATCGGTAAAGAGACACCCTTGGGTAATGGTGTGGCTTAGGTTTCACAGAATTGTGTATTTATGCTGTTTCCAAACTCTTTATGCTCCCGTGTGTGCCAAGCCTCTCTACCAAGCATAGGGCTATTTGGCAAAAGCAGACAACCACACTGTCAAAAACTGGCAGGTGAGTTCCCCCTTCCCACCTGGACGGTGACCTGCAGCACACTGCTGGGTACTATGGCCACCTCAGGTTTTAGGTGGAAAGTGGTCCCTTGGAGTGGCCTGTGGGCAGTATCAGGAGAACCTGCCACCTTGGTAGATGATCAGTTTCTAGTGAATAAACATGGTCTGCTGCCTGGACTTCATGACTCCGAACTCCAACTTTGTGGGAAACCAAGGAAAAACTATTTTTTAAAAAAATTGCAAGGGAAAACTGAGGGTTTTTTTTCCTTTGACCAGATTTTTCTTATAGTCTTTTCCCAAAAAGACTCTGCATGTATGGATTGTCTCCCTCCTAGTTAGAAAGCAATGGGATTTTCTTTACTTGAGCTGCTGAAGAATTTGTTGGAATACATAGTGCAAAAATGACTGCTGTGGCTATTACTGGAGTTACTCAGGGGAGCTATTCAGATGCCTCATTTATTGGAGCTTAATAGATTAAAAGTCCAAATTGAGTCTCATGATATAAGCCTAATCAAGTTCTAATCTGCATAATTTTCCCATAAGCAGCAATGGGAAATTTGGATAATTTATGTTTCAGCAGTTGCCAATCATGTGTTAAATAGCATTGTTGCATTTACTTATCAAAATATTTTTATTGATCTTCACTTCATCTGACATTTGGCTTTGGGTCCTCCCCCCACCCCACCAGCATTAACAGGAAATTTAATTCATCTCCTAGATGATGTAATATGAGATGTTTCTCTTGATTTTAACATGTCTTTATAGATCATTTTTAACGGTGATCTTTCCCTTTTACAACTTCATATTGAATACCTGTCTCAGCAAACCTAGATGACTGGGCCTAATTTATCTCCCTAGTTTAGCATAGCATATGGATTTCTAACCATCATTTATATGCACACAATAAAAGATAATTTGGTTCGCCATTTCAACCAATTCCTCCATGTTAAATCTATGGGGGTGGAGGAAGCACTTACCTTCATTTCTCCATCTACTCCAGGGGAGATGATGGATAAGAGTTTCTATCTCCCTCTCCCCCTGAAAAGGCTTGGGGACTTAACCAGGGAAGATTTAGAAAGTACTTTGTGTTTCCCCCATGGAAAAGTGCCGTAATAAAGCATTTATTATATGTACTGAGTTCTTCATGCTGCTACACTGAAGCAAGTTAAGCCTAACTTCAATGGGTCCCAGTTGCTGTCTGCTGTTGTTTAAAAGTGGAAACAATAAAAAAGTAAGACTGGCTAGGGCCTCAAACTTGCCTGCCAGGGTTGGTACCTGAGAAGGAGAGACCATCCCTACAAGCAGCGGGTGGAACACCATGTGTGGTGGTGTGGTGTGGTGATCTGTGGACTCTCACATTACTGCTTGGCCGCAGCTCCAAGACCTGCCACGCAGCAACAGGGTATACCTGAGCAAGCTATTGGATTGTTCTCTTTCTTATTTTCCTCCTACAAAATGGGAACATTAATAGTCCCTGACTCCTAGGGTTGTGATGAGGAAGAAAGAAGGTAGGTCAGGAGAAAAACCTCAGTACAGTCTGGCACATAGTAAGAAGCAATATGTGTGGTAGCTTAGAGGATACCCTGAAGCTAGTTTGCTGGATTCCAACCTGGGGTCTGATACCCAGATGTGGGTTCCTGTGCAAATTGTTTGCCTTCTCTGTGCTTTCCTTACCTGCTGAATAATAATATCTACTTAGGAGAGTTTTGAGAACAAAAGTTTTTATGAAAACAGAATTTGGGACGTATCGGCTGCTGTTTATTTATTTATTTATTTTTTTCCGTAAGGTTCTATTTCAGTCCCTCTTCTTCATTCTCAGTTAATCTTAATCAGTCTAATCCTAGGGTATTTCTGACTTTGCTTTGCATTCCACGGTACTATGACGTTTAGTGTTTGTCACTTTCCAATACACTTACATCTACCTTGCCCTGGGGATCTTTTCTAGTACTTCTTTCTGGTACAGCATCTATGAGCTGTAGCCTTTTCCACTTGTAACCATATGATGCTGCATATATAGTTCATGCATGCATAGAGCAGAAGTCCAAAACAGCTCATTTAAAAAAATGAAGCGTTGGTGATCTCCTTATTATTTCTATGTCTTTCGTCTGGGCATTTTTCAGGAATAGGTCAAGTGTCTGTATTACATTCTTTAATTCTAAGCCATTCTAAATGAAATCCCATTGTCTGAACTTCCACTAAAGGGCACTTAACCTTCCCCTAACCTGAGGCCCAGCTCTGTCAGCCTCTGGGATAACCAGTATCACGGGAAAGACATCAGACACTGCTGATTGTGTTCTGCTGAACCCACCAGGACTGCATATAACCAAGAGTGCAAATGCTGCCAAAGAATGTGGAGGGTAGTGAAACCACTTTAGGAGCAGAGAAGTTTAAGAGAAAAATTTGTGCTTTCAAATAGCTAAAGGAGGTGGGAGATTCCATCTAGAACACAGAGGTTCCAGAGAGATTCTGCAGCTGCTAGAAGAAATGAAGAACCTTTCTTACCGACACTGGCTACCAGTTTTCTAATCAACCTAAACAAAATTCCAGCCTTCCCCATATCCAGACTCCTCCTTCCTTTAGATATTTTGGACTGAATTTTTATCAAAGGACTGATCTTATTATTTATACCAAAACATGTCTACAATGCTTCTTGCCTTCTCATTAATTTTCCAGGATTTGCTCATTGTGAAAATTCTTCTTAGAGGGCTGGGCATGATGGTGCACACCTGTAAACCCAGCAGCTTGGGAGGTTGAGGCAGGAGGATTGCAAGTTCAAAGCCAGCCTCAGTGGGTATGTGGCTCAGTAGTCAAGCGCCCCTTGGTTCAATCCCAGGTACCAAATATATATATATTGTAGAGAGTCTGTGCAATGCTTACAGTTACCTGGCTAAGAAGTGGGTGATCCAGATTGAAGCCAAGACATCTAACTTCAAGCCCATGCTCTTTACTATCACAGTCTACTTGTTCTCTATGTGCCAGGCATTCTGTAGACAATCTGGAAGTTCAAAGAAATAGGAAACTGAGCCTTTGGCCTATGGAATGAGAATATTTGGTTTGAGATAGTGGTGGTGAAGGCATCTATGCTTGATGCCAAATGAATAGAACAGATAGTAGATGCCTATCATATCTGTCACTAAAGCCTGGAAAGGGGACCACCCTCCACTTGAAGGAGAGGAAGTGATCTTCGGAAGTCATTTTTAGTGCAAAAACTTGCCTCCCTTGGCCACACTCAACAGAGAGCAATGGGAACACATCTAAAGAATCAGAAGCCCATATCAGTGAGAGCTAGAGCTGTGGATCAATTAAACTTGAAGGTTCTTCTTTTTTTTTTTTTTTTTTCTGTTGAGGATTTCTTATTCTCTCTCTCTAATGCTGATATTCTTAGTCATTTCTTTTGGCAAAATAAGGAGTTGTTTCTAAAATTGATTTCCCAAATGTTAGTTTACTAACTAATGAAGGGAGAGTTTCCTGGGTTTGCTGTTCCCTAGCTGTAGATCCCAGAGTGCATTCCATGTGCCAGTTCTCTCAAGCACTGCTTTCACAGAGACACAAAGTGCAACAAAAGATGTACCCAGTGCTGTCACAATAAAAGGGTGGGGAGTCAGACAATCAGAGACCTGGACACAATTGAGACCAGCCTTTTGGTCAACCATCTCTGTGATGAATGGAGAAAATGCCATTATTTGGCATCGAAGGTCAATTGCCTTGACCCTTTAGATGGAAGGAACCTGATTTCCCTTCTCTCCAAGGTCCCTTAGGGAATCTGAGAGAGTCCTGACAGTTCCAACCAGAATTTTCTCATATTAGGGTCCCCAAGAACAACAAAAATGCTAGGAAATTATGTTCGTCTTTAACACAACTCTACATGAGAGAAAAAGGGTAAATCTATTTTTTATTGTGTTGTTATTGTCTTTTGTTTTTAAAAGTATGTTATCAGAAAAGTAGAAACATAAGACAACCCATTAGTATTGCTGAAGTTTTCTTGCCAACAAAAAGCACCCTGCTCTTGGGGTTGGGTATGGGGAGAGACAGACCTTCAATGGAGGGATGTCTTTGGACACCCACCATGGTTTGTCACTTACAGATGCTAATGGAACCAGGCTTGGTGACTGAAGGGGAAAATGGAATATGAAAGCAAAATGAAAGAGGCCTAGGAAGCAAGCATGTCATTTCTAAATGAAGGTTTCATGCAAAGGAATTGAGTCTTTTCACAGCTGAAAATGGAATCTTTAAATAAGATAAAATAAAAGGATGCTTTGGCTTGTTGCAGATTTTGTAATGAAATACAGTTTTCCTAATACCGTGTGACCTGCATTTCTCCCTGCTCTATGGGTGCTATTCCTTGACGTACAAACCCGTATTTTCTCAAGTCAGCATTTGATGATGGATGTCAAAATACAGGCCATGTATTATGCATATAGCATTACCGATTTAAGGTGTTTACTTGTCAAGTTGAAGAAATTCAAAAACGTCACATCCACTGAATCTGCACAGCTGTCACTTGCAGTTTTTCATGCTTTTGAATGAAACTTCTGATGAAAACAGTTTAGTTTCCCCCTTCACTATTCTAGGGGAAGAAAACAGCTAGCATTTAAAATGCATGTTCTTGGTTATGAGGTTGGCTGAAAAACTCACCTTCAGAAGTTCAGGAAGATGGACACTATACTGTCATTCAAAATGACTTTCCTTGTTCACAGTATATTATTATAAAGAATAAAATTAAGTACAATTAGGGAATGGATACTAAATAAAAGTTTTCTTCCTGAAAGTCTGGCACTTGATATGAAATTGATGATACACGGGAGAATGGAAAATAAGAAAGTCCTTTTTATATATTTCTGGCATTTCATGCATAGGTACCTCCTCCAAACAACAGGCAATTATTGAGCACCTGTCATTTCATTCCTGATTTACACATAGCTAAAATGCCAGATTCAGCCCAATCTTGTCACATTACTGGTGAGTGAGTCAGAAATCTGGTCACATAATCTATTTGGAGTTCTGTCCCTGGAAATGTAGCAAATGACTTTGTACCACAAGTCCCTAATTCATAGATAAGCATGTGTGGCAATCCACCATGGACAAAAAGAAACCAAAGTCAGTGTGAGCACCTGCCTGTCTCCCCAGGTGGGGGAGCAAATTGAATCTCATATCCAGCTGGAAAAATTAGCTTTCAACAAGTGAATGTATGAGGCAAGTTTTTTGTGTTTGTTTGTCTCTATGAATGCCCTGAGAGGTAGTCACTGGACTTATCTGGGACCCTTTCTTATTTTATCTGAAGTTATGATTGATCCAAGCTCATGTACTCAGGTCTTGGGCCTGAGACCCAAGGAAGCTCAAAGTGCAAAATCATAAACCAAGCAGCTGCTTTCTAGATTTTCTGTACCCACATCTGCCTTATGATGTTGGTGTTGGACCCCCTGAGAAATTCAGTGGATCCACAGTAAGCAAATGGCATGTATTATCACTTGGGAGCATTTTAGTCACAAATATAGAAAATTCCTTCTCAATTTGGCTTAAACAAAAATAATATATTTTATATTGTGAATATATGTGTAGAAATATTATACTGTGTGTAAACATGTAAAAAAGAGAAAGAGAAAGGAAAGAGAAGCTCAGTGTGTATATGAAATCTCATATATTAAGAAACTGAGTTAGGGTGATTCCTGGGTAATTAATTACCTAAGGAACTCAGACCGTTCTATTACTCATTTCAGTTAGTATCATGAAGTTGTTTTGGTATTGAGCTGGTTCATTCTAGTGGCAAGATGGCTGCTACAGGTCCAGGCACTGGAGGCACATAAAATGATGCCCAGGGTATTAAAGGAAAATCTCTTCTTTCTAGGGGCAAGAAAGCAATTCTTCAAAGCCCCAGTGTAGATCCCCCTACCACACCTTCCATTGTCCAGAACTGTGTCAAAACCCAAGCCAGTTACTCACGGGCAGGAGGATAAGCAATCACTTGGTTTAAGATAACAGGATAGATTAGGTTGTGCTGGGGTAACGACAACAATGACAAGCAAACATGTTGCCATGGTTTAAAACAACACAGTTTGTTTTTCGCTTGGACAGAATGCTTTGTCAGTCTGGGCAACTGTCCAGGGCTCCTGTCTAGACTTGACCTCCACAGCAACCTGTGCCCCCACAGTTGTCATGGCCTGGGTATTTTTAAGGCAGCAAGTCAAATACTTGTACCAGAAGTGATCTGCATTACTCTGTTCACTTGTCACGGGCCAGAGCATTTCATGTGTCACATGGTCCTCTCTAACTCCAAGGGGACAGAGGTCAATCTTCCTATGTCCCAGAAAGGAGAGGGGATTGAAATCTGCAAGTAGGATGAATAATTGGTGTAGTCTGGATTTTTAGAGAACAATCAAAGTGAGGTAGAATTATTTACAATGGTTACCCATCCGAGTTTATCTTGTGAGTGCAAATTGTTGATCTCTAAGTAATGCATAAGCTGCATTTGGGGGGTTGTATATGTAGACTGTACTCTCATTATTCCCAAATTTTCCACTTCTCTGATTTTTCTTCCTCCTCTGTTTTCTTGTCATTAGGATTCACACCTCCAGGAATGGACAGATCCTCTCCGGATAACAGCCCCGTGCATGGGATGTTACGCCAGCCATCCATCACCACTGGGGTCAACATCCCCATCATCACTGAACTAGGTGGGGGTCATTGTTGGTTCTGGGGGGGGTTTGTCCTCTTTTCCAGACCATTCAGGATATAAGGAGGTTGGCCTACCTTTTGCCCTTTCAGCCTCTTAATGGGTTGTGTTTGCTGGGTGGTTGGATAGGGGCAGGGGTAGAAAGAAATATGGCAGATTACCTGAAGGAAAATCTGATCTATCTTTTCTCTGAGATGAATAGACAGCTTCCTTCATGCTGTTCACTGTTTTCAAAGGAGCATGATATGATGGCTTTGAGATCAGGGCATGTATCTGGGAAGGGGGAAGAAAGGAGGAAAGGTTTACTCTACAGATTCTTTCTCATGAATTTTCACTGGAAGCACCTCTTTTGAGCATTCTGTCTGGACAGCTGCTTCAATCTGAAACCTCCTCTATATACAAAACCTCAGGTCTACCCAAACTCACATCAAGAACTGGGTAGAAGCATTGGCTAAGATGCAACAAATCTACATTGACCTATCCTAGTTGAACATCTCAATAAAAAACCATTTGCAGAAAATGGTCACTCTGGTTTAAAAAAATGATGGGATTTTGAGGGGGGCCATATTCATTGGCCAATAGAATCCCACTTCTAAGCGGTCCATGGCAGGTCTGTGCTATCATTTGTAAATTTGCAAAACTTAGGGGAGTGACTCTTCCCCTAAGACAAATGCAAACTGCTCATGGTCCTGGGTCCCTTTGCTTTAGAATGTTTCCTCTGTTATTCCCTCACTTTTTTTCTTTTTCTGTACTTTCCTCCACTCCCTTTCCCCATCCCTTAAATGCCGTATCCAATTAGCTAAACCTGGCAAGTTGCCTTTGGTATCAGTCAATCAGGAAAAAAACAGTGGAACGCACATTCTAATGATAACTGAACTGGGTAAGAAGCGCTGTTTTCCTTGACATCAGTATCTCCTTTTGTTCTGTTCTTGGTGTTTCCAACAATCATTGGCTTGTTTTTTTATTTCACTGGCTGTAACAGAAAGGCTACCCCATGGCACTGCTTTGAATGCGTTTTATTTGTGGCTCTGGTTGGAATCGACTGTCTTGTTCTGGCCTTTCTTAATGATTTTTTTTCCTCACACAGCATCAGTAAACCTTTGATCACACCCATCTGACCTGGCAGTTGTTTCCAAAGCATCTTTGCTCTAATTCATTTTCTGTGGCCCAAGCCTTTTTTTATTTCCCCCCCCCCACACATGCCCCTGCTCTCCTGCCTTCTCCCTATCTTCCTCTTCCAACACACTGTCAGTTTGACTGACACATCTTCACAGCTCTCAGAGGAAGTCAAAGGAGAAATATAAAAATTTTAAGATAAGAAACTTAAGACAATGCTTCCCTCCAGCTGTTTATTTTCCTTTATTCTAACTTTATTTGCCTTTTTTTCCCCCTACTTGGCCCTTTCTCAGAAGCTCTGGTTCTTAAGCCATAAAAGCAGCTGGTTCCTAGGGGACCCTTCCTTACTAAAGCTAGATTTTGAGAAGGGTGCAGAAGAGGAGCTTAGCGACCCAGCACTCTGACCCCACCCTCCCGGCCCCAGAGCCCTCTCAGGGAGGTTTACCATAGATTCATCCAGAAGGTAAAGGCCTCTGGTCATGACTGCATTTGACAGGCCCTTCCACAGTTTCCCATGACTTGGTTAATAACTCCATGAAGGGCACCCATCAGCAGCGGGCCTCAGAGCTGGGGATTGATCTTCTAAATAGAGACAGTGAAAGTGCTGCTTAGCAGAGGAGTAGATGGAGAGGTGGGAGCACCTGCCTTCAGATGACTCACAAATGAAATGTACACTCCATTTTCTTGGCCCCCAAATATATTTCAAAATAAGAGAGCAGGCTTTTAACACAGTAATCTTGCTTGTGAGGTGTCTAGAAACTAGGGAATAAATTGTCCACCATTCAGCCCTGCATTATTGTAGACGTAGCCATTTATCAGGCCAGATGCACTCAGGTCAAGGAGTACCACACTATTTTCTGTTTCCAACCCTAGGAGAGGTGTCTTTTTCATGTTTAGCGTAGTTGGCTAAAAGCCTAGGTTTCTAGATTGCTCTTTTCAGAACTGTAGGGCCATAAGAGACCTGGAGAGCTCATGTGGCCCAGATTTCTTGTTGGAAAATTCATTCCAACATTTCCACCTCAGAAAACTACAGCAACATTTCAAAAACATCAGTGCCAGAAATTTCTCTTTCTATTTGGCATTCACATGCTGCTAACTAAGTGGGATATCCTGATTTGTGATTAGTGGAAGAGAAAAAAAAAAAAGTTTTTTTGTGCTGTAGATCTGAAGCAGCAAATTCAGGTATTCAATAAACATAAGTGACTCTCAGAGGAAGTCAATGGAGAAATATTAAAGTCCTTCCCTCACCAGATTTCTTCTTTGTGTGCAGAGAGCCTTCCAAAGGAGAAATACTAAACTGTGACCAACAATATACTTTTGGACAATTAGAAGACAAAATTACAACAAATCAGGTTTTGAAATCTGAATTGGCTTTTTTACGATTCTAGAATGGGCAGTAGACCAAAATGGTTTAGAATGCTGGATCCCACCATAAGGACAGGCTATATTTATAGCCATAGAAGTGACATAGGGAACACAGAAGGGAAGTTTTGAGACAGCTTATTGGGTATTGGTGGTGTCTGTCTTCTTTGGACCTTGTGGTCACTTGTGAGTGGCTGACATTCAGCTACTTGTTACAATAATAAGTTACAGTCTGCTTTACCCATCATGTTTAGTTACAGTTCACTATGTATGGAGACACCTTTGGCCAAAACTAAATTGCATGGAAGCAGCATTAGGCCAAACTTAATTCAATTTAACAGGACAAGTGGAGGGAGACGAAGAAAATCTACCATTCGAAGGATCCATAACCAAGCCTTTAGTGTCTTGAGAAAGGCAGAAGGAAGGTAGGCATTTTTGAAATGCAGTGGGTTGATAGACATTTAATGTCAGAAAGGAGAAAGGTGGAAATCATGAAAGCAACCTCCATCTATCTAGTGTACAGCCTGATCCAAATGTTGGGTCAAGCTCACCAGGCATGATCTCATATGCACTTCTTGCTAACCTCATGAAAAGGCTGCTATATAATATCCCCACTTTACAGAGAGAGAACCTAAAGTATAGGCTCATAAAATAATTTGCCCAAGGAATTTGGTGACAGAGCCTGACTCAAAGTCCAGTTGTCAGAACCTGGATTTTGGACTTTCACCCAATACCCTGTAAATCATGTGTATGCTACTAAGACAATAGGGACCCAAATGCAATGAACTTTGGGAAAACAGAGTAAAGATTTTCCCCCATTAGAGTCTTTCTGTAGGGAAAAAAAATGACATCATTTAAAAACAATTACATGTCTAGGCTTTTATCCAGTCATGATATGATTTATTCTGCCTCATGCAATAAACAAAAGTTGTGTTTTTCTTTTAAGAAAAGTTATCAAGAAAGTTACTTTAAAAAATTAAAGCAATAATTCTAGGAAAGGGACTATCTGCTGATACATTTAAAAAAGGAATCAGGGAAAGGAAACCTCATCTGTTCTCTCCCTAAAAGCACAATAATTGTTCCAGAAATCACAAGTGCCCCTCTCCCCATCCCCACACTTTCCCCCTATTACTTGCTCTGCAAAAGTGATAATTTCTGAAGCCAAGATGGGAATGGAAATTAATTTGTCATTTAATTTTTAATAAGTTAAAGACATCTGAGTGACACAACTAATCAGTCTGCACGTGTGTGCGGGAGGAGTCCTTGAGGAATCCTCAGATGGAGATGAAATACAGCAGCCAGTGCTGTATCTGCTTAAGTGGAAACAGAAGAGATTGAGCTGTTTAGAAGGGAAAGGGAGAACGTGGGTGTAGCCTTGCAACTCAGAACTCGGAGAAAGTCTTTATCAGCAAGCAGTGGGGTGGGGAAGGGATGCATCCCACCTGGGGGTTCCTGGGGGTTCAGCAGGGCCTGTTGGGTGTGAGCCTGGATTCAGATCCCAAGGGCACCAACACCACCCAGGGCAATCCCCAGGGCAGGCTGTGGGTTATGCCTGAGGATGAATTCCTTGCTGTTTGCTTTTGCCCTGCTCCCAGTCCATTGCTTTTTCCTCTGAATATGTTGCTATTTTTTTTTTTTTTTCTTTGTGGCTAAACTTACCATGCCGGCATGGCTGCTTATCACTTAAATACGTCCATCTCTCAAAGGACTTGGCTACCAAAAAACGCTCCAGGGTGTTTTTCGGTCACGATTCTAAAACTATACCAAAGGACTGGCCAGCACTGTCTGCTGGTCCTCCAGCAGCCTGCCCTGGAGCAGGTCTGCTTGATCTCATTGCTCTCCAGGTCTCAGAAGTTTGAACAGTCCCATAGGAGCAGTCCCTTGAGTCCAGCTGCCCCCTCCAGAGATCCATCCACAGCTTCCCATGCTTTTGTTTCCTTTGCAGTGACGTCAGTGTTTCGACACCAGTCACCTGGTCTCTCTAGGCTTTGCTACCCAAGTGTGTTCTTCGGTGCTAATTCTTTTCTTATGCTTTTTCTAGTGAATGATACTAATGTTCAGTTTTTGGACCAAGACGATGACGATGACCCCGACACAGAACTGTACCTCACGCAGCCCTTTGCATGTGGGACAGCATTTGCCGTCAGCGTCCTGGACTCCCTCATGAGTGCGGTGAGTTGTCTAGCTCCCTCCCTCCTAGGCAGTGAGTGGAGGATGCGCCCGTGGACTGCCTCCGATGTAGGAAGCGGGAGTTGGAGATCCTGCGAAGAGCCAAGCTTCATGAAGTTTCCAGTCCAGAAGGGAGTACTGACATTAATCAAAGGGTCACAGAGCAAACATTTGATTATAAATTCCTCAAAGTGCAGGGAAGGCTATGACCTGGTTTTGGGACTCAGAGAAAGATTCCCTAAGGAAGTAATACATAACTTTATTCCAAAATGTGAACCATAAAGAGAGGAGATTTTCTGGGACGAGTATTCCCCAAAGGAGAATAGAAACAAATGCAAAGGCCTAATAGCGGTGGGGAAACTGGCTCTCTCAAGGAAGTCGCAGAGAGCTGGGGAGCTGGACCACCATGAGAAAGGGCTGGGGAGGACAGACCAAGATTAGACCTCAGGATCTCCAAACTGTTTTCATGGTTGTCGTCTTTTTCTTAAAAGCAATGAGGAGGCGAAAGCATTTAAAATTACAGAGTGATGTAATCAGGTTTGTGTTTTGAGGGGGTTGCCTTGGTTGGTCTGTGGAACATGGCTCAGAGGGATAAAATGGCATCAGGAAATCTGAGTATGAGGTCACCATAGCTTGGACTAGGGTACAGATGGTAGAGATGGAAAAGGTGGATGGATTTGAATAGCATTTGTTAGTAAAATTGGTAAGACTTGGGAATACAGTGCACATGAGCAGAAAGTAGAGAGGACAGTGGGTCAAGGGTGTTTCCCAATCACTGCCTGTCACTGAGACAGCAGCCCTTGGATGAAGACCAGGCATGAAAGCAAGGCTTGGCTGGTTCTTCGCTATAGGGGAGGGACAGAGTGATGATGAAGAGAGGGGACAAGCTGGCTGATAGATCAAACCATTTTTCTAAATAGCTTGATGAGTATCATATTGTCAAGGCATTTGTTTTCTTACTTTTGCAACCTAAAACGAATAACAAATTAAAAAAATAGATCCCAGCTTAATGGAGTCATCTTTCACTGCAAAAGGCAAAAGCAGACATTTAGAATTGGTCATAACCTGGGTATTGTGAAGTGTTCCCACTGAGTGTCTTTATTTACTACATAGAAAATCCTCTCTATTTTGGAGTCATCAAATTCACAATTTGCGAAAATGCAGACATAGGCTAGATAAAAACTGACCTTTGGAGAATCCATGTAAAAGAGCTTTATTGAACACATTAAAACCATAAACGTAACTCAGAGATTTTTATACACATACATTTCTTAAACTGCTCAAGAAGGTTTTTCTCTTGAACGTGTTAAACAACTGATATGCTAATTATACATTATTCTCATCTATTCATTAGAGCTAATCCCAGAAGGACCTCTATTTGAGGAAAGAAAAAAACAGAGCTTTTAAAGACTAATTTAGATTATTCTATATTCCTGAATGCAGTTCAACTGCAAGCATATCTTAGTTAAAAATCAGAATTATGGATTTAAAAATGATTAAGAAACAACATTCATCTGAATTACATTTGACTGGGCTACATGCCCTGCCATCACTTTCCAAACCAACAAGGAGAAAAATATAGTCCCAGAAGGGCATTTCTTAGGCTCTTAACCTATACTGATGATACTGGGGCTCACCTTTCTACCTGCCAGTGATGTTGAACTTAGTTAGGGCCAACTCTTTTAGCAGGCCACAAGGAATGATAGGAGCTACAGGACATACTCATTAGAGCACCAGATTCTGTGTAACAGGCCTCAGTGTTCTCCAAATCCAGCTTCAGATGGACTTTGGTAATTCATCTCTTTACAAATGTCATTGGAATTCTGATCCTAATTAGAGAGTTTTCAGAATACTATTCTAAGAAATGATTAAGCTGTTAGTTACAATAGATCTTATTTTCAGAATTACAAAATATTAGAATTTTTAAAACTTCAAACTTATATAATTATTTGTTTGTACATATCAAATATTCAGTGTGTTCCGAGCAGAACCAGCTACTAATTTGCAAGCCTACTTTTTCATAAATTACTAAGAATTTCAAAATGGTGACATCAGAGTATTAAACCAAATGAGAACCCCTTCTGAAAACATAGATCCTGTGTAACTCACAGGTTGAACACCATGGACCCCCTGCTTCCAAGGAATGCAATTGCATTAAGCAGTAGATAGCTTCTACACAGTCAAAGGGGCAAATGATGACTATGGCATGGTGCTGGGGGCACTTCTGGATTTGAGTTGCACAGCTCTCGGTTACATCACTAGAGAGTCAAGAATAAACCTGGTGTAAGTGTTGAAGCAAGACGTATATATTTTTATTTTTAAGTATTTATTTTTTAGTTGTTGTTGGACACAATACCTTTATTTTATTTATTTATATGTGGTGCTGAGAATCAAACCCAGGGCCTTGCACATGCTAGGTGAATACTGTACCGCTAAGCCACAACCCCAGCCAACGTGTCTACTGAGAGTGAGTTTTCAAATCATTTGTCAAAAAGCCTAATCAATTATTCCAGACCATGTTTGTAATGTCTGGGATGAACAAGTTCCATAGTGATGATTGGGTCTAGTTCAACACATTCAGTTGGATCTAGACTTTTTGATAAGGTGTTCCCTGTGATTTCTTTGCATACCACTCCAACACTAATTTATAAAGAAGCAGATCAGTCAAGTAGCAAGGTAGTGCCTGGACTCATCGGGCAGGAATATAAATAGAGAAAGTGAAATTGCCCTGAATGGCAGGAGCCAGAGGTGAGCTTGCATCTCAGGTATTGCTTGCAAGCACCATCGTGACTTCCACACCAATCTTCGTAGACGCCAATAGTCTCCTCTCTCCTGCATGCCTCCCAGAGTGCCAGTTAATCATGTGTCTAAACATTCCCTGAATACTGGCCTTCATAACTCAAATCCTGCTGCTCACTGCTTCATTTGTTAAAAGAATAATGTTTTGATTCATCATGGGTGTTCCTGGAACAGATATGGGTGCTACAGATGTGGCCTTATGGCTTCATCCTACAAATCAATGGCAGAAACCCACTAGGAAAGAGAATAGTTGTGCTATGGGTATAGCCTCCAAGAAGAGATCACTACATTTTCAGGATGGTCCCAGCTCTCTCTCTTTCTCTCTCTCTCTGTGTCTCTGCTCTCTCTCTCACACACACACAAACATACACACAAGATGAAAGGAAGTCTGCTTTAGAGCTAAAAACTAGCATTTGTGAATTCAGCAACTACTTTCCTTCTAACCCCAACCCCAACTTCAGTTTTACCAGGACTCTCTAGAAGGAGAACCTAAGTCATGGACTCGAAAGGCAGAGTGGATGCAGACCACCATCACCCCAGCACCACCATTTACTGGCTGTGCAACCTGGACCTCTCTATGCCTCAGTTTGTTCCTACTTAAAATGGGGACAATAAGCATACTATAACTTTGAATTGTGAGATGAGCAGTGTTTCAGGTTGTAAAGTGGTTAGTGTATCACTTAGTACATGGCAAGCCCTCCACCTATTTATCCCTGTTACTGTTCTTCATATTGACTTATGGAGTATTTAGTAAATGGCGAGAATCATTCCCCATGCTGAGGATTCAGCAAAAGAAGAACGACACAGATCTTGCCCTCCTGTCATTTAAACTCTGCTTCTAGCAGGCTAAGCAAAGGATAGTGACTATGTAAGGGAATAAATTAACAATGGCATGTAAGGAAAATACATTTGAAGTACATGAAATTGTTTGAAGAGTGTTGTGCTGGGCCATGAATTTGGTCTTATAGCTTCTGGTTCTGGCTTACCAGCAGCCCTCAGATGTCTTTTCCACTGTTTGGGAACAACAGTTAAATGAGAATGATATTAACAACCCATTAGAATTTTAATTGGATAAAGACAAGTGTATGTGAAAGTCTTTCACCGATCAGACACATGTAACCATAAGGATATAGATTTATTATGTGTAGATTTATTATACATATATACACTCATATTCTCTCCCCTCCCTCCCTCCCTCTCTCTCTCTCTCTCTCTCTCTCTCTCTCTCACACACACACACACACACACACACACACACACACACACACACCTCAGAACGATGAGATTTAAGAGCAAAGTGGGTAGATGTTTCAGGGTGTCCAGAAGAAACATTTCCATCTTCTCACCCCTAATATCAGAGAGCTAGCCTCTGGTTTTCCAGAAATATCTGGAAATAAGTTAGAAAGGCTGGAACAGGTGAACACCTGGACAATAGGTCCACATGACTTACTGTCTAAACTGTATTTTCATTAAGGGCCAAACCCCTTGATGAGCTCACTGTCGGCCCAAGCTAACCAGCCCCATGTGATTTCAGAGACATAAGCTAATTGCTACTCCATGGCCCTACTTCTTACACTTAACTCAAGAGCTTCCATTTCTTTTGCTCCCAAGGAGGCAGAGAGTGTCCACAGTTCATGCCTGAGACAGACAGGCCAGCATCAGTGTTGGATCTAAGTGGTAACTACAGGGATATTCTGCTGGACTTGAGAACATACCCCTGCTATCACATCAGGCCAGGCAGGCCCCGGATAGGAAAAAATAATCCAATAGCTCTCATCCTTCAAGAAAGAAAAATAACTAAAAATAAAAATCCACACCGTGAAAACTAGCAAATATAAAAAATGGCAGCTATGACATGGAAAATGACAATTTTAGAGCAATTATAAACGAAAGGCAGAGTGCCATTAAAGTTAAGGCAATGTTATTAAAAGATGTGTTAATTTTCAGTTAAATTTTCTATAAAAGACCAATTAGTTTAAAAGGCTTGACAGCATTAACTGTGAAACATAAGCTCCGGTAATTATACTTTAAAAAAATAAAAAGAGGAAGATGCTCAAGCGTGGTGGAGACGCACGCACAGAGGGGTAGTGCAGAGCAGGCTAGATGGCGGTGCAGGCTCAGATTTCCTTGCTGAAATTCCCTGGTCCTTGTCGCAGCCTTTCCTGCTTTCTTGTGTCTCCTTATGGGACCTCAGAATCACCCGACTTTAGAAGGCAAGGGGGCCACCCATCAGATCTGAGCCAGCTCTGTGTTAGAGATGAGATCACAGAGACACAGGGAGAGGGCATTTGCTAAATTGGTTGCACTGCTAGTTAATTGTTCTCTTTATAAGCTGCCATTTATCACTAGTTTATATCATAAGTTACAAAGATGTTCCTTTAAAACTACTCAATAAACTATTGTTTCATATTTTCTTTTTTCATCGACTGTTATATGGTCAGGAATGAAAAGCATAGAAAAGTGAAGCAACTTTCCCATTGCTGTAGCTATTGAATGGCAAAGGAGGGATTAAATACCAAGCCAGTTGATTCTTTTTTTTTTAAATATTTATTTTTTAGTTGTAGTTGGACACAATACCTTTATTTTATTTATTTATTTTTACGTGGTGCTGAGGATCGAACCCAGGGCCGTGCATGTGCTAGGCAAGCGTTCTAACGCTGAGCCACAACCTCAGCCCCAAGCCAGTTGATTCTGAAGTCTGCACTCATAGCCAGGCTGTCATGTTGCCCTACATGGGAAAAAACAAAAACAAAAACAAAAAAACAGACTTCCCTGGGCAGATGTGGAACTATGACTTTGGCAGTGGGAAAAAGGACTCCCTTATTCTTTAGACTATGCGAGAGTCCTGACTGCGGTCACTGAATGGACTCAGCTTTCTTAAGCTCCCGACACCCATGTAAAAGAAATAGCCATTGGGGAGGGTCTTTGGAAGCTTATCCTGCAAGGGTTGTAGGTTCTGTGCAAGAGTCTCTCATAAGGCTCCTAGCATAGGTATCATGGACATGGTCCATGGTGAGGTGTGCAAAGTCTGGAGGTAGAAACACTTAAGAGACAAAGGATCACACTTACACATGGCAATCCTCACTTCAAAAATTTCTATTTCTTTAATTCTAATATTTCTGTTAACTCAGAAAAGAATGTACCATCAGGTCAGGGGAGTTGCAAAGAGTTTTGCTCAGCCTAGAAAACCATCCACAGGAATAGTCTTCAGAAATGGACATTTGAAATCCTAGCACCTGGCTCAGCCTATGATACTGAAAACAGCCACTTCCTGTGCAGAAAGCACTAAAACAGTATTTAATCCCAGACTGCTGAATGCTCTGTGCAGTGGTCCCTTACCCCATAAAGAAATGTGTGCCCTCCAATGGAACGAACTCAAACACCCCTTTTGGGAGGAGGTGTATTGTCTTTGCACCAAACTGTAAGATCACAGAGACCCTGATACATGTTCATAGCACAACGTGCAATGCTCAAAGAAACCTGAATTTGAATCGTGGCATCAAAACAGGAACAAGGGTGTTCTGAAGATAAAAACATCATCACTCTCTGTAATTGCACATTGTACTGCTTTGCCCCTTGATGCCTGATGGAGGAAAGTCACCTGAGATGCAGTGCAAGTTGAGAGGGCAGAAAATTGGGCCAAGTTGTGAGCTGTCCCAGAGTTACACAGGCATCTATGAGAGCCTGTGACCAGCTTTCCAATGGCACCTGTTGATGGGCTATTTTGAAAGCGAAACACTCTTTGAATTGTACACTATTTCAGAACAAGTCAAGGCCTAGGGATTAGTAGGTGCTCAATAACTGTTAGTGCCTGATAATGCTGTCTCAGTATAACTCATTTCAATACAAAAAAGGAAGCATCAAACCCTGAAAATTTGACAAAACAATACCCTTCCAGGTAGACCTTCAAGACTTCTTTCTTTTTTTTTCCTTTTTAGATATACATGACAGTAGAGTGTATTTTGACATATTATACATACATGGACATCCATAGAGTATATAGCTTGCCATTCTTGTGGTTGTACATGATGTGGAGTTACACTGTTCATTTATTCATATATGAACATAGGAAAGTTATGTCCCATTCGTTATACTGTCTTTTCTATTCCCATGTTCCTTCCCTTCACCTTTGTGAGACTTATTTCAATGGAGAATTTCCAATGTTCTTTGTTTTAAAAGCATGGACTGTGATTTCATTAGAAAGGGTACTCATGCTCCTTATAGAAAATTTGGAAAGCATAAGAATATATAAAGAAGAAAATTTAAATGACCCATATTCCTACCACCAAAGATAAAACGTGGTTAATACATTTGTATAATTCCTTCCATATGGATAGATAAATATGAACCCTTCCAGTTTTATATCTTGTTTTTTTTTTTCTTTCCTCTTCAGTTAATATGTTGTCCAGACATTTTACCATGTCATATGCTTAGGTGTCATGATTTGCAAAGCCTCTATGGGCCTTCATGAAACTTCATTTTATGGATGTACCAGAATCTAATTATTACTATAGTGTTGGACATTTAATTTTTTTTGGTTATAATAATTATTAATCTTATGTCTTATTTAGCTTTCTGTAACTGTAACAAATACTTGTAATAATCAACTTATAAGAAAAAAGTTTTGGGGCTGGGGTTGTGGCTTGACGGTAGAGTGCTCGCCTAGCACGTGCGCGGCCAGGGTTCGATCCCCAGCACCACATAAAAATAAACGCATGGTGTACAACTAAAGCAAATAAATAAATATTTTTAAAAAAGGAAAAAGAAAACAGTTTTACTTCGGCTCATAGTTTTGGAGGTTTTAGTGTTTGGTGGGCCCTGTTGCTTTCGGCCTGTGTTGAAGCAGCACATTCTCCTGTGGTGGCAGTGAGTGGTGGAGCTAAACTGCTCACCTTATGGCCGGGAAACAGAAGACAGAGGGGAAGACATCATGGTCCCACTATCCCTTTCTAGAGCCTGCCACCAGTGTCCTAAACACCTCCCACTAGGCCACACCTCTTTAAGGTTCCACCAAATCACAATAACACCGGAGTGGGAACCCAACCTTTAATACATGGGCCTGTGGGAAACATTCCACATTCAGACTATAGCACCATAGGATAAGCATTATCATACATAAATCCTTGAACTAGTGAAAACATTACACGGAGGCAAAATTACTGGGTTTTTAAATATGAACGTTAAATTTTTTTTTAATTAAAAACATTTTTTATTATTGCCTGGCCATGTCCCAGAAACAATTGTACTCGTGTATACCCATCACAGAGTGTAAATGACATCTCATGCACTCTGGGAGGTACTGATTGTCATTTTCCCTAGAAGGCCCTTTAATCGTGTTTGATAGTTTTTAAGTATATTCATTTCCAGTGGGTATGTAATCATGTAAATATTTTGTGAATCCATCTGTAGTTTTTATTCCTAAGAGTGTTTGCTGAAGAGAACTACCAAATATCCTCACGTTAAACATTTAGCTGTAGTTTCATGAAGTTGTTTATGGCTACATTTTCTACTCTGCTTTACAATCCTTCCTTTGTTAGTCAGAAATTCAAAATAAATATATTTTCACAGTAGAAAACACATAAAATGAATTATAGGAAAATCCATCAAAATTCTGTCATTAAGAGTTAGCTAGTAAGGAGAGCTTTTGACTACAACTTACATTTATTTTTACATAAGTATAAATGTCAGCTCAGGTATGCATTTTTTAACATGAATTTTGAATTGTGGTATTTTTGTATCCTACTTTTTTCTTAATGTTTTAACAGTGCATAATTGTTACCATGCCATCATTCTCTGAAAACATAATGTTAGTGTTTATACAGTGTAAGTCAGTTGAGTGCATCACTATTTATTTGATCATTATGATATTGAAATTTTTTCCAGTAGTTTCCACTAAATAATTTGTTGAACAAATATCTTTTCCCTGTGGTGCGTGATGCTTTTTCCTTGTTGTATTAAGGAATGGATCAGCTCACCTTTTCTGTAAATGACTAGATGGTAAATATTTTAAGGTCTTGAGAACCATGTAGTCTCAACCACAACTACTCCACTCTGCTGTTACAACACTAAAGCAGCCAAAGACAACACAAAAAAATGTAAATGAATCAGTGTGTCTGGCTCCTAAGAAAACTTTATTTAAAAAAACTGCAAGTGGTTGTGGCTGATTTGGCCCAAGGGCTAGATTCACCAGTTCCTCTAATTACAGACTACTGTAAATCCATCCTGGTTGGTTGAACATTTAATTTTTAATGTTATTTATGGTGTTTAGCTAGGAAATCTTTGAAAACGAGTATAATACCTGGGGTCATAAGCCTCTTTCTAAAGGAAATTTGATATAATTGTGTCCAGGTTTTCTTTAAAGTCCACTTTGAATCTATAATTAGGCATATAAGTTAGACATATATCAAAGTTTAAAATTTTGCTGTAAAATCACATGTGTATGTTGTAGATTAGTTTATATGTTATAAAACACAAACTCATATTTTTTTCTAATAACCTTGTCTATCTCTTTGTGGATGATTATTACTTTGGTTTATACTTTAAAACAAAAGCTATTCTTTTTATTCATGTCTAATGTCTGTGGTATTAAAGAGAACTTACAGAATAGAAGTATTAATTTTCTTATATATCGACACTATATTCTCCTCTGACTTCTAATTTTATCTGGATGGATATTTTTCCAGTTATACTTGTAGTTGGTTTTATTTTTTTTTCAAAGAATTACTTCTTTAATTTATCAATTCACCAAATATCCTCTTAATATTTTATAGAGTGATGCTTTAATATTTCATCATTCCTCTTTTTTAGGAAAAAAATAACAATAAAAACAATTATTTTAATGCTTAGTTTTATTTATTATTATTCTATTGTATTTCATGCTGATAGCATTTAAGACTTTAAATCTGTCTCTACAGTTTCAGCCTGAATCCATGACATTTTTAGGTGTTATTTTCAATTGTAATTTAATTTTTAAATATTCTCTATTTGAAGCTTTATTTCCATCTTGACTTACTTAATATTTAGGATGCTTAAAAAACACTGAAGTGTTGGATATTTAGTTTTATTCCTACTGTGTTTTGTCTACAAAATATTTTAGCTTTATTGTAAATGTTAGCTGTTAGCAATACAAAGTCAATTAACAATAATATTTAAAAATTTTCCCTTGAAATATACTATATTTTCTGTTCGTCTATTTAAAGATATCAGAGTTTGATTTGTTAATAAATATGTGTCATTGCCATTTAACTGAATTATTTAGCTCATTTATATTTAGTTATCTTACATGTAATGTTATCTATAATCTTGCAGTATAATTATGCTTTTTACATGCTTCTGTAACAATTGTTTCTCTTATTATCCATTGCTTAACATATGAATTATATTATATAACATACTGAAAATATACTCAAAACTATGTTTTCCTGAAAATATACTCAAAACTATATTTTCTAAGTAGTTTTATTTGGAAAAAATCAGTAGTTCTTAATTTCACCCTGTATAAAAGTTAAAAAATAAATAAACTTTTATGCCTTTATTTCCATTCTCCTTCCTTCTATCTTATTTTTTCTGACTTAAAATATAATTTTAATAATACTATACTAATAAGCAATTTTTATGTCATATATTTTTTCTTCCAAAACTTAATTTTAATATTTCCATTTGTTGTTTTTGTAAATATTTATTTATTTGCTTTAGTTGTACACAATGTGTTTATTTGTATGTGGTGCTGAGGATCGAACCCGGGCTGCGCACGCACGTGCTAGGCGAGTGCTCTACCGCTGAGCCATAATCCCAGCCCCATTTGTTGTTTTAATAATGTAACAGGCTTTTAAAATCTCATATCCTAATTTATTTCACCGTTATTTTAAAACCAATTTAGCTCACTTTTTTAAATTAAAAATTTTAAATAATTTCTAAGGAAGCCTTTTTTGTTGTTTCTAAGCATTTTGTAAAATAAAGTCAACAAATGCTTAAGTACTCAAAGATTCAAAAATATTTCTATTGCCTTTACAAATTATTGACAATTTAACTGCATATAGAATTCTTGGAATAAATGTGTCCTTTCAAACTCAGTTAACATTCTTCTTATATTTTCTAGAAGAGCCTCAGGCTAGCCCAATTTTTTACTGTTTTTTTCTTATAGCAGTGTTTTGGGTCACTTTCGTTCTTCATTTAATATTTTAGATTCAAATATTCACCTGGTACAGGTGTGTTTTATTTGAAAGGAAATCTTTCCTCCTTTCCCCATACTACTCTATTCCACCCAGCCCTAAACAACCACTTATCAATTGCCTATCTCTATAAATTGTCCTCTACTGGACATTTCATATAAATGAATCTTACTTAGTATAATGCTTTCAAGGGCCATCTATATTGTAGCATATATTAGTACTTCAAATCTTTTTATGGCAGAGTAGGATTCATTGCATGGAAATAACACATTTTAATTATGCACTTATTAGCTGATGAACTTTTTTTTGTTTCCATGTTTTGGGCATAATAAATAATGCTTCTATAAACATAACTGTAGAAGTTTTGTGTGGACATATATTTTCATTTCTCTTGGTTATATACATACAAGTGGAGTTGCTGGGTTATATGGTGACTCAATGTTTAACCACAAGCCGAATTCCCAGGGTGTTGTTCAGTGTGGCTGTACCATTATACATTCCCAACAGCAGTGTATAAGGGTTCAAATTTCTCCATATCTTCACTAATTCTTGCTATTTTGCGTCTTTTTATTACATCCATCCTAGTGTAAATTAATATCTCATTTTTATTTCAGTTTGCATTTGATTACTAGTGGTAACTTTGTGCTTGTTGAGTATCTTTTTTTGGAGAAAAGTTTATTCAAGTCTTTGCACATTTCTACAATTTGATTGTCTTTTTGTTGTAAGAGGATTTTCAATGCTGGCTTCTTGATATTTATCAAAAATCTTCTCTCGTCCTTCATTGTCTTCTCACTTTAGTGTCCCTCAAAGGGTATATTTATAATATTCGTGAAGTCAATTTATCTAGTTTTCTTTTGTAGCTTATACTTTTGGTGTCATATCTAAGAAACTTTTGCCAAATCAGGGTTCATAAAGATCTCCCCCTGTTTTCTTACAAAAATTTTATAGTTTCAGCTGTTACATCTAGGTTTTTGATCCATTTGAATTACTTTTTGCATATGGTGGGAAATATAGCTTTACTCTTCTCCATGTGGATACTCAGTTGTTTAATACCATTTGTTTAAGAGTCTATGTTCTTTCTCCATTGAAGAATCTTGGAATCCTCAGTGAAAATCATTTCACTATAGTGAATGGAATAAAATTGACTCTCAATTTTATTCCATTGGTTTGTGTTTTGTCCTTCTGCCAGAATCATACTGATTTACTTATTGAAGTTTTATAGTATATTTTAAAATCAGGAAGTATGAAGCCTCCAACTTTGTTAGTTGTTGTTTTTATTTTTTATGAGATTGCTTTGGGTATTTTATATCCTTGAAATTCCGTAGAATTTTAGAATCAGCTTTTTCATTTCCACAAATTCTATCCTCTAGGATTTTGACAGGGATTACACTGATTTTGTACATTGTTTGGGGCTTATTGCTATCTTAATAGTATCCTGTCAATCCATGAATATGGAATGCTTTTCCACTTATTAGATCTTCTTTACTTTCTTTCAGTAATATTTTATCACTTCATATACAAGTTTTGTACCTTCTGAATTCATTTACATGTTGTATTCTTTCTGATGCTGCTCTAAATGAAATTGTTTTTTCTTAATTTTATTCTGATATTGTTCATTGCTAATATCTTATTCTTATATTGTTCATTGCTAATGTACAATTGATTTTTGTATGCTGGTTTTATATCCTACAATCTTGTTCAATTCTTTTCTGAACCTATAGTAATTTTTAGTGGATACCTTAGAACTTTCTATATGTGATATCATGTCATCTATGAATAGAGATGATTTTACTTCCTCTTTTCCAAGATGAATACCTTTTATTTTTTTCTAGCCCTAGATAGAACCTCTGGGACAATGTTGACTAGAAATTATGAGATCAGATTTTTGTCTTGTTCCTCATCTTAAGGGAAAACATAGAGTCTTTCATTATTAAGTGTGAATTTTTCATACATGTCCTTTAAAGGTTGTCTTCCTAGTTTGTTGAAAGTGTTTGTTATGAAAATGTATTGAATTTAATTCTTTCAACTATTTCTTCTATCCTATTTAATTTTACTATCTTATACAAAAAAATGAACTGGATGAGATGTATGAAGTCAGCTTTCTCGTCATTTTATCTTTTGTTTCTTATTACATATGCTTTATATTTAAAAAAAAAATTTTATTTTTAAATAAATGCTTTTTAAGTTTCTCTCTTATTTCTTCTAGTAACTAATTTGCCAGTCCAAATGATGCTTTTTCTTCGTATCTCGAATACTATGGTTCCCTTTTGAAAAGTATTTATTTTGGCTAATTTTTTCCTCCATTTATGAGCAAGAAGAGGCCAGTTTTTCAGTATTCAGGGTTTCAAGTGTTCTGCCATCCACCTTGCATCCTGTTGGAATGCTGCCCTGGGTCTTGATCTAGAATGGTAATAGTAGTATAAAGGTCCTTGTCAAAGTTCTGTGTCCAACTTTCTCTAATTCAATGTGGGGCACAGGGCTAAAGACTGGTCTAACGATAGGTTATCTGACTGTCAACAAGAGGATTTCCCTCAAAAGCTTTGAGGAACGTTCACATACGTGTCCCTACCCAGCTCCCACCAGAGTGCTGCCCTGACTGTCCCTCCTGCTGCTGTCTCCTCCCAGGGCTCCATCCTCAGGGACTGTTCAGTTCCTGAGTCTAGAGGGAGCCTGAGAGTAGAGGCAGACTGAGAAGTACATGTTCAAGGGTGAGAAAAAATGACCTTGGCCTCCCACCCCCCATGAAGCCGCTGTAACAAAAACCAAGTCAGAAAAGATTGAGAGATCCAGAGAAGGTTGTGAATAAGGAGGACTGTTCCTCTCCTCAGTAAAGGCCCCATGTCTCTGATACCAGGCTCAGAGCATCCACCAATGCTTCCTGTGCACTGAGCCCTATTCTCAGTGCCTTGGGCGCATTTACTAATAGAGTCCTCAGCACCCCCCAGTCATTCCATTTTACAGATCATGACACTGAGGCCCCAAATTGTTGAATAACTTTTCAAGCATACCAACTTCTGAGGGGTGAGTCAACCTGAAACCACGGCCTCACCCCAGGCACATTTCCTGCTTTCGGCACCCTTGTTCTGCTGGTGCACCCCTCGGGACATCTGAACTGGGAGCATAAATTCTCCATAGGGCCTGGCAGGCTGTGTATAACTTTGCTAGTTCCCTTTGCAGTTGGGATTTTGTGTCACTCTGGGCATTTTTGTGAGTGTTTCAATGAGGAAAATGAATCTAACCACGCTAGCAACTATCAGCTCAGAAATCCTCATGGAATTCTTTGCATATAAACTTGATCTTAATGATCATTATTATTTTGTGGATGAGAACAAGGGAACCCAAAATGATTAGGCCACTTTCCCTGAGACATAGGACCAGGCAGGGCCCAGAGGGAATGGGGACTTGTCTTACCTTACCTAGCTTCTTCCCCACTACACTCTGCCAGGGAAACTTTCCCAGAAGCTGGTTGAGTAAAAATACATCTGTCCTCCCTAACCTGCTCCCAAAGCCACATAGATCCTCAAAAGCCACAGGCAAGACTTGCTTTGATTTTATTTAGCCTGTTTTATTTCCTCTTACACAGGAAAAATGGAATGCACACCTTTAACTGAGATTTTTCTCAAATTAGGCTGGGTGACAAATGTCTTTTTAAGCTCTCTTATTTGACATCCTATTAATTTTTTAAAACTCCCATTGTTCTCTTCCCAACAGACCTGTTATATTTCAGATGTGAGACAAATGTACACTTAGAGAGAAACTTCTTTAATAAGCTAGTTTGCTTCAGACTACTGAGGTTATTTTAAAAACAAAAACCTAAGTACACACGCCAGAATACTCAACGCATCATAAATTTATCTGGCTTATTTATTGATAGAGACTTCTGGGTTAGACTGTTATCAAAGCATAGGATAAATTGTTGAGTATGTGGCATTAATGATTCTCTTGGCATCGCCTTCCTACACAAAAAGAAGCTTTGCCGTTCTGCGGGGAGGCAGCCTCCCTTCTGGCCCATGGGGGAGAGGCTCTCAGAGGCAGTCCTGCCTCAGGTAGCAGCTCAGGCAAGCTGCATTTAATTACACATGTCCAGAGCCCTGGAGCAGACACATAGATGGCAGAGACAAGGTGATGCTTCATCCCTACCAACACCAATTATGGTAAACACCAATTATCCAGACGTTAGCCCTTTAATAGAAGTCCTCTGAATTGGTTTTCTTAAGTCAGCCTCTCATGGTGGAGCCAAGCAGGAGGAAAAAAAAAAAAAAAAGAATGGAATAATTGGAGGCCATTCTCTTTTCACTTCCCGCATGAAATTATCTGAAGAGACAGGCCAGAACTTTAAACAGCAGATACCAAGAGAGTTGTGATTTGGATGTCGGCTGTTGTGACTTTAGGGTGTTTGCTTAAAGATGTTCCCCTCTCCTCTCTCTACAGACGTACTTCAACGATAATATCCTCACCCTGATACGGACCCTGGTGACTGGAGGGGCCACGCCAGAGCTTGAAGCTCTGATTGCTGAGGAGAATGCGCTTCGAGGGGGCTATAGCACCCCCCAGACGCTGGCCAATAGGGACCGCTGTCGTGTGGCCCAGTTGGCTCTGCTGGACGGGCCCTTTGCGGATTTAGGGGTGAGCTCATGGCCAAGAGGACACCTGAGCACACTGTTTGGGAAAAGCTCTTTATGAATGAATTTGGTGTCAAACAGTGACAAGCCAGGCATCTATCCTTGTCTCCTCTACCATAAATAACTGAAGAGTTGACCTACGGTTTACTGTGCATCAAGCACTGGACCTTATATGTAGTCATTCATTTTAATCCTCACGGCCACCCTTTGATATAGGTTCCATTACCACACCCTCTAAGCAACTGAGGAGCCCCAGAGAGCCTGAGACTGTGGCCCTGTTAGGAATTTGCACCAAGGCACCCTGGCTTCAGAACCCACTGGGCTTTTTCATGCTTTGGCATTCTCCCTTAGGGATATTCTTACCCAAGTTGATGCCAATCTGCCACCAAGGCTGGGAAACCTTCCCACGGGTTCTTAGCATAGTCAGGGCTACTGAACCCCAACTCTACGTTAATAGTACATAGGGATGCCTAGCTCCAGACCTCAAGATTAGAGTTTTTGATGAGCCTCAGGCTCTGGTGGTTTTCAAATCACCAGTGCAGTCATGTGCATCCAGACCCCTGGTCAAACAGTGTTTCATGTGGATCCTAAATGCCTCTGATTCAAACTTAGGTCTTATACTTCCTTAGGCTGGGCCTGTCACCCTCTTCCCTGCCCTCCCTGTGACCATTGGGACCGGCACTTGCCTTTGGGTGCTAGGCACCAGCTGGCATTGTGCACTTTGTCAGGAGTGTGCACTCTGCCCCCACCTCATTCCTAGCCCACTCCTATGGATGTGGCTGGAGCCACGAGTCTTAGGAAACTACAAACCTGTTGCATAGTCAATAGTGCTGCCCAGAAAGTCAGACAGTGGAAAAGGAGTCAAGCATTTTTATTTTTTCTAAAATATCAATGTCTACTATTTGTACAATATTTTAGTTTGTAATGGGCTGGACTGGGACTTATGTTATACTGTTGTGTGGTTTTTTTTTTTTAAGGGCACTTTCATAACTAGTGGGCCCCACTTTAACTCTCTAATATGATGTCCCCATGGAATTCCAGAGATAGGAAGTATAAATACAGTCCCTTTCTGCCAAGTGAAGCCATTCTGCAGTGTCCTTCCTGGAAAGCCCACCTGGAGCCACCTGGCTGCATGAAGCCAGTGTTTCCAAGTGAATGCATGTGCCGGTCCCAAGTCAGGCTCCAGACCATGTGAAGGTGATTGTGAACTGATTAGAACTGTGAATTCCAGTTATTTCCCCTGCAGACCCCCAGCTCCTGGGGATACACATTCTCTTCCCCCTGGCCATCTCTGAGGTCTGCAAATTGTGCTTTTCACACAGTCCTTACCTGAAAGAGTCTGTCACCATAGGACCTGTTGGGGTCTTTTCCCCTCGCTGTGATTGCCATTATCACTTGGGCAGTTTTGACAGCACGGGGTCCAATCACAGTTGCCATGGCCAAGCTGGAATAATCACTGTTTTGCAGAGCTGGTTTCTTCTCCTCAGCTGAACAGACATGGGAGACCTTCAGCTTTACATCCTCAAGGGAGAGGCATAATCTCTTTAGAGCTCCATTGCTACAGATGGAAAAAGGGGAGGGACCCCAGAATAAATACCCATTGTTATCTGATCCTAAAATTACCCTTTACAGGTGTAGGCGGTTCAACTGTGACTTCTTCAGCCAAAGTCCCTGGGCCCAGACCCTCTGCCTCATGGGACAACAAAACAAGCTTTTATGGAAAGGTTCTTTCCCCCATGGACCTCAACTTCCAAGCACATAAAAATGATGTTTCTCTCTGTTCTCCCAGGATGGTGGTTGTTATGGTGATCTGTTCTGCAAAGCTCTGAAAACATATAATATGCTTTGTTTTGGAATTTACCGGCTCAGAGATGCCCACCTCAGCACCCCTAGTCAGTGCACGAAGAGGTGAGTGTCCTCCCGCTGTGCTGGCCCACCCAATACAGACACACAGGTGCCCTCCCCTTCCCTGTCCCCTACCATGTAGGCAAAGGACTGCATAATACTCTCCACAGGCAAATTAGACCATCCACGTTAAATCTGACACTTAGTTTTGAAGTTATGGGAAACATTTTTCTTTACTTACTTAATAGGGGATGTGAAGATATTGTGGAAAGAACTCACATTTTGTAAAATAGTTGTCATCCAATTACAAAAATCAGAACAGAAGCATCTCCTCCAAACTCAAGCTACTGGAATCACCTCTGTTGGTAGCTAATATTGAGATATTTCACATTGCCAGTGTTTAAGAAAGTTTCTTGGCTGTATCTTGGAATCCTCTCTGTTTGCTTCATATATTTTTAATTGACTCTTTAATTTTTATATATTTAATTTGAACAAGAGTGTATAATATCACCTTAAGCAGAAAAACAATGGTTTAGGTGTGCTAGTTATATTTTTCTAATATGCATTAAAATAAACATAGCTGGCAAAAACTAAGAATGCATCCTAGAATTAACCAAAATCAATGAATTTGCATAACATACCCTGAAAAGAATGCTATGTAATTGTTTCACAACTCTGTATATTAGAATCACTCAGAGCTTTTAAAAACTACTCTGACTCTAGGAAAACATAAATACATGCAAACTTTAAAATATATATATTTTTATATATTTATTGCCCGGGAATTATAGCATAGAGCCAGAGTTGACAACTGGGGTAGACAAGTGGGTTCCCAAAGTTTAGGGAGCCTGAGAATCACCTGCAGAGCTTATTAAGAGCAAATTGCTGGGCCCCACTCTCTGATTCAGGAGATCTGGGTGGGGTTGCTTAAGAATTTGCATTTTGCAGTGGTTTCCAGGTGGTGCTGATCTGCCTGGCCTGGGAACCACAGTCTGAGATGGCTGCTATAGAGGAAACATAATGATTATTGTAGTCCTATCTGATGTGGACTGGAGAAGTCTGATGGAGTCGAGGAGAGCAATGAAACAGAGCTGACAGACACGCAGAAAGAGGTTTTATATTCTTCCCTGCAGTAAAATTTCCACCAAGTTGATTTTTCAAAGATGAGAATGGTCTAAGGAGACGCTGGGCTATGCTAGCACAAGCTCCTGGGAAGTATGCCTGAGATTGTCAGGAAATTCTAGAATGAAAGTTGCAGTGCAGTCTGTGACCTCTCCTGCATTTGGGTTATTCAGGATTAGACGTGAACTTGACCTTTTATGGCCATAGGAAGCACAGTTCTGGTTTTCCATTACCAGCTCTAATTTGGTGTCTGCCTGGGCTTGTGGATATGGCCACCTCTGTTGAGTTAAATAGAGGACAATTTCTTTGAACTTGAAAGTGGGTTTGAAGGTATTGGATCAGCTGCAAGTATAGCTCCCAGATCCTCTGGTCAACTTGAGCAGCAGGCAGTGTTTTGGGGCTCAGGAGGTCTGGACTTTTCCCTCAGACCACCCTCAGACTGTGACATCTCTGCTTTCCCTGTCCAGGTATGTCATCACCAACCCCCCGTATGAGTTCGAGCTCGTGCCGACGGACCTGATCTTCTGCTTAATGCAGTTTGACCACAACGCCGGCCAGTCCCGGGCCAGCCTATCCCATTCCTCCCACTCATCGCAGTCCTCCAGCAAGAAGAGCTCCTCTGTTCACTCCATCCCATCCACAGCAAACCGACAGAACCGGCCCAAGTCCAGGGAGTCCCGGGACAAACAGAAGTACGTGCAGGAAGAGCGGCTTTGATATGTGTATCCACCGCCACCGTGTGTGAAACTGTATCTGCCACTCATTTCCCCAGTTGGTGTTTCCAACAAAGTAACTTTCCCTGTTTTCCCCTGTAGTCCTCCCCTCCCTTTTTTTTACACATATTTGCATATGTATGATAGTGTGCATGTGGTTGTCATTTTTATTTCACCACCATAAAACCCTTGAGCACAACAGCAAATAAGCAGACGGACCAAAAGTTATTTATGATTCTAGGGGGAAAATAACCCAAAGGCATGCTCCAGACATAAATAGCTCACTGCAGGAATGAGTTCACAGATTAGAAAGGAGCACTTGTGATCAAAGTTAGTTAGGCAAAGCAAGTTTATTTCATGTACAAGAAAAGTTTATTCTGATTTATCAGGGTTATCAGGGTGCTTTGGGTTTTGATTTTTTGTTTGTTTTTCTTTCGTTCTCTCATTCTTGTTTTTTTTAATTTTATTTTGTGCACACACAATAAGTTAGCACATGTTTATTTGAAACAAGCAACCAAAAAGCAATGAAAACGTATCGATTGTTTCCACTCTCTGGGCTGAAGTATCGGGAAGCATCTGAAGAGCTGTCATGCTTTGTGTAGATGATTATTAAGCACCTGCTTGTTGCAAGAAAGCATTGGAGGTTTTTTTGAGTTACTCACCAAGGCCTTTTGTCCCAGAGCTAGAAGCTTCCTTTGGGAGTTCACATGAACGTTTCTAATGTTAATACAGAGGAAAGGAGTTGTATTCCACCCGTGGATGTATCAAATTCTAGTCATTTAAGTGAAAAGAGGTTTGATTGCATATTAAATTGTTATTCTGTCTCCTTATGCTGCCATATGAATAGCTATTTTTTTTTCTTTCACTTTTGACATTTGGGATGAAAAGCCATATGTATCATAAATATCAGATGTAAGTCATTAAAAACTGCCTTCCTGGGACTTTTACATCCTTTAAAAGGTGAATTACTTACCTTATGTACAGAATAAATAATGCTCAGGAAAGAGCAAGTATTTTTCCATGCATTCTCAGGGGACCTTTTTACTCCCCTTTGTTTGATTAGCAAGAACCCCAATGCCAGGTAGGAATGAGGGCTGGGGTGATGGTGGAGTGAGAGGGAAAAAAAAAACCCAGCAGCAGAGAATGTTTTTGTAGGAAATGACATGCTAAATAAATCAAGATGCAGAAGGATCAAGCCACTGTGGCCTCAACAAAGACAAAAGCCAGTGGCCACCAAACATTGCTGGCATGGCTGCATGACGTTGGCTATCCCCAAACATAAAGATGGTGGCAAGAAATTCCTCATCCTCCAGTTCATTAACAGCCAATTCACTTAGGCAGGGGGGTGACAATAATAGAGAGCTGCTCCTTATCATTATAAGATGGGGAATAAGAAGAGTGAAACAGTGAGCCAAACACGTTTTGGTACAGTTATATATATATTTTTGTTTGTTTTCTTTCTTTTTCAAAAACCAGTCAAAGCATGGGGGAAAGGGAGAGAAATATCCTTCTTCCAACAATGTTGTCAGATGTTTCACGCTTGCTCACCACGCTTTAGGCAATAAAGTTGTTCTTAAAAATTGGCCAACTCTACCACAACCAAATCTCATATGGATGGTCTGGCTCTTGGCTGGTATAAACCTATTTGAGCTGTTTACTTTAAAAAAAATCCATTGACTAGAATAGGGGTAGAAAGGAGAAGACAAATGTCACAACTATACTATCTCTGAAAAGGTGTTTTTATGGTGAATGTTTGGGGTTTAGATTTTGGATCCCTTGCCCCCTCCAGCATGATAGTTTTGGAGATTTGCTTGCTGTGTGGATTGACAAGCACTTTTACTGACAAAATGGTGAGGCTCGGTCAGAACCTCTACCTCCCTGCACCAAAGACAGGGGCAAAGCAGCATTTAAACCAGCGATGGGGTGGGGAAAAACTGTGTACATGTATATTAAAAAGCACTATGAGTGGAAGAATTTTTTTTCAAATGATTTTATCCCTATATATTTTGATTTATATATTACGTATAACTATCTGCTTATATATAACTATATATATATATATATATATGTATGTGTATATATATATATATATATAACTATATATACATATTCCCTAGTTTTGGATCATGAAGAACTCTTCATGCATTCTTTGCAAAGGAGGTTATAAAGTTACACCCTCAGAACATTTATAACTATAAGAATGTGCCAGTTAAAGTGCTCAACAGGAAATATGACAGTTTAAAAGCATTGTAAAACTCACATAGCTTACTTCTCTCTCTAAAGTGCAACAAGGATGAATAGAATGGGCCAAGGTATGACAATTAATGGTTCTGCATGACCTAGCCACTGCTGGGGGTTTTCTTCTATAACGTTGTCCTTGTGAAAACTTTTGTGAAATTAAAAAAAAAAAAGGAGTTACAACTTTTATTCTGTTATTGGTTTGTTTATTTTTATTTATATTGTTATGTTTGTGGTTTTATTTATTTTGTTTTGCTTTTAACCCCTCCCCCCCAGCCCTTTTCCCCTCTCCTCCTTTCCCCCGCCTTCTCTTTCTTCCTTCACCTTCTTAATTGCTCAGCGCAATGAGGCTGTGCTGCTGCTATGGCTAGATTCCTTAGAGTTTGTTTTGGTGTTCCTGGGTTTGGGGTTGGGTAATTTGGGGGGAACTTCTCTCCATCTGGCTTGCCTTCAAATGTGCACGTGGCCTCCCTGCCCACCTTGGTACCTTGCTCCAAGTTCAAAAGCATTTTCCCATTGAGACACCCAGCTTCCTCCACTCCCCCGATTACCGCCACCCCAACCCAGCCCCCATCAGTCTGTTCACATCTCTGTGTTTATCTTGGCAAGAACTACCAAATCGAATGATTATGCCAGTGGCTAAACTTTTCTGGAAAACATTTGCAGTTATTCCATTTGGCAAACTTAACTTCTCTGTTAATATTTTTCTCCTCCTTTTATTTAAACCAGGAGGGTCATTAATGGCAAAAGCATTGTTCTCCTTTATGTTTGATCGATATGATGAACAGTTAAAACTGGTCAGCTGTATGGTCAATTTGAGAGCCCACACCCCATTAACTGGGGCTGATGACTCATTTTCACTACTACCCAAGTCTCCTGCCACCTGCCTTTTGGATGTGTTAAATCTCAACCAGAAATTGGGCAGATAGAAATAAATCCAAAATGTATCCTATATACAATTCTTCAGCAGCTCTGATGAGTTGATATTGCACTGGGACTGGAATGGGAACAGACTATGACCTGAGATGGAATTTGGGGGTTTTCCTTGGACTTTGGACACACAATTCCCATCAGTAGATAATTGAAAAATGACCATATATTGATAATAACATATTTGATGTTGGAAAAGGGATCATGATTGCTTCTTCTTCTTCTTCTTTTTTTTTTTTAAGCTGAAACTTCTCTATTATACTTTCTTTATTAGAGTGAAGACTCCTTCATTGTTTTCCATTTGTCCCCAAACTTCCCTTCCCTCTTTTAGGAGACCATTGCTCACTTAGGAAGGAGGCATACCAGTTTCTCATATTGTGCCTCTTCACCCACCCCCTCCTCACCAAATTAAATAAACAAATAGGTAAGAGTAGAAAGTGAAAGAGTTCTTTGCAGGGAAATTATATGCATTAAAAAAGAACAACACCTAGGAACTCAATGATGTGCCCAATTCTAGAAGAAAAATAATGTGTAAGCCATTCAATCTAATTTGCTAACTCTTTGAAAGAGGTAAATGTTAAGGAAGCTGGTAGGATAGGAGGCACAGGGAAGCCTTGTCAGCCTCAGCACTCTGAGAATCATAGAGTCATCAACATACCTTACAACTGCTACTGGGGTCCTTCCCAAAGCTGGTCCAAATGTGTTCTTATGCATATAAATTTCTATCACAACTGGAAGATGTTTCAAATTCTGTTCTGAATATTTAATGTTGGGACCCAGAACTTTATAATAGGTGCTTAATAAGTATTTGAAAGTAATTTGACCTTAAACATTTTTATACATTTAACTATTTTATAACTTATCCTTGTCCCTTTGGCTTATCTTTAAAAAAATTTACAAGGATTGCCTGGAGGAGCTTCATAATGCTTCTCTGCCCATGTCAGTTTCTCCAAGACAGGGAACAACCCTGTAAGCTCAGAGAATGGAAAGACTGACTGTGCCTGTTGGCAGCATTGTCAAGATCCCAGATGACCATAAAAACCTTTTGACTGGCTCTTCTTCAGCATGGGAAAAGCCTAAAGGTGTCTGCATCCCAATAGAGACAATTAAATCAACCTGCCAGGTTCCTATAGCAACAGGCTCCCTTGAAGGAAAGGAGAAACGGGAGAGTGTAGAAACTTCAGGGACTGTGGAAGTCAAGACAGGGTAAAAATCAATTCTCTATCAGCTTCTTTCAGCCTTTCCCTGCTTTGTCATAACATGATAAAGAAGTAGCTGTGGGCACCTGTCACTAACTGGTTGACTGTCTCCCAGGCAGAGATGGCATGTTCATTGCAACCATCGGAGGTGAGAGGGATTATCCCCTGCCACCTGAGAGGAAAGAGTGAAGGGTCTGCCCTCAGGGTTTCAGCTGGACCAAGGGCCAGAGAGGAGAGTCAGGCAGGGGCTGTTGGCTCTGCTCAGTGCATGGCAGAATTAGACTGTGAGTTAAAAGAGACAGATAGAGTCATCATGAACAATTGCAGAGAAGTAAGATAAACAGAAAATGCTCTCTTTTTGGTAGACAATTTTTCATCTCTATGAAATAGCCATGTTTTGCCCAGGCAGAGGAGAGGAGGTGTATGTGTGGGTGGATTTTGGGGGTGGGGTGGGGGGAGCATCGGTTTAGTAGGCGGGGGAAGAGCACTAGACTGCCTGTCAGCAAAGTGAACTGTGAAGCCGCACAGCGTTGCCCTTGAAGTTGGATTGCCTTGTTAGCCCTTACAGTTCTCCACCGTTATCTCCATCCAGATGGAATCTTTTCCTTCTATGCCTTTGCTCTCTAAACCCCAGCTTGTGGTGCAGCAAGGAGAGGGCCAATTATTCCAAATGCCTTTGCTGTGTCATCATCTCCCCCTTTCTGCAGTCTTCTCTGGGGAATAGTTATGTGAAAAGGCTAAATTCCACAGCGCTGACAACCCACAGAGCCAGCAGAGTGTTCCCGGTGCAGCTCGTGTCTTTCTCTGCTGCTGGTGTCCCAAGCAGCTTGGCCTCCTCTCCAGAGCCCTCTCCTCTGGCTCTCGGTGGACCTGCAGTTGTATGGCTGTAGGAAGCGCTGACCTTATTCTGAACCCTGTGATCTCAGTGATGACACTAGTGATAGGATGTACAGATGGCTCTCTGGCGGGGAAGGGTGTCTGTCACCTGAACATCAATATTTCAGAGACAGAGAGGAACCTCAGAAGGGTTGCAGCCCTGAGCTCTCCAACATAACACAGGTTACCCCTTCCTCTCTTTCACCTTCCAAATGTCATCTCTGTGGCCACAAGCCACGTTCGTCAGGCCACCACCCCAATTTGCACACCCAGTTTATCTCCTGAAGGCTTCATTTGTAATCACATCCAAAAGACACAACTCATCCTATTTCCTCCTCCATCACTGACGGTACTCATTAGTGCCAACCTTATGCCAAAAGCTGATGCCTCAGCGGTTGCCAGGGGCCAGACACTCTTCTCAGTACTTCATGCGCATTACCATGTTCACTCTTCTCCCTCAGCCCAGATGTAGGTACTGCCAGACTCTCCACTGGACAGGTGTAGAATCTGCAGGACACTAAAGTCTATGAAGCTGGCCACTGTGATAACATGTCCCTAACATTCTTGATGATGTTCACAGCCTTAGCAACTCACATTCACTTACCATGTATGGAGCTGTGGTGAGGGCTTTGTGGACACTAGCTGCATTGATCTAAATGATAACATTGGCAAGGTTATAGCCTCCACCCTGTTCTATAGCAGAGGAATGATGCTGAGATAAATAACACAATAACTTGTTCAGAGCCATGCAGCTAGCTCACGCGAGAGCCAGGTCCACTTGACTTTCACCTGCTCCCTGACACCATTTCCCTGCCAGCTCCTCATGGAGTATCCATGGTAGACAGCTTGTGGCATAGCTAGTCTGGAAAGGTGACATCTCCCAGTGGCAGTGTTGGTGACCATTACAATGTGTCCTCTGAGGCATCTTTTCATCAAAGGCCTTTGCCATTTTAGCAGTCATTGTCCCAACTTCGTTTTTGTCATGCCAGTCCACTTGCCACTGACTGGAAAATGCAGCTCCCTCCCTAACTCCACTAATGGCCTTGTGAGAGAGCTCCTGGCAGGTTGCACATTGAACTGAGAGTGATGACATCATGTATCTCCTCCTCAAGAAGCTTATGGACAGATGGCACTATTTTCCTATAGCAATAAGGAGGCCCTCACAACCAGGACAATTGCCCTTCTCAGGGATGAAAGGAAAGCACCCAGGGATCTTTCTGGCACATGGCAAAAGGTAGAGAGTGGAGAAAAACTGAGGGATTTAGATTTATTCTTGACCATGTCAGGACTTACTTGAACTCCTCCTTAGTCCTCTTCCATGTGGACAATTTTGTAGGTAGAGTTTCTTCTATGGAAAGCAAGATTCAATAACCCAAACTGTTATTGTCATACCCAATGCACTGTCCATTGAAGCCAAGTGACTGGCGACCATTACCACACATGTTCTTCTGAAACTTTTCTGGAGAATGAGGCATGTCTTCACAAATGACCTTTGCCACCAGATATTCAGTTTCCTCAGCATCGTTTCTAACCAGGAATCTAAGCACGCATGCGCGCGCACACACACACGCACACACACACACACACACACATTTACATCCTAGAACCACCCCAAAGAAATAGCTACTTCTCAGACATAGAGAAGTTCATCTCTTGGCTGGGAGGGGCTTTCACACTACCCCTTGTTTGTGCTGAGGCTTCAGGTTCAAACACAGGGGTTACTTTGCTTATATTTTATTTACTTATTTATTTTTAGGCAAGACATCTAAAGGGAAAGAGAGAAGAAGCTTAAATGGAGAAATAATGCTCTCTTTCTTACAGACAGCAAAAAGAAATTGATATCCTCTCTGCGGTGAAAGGCCAAAATGCCATCTTTGAATTGAACTGTAAAGACTAAATTCTGAACAATTATTCTCTGCAGCAGTTGTAAAAATTTCAGCAAATTGCTGCTGTCTTAGTCTTTCACCCAAAAGACCTCCTCGTTTCCATCAGCAGAGTTCACTCTTCCGACGTGGCATGTCCAACCTCGCACTAAATCCCGTTGCAAAATCATTGCACATAACAGGACAGCCACAGCCAACGGCAGCTCAGGAAAACAGAGTACAAACACCAGACTCAACTCCAAACATCATCTTTACACATAAACCGTTCGAAAAGTCATAGTTTGAAATTGTTTCAGAGGCCTGGCAATGCTTTTAAAACATGATAACCATCACACTTTACTCTTCTCTGAAAGGTTAGTTTAATCGTAGATCACAAAAAATTGGTTTCCACAAATGCATAATGGTTCATCTATGTCACACTTGAACTAAATGGTTTTTTAAATGGAGCTGAAATTATTTTGATGTGTACACAGTCCTGGATTTCTATACAACCTTTTTTAACCAGCCCATCAGGAGTCTTGCCTCTAAAGCCTCATTAATAATTCAGATGTGCTGATGACTTTAAAAGATCTATGGAATTGAAGCTTAGGAAAAAAAAAAAAAAACTCTGCTTGACAAAAAGATAAATGAATGTAGAAAGAAGCTGTAGGAGTCTGGCAAGCTGTAGATCATCTCAGAACAGATTGTAACTTTATCATTCTGTCAGGGGGAATAATTTAAAGCACTTAATCAGTTAGCTTCACTGTGAGGATGTAGCATTATGAATTCCTATCGTCCAATCTGTTCAAATCAAAGTGAACTTAATTATAATAGGTGAGAGAGCCAGAGCAGGAGGGGGTGTGGGGAGAATGATGCAAGAGGTAGCAAGTGTCCTGAGGGGTAAACTGAGCTGTTGAACAAAGGGGAGTGAGGCTTTTACCCAGGCACACCCCAGCTCCAGAGATGGCTACCAGGGCTCAGCACACTGGCAATACCAATAGTGTGGACCAAGGAGAAGTGAGCAGAGTGGCCATAAGCTGATCATAGATGCTTAATTTATACACACACACACACACACACACACACACACACACACACACCAAGTCAGTAACCATTTTTATTGACATTTTAGTCCAGGACCACTGAGAAGGCAGTTACTAATTATTCTGTAGGCAGAAAAGGAAACAGGGAGAGGCCATTGTCTCCACAGCAGTGAGTATGCCTGAGAACTTTTTCCCTGTCACTTTTCTTTCCCTAAGCCACTAAAATAAAGCATACGATTCCCAAGTTAGAAGGTCCCATTTGACCAGTTCCTTCCTAGCTATACACATGGCCAATTTCCTAGAAAGAGGTGGGGATGAGAGTGGAGTCTTGTGAAATTGCACTGCCCTGCTAAGAGGATGCCAGGCCATTTTCCCCCTCACCTCAGCCCCCGAACACCCTGACTCAGCAGCCTCTCTCAGCCACTCCTGTGCTCAGGGTGGAAATGAGATGCCAAGACTTCATCCAGTTCCCTTGTTCATGGCTTGGGTTATTATAGCCAGTTAAGGTAGTGCCACTTGGAACCCTTTTCATAACTTTATACCAATACAGAGTTCTCATTCTTGAAATAAAAACAATCTCAAAATACTGTTTAAAACACTTGTTGCTATTCTGGTTTTTCACTCTCATTGGCCAGCAAATTCTGTGGGTTTCCTTTATGATCCCCAAAGGTGGCTGCAAAAGAAACAGAGGGGTATAATTGGCATATGCCTTTCTGTGGGCTTAGTGTAAGCAAAAGGCTGAAAAGAGGTAATACTGCAGAAGATTCTAGAACATTTGCTCTGCAGCAGGGATGATATCCCTCTGCTCTATCCAATAGATACACAGATCTTTCCTCAGGTGGGATGTCTGTACATGATATCTGATACATGCGACATCCCTCCACACTAAAGTTGTTCAGGCCACTAAAATAACTCCCGAGAACATTACCAGAGCTCATCTTCCAGTCCCTCCTCATTCTCTGAGGTCCACCCATGGTACCTCCTAGTCCCAGTGGCACATCTTGTTCTTCACTTGCTACAGGAAGCAGAGGTATGTTTCAGGTCTTGGGGTCCTGCCTACACTGCACGGTCTCTCTTAGCAATTACTCACTGGCAGCTTCTATTGATTACCTTTTGCATTTTTCAATGAACTTTCCAAAAGCTTTACCCTAGGACTAATTAAGCTTCTCGTTTCTCCTTCTTGTTCTCTATCCATTTTGCCCTTTAGCAGAAAAGAAATGGTTTACAGATGAACCGGATAATGCCTATCCCAGAAACATTCAAATCAAGCCCATGAGTACCCACATGGCTAACCAGATCAACCAATATAAATCCACAAGCAGCTTGATTCCTCCAATCAGAGAAGTTGAAGATGAATGTTGACTCCCAGGAGACCAGAACTATTTTTTTAAAGCCTGACAAACTTCATAAATGGTGATGTGACTTTTCTTCCTCCTACATGCTGACTCACTGGTGGAGACATTAGGATAAGCAAGAATTGCAAGAAAATAAAGTAGACAGATCTTTCTCTTTGTCTGCCTTGAATATTGCTTCCATGTATTTTGGAAAAGAAAATGATGATTTCATTTATAAATGAACATACTAAAATAGTCATGTATAGCCTCTAGCATTTTAAATTATTTTTGTTTATTAGAAAGAAAATATATTTTTTCTTTTTTTTTCCATTGTCAGATATCTTCCCTATATCAAAACAATGCAAAATCATTCATATGAGTGGCCAGACTCCTTAATGCCTATTTCTCTTCTTTCTCTCTTTTTCTTTGAGGAGAATGATGGTCACTACCACAATTAATTATGATTAAGGGGAATGGATTATGAAAACAATTTTAAAATGGTCAACAGTGTACACATGTATTTCAGTAAATCCAGAAAAGAGGACAAAAGAGGGCAGATGACTACCTGCTCCTGTCCTGGATGGGTGTGTATTTTGATCTTCATTGACACCAGCTCTTAATAAATGGAAACTTATTTATTTTCACAATTGAAAGTAAAAATTTTTGTAGTTTTAGTTTTCATTCTGTATTTCTCATCCCTCTGTTCATATATTTAAAGTGAAGACCTTCTTCCAGCTTTTCTATGATTTCCAGATCAGACTTAGCCTGCCAATTATACTGGGAAGGTTGGGCCAGCCTGGGATGTGGAAGTCCAGATTCACTCAAGACGTGGATCTGTTGGTTGTTCTAATAGCGGGGACTCCTAAATGTTGCTCTGCTTCTCATTTCATATTTCCAAACCACACGAGCAAGTAATTTAAACTTTGGGAGGATCCAGTGAACTTTCTTCCCCACCCTAAGACTCAGAGCTTTTAGCCTGAAAGTTTGTGAACACCAATGAATAGTAGTCTCAACAGTAGAATCTCAGAGGCACTCATTCTTCTCATTGAGCTTTTTTGTTTAAAAGCCAGAAAAATTCCATGACTGAAGAGGCAATTTTTGACCAGATTTTAATCTATTGGCTTTCCAGATTTAGTTCCTAGGACAAAACACACAAACTTGCTAAAATGATTTTTAAAATAACAACAACAAAGAGGAAAGCAACAAATGCACTTAACATAGACTGTTAGGAAAAGGCCTTTGAAAATTACCAGCAATGAAATAAAAATGTATCAGCCACTGCAAACGGTGGTCAAAAGATTTTTCTAGCCATCAGATGCAATCATGATGTCTCAGAGCTCTGCTGTCACTTGCATGCTCAGTGTCTAGTTGCCCCCACCACTGTTCTGTTCCAACAACTCAGCAAGTCTTTCAACTTCTAATTATCCATCTTGGATATGCTCATCAGGGTCTCTGGAGAAGCATGAATGTGATCGTGATTTTCATTTTCTTAAAAATGTAAATTGTGGACACTTAACCAAAATAACCAAAATGTCCCCTAAAGTCCCATAATATCTATTCCATTCACTCTTTAGGCCATGACCCTGTGGTACCTAGTGATGGTAATGCAAATCAGATCAGAGAAAAGCAATGAGATCACATGAAAACATATGTCCACCCAGTACTCCAATTACCAACGTAGGCAAAATGAGCTTCCACCTCTGTCCACTCCCTGCAGAGCCAATCTAGTTGTGCTTCCACGTCGTAGGCATTGTCCTGCAGTGACTTGTCAGACTGTGGTTACTCTGTTGTCACCTTTCGTAGAATTAGTTTCTATAAAAGTATTGTGAATATAACGTATGTCCAATTGGATTGTTAAAAAACTACTTATAATCAATCACTAGTCTACTCAGCAGACTAAAACGATGTCAACAGTCTATATCCAGGCTTATAAACATTTCCTGGTTTCCAACAGAAGTCAAACATGTTTCTGGGGAGAATCCCCTGCTAGGATATTGACAGCTTTCCTGAAAGCTAGGCCTTCTTTTACATAATGATTTTTGCATTGGGATCACCTTAGTACATTTGCACCGGCACGCTCTTCTTTCCTTCATGAACCGCAGTGGGCTCTATTTCACTCATGTTTCTGATCACCACCTCTGAATGTGCTGTAGCTCATTGGTCTCCTCTGGCAAGCAATGGTGACCACTGAAAGAATCTTCTATTAGAGGAATATGGGGCAGAGTGCCCCATTTAATCCCCTCATCCCTGTCCCTTCATACCAAGCAGGCTGGAAACAGAAATGTAAACTCCACCCCAAGTCAAGTCCCCTTATGTGTAGAGATTTGAATCTAAATTTATAAAATAAAATAAAAACATAATGGCAAAAATACCTTCCTGCAGTGAAGGGCTCCATGGTTCATCGATCATCCTCCAAAACCAAGGTGGTAGAAATCCATTTTCTTCTAATGTAGAGCAATAAGCTCATGCTGTTTTGCCTTTGGATAGTGAATTGCACTGGGCCAGGAAGCAAAATCAGGCATTTATTTTAAAAAGAGACATGCAAAATCAATAGGTAGGGGCCCCTTTGACAAAAGCTGGCACCTGGTAAGTTGAAAGTGAAATGGAAGCAAACAAACAAACAAAAATCTGTAAGGTCCCCTGGGTGCTAAGGGAATACCAGAGCTTTCTGATTTATATGTGTGTTGAGCTCTTTGCCACTGAGCCCTCATCCATCTCTGCTATGAAAGACTATATTCCTACCTACATCCACCTAAGACCAGTGGTGGTCTTCTTTGGTGTAGTCTATGCTGTAAGGCTCTGATCTCCCATCCCAGTCCAGGGTTCCAGAAAAGCCATTTTCTCAAACTAGTGCTACTTGGGTTCTTGGTAGTCAGACTCACCAACAGGCTGTTTATAAGGCAGAAAACCTACTTAGAAGTTCATTCGAACCAGCATCACCTTTATCATTGAGAAAAAAATTATTTTTTCTAAGATATTTTATATTTGAGAATATTGCTTTGAGCCAAAATAAAACACATTAAGTAAAAAGTATGACTAATGCATGTTGGAGAATACTTAGGAGCTCCTTTCTCCTAAGAGTTGTGGCATCTTAAGGTATACTTTAAAAAAAAAAAAAAAAAAGAAATTGATGGAAGAACACTACAAATAAACAAGGAATTATAGCTGCTTGTTTGGGAGTTGGAAAGGGGACAAATGAGAATCTATATAAAATTAGGGATATTTTCATGTGGGAAGCAAATGTGTCCTACTGATAGTCTCAGAGTTCAAGAGCAACATCTGCAAACAACTAGCTATGAACATTGAAAATGTAAATTCCCCAAGTCTCAGTGACTTTAAAATGAAGGTAATTCATAGAGATGGCTCCAAGGTCCTTCTCAGATCTGAGAGGACATGATCTAAATTTAGGAATGGGATTGTAGGAGTGGCTGCCTGTCCTTGGTCAGCCCCTTGGAAACAAATCTTGTCCAGGGCTGGAAAAATGGTCTATCCAGCTGTGTCACCCATGTGGTATTCCTGACCTGAAGGTAGTATATATTTTTTGCTCTGGACATAGACTAGTCAGGTTCATTCCTATGCTTCTCAGTTTCCAAGACTCTTAGATTCAAGATGCAAAATTCTAAGTTCAAATGCACCTGAATTGCATTGATCCAATTGTTCTGCCTTTTTCTAGGGTTGTATTCTCAATCTCATCCCTATCTTCCTTTTCCCTTGATTCAAGGCCCAGCTTTGGCTAATTCCCTCATCTCTAGCCCACATATCCAATGTCCAGTATGTAATTAGAGATTTGAGACTCTTCTAATTCCTGCCATTATTCCCATTTGTGTTTTCCCATGTAGATCTGGGCTTCAGGAAGTAACCAATCTTACTCCTCATTTCATTTCCTCTTTATTTGATTTTTTTTCATTAGTACACCAACCATCTCTTTGTAATTTTGGTCTATCATTTTTATCATCAAAGAGAACCTTACTGAAAGAATAAAGGACTAAGGAGAGGAAAAAAGATAGAGAGAAAAAGACTATTAATAAATTGGGATGTGAGTCACCTTGACATGTGTTCAACTTGGACGTTGAATTTTAGTACAGAATCTGTCCATTTTCTATTCTGTTCCTATATATTGCTTTTGGAATGATGGTAAAGCCACCAATCACCAGGGCCCTTGAAAAGTGCTCACTGCTTAGGGCTTGACCCACTTTCTTTAGAAAACAAAAGAAATAGAGAATTCACTTTCAAACTTCTTGATAAAAGATCATTCCACCCTTCTTCTATTCACCATATGTTACCAAAGGGCATTTTTCTTCTATACAGCAGAGATGACTCAACATTTAAATCCCATGATCACTAAAGGAAATGATAAGTTCCTTTGGCATGATTTATGAGAGACTCATAGTTAGAAATGATTTCCAGCTGATTTGTATTAGTGTGGCCATGTTGATTATTCAAGTGGAGTCCATCTTGATTGCTTGTTGCCCATGTAGTACCAGTTGTGAATAATTTCACTATTGTCATAAAATAAGACAATGCAGAGAAATTTAAAATTCTATTTCTCAAGAGACTACAGAGTACATTTTGTCATCTTTATGGTGAACTTGTTTAAATCTTTTGTGTGCTCAAAGGTAGTCACCCCTTGAGCCCCACAATTCTTGGAGGTTCCATGATATTGTAGTCCCACATGGATAGACTAGAGAAAGAATTCTGAGTCAGACTATCTTTACAGAACTTCCTCTTTTGTTGTTTAATTTTAGCATGAAAATGGGTCTGAGACTCTTTATCTAAAGGGGAAACTCAGGACATAACATCAAAGAACTGGGAAGAAAGAACAAAATGAAAGTGGTACAAGCAACATTTTATGATACCCTGAGCCAAGGGCACACAAGTGCTGCCAAGAGCTAGAGCTTGGAGTTGAAAGGAAGAAGACGTTGCATTGACCTGTGGGCTTGAAAGAATGCAAAGAAATCTAATGTTTGATGGGCTTTGGAGGAAATTTTAAAAGGAAATGGGGAACTGGACTGTAAAGATGTAGATTATGCGTGCCTTTCAGGGAGAAGAGCTTCATGGGCTACAGAGCATTGGTAGAAATGTGATTTCAAGACCACTAGCTAGACCATTTTGTCCACACTGATAAGTTTATATAGGGGAGCTATATAAAAAAACTAAAATGAGACCTGATGGAAGGGACAAGTAGTCCAAGGGTCAAGCTAAAAAAATTAGAGTTGATTTAGAAAGTCATAGAAAGCCACTAAAAGTTTTAAACAAAGAGCCTGTGCATTTTTTAGGTTGAAAGTTGAGACATTGGTTCTGCCAGGACATGTCAGTGAAAGTGTGGACTCTGTGGCTGAACATTCCCTCAGCAGCCTGAAGTCCTAAGGGATCCTCCATGCTGATCACTCCCCATGTACAGCACCTGCCTGCCTGTACGCTTTGCTCCCTGTCGTGGGGCATATGAGCACAGGCATCCTGTGCTATTTAATTATTAGAATGTCAGCCACAGATCCTCCAGGTAAACTAAAGGGATGAAGTAGGTTTTTACATATTTTTAAAAATACCTTCTAAGTATACTATTTTCTGGGCATTAATAATATAAGAACATGAGATAGTCCATCAACAAACTGTAGAGCATGATTACTAGTCTAGAACTGCCAGGTATGGATTCCTGTTATTAAAACCCATTAAAAAATGGGTCTGAGACTCTTTATCTAAAGGGGAAAATTTAGATAAAGAGTCTCAGATAAGTAATCAGGTAGTCATTGCTTAGTCACCATTCAGTAAATATTTGAAAGGAAATGGGACAGGACAGCGGGATGAGTACAGTATAGGTCCTGCTATAATCCAACCCATACCAGAAACACACAGAGCCCTTAGAGACAGCACCGCCTTACAGAAATAGCAGGAGTTAGAACAAGGGATATGTGCTACGGTTTGAAGTGGTTCAGCAAGAAGGACTTTCTGAATCATAAGGGGGCTTAGGAGTTAGGTCAGTAGAGGGACAGCATCCCAGGGCTGAGGACAGGACCATCTGGTATGTGGTAGTACAGGTGATGTTAATCAGTAACGGCTAATGGAGATTTATTGAATAGCCACTGGGCACTCATTGCTGGATAAAACTTTTAGAGAAAGCTAACACACCTGCCTAACTGGGAACACAAGACATACATATATGAAGAAGAACATGTTGCATAAACAGGTGTTTTTATAAATACTTTTTGAATATATGAAAACAGTGAGCAATGATCATGGTCATGGATCATAATATAATGGCTGTGGATGCTTGGCTGGGGTTGCAGGGCTGGGTGTTGACGCCAGGCTGTGGGTCTAGAAAAGGTTATTTGTGAAAGTAACACTTCATTCAGACCTTAAGGGCAGGGCCATGCAGAAGACTAGAAAGAAGAAAAGAGGACTGCAAGGGGAATGACCCAGTGGAGACATCTGGGAAATGTGCTGCATGTATTCAGAGTAGAAGGGGTAGAGAGCCATCCATAAGGGAAGACCCCACAACAGGCAGAGGGTGGAGAAGGTGCAGCTGAGAGGAGTTGAAGCAAACCTCATAGATGTAGAAGCCAGATCCTCACAGAGCCAGAAACACAAGGAACCTGAATGAATTCTCCAAAAGAGAAAGCGTAGGTTTGTAAGATCAGTTGGTAGAACCGTTTGGGAGGTAAAACCATAACTTCAGGGGCTAAAAAGAGCAAAATACATGGATGTTCTTGAAATAAGAGATCTGGGATACTCAAGTACCAGGGGAAAAGGAAACAAGAGAGAAAAATTTTAAGAAAGAGAGGCTGAGTATTTTATGAAGGCAGAGATGAGGGATTTGGAGATGGTGACTCAGATGTAAAGGACTCACTTGAAGGAAGGCAGGGGCTTTGCTTGTTTGTCTTTATCCCCAGAGCTTGTCACAAAGCCTGGCCAGGATGGGCAGAGAGCTGGCCACTCTGGTTTACTCTGGATACCTTGGAAATGGAGGGAACACAGGACACATCAGTTGCTGGTACTCTTTCTGGAGGACTCAAAGTAGAGGGATCTTGAGGTGGCCCTTCTTTCATCTCCTGTTCATGTCACTTCATTGCTTCTCGTCCCGCATTGCAGAGTGCACACTGTCAGCTTTAGTTTCAGGGACCTTAAGACAAATGCTGCAATCATCTTGCTTTGATGGCTTTTCTGGACTTGGAATATAAGGAGATGTTTTTGGCCAGATGAAAAATGACCTTATTTCTAGGTAAACTGTAAACGTATCCCCTTGAGGGCCTCTCAGTTTCCTCTTGTCCTCCACCTTGCTTTTCAGCAGAACAGGGATGAAAGGGACACCAAAGCTGTCCAGGGCCTGCCTTAGGATGCACTGCTGGCCCCCACTGTAAATGTACCTATGCAGCACACACAGGCCTGCCAGAGACCTCAGAGCTTCCCGCACACGGGATTTAGGGTCACCGTGAGAAGGCAGTTGCAAGGAAGGGAGCCCTGCTAATAAGGGGGACCAAGCCCCACTTCGACACTAAACCAGAGCCCTGCCGCCCCAGAGCAATTCATTCACTCCCCTTCCTTCCGCTGAACACGTGTTTGACCAGAACTGTAACATTTCAAACGTAAACCAAGATCTGCCTGGAAATCCTAATTAAAAACGTTCCACTCCCAGGTGGCACAGTCACATCCTGCCTAAAGCTTCTGGCCCACATCCCACCACCCAGACGCCAAAAGGAACCCCACCCCCCCCGCCACTTAACACCAAACCCTGAACTCCCAAGTTTCCGCAGGGGACAAAGGAGGAGGAAAAGGGTGCACATAAGCAGAGGTCAGCCCCCAGGTTCATTAAGGAAAAAGAGCGTGGCTTATTCATCTGTCTTTCACACTTGGATCGTTGGCATGATGACTGTGGTTATGATGAATTACTATGACCGAACAGGAATCGGAGAAGAGAATAAATGCTGGTGCTCTGAAATGACCTGCCCAACTCTGTCATCTGTAACAACCAGTGATAACTCTCTCGTCTTGTAAAAAGGGTTTGTACATAACTTGTACATGGTTTCATTTTTGTATTTTTCGCAGATTAAAAATTTATGTATTTGTGTTCTAAACAAGGAGTGTTTCTTGTGTCTTTGTAGCAGTCACGTGGCTGTGGGGTTATGGGGTGTGGTGGTGGCAAAGTCCCTAGGTTTCCTGTTGGTTGCTCTCTCTCTCTCTCTCTCTCTCTCTCTCTCTCTCTCTCTCTCTCTTTCTCTCTCTCTCTTTCTCTCTTTCTCTCTTGATGAGGACAAACTTGTGGGAGGACAGTAGTCACGTAATGTCTTCCCCACTGCAAGTACAAACAGACCTCATCTCTCCAAGAAGACTGGGTGTTGCTCAAGAATGTAAGGGGCACTGGGGGAGAGGAAGAGCTGCTACCGTTAGTGTCATGCCTGAGACCCAGCAGGGCCACATCATGGCCAGAGGGCCACATGCTGATGCAAAAGCCTCCAGCTAGCAGGCCTATAAATAAGTAGCATGTGATAGACACTCTCGAAGCAAGGATGGTCTCACCTTAGCCACTGCTCTCAAGCTAGTTATCCTCTTCTGCCATCTTCACAAAGAAGAAATGTTGGTTTCCCCCTGCTTTTAGCTTGTCAAAACCCAGGACTGCTTATACCTGGTTTGAGCCATACACCACCCCTCCCTTTGTGACAGTCCTCAAGCCCCTGCCGCCATCACCATGTTTGACCCCTAGTATGGCCATGGATAATACTTTATTTCCAGGCAAAAAAAAGAAATACCTCTTAAATGCAGAAGTTGTGGTCCATGCGTTATACCTTCAGCCTCTAAATCAGAATATATTACATATAGAACTTATTGGTACTTAATGTCTTTCAGAGATTGTCTCATTGATTCATTAGGCAATTGTTAATGCTCACAATCTTCTACTATGAGCTGGGAATATGCTAACAAGTAATGTCATGACTCCAGTTCCCTAGTCTGGGGAGGGATGGCACCAACAATGAGCAGGTTCTAGTCATGTATGAAAAACTGATCTATAGGAGTAAGTACAGCATGCCACCGGGAAGACATAAGAGAGGCACTGAGCTATTTGAAGAACAACTCTCCAATTGATTGATACTTAAAAAAAAAATCCCCCTTCTAGCTAAGACAGAAACAGCCCAAACCAGAGCTCACTCCCAAGGGTCAGCAAATGCAGGCTTACCTGTCAGAATGTGCCAGTTCCTGACAGTCCTTTGAGCTCCAGATTCTCAACTTGCCTTCTCCAATATTTGCTAACAAAACTGAATGTTGTTGGGGAATGTAATTGCAGAACATATGGTCCCCATTAGTTAGGCAAACTCCACTGCCAAATTCAGCTCCAAGGAAGGAGTCTGCATAAACGATGAAGTATTAGGGAAAGATTGACAGTGACAGAGAAGGCAAATAGAGAGATGAGACAGCGAGTTACAAAATAGCAGGCTCGGCAAACCCAGCACAGTGAGCGTGGAACATATTTTTCTATTTGTTGAGAAAACAAAATATGTGAATTTGTACTAAAATCTCTCTGTAGTAAAGAATCAAAGTAGACCATTCACCAAAATCAATGTTAACTGCTTTGCAATGTCACATAAGACAGATTCTGCCTGGGAGAAAAACATTGGGGGAACAGAATAGACAGTATGCTAGGGAACAAAGCAGAAATGCCTTATACATGCAAATATGAACTAGGTGCTATTTTAAATGTTGCTGGGACTGGGTCTTTGAGCTTACCAAGCTTTCATATTCTGAAAATGCCAGCTAAAAGTCAGAGATACAAGGAAACCCAAGATCTGGAAAAGATGTTTGGACCATATGGGAGCATAGGGCATTGTGGGAGAGAAAACAGCTTCAGAAAAGTCCCAGAGGAAGTAGGGCCTTCACCCTTCTTCCCACTGCAACCAAGTCTGTGATGATTATCCTGACCCAGACTTAATTCGACACATTTTTTTTTTTTTTAACAAATTTGCCTTAATCAGCTCTTTCCAAAAATAATCAACTTAATTTTTGTAGAATCAATTACCTTTTTCTTGGACTTCTGTTTCTTGGTTGACATGCTATTTAATTCAATGGCATACAAGTCCAAATGTTTAAACTACCTTTGGATGGCTAAGCTCAGATGATCAAAGCACAGGACACGGTAAATGAAGATGTGGCCTGCAAAGCATGTGATTTCTGTGCCCACAGGAAGCAGCAAGCTTGTTCACAAGGGAAGGAGAGAGACACCAGCCAATCCCACTAGCTGAGGAGTTGTGCATGGTACAGAGAGATTCGAGTGGAAATGAACTTCAATATCTATCAATGGGGAGTTAGTGGTATGAATTGATTCATCTAGTCCACTGAGTACCAGGCAGCCAATAAAAAAGACAAGGTAGACCTAAGTACATCAGGATTTGGCACACTTTGTCTGAAAGGCCAAATGCTGCCTGCAGCTTGTTTTCTAAATGAAATTTTATTGAAACCTAGCTATGCCTATTCATTTACATATTTTTTTGTGACTGACTTCCTGCTGCAATATCAGGGTTGAAATGTGACAGAATCTATAGGACCTCTAAAGCATAAAATATTTACTATTTTACTTTTTACAAAAAAAAATATAAAGTTTGCTAACTCTTGATCTATGTTGCATACAGGGAGAAAATAAAATATAATAGGATCCCATTTGTGTTAAACAATTAGGTATATTTATACCTTTGTTCAAATCTGGAGGGAAATAAAGTCAAGTTTTAAACAGTAATTATCAAGGTAGGCAGAAAACAGACGGGAAAGTTTAGAGACTTATGAGGGCCTTTAGCAGTTTACTTTATACATTTCTGTTTTGTTCAGGTTTATGTTGATCAAACATGCATGGTTTTTAGCATCAGGTTAAAGGCTAAAGATTCTTCTTTTTAGGGAAAATTAATAATGGCACAAGGCTCCCCTGGATGTAAGTGGCTTTATCAGGGTGGGAATATGGTTCTTCCACAGACTATTCTAGGGCTCTGCATCTCAGAGCTGCCCATGTCCCATGTGACCCGTATACAGCAGGCAAGCATAAGATAGTGACAGTTTCTCCACCATTCTGAGTTTGCCACAGTTGTTGAGGTCTGGACCTGTCAGGCTAGCAACCCTGTGTCTCAATTTTACAATGAGTTGTTCTTCCTGTAATCACACCTCCAGCACCAACACAGCACCCTCCGCACACCGGCCGAAGGAGTCTGGGATAGAGCCACCTGACTCTGAGCCTGGGGCTGTGCTCCTCCTCAGGCACATCTTGCCAATCTCATTTGGGACCTGGCCTCATTTTATTTTGGAGGTCTTTTAAAATTGAGGCATCTTTCCAAGGAACACTATGCCCTCCAAGAACCTTTTACCCAACAACTATTAATTAGTTCATTACAATAGATCAAGCATAGCCATGACATACATTTTTAAAGGTATACAATAAATAAATGGCAAAAGCAAATCTTACCTTTCATTTTTGACTTAAGACACTCAACTCACTTTTCTAGAAACAACCATAGTTAATTGTTTCCTTATCCTACCAGAAGAACTACATAAGTACAAGCATGCATAACCCAAGCATGACATACTACACACTTTATAACACTTTGCATGCAGTCTAAATGGATTTTCATAACAATATAATATGCAGATTACTTTTGTTTATCCATTGATCTTTATAATGGCTGCATAATATTCCTCATAGAAAATAACTTTTTTCCTGTTACCAAAATTAGGTTCTTTCACTGTTCTACTATTTTACCTACAGCTTCAGTGAACATCTTGTGCATACATATTTGTGCACAAATATGAATGAAGCAATAAGATTAATTCCCAGATGTGGAATTGCTCTGTTACTTTTAGAAAACATTTCAAGTGTATTAGTATTGCCAAATTATCCCCTAAAGATGGTACCTTAAATCATAATTCTACCATCACCAAGCCTCTAGTTTTCCACATTCTCTTTGACATGGTATATTATCTAGGATGCTTTTCCCGCCTTGCTAAAAGTTGGCCTTGGGAATTAAAAGTCCAACAGGGAGTTAGTTATAGGCTTGACTGATTCCACAGCTCCACGTCATTACCAAGAGCCCTGGTACTTTCTATTTTTGTGTTCTGCTGTTTCAGCATGTTGGAAGCGTGTGTGCCCATGCCAAAGGACGGCTACAGCTACGTCAGTGGCCGCATGTAGACACAGTAAGTTCCCGTGAAAAAAGGAGAGGGATTTCTCTCAGAGGTCTCTTTGTATTACAGAAGAAGCATTGTCTAGAGTCACTTGTACACTTCTCTTTCAGGTACCACTGGCCAAGATGGAATTCAATGACCACACCTAAGATAATAACTGGAAAAGGATTTTTTTTGTGTGTGTGTACCAGGTATTGAACCCAGAGGCACTTAACCACTGAACCACATCCACAGCCCTTTTAATTTTTTATTTTGAGATAAGGTCTCACTAAGTTGCTTAGGGCCTCACTAAGTATCTAATCTAATCCATGTTAGATTAGAGATGGAATCATCTCTTTTATTATATGGATGGGGGATCAAGCAAAGAAAGAAAGAAGAAAGGCCACCAAATAGTGACCAATCTGAAAAGTCAATTTCATTTTCATGTATATTTCAAAATTTAAATTATAGAAAAAGTTAAACATATTTTCACATTTTCTGTAGTGAATTTTCCCATTTATATTTTTCTTATCGAATTTCCAGCATGATTTATTTTAAAGCCTTCCACTTCTTTGTTATTAAATTTCTCTTTCAAATGTCAAAAGTAGCACATGCTCATCACAAACAGTGAAAAGATAAGTAAGCAATCTCCACCTCCTCTATATTCTTTACTCTTTAAAATTTAAAACTAATGTTTACATATGTAAATATGTAAAAATATGAGGGGAAATGTTTAACATTTTTTTTTGGCAAAAATTAAAGAGCTCACACTATAAACATGAATTTGCAACTTGCTTTTTCTTTATTAAAAACATTTAAGTGGTGAGGCATGGTGGTATACCCCTATAACCTCAGCAACTCAGGAGGAGGATGCAAGAAGATTACATGTTTGAGGCCAGCCTGGGCAATGTAGTGAGACCGTGTCCCAACAATAAAAAATAAAAGGGCTGGGGATGTGGCTTAGTGGTGGAGTGCCCCTGGGTTCAATCTCCAGTACCCACTTGTCATGACATGTAAGAGTATTTCCTCAAGATGAATAGCCAGAAATTTAACTTACCCATTGAAAACAATGAAATAACAGAACTAAATTATGACAAAAAGACCTCAAGTATTAATATTACATAATGTGTATAAATTTTATATAATACATAAATTATAATTATATGTTATATAAATATTTATATAATATATAAACTATAATTATATGAATTATGTTATATAAATATATAAATATTGTATATATAGGTATGTATATATATAAAAGGACATATATATAAAACAAGGATATATATATATATGTATATATATATATATATATGTATATATATATATATATATACACACACACACACTTTAGGGAGTATATATATGCCTTAAAGTTAAAATGTCACCCACATTTTATGATGTTCATATTGTTTCCCACTCCTCCATCTGCCTTTTTTTCTGAAGGAGAGGGTTGCTGCTCCCCTGAAGAGGGCAAAGGGTAGAATGAAGAGTGAGGTTACAGCTCACAGCCTAAATGATTGTGATCTGTAAGTCAGAGCTCTCCCCCTACTCAGCCAAACCCAAACAACTCTTATCCAAGTAAAAAAAACAAAACAAAACAAAACAAAAAACCCCCCAAACCCGAAAACTGCTGTTAAGGGAGCATTGTTCTACTGGTACTGAAGGTAGAGTTTATACATTATGAAATTTCAGAACTAGCACACTTTACACAATGTAAAGCAAACATAGGCTTATAGTAAAAAATAATCTTTAATAATCAAAAGAGGCTGTAAAAATAGAAAGGATAAACGATACGATGGCAAATATGACATATAGTATATAAATACATAAAAATGAGTACTGGAGGATGTAGCTCAGTAGTAGAGTGCTTGCCTGGCATTTGTGAGGGTCAGTGTTCAATTGCTGGCATTGTCAAAAACAAAAACAAAAAAAGATAGCAAGCCACACACACAAAAAAAGAATAAATAAAGGACTTAGCATAGTTGAGCATGTTCAAAGGCATTTTTGCTAATTGAAAACACAGTAGCAAAGCCAGATCAGCTGGATGTAGATTTATGATTAAAATAATAAGGATAGCTATTTATGATAGTAAGTTAAAATTTTAATTAAAAAATTCAATATTGGTTTAAGAAACAGCAGAAAAATTAAACAGATATAATACAATTAATAATATTGAAAGACTCTCTGGTGAGCTGATCAGAGCTTAGGGTTTTCTATGTGGGAAGATTTAGATTTGCAGGATAAATTGTTTCTGTATAATACAAGTTATTTCAGAATACAGAAAAAAGGAGAATGCTTCCAAAATGAGAGAAGAAAATTACATGCTAATAATATTTACTAACATATAACATGCAGAACTCCTGCCCCGAATATAAGCAGATAAATTTGGTAATGTGTTATAAAAAGAGAACAAAACTAAGTTGGATTTAACACAGGCATGCATGTTTGGTTTTCTTTTTTAATATGTATCAAAGACCTTATTAAATTATTTTTTTAAAAAAAGAAAATGTGTTTTTGATCATAGCAAAGGACGCAGTCTTTGAAAAAGTCATCATTCATTTATTGTTTTAAGTCTCAGAAAACTAGAAAAAATAAGAAATTTTCATAAACGAATCAAGGACATCTAGCAAAACTTACAGCAAGCATGTTACTTTATGGTAGAAATTTGAAATCACTTACTCCAAAAATAAGAATAAGAGGAGAAGTTTCATTGTCACTACTTCTAATTAACTAAGTTATTCTGGAAGTCTTGACCAGTTCAGTAAAGAAGAAAGATAGAGCGGGAATGGGTGGAGGGAGAAAAGAAAAAAAGAGAGAGAGAAGGGGAAGGAGGGAGACAAGAAAGGATAAAAGAGATGAAGGGATGAAGGAAGAAAGGGAGTGAGAGATGTAGGGTGTGAAGGAGGGAGGGAGGAAGGCTGACGGAGAAAGAAACAGAATACATCTTGTGCTATTTTTTTTTTATTGTTAAGTTGTAAGCATTATTCAGAATACTAATCCCTTACCAAATATATTATTTGCACATATTTTCTCCTATTCCATAGGGTGTCCTTTCATGCTGTTGGCCATACCATAATATTTTAAAAGATTCAATCATGTTGTATTAATAACTAGCACATCATTCCTTTCTGTGGTTGAATAATATTTCACTATATACATAAACTACATTTTACATTTACAATCACCTGTTTTACTTGTTTATACTTTTTGACTATTAATCGTAATAGTCAAACATTCAGGTGAGCATTCAGGTGCAAGTTTTTGCATGAAAAATTATCTTCATTGTACTTGGGTAAATGCCTACCAATGAAATTGCTAGGTCATATGGTAATTATGTTCAGCCTTGTGAGCAGTTCCCAGCCTATTTTCCAAAGGAACTACACAATTTGACTTTCCAACCAGCAGTGTATGTGGATTCAAATTTTTTCATATACTCACCAACACTGTTACTATTTGTAACTATAGCCATCCTAATGGATGTGAAGTGATATCACCTTGTGCATTTACCCAATAACTAATAATGTATAGTATCTTTTCATGTGCTTATTGGCCATTTGTTTATCTTCTTTTAATTAATATATATTTAGATAGTTCATTTTAAACTGAATTTTATTTAAATTGTAATAATTCTTTGTTTTAGTCAGCTTTTTTACTGCTGTGACTAAGACCTGACAAGAACAAGTTTAGGAGAAGTAAAGCTTATTTAGGGGCTCATGGTTTCAAAAGTCTCAGTCCTTAGAGCTCAAGGTGAGGCAGAACATCATAGCAAAAGAGTATGGCAGAGGGAAGTAGCTCACATGATGATCAGGAAGCAGAAAGAGACTAAACAGACCTCAAAGGCACGTCCCCAGTGACCTACCTCCTCCAGCCACACACTACCTGAATTCAGTTACTACTCTGTTAATCCCTATCAGGAATTAATTCTTTGATTAGGTTTAGGTTCTTATAACTCAATCATTTCTCCTCTAAATTTTCTTGCATTGTCTCACACATGAGCTTTTGGGGGACACCTTATATCCAAACCACAACATTCTTTATATATTATAGATACAAATTTGTTATCAAATAGATGATTGATTTGTGGGCTGGGGCTGGGGTTGGGGCTCAGTGGTAGCATACTTGCCTGGCATGTGTGAAGCACTGGGTTTGATTCTTAGCACCACATATAAATAAATAAAGGTCTATCAACAACTTAAAAATATTTTTAAAAATAGATGATTTGCAAAAATTTTCTCCCATACTATGGTTGTCCTTTCACTCTCTTTTTTAAAATTTATTTATTTATTTATTTATTAATCATGGACAAGTATAGTATCTTTTTACATACAACTGCTTGTATACAAAGTATATAAGTACCATTCAGATCTTCAATCATGCATTTAGGATAATGATATCCATCTCATTCAACCACCAATTTTTTTCCAACCCCCCCTTACTCCCTCCCTCCCCTCCCTTTCCGTTGACCATTCTAGTGTTCCTCTGATCCTATGTACCCCCTTCCAACAACACTGTGAACCAGCCTCCTTATATCAGAGAAAACATTCGGTATTTGGATTTTTGAGATTGACTAATTTCACTTAGCATTATATTCTCCAACTTCATCCATTTACCTGCAAATGCTATTATTTTATTCTCTCTTATTGATGAGTAAAATTCCATTTTGTATATATACCACATTTTCTTTATCCACTCATCTACTGAGGGACATCTAGGTTGGTTCCATAACCTAGCTATTGTGAATTGTGCTGCTATAAACATTGAAGTGGCTGTGTCACTGTAATATGCTGTTTTTAAGTTTTTTGGGAATAGACCCAGGAGTGGGATGGCTGGGTCATAGGGTGGTTCCATTCCCATTTTCCCAAGAAATCTCCATACTGCTTTCCATAGCGGTTGCACCATTTTGCAGTCCCACCAGCAATGTATGAGTGTGCCTTTTTCCCCACATCTTCTCCAACATTTATTGTTGTTTGTGTTCTTGATAGCTGCCATTCTGACTGGAGTGAAATGAAATCTTAGAGTAGTTTTGATTTGCATTTCTCTAATTGCTAGCGATGTTGAGCATTTTTTCATGTATTTGTTGATTAAATGTGTATCTTCTTCTGAGAAGTGTCCTTTCAATTCCTTAGCCCATTTATTGATTGGGTTATTTGCTTTTTTGGTGTTAAGTTTTTTTAGTTCTTTATATATTCTAGAAATTAGTGCTCTATCTGATGTGCATGTATTAAATATTTGTTCCCAATTAGTTGGCTCTCTATTCACCTCACTGATTGTTTCTTTTGCTGAGAAGAAGCTTTTTAGTTTAAATCTATCCCATTCATTAATTCTTGGTAATAGTTCTTGTGCTACAGGATTCTTATTAAGGAACTTGGGGCCTAATCCGACATGTTGGAAATTGGAGCTTACTTTTTCTTCTATTAGGTGTATTGTCTCTGGTCTAATTCCTAGGTCCTTGATCCACTTTGAATTGAATTTTGTGCATGGTGAGAGACAAGGGTTTAATTTCATTTTGTTGCATATGGATTTCCAGTTTTCCCAGCACCATTTGTTGAAGAGGCTATCCTTTCTCCAATGTACATTTTTGGCGCCTTTGTCTAATATAAGATAGCTGAAATTATATGTATTAGTCTCTGTGTCCTCAATTCTGTACCATTGGTCCACCAGTCTGTTTTGGTGCCAATACCATGCTGTTTTTGTTACTATTGCTCTATAGTATAATTTAAAGTCCGGTATGGTGATGCCCCCTGCTTCACTTTTCTTGCTCAGGATTGCTTTGACTATTCTGGGTCTCTTATTTCTCCAGATGAATTTCATGACTGCTTTTTCTATTTCTTTGAAGAATGACATTGGGATTTTGATTGGAATTGCATTAAATCTGTATAATGTTTTTGGTATTATGGACATTTTGACAATATTGATTCTACCTATCCAAGAGCAAGGTAGGTCTTTCCATCTTCTGAGTTCTTCTATGATTTCTTTCTTTATTGTTCTATAATTTTCCTTATAGAGCTCTTTCACCTCTTTCGTTAAGTTGATTCCCAGGTATTTTATTTTTTTTTTTTTGATGCTATTGTAAATGGGGTAGTTTTCATCATTTCCCTTTCAGAGGCTTTGTCACTGATGTACAAAAATGCCTTTGACTTATGGGTATTGATTTTGTATCCCTGTTACTTTGCCAAATTCATTTACTAGTTGTAAAAGTTTTCTGGTAGAGTTTTTCTGGGTCTTCTAGGTATATTATCATGTCATCAGCAAATAGTGCTAATTTGAGCTCTTCTTTTCCTATCTGGATCCCTTTAATTTCTTTCGTCTGTCTAATTGCTCTTGCCAGAGTTTCCAGCACTATGTTAAATAGCAGTGGTGAAAGGGGGCATCCCTGTCTTTTCCAGTTTTTAGAGGGAATGCTTTCAATTTTTCTCCATTTAAGATAATGTTAGCTCTGGGCCTTGCATAAATAGCTTTTATAATGTTGAGATATGTCCCTGATATTCCTAGTTTTTCCAGTGTTTTGAACATAAAGGGGTGCTGTATTTTGTCAAATGCTTTTTCTGCATCTATTGAGATAATCATATGATTTTTATCTTTAAGTCTATTGATGTGGTGTATTATGTTTATTGATTTCCGAATGTTGAACCAGCCTTGCATCCCTGGAATAAACCCCACTTGATCATGGTGCACTATCTTTTTGATATGTTTTTGTATCCGATTTGCCAGAATTTTGTTGAGGATTTTTGCATCTATGTTCATTAAAGATATTGGCCTAAAGTTTTCTTTTTTGGATGTGTCTTTGCCTGGCTTTGGAATTAATGTAATATTGGCCTCATAGAAAGAGTCTGGAAGAGCTCCCTCTTTTTCTATTTCTTGAAATAGTTTGAAGAGCATTGGTATTAGTTCTTCTTTGAAAGTCTTGTAGAACTCTGCTGTAAACCCATCAGGTCCTGGACTTTTTCTTGTTGGTAGCTTTTTAATGACATCTTCTATTTCTTTGCTTGTAATCGATCTGTTTAAATTGTGTATAGCCTCCAGATCCAGTTTAGGCAAATCATATGACTCTAGAAATCTGTCAATGCATTCAGTATTTTCTGTTTTATTAGAGTACAAGTTTTCAAAGTAATTTCTAATTATTTTCTGTATATCTGAGGTGTCTGTTGTGATATTCCCTTTTTCATCACAAATGTTAGTGATTTGAGTTTTTTCTTCTTCTTTTCGTTAGCATTGCTAAGGGTCTGTCAATTTTGTTTATTTTTTCAAAGAACCAACTTTTAGTTTTGTCAATTCTTTGAATTGTTTCCTTAGTCTCAATTTCATTAATTTCTGCTCTGATTTTAATTATTTCCTGTCTTCTGCTGCTCTTGGTGTTGATCTGTTCTTCTTTTTCTAGTGCTTGGAGGTGTGATGTTAAGTCGTTTATTTGTTGTTTTTTTTCCTTTTAAAGAATGAACTCAGTGCAATGAATTTTCCTCTTACTACTGCCTTCATAGTGTCCCAGAGATTTCTATACGATGTATCTGTGTTCTCATTTACCTCTAGGAATTTTTTAATCTCCTCTTTAATGTCTTCTTCAACCCCTTGTTCATTCAGTAGCATGTTGCTTAGCTTCCAGTTGTTGGAGTAGTTTTTCTTATTCCTTGTTTTGTCGTTGATTTCCAATTTCATCCCTTTATGGTCTGATAGCATGCAGGGTAGTATTTCTATTTTTTTTATATTTGCTGAGAGTTGCCTTGTGACATAATATATGATCTATTTTGGAGAAGGAGCCATGTGCTGCTGAGAAAAAAGTGTATTCATTTACTGAGGGATGGAATATTCAATATATGTCCGTTAGATCTAAGTTATTAATTGTTTTAAGGAGGCCTAAGGTTTCTTTGTTTAGTTTTTGTTTGGATGATCTATCCATTGGTGAGAGAGGTGTGTTGAAATCCCCTAGAATAACTGTGTTGTGGTCAATTTTACTCTTGAACTTGAGAAGCGTTTGTTTGATGAATGTAGGTGCTCCATTATTTGGGGCATATAGATTTATGATTGTTATATCCTCTTGATGAATGGTTCCCTTAAGTAGTAAGAAATATCCATCTTTGTCCCTTTTGATTAACTTTGGCTTGAAGTCTACCTTATTTGAAATGAGAATGGAAACCCCTGCTTGCTTCTGCAGGCCATGTGAGTGATAAGACTTTTCCCAGCCTTTTACCTTCAGTCTATTGATGTCTTTTTCTATGAGGTGTGTTTCTTGGAGACAGCAGATTGTTGGGTCATTTCTTTTAATCCATTCAGATAATCTGTGTCTTTTGAATGGTGAGTTTACGCTGTTAACATTCAGGGTTATTATTGAGATGTGATTTTTATTCCCATCCATTTTTATTTGTATTATGATCTTTAGCTTGATTTGGTTTCTCTTCTGGTTGGTATTTCCCTTAGTTTAATATCTCCCTTTGTTGATTTTCATTGTTATTTTTCTCTTCTTCTTCATGAAAAATTTTGCCCAGGATGTTCAGAAGTGCTGGCTTTCGAGATGCGAAATCTTTTAACTTTTGCTTGTCGTGGAAGGTTTTTATTTCATCTTCAAATCTAAAGCTCAATTTTGCTGGATATAAGATTCTTGGTTGACATCCCTTTTCCTTCAGAGCTTGAAATATGCTATTCCAGGATCTTCTTGCTTTTAAGGTCTGGGTAGAAAAATCTGAACAAAGTCTGATTGGTTTCCCCCTATATGTAATCTGCTTCCTTTCTCTTGTGGCTTTTAATATTCTCTCCTTGCTCAGTATATTAGGCATTTTCATTATAATGTGTCTTGGTGTGGATCTGTTGTGATTTTGTGTGTTTGGTGTTCGGTAGGCCTCTTGAACTTGGTTTTCCCATTCATTCCTCAAGTTTGGAAAATTTTCTGTAATTATTTCATTAAATAAATTACTCATTCCTTTGGCTTGAAACTCTGCCCCCTCCTCTACCCCAATCACTCTTATGTTTGGTCTTTTTATGTTGTCCCATAATTCTTGAATGTTCTGTTCTTGGTTTCTTACCATTTTTGCTGTGTAATCTAGATTTTTCTCTAGGATATATATTTTGTCTCCATTGTCTGAGGTTCTTTCTTCCAAAGATCTACTCTGTTGGTGATACTTTCAATTGAGCTTTTATTTTGGTTTATTGCTTCTTTCATTTCTGTTTGGTTTCTCTTTAGAGCTTCTATCTCCCTATTGAAGTAATCTTTTACTTCCTGTATTTGTTTATGGAGTTCTTTGTCAAAATGATCTTTCACCTCCTGTATTTGCTTCCTCATCTCATTTTTGAGTTCATTCTTAAGTTCCGCTAACATTTGGAATATGTAATTTCTGAATTCCATCTCTGGCATTGCACCAACTGTGCATGGCATGGAATCTACTGAGGAGGTATATTGATTTGTTTGTGTCACTTTCTTCCCTTGTTTCTTCATATTGCTTGTGTGTCTATTCTACCTGCACTGTGGGACCTTGTCTACTTTGATTTTACCTTAAAACCTTACGTTGCTCCTGTAGTATAATGCTATCAAATCCCCTTATATTTCCTTTACACTTTAAAATCAAACACTTTCTATTCAGAGAATCCCAGTTTGATCACAATGTACAGATTTAGTTAACCCAGATATTGTTTCCAATTTATTCTGTATGCTTCTGATGGGGTTTTAAAGTTTCAAGTAATGGACAGAGAGGTGATATGTTTAGGAAGAAGGAAGTGAGTGTATTGACTTGTTCTTTCTTAGAAAGTATGAAAAGAGAGTTCTATGGAAGTGGTTTAGTATCAGCCGAAGAGAGAGGAAAGAGAATGGAGTGAATGAATAGATGGAAAGACCGATTTACATATAAACCTAACTTATGCAGCGGTTGAGAGGAGAAATAAAGAAAGATGGAAAAGAAAAAAAAAAAAAAGAAGAGAAAAAAAAAATAACCAAGGAGTAGTAATTAGTGTAAGAGAGAGGAGAGAGAGAGTAAGTCTAGAAAATAGACAATAAACCATATATAACACCACTTTGCTATATATTTAAATTGTACACGTTCTAGAAATCTCAATTTGTGCGTATAACTTGTTTTTGCCTCTGTTGAGAATGCAATGGCAGGGTGTAAATAGGGAAGATGAAGGAAGAAGAAAAAATACAAAAGTGAGAAGGAAGAAAAGAAAGAAAAGAGGAGCAGAAGCACACAAACACACTGTCAATCAAAACAAAAACAAACAAAAAACCCCCAAGAAACAACAAAACAAACAAGCAAATAAAAACAAAAACGTTGAACCCAAGAACAAGTCTCAAACAAAATGGACCCTTGGAAGCCCTTCTTTTTTTCCCTTCCAGTTTAAGCCACCTGACCCAGATCATGTACAGTCAGCAACCCTGTTAGTGGAGTCAAGGCTGCACCTTTGGTCCGTTGCAGAATGGCACAGTGGAATAGTGGAAGGGGCTTATCCTCAGGCTGGGCCCTGCTTACAGCAGCAGGGAGATGCTACTATGGGCCTTGGAGGCCAGGCAAACTGGCGGCAGGTTCTCTCCTTCCAGCGGGCAGGTGCCTACCTCTTGCTCTGGTTGCAGCTGGGCAGGTCGCACTCCCCCAGGGAGTGGAGGAAGCACTTTGCCAGGTCTGGCCCTGCGTGCAACAGCCGGGAGATGCTGTTCTGGGCCCCGAAGACCAGGCAAACTGGTGGCTGGGTCTCTCCTTCCAGCGGGAGTCTACCTCTTGCTCTGGTCGCAAATGGGCAGGTCGCACTCTTCCCGATAATGGAGGAAGCCCTTCCCCAGGTCTGGCCCTGTGTGCAGCAGCAGGGAGCTGCTACTCTGGGCCCTGGCGGCCAAGGACACTGGCGGCTGGGTCTGTCCTTCCAGCGGGCGGGTGCCTACCTCTTGTTCTGGTCGCAGCTGGGCAGGTCCCACTCTTCCCGGGAATGAAGAAAGCCCTTCCCCAGGTCTGGCCCTGTGTGCAGCAGCAGGGAGCTGCTACTCTGGGCCCTGGTGGTCAGGGGCACTCCCTTTCACTCTCTTAATAGTATTCTTTGATATGAAAGTTTCCAATGTTGCTAAAGTCGATTTATCTATTATTTCTTTGTTTGCTTGTGTTTTAGTGTCATTTCTAGGAAGAATTTGCCTAATTCAAAGTCATGAAGGCTTACTTCATATTTTCTTCTTAGAGTTTTATAGTTTTAGCTTTTGTGTTTGGGTCTTTACTATATTTCAGTAAGTTTTTACATATTTCTACTTCTTAGTTTTCATTTTATGTCTCTTGTCTTTTTTATTATCTTCTTTACTGCTTTTTTTTGTATTAAGTGAACATTTATTATTATAACATTGTAATTATTTAGCATTTTTCATTGAGTTCTTAGTGGTTGCTCTTGGCTTATAGTTATAAATACATACCAGAATCAACTTAACTCCAATGAAATACAGAAATTTTACTGATATATAATTCTATTTTGTCTTTATCTTTTCTGTTATTATTTTATATGTATCATAAATACAAGTGATTAAAAACAATGCAATTGTTAATTCATTATAATTACTACTTAATGTATTGTATGTTTCTTAAAAAAGCGTAGAGTTGAAGAGAATAGTATATATTTATGGAGTTTTAAAATGCTACCTTCATATGAATCATTTCTTATTTCTTGTTTGCTTATTAAATTAATATCTATTGTTGTTTTTTATTCCAATAGAGCTTTATGTCAGACTGCCTACTTTGTGTTGTTATTGTTCAGTATATTCTCTTTCTGTGTTATATGATCAAAAACACACTTATATGCATATTACTCTATGCAGTCATTTTTAAAATTGGTTAAGAGAAAAAATACAATAAATATGTATCTATATGAATTACCTTTTATGTTGCTCCATTTTGTAAATTTGGATCTTATTGTATTATCTGCCCTCAGCATGAAATAATAGCTTTAACAAATCTTGTGAGTATGTCTAAGTTTTATTTATCTGATAATGTTTTTCCTTCATTTTTGCAAAATAGTTTTGCTGGATGTCTGATTTTTATTTGCCAGGTTTCTTTTCTTTTCTTTCCTTTTTCAGCCTTATCAGTGTATTTATCCCTCAGTATCTGTAGATGTTGGTTCCAGGACTTCCTAAAGATACCCAAACCCACAGATTCCAAGTCCCCTATTTCAGATGTCATAATATTTGCATAGAACCTATGCACATTCTCCTGTACACTCTGCATTATCAACTTACAACATACAACTTACAATACCTAATACAATACTAATGATATGCAAATAGTTGTTCTACATATTGCTTAGGGAATAGAAACAAGAAAAAGAGTTTGTACATTTTCAATGCAATGATAATTTTTAAAAAGAAACATTTTTGATCTGTCATTGGTTGGATATGTGAGTGGTTGAATCCAGGGATACAGAGAACTAACTGATGGTGATCCCATTGCCAATGATTTTCATTATCTCTGATGAAAAGTCAGATGTTAATAGGATTCTTTGTATGTGAAGAACTGTGTTTCTCTTGCTGCTTTCAACATTTACTTTTTGTCTTTCAACATTTTTACTGCATGTGTCTGAGAGTGAAACTTGTGTGTATGTGCGTGTGTGTTCTACTTGGAGTATATTGGGATTTCTGAATGTCTACATTAATGTTTTTCATCAAATTTGGGGGAATTTTAGTTATTTTTTCTCAAAATCTTTTTTTATGTTCCACTCCCTTTATCCTCTCTCTCTTAGTACCAAGTAACTAGCTGGTTTACATTAAACTGTTGATTCCATGGAGATACTAGCCTCCTTTTAATTGTTCACAACCAAAATCTCCATCACTTTTGAGAGTGCATTTATTTTTTAGCTTTCCTACATTCTGTTCTGAATAAAGTCCATCTCGTGAGGCTTAGTCTTTAGGCCATGATCCAGAGCTGTAGTGGTGACACTGTCATTCTTCTCTTGAATGATATCTCTGAATCATGAGCAGAGTGTTGGTGAAGGCACTCTCATGTTTTGTTTTGTTTTGTTTTTTGTTGTTGTTGTTTTGTCTCTGCTGGCACTGAAACTTCACCTTATGAGCATGCTCAGGCAAGGTCATTCTTAGCATTTTACATCTGAGCCAGGAGTTCTACTAGTAGGGGCTGGGTGAAGAAAGGAAGCTCCTATCCTCTTGGTTAGGAGCTAAAATTTAACCTCTCATGAAAAATGCTGGTAGTCTGCATCTCCTAGGGAAAAAAAGTAATTCTGTACTGGATAGACAGACATCCCATTTTATTAACCTAAGACAAGCAGAGTAATGCTTCACTGAGTTGTGAAGAAGGAATGGACAGTCACGGCTCTAGTGCCACAGAGACTCACTGTTCCTACCAACATTTAATAGACTTCCTTGAGTAAATATTCCTTTATTTGCTGAAGGCAACTTCAGTTGCCCTTGAGACAATTTCCTGAGACTTTGATGACTTAAAAAAAAAAAAAAACTTTTAAAAAACCAATTACAGTTATTTCAGTCAAAAGAGTAGAATTATACTAACATTGTAGAATTTGCATTATTTGGAATTGTTTTTGTGTGTGTATGTGTGTGTGCGCACACACGCTGGGGACTGAATTCAAGGCATATACTCTGCTACTGAGCCATAACCCTAGCACCTGGAAAATTTTTTAACAATATGGAAAAAACACAAACTGCTAAATAAAGAAGAAATATATTTAACTACATTAAAATTGAGACATTATCTTACATGAAAGTATAGCAATAGTAAAAAAGATAAGCCACAGATTGTGTTTTATTCAGCTTTTTCACTGCAGTGACTGAAAGACCTAACAAAAACAATTTTATAGGACAAAGAGTTTACTTAGGGGCTCACAGATTCACATATCTCAGGCCATAGACAACCAGCTACATTCTTTGGAACTTGAGGTGAGGAAGAACATCATGGTGGAAGAGTGTGGCACAGGGAAGCAGCTCACATGGATGATCAGGAAGACGAGAGAGAGACTCCACTCACCAGATACAAAATATATACCCCAAAGTTATGTTTCCAATGCCCACCCACTCCAGTCACACCCTGCCTGCCTTCAGTTACCACTCAGTTAATCCCAATCAGGGAATTAATTCACTGATTGGGTTAAAGCTCTCATAACACAACAATTTCACCTCTAAACTTTCTTGTATTGTCTTACACATGAGTTTTTGAGGACAACTAAGACCTAAACCATAAAATTTGGAAAAAACTTTTTTTGAAACAAATATAGCCAGCCAAATATAGCCAGTTTTTATATATATTGATTATATAAAGATCCCCTCACAATCAATAAAAACAACAAGAATCCAATGCAACAAAATTAATTAGATGTAAATAAACAATATTTGGGAGTAGGAAATAAAATATTTAAGACCCACCTACAAATACTCAACCTGAATAATTATCTAGGTAATGCAAATTAAAACCACAGTGAAGTCATGTTATATGCCTACCAGACTAGCAAGAATTTATTACAAATAACTCTTAGTGTCCAGATTGTAGACTCCACATGTCATTTTCCTCTGCAAAGAATAGGGCTTCCTGGGGGAAGCAGGTGATTTGAAGTCTGGGTCAGGATAAATATAAAATGAGCTGAGTGTTTTATCAGTGTGAATTTAAAATAATACAAAAATAAATTAGTCATCATTGAAAAATGATTACAAACTAAGTCATTTTTCCAAGAACTGGTAAATAAATGCAATTAATCATGTTTATCTCAACTTTGCTATATGCTTTACTACTAAGTAATCCAATAATAGAAGAAAGAAATGTTCCTCTTTATAGAAGTATTGCAACTACTCAATTAAGAAGGAATGAGAGGAATTAGAATGTAGCATTTTGTGGCACCAAATGAATTATGAATTTAAAATTGAGCACCAACTGCTAAAATCACAAGGAGCCAGACAACCCGATATTATGATGGAAAAAACACAATACCCACACTATAGCTTGTAGACCTAACCAATAATTTATGGAAACATATAAAATAATATCATGGAGATGCAATTAGCAAAATCCAGTCTGCAGGAAATTCTACAGGACAAAAAAATATCATTTCTTTAACAAGTAAAGGAAGGGGAGAAAAGCAGAAAGGAAATACATAAGCTAAAAAAATTATGAAACCTATCAACCAAATGCACTATGCCAATTTATTTGCTACTGATTAAAGCAAAATATTAAAATGTTTATGATGATGACACTATTGGATATTAATGAGTCACTTTTCAGGTATGGTAATGGCATTATGGTAATTATTTTTAAAAGATTCTTCTCTGTTTTAATATAATAATAAAATATTTATAGATATAATGATAGTGATATCTATGCTTGAGGTTTGCTTGAGAATGATAATGATAGGGGAAATGCATAGATGTATAAATGAAACAATATTGATTGTGTGATAACAATTCTTGAAATGCGTCATGGATCCAGAGGGTCCATTATACTTTTATTTTTTGTGCTTGAAGTTTCCTATTAAAAAGCTTAACAGTTTCCAACAATACCAAATTTTAGCCACTACTACTCTGGGAAGTGTAGTGTATTGGAAGATGTGCATAACCTACAACCAAGAAATTCTGCTCTTGTATATATGATGCCTGTAGAGAGTTTCCCTCACATATATGCATAGGAGGCAGGCAAAATATTTTAAGAGCATCACATATTATATATGCCAAAAATTGGAAGCAAATTCAATGTCCATCAACAGGAGAATAGACAGGTTGTGGTATATTCATCAAATGTATTTCAATAAAGCAGTAAAAGTCAATGAACTACAGCTACATAAATCAACTCTGATGACTCTCATGGCACAAGTACAAAGTTAAAAAAAGAGGAAAAATAAAATTTTAGAAGAATCCATATATCTTATATAAAGTTTTAAGCATATTGAACAAAGTTATATTCACACTTGTATGAATCATTACAGACATTGTAAGATTATAATGGTATGCAAAGAAATTACAGGTGCCAAATTATGGGTAGTAGGTAGCTCTGTGGCAGAAAGAAAATGTATTGTGGGACAGATACAAAATAAACTTCAAATGCATTGATAGAGACAGAAGATTGGCAGAGTGGATGGAGCCAGCAATCCTTGACCTTTCCCCAGCCCAGAAAGCAAGCAGTGAGACAACAGCTGACCAGAGAGGTGGGTGATGGAGTAAATACTCTAAAAATAAACACTGGACAGTTTGAGACTTGGAGGGACTTGTAGTTTGATGACCAAAGCAGAAACTAAGGACAGAATTCCTTGACCCTGACAAAGCTGGATTCAGGGGAGGGGTAACTAACAAGAGAAAATGGCAGTGGAAAAGCATATAAGCTTATTTCCTCAACAACAGCTGGATAGAAAAGCAGACCTAGTTAAAATGTGACAGGAACAGCAAAGATACTGTAGGAGATCAAGCAGTTTAACTCAAATTATGGACTAAAACTTATGCAGGGCATGGGAGCTATTTTGTAGAGTCTACACCTAGCCAATCTCCCTAGAAGAAATTAAATCAACAAGCTTCCCTCTATCTTCAGATATCAGCAAATAAAACCAGAGGGAATACTTTTGAAATGGGTTGTCTCAGTAATTCATCTAGAAGAAACTCCTAGAGTGATTGCTGCTAGCTGAAACCTATTAGAACATCCTTACCCTCACTGCAGACTGAGGGAGTGGGGTGGAGCAGACCTGAAAGCTAATTACTTCTGGGTAGTGCTAGCCCCAACCAGCACCCAACACAACCTCCACAGGAGCTCAGGGGAAGACAGGTCAACTGACATCCTACTCCCACAGGTGTGGATAAAACTTCAATGAGCTGTACCAGCTAGGGTGGAATCTTCTGTGCCATGAATGGTCCACAGAGAGCCTCCACCCTCAGGTCCCACAGTTGCAGACAGTGCCAAGTGCTTAGATAGAACTGTCTTGAAGAACTCCTCCTAGTGGTGGGGAGCGGGGGTCCTGACTCACAACCACAGACAGGAAGAGCTCAAATGCAGACTGGCCAACCAACTCTAGCCCAGTCATAGGGAAAATACCCTGGTGATCTATATCAGCCAGGAGGGAGACTTCTGTATCAAAGACCACCTAAAGGTTCCACACTTGCAGACAGCCATTAGCTCTATACCACTTAAAGAAGGTTCTGTGGAAAAGAATGGGTACACAGTGTCCCGCAGCAGTGTGAAGCTCTAAGCCCTGCATCCTGTGCTACTGCACCCAATAGAAAGTCACCAGATACAGTCCAAGAATGCAGATGCAGGCTTAACCAGGAAATAGCTCCTGAACCCCAGCACCTCTAGGAGGACCCCAAACTGAAGAATGACAATAATCTGCTAAAGGTTCCAAATCCTGATTAAATTTAAACCAGAAAGCTTCAAATAAGAAATTTCTCTACCTTGGCTTGTATTATTATAAATAGCTCTGATATAAATTTTGATCTTACCTATATTACTCTTTGTTTTGAATTGATAGTATTTCCCCTATTATTCAAGATGGTGCCCTCAACCCATTTGATTGTATTTCTTCTAATGTTTAAAGCATTAATTGGAATAATTCTATTTTTGTTTCCTAGCTCAGGATCACACTTGCTCCTGTCTTGCATTACCTGCTACTGCCTCAAATGCCCCATCCATCTTTTTCTTATTTTTTCTTGGTTTGTGTTATTTTTTTCTTACTTTTTCCTTTCTTTTTTTCCCTTGCACAATTTTTCTTTCCTCCCCTTTTGGACCCTACATAATGCAATAGTAAATTTACTGCTTTTACTACCTAATTTATCAACATCTTCCAGACCATTATTACAATTTTATACCTGTATTAGAGGAACTATGCAGAACAATCTCAATTAAGTTTTTTGTTTTTCTTAACATTGATTAGTATGTGGGTTTGTTCTGAAATAACCATAGTACAGTTTATTGTTGCTGATACTGAGAACAGCAGAGGACATAACTTCAGTGAAAGCATTAACATCCACATATTTGCCTATCCCAGGGCACTTAAGAGAAAGAAGCTCACAAAATAGTCCCTTGTGTAAAATGAAAATGATAATTATCACAGCAGATGGGTAGATGTACAATCAGTATGAAAAAACAAGGGAAAAAAAAACACCTCAAAGAGCTCACAACACTTCACCAACTGATTCCATTGACACTGCAATGGAGGAAATCTCAGAAAAAGATTTTAGAAAATTTATAGTGAAAGTGTTCAACAAGCTAAAATGAGACATAAGGAGTAAACTTAGAAAATAAAGGAAGAAAAAGATCATTTTAATAAATAAATAGAGATTATAATAAAGAACCAAAAAATCCTGGAAAGGAAAGATCCAATAAATCAAACTAAAAATTCAGTGTAAAGAATCACCAGCAGATTAGGCTACTTTGAAGACAGATTCTCAGACCTTGGAGACAAAATATATCATCTTGGAAATAAAGTTGACAACAAAGAAAAGATGTTAAGAGACCATGACCAGAATATTCAAGATATCTGAAGGATAATACTTTAGAGACCAAATTTAAGAATCATTGGCATAGATGAAGGCACTAAAATACACACTAAAGGAATGCACAACATTTTAAAAGAAACAACAAAACTATTTCCAAACATTAGAAATGAGGCAGAAATCAAAATACAAGAGGCATTTAGTATCTCAGTAGGCAAGATAAAAAATATTATCTCCAAGACACATTATTATTAAAATTACACATACATAGAATAAAGATAAAATATTAAAAGTTGCAATAGAAAAAGGGCAGGTCACACTTACAGATAAGCCGGTTAGAATTTCAACTGATTTCTCAACCTAGACCCTCAGAGCCAAAGAGGTTTAGAATAATTTGTACCAAGTCCTGAAAGAAAATGGGTGTCAACCAAGATTACTATATTCAGCAAAACAATCTTTCAGAATTGAATATGAAGTAAAAATCTTTGACAATAAATAGACACTAAAATAATTCATAACCACTAAGCCTGCACTACAAAACATATCAATGAAATATTTCATGTAGAAGAAATAAAAAGCAAAATGAAGAACAAGCATGGGGATGAATCTCACTAGAAAAAAAAGTCAATTAAAGGAAAATCAAGTCTGAATTAAGCACTAGGAATAAATCAAAATGGCAGGAAATAAAAATATTCTCTCTATAGTAACACTGAATGTACTTTATCTAATCTCTCCAATCAAAAGACATAGATGGACAGATTGGATTAAAAATAGGACCTAATCATATGTTGTTTACAGAAGACTTAACTTACAGACAAAGACATCCACAGGCTGAAGGTGAAAGGATGGGACAATACATAGCATGCAAATGGAGACTGAAAGGAAGCAAAAATAGCAACTTTCCTATAAGGTTATATAGACTTGAAGCCAAAATTAACCAGAAGAGACAAAGAAGATCACTTTATACTGGTTAATGGAATCATCCAATAACAGGATATAATGCTTATAAATATTTATGCCCCAAACATCTGTTCATCTATGTACATAATACAAACCTTTCTCAATACAAAGAATCAAATAGAATATAAAAAATCAAATAGATTGAAGTTCAATGATGCAGGTGACTTCAACAAACCTTTCTCATCATTAGATAGGTCATCCAGACATAAACTAAGTAAAGATCTTCAGAGCTAAAGAAAACACTATTAATCAAATTAACCAGACTTTATATTTTATCCGTCAATAACAGAATTCACTTTTTTCTCGTGCACAAAAATCATTCTCTAAAATAGATCATACTTTAGGGCACAAAGCAAGACTTAGCAAATATTAAAAAATAGATCATTCCTTGAATCCTATCAGATCATAGTAGAATGAAATTAGAAATCAACAGCATGATAAAAAACAGAAAACATTTTAACACCTAGTGATTAAATTATACACTTTTGATTGAGGAATGGGTCATAGCAAATATCAAGGGAGAAATTTTAAAAATTCTTAGAAACAAAATGAAATAGAGATAAAAATATATCAAAATCTCTGGGACAGAAAGCAGGTAATTCTAAGAGGAAGGTTACAGCAAAGATGCCAAATAAGTAACTTAATGTTACACCTCAAGTCCCTAGAATAAAGAAGCTAATTCCAAAATCAGCAGAAAATAAGAAATAATTAAGATCAGAGCCAAGCCGGGAATGGTAGCGCACACCTGTAATCCCAGCACTTGGGAGGCTGAGGCAGGAGGATTGTGAGTTCAAAGCCAGCCTCAGCAATGGCAAGGCACTTAGCAACTCAGTGAGATCCTATCTCTAATAAAATACAAAAAAGGGCTGGGTATGTGGCCCAGTGGTCGAGTGCCCGAGTTCAATCCCCGGTACAAAAAAAAAAAAAAAAAAAAAAAAAAAAGATCAGAGCCAAAATTAATGAAATTGAGAATTAAAAAAAAAAAAAAAAAAAAAAAAAAAAAACAATACTAAGGATCTGTGCACTAATGAATTGATTCTTTGAAAATATAAATAACATTGATAAACTCTTAGCCAAGCTAACCAAAAGAAAGTGAGAGAATGCCCAAATTAAAAAAAAAAAAAATTAAAGATGAAAAAGGAACTATCACCACAGATACTTCTGAAACCCAGAGAATAATTAAAAAACTATTTAAAAAATTTATACTCCAATAAAACAAAAAGTCTGGCTGGGTGTGGTGGTGCATGCCTGTAATCCCAGTGGCTTGGGAGGCTGCAGCAGGAGGATTGCAAGTTCAAAGCCAGCTTCAGCAATTTAGTGAGGCTCTAAGCAACTTAGAAAGACCTGTCCCAAAATGAAATATAAAAAGGGTTGGGAGCCGGGCGCGGTGGCGCACGCCTGTAATCCCAGCACTTTGGGAGGCTGAGGCAGGAGGATCGCGAGTTCAAAGCCAGCCTCAGCAATGGCAAGGCACTTAGCAACTCAGTGAGACCCTGTCTCTAATAAAATACAAAAAAGGGCTGGGGTTGTGACCCAGTGGTCGAGTGCCCCTGAGTTCAATCCCCGGTACCACAAAAAAAAAAAAAAAAAAAAAAAAAAGGGTTGGGGATGCGGCTCAGTGGTTAAGTGCCCCTGGTTTCAATCTCCATACAAAAAAAAAAAAAAAAAAAAAAAAAAAAAAACAGATCTAGAAGATCTTGACAAATTTCTAAACACATATAACCTCCCCAAATGTAGATACAGAAAATTTAAATATACCGATATCAAGAAATGAGACTGAAGATACAACTAAAACTCTTCTAATAAAGAAAATCCCAGGACCAGATGAATTCTCAGCCAAGTTCTAACCAAAAAAACTAATGCTCATACCCTCAAATTATTCCATGAACACTGCCAAATTAATTCAATGAAACCAGCATCACCCTGACACCAAAACCAAAACCAGACAAAGACACGTCAAGGAAACAAAACTTCAGGCCAATATTTCTGGTGAATATAGATGCAAAAACTGTAAGTAAAATGTTAATAAACCAGTTTCAAAAACACATTAGGATGTTAGCACACCACAACAAAGTGGGCTTCATCCCAGGAATGCAATGTTGGTGCAACATAGCAAACCAACAAATATAATTCACCACATACATATAGTTAAAGACAAGAATCACATGATCACCTCAACAGATACAGAAAAAAAAAAAAACATTCAAAATCCAACACTCATTCATGTTAAAAATGCTGTAGAAACTGTAGATAGAAGGAACCTGCATCAATGTTGTAAAGTCCATATGAAAAACCCAAAGCCACCATCATATTAATTGGATAAAAAACTGAAAGCATTTCCTCTATAATTAGAAAGAAGACAAGAATGTCCACTCTTCCCACTCTTAATCAACATAGCTCTTGAACCTCTAGCTACAGCAATCGGGCAAGAGAAGGAAATTAAAGGGATATAAGTTGGAAAGAAAAATTATCTAAATTATCTAAATTATCTCTGCTTAGTGATGACATGATTCTAAACTTAGAAGACAAAACAACAACAACAAAAACTCCACCAGAGTTTTTATCAAGAACTAGTTTAAAAATGAAGGGAAGTCACAGGATACAATACCAACATACATAAATTGATCATTTTCTTATACTCTAATGATGAATCTGCTGAGAAAAAAAATCAGGGAAACTATCCCATTTACAATAACAAAAAAAAAAAAAAAAAAAAAAAAAAAAAAAAAAAACTTGAGAATAAATCTAAGCAAGGAATTGAAAGACAACTACAATGAAAACTATTAATTTCACTATAGAACACTGAAGAAAGAAATTGAAGAAAAACTTAGAAGATGGAAAGATCTCCCATGTTCTTCGTAGGCAGAATTAATATTGTCAAAATGGCCATACTACCCAAAACTTTATATAGATTCAAAACAATCCCCCTCAAAATCCCAATTACATTATCCACAGAACTAGGAAAAAAAAAGTTCTAAAATTAATTTGGAAGAATGAAAGACTCAGAATAACCAAAGCAATCCTGAGCAAGAAGAGTGATGCTGGAGGCATCACAATATTTGACCTCAAATTATACAAGAGAGCTATAGTAACAAAAACAGCATGGTATTGGCACCAAAACAAACATGAAGACCAATGGGATAGAATAGAAAGCACAGAGACAAATCCACACACTGTCAGTTGATGCTCATCAGAAATGCCAACAACATATGTTAGAGAAAATATGGTTTTATTAACAAATGGTGCTGGGAAAACTGGATATGTATGTGTTGAAGAATAAATGTAGATCTCTGTCTTTTATCCTGCCCAAGAGTGGTTCAAAAACTTTGGAATTAGACCATAAACTTTGCAACTGCTAGAAGAAAACAGGCTCAACACTTCAACATATCAGCATAGTCACTGAGTTTTTAAGAAGACTTTTAATGTGCAAGAAATAAAATCAAGAACCAATAAGTGGGACAGAATCAAATTAGAAATCTTCTGCACAGCAAAGGAAACCATTAAGAGCATGAAGAGAGAGCCTACACAATGGGAGATTTTTGCCTACTGTTCCTCAGGAGATTAATATCCAGAATATATAAAACTTAACATGAAAAATTAAATAACCCAATTAATATATGGGGAAAATAACTGAACAGTCATTTCTCAAAAGAATAAATATAAATGGCCAACAAATATATGATAAAATGATCAACATCCCTAGCAATCATGGAAATGCAAAGAAAAACTGTATTGGAATCTAATATAATTCTAATCAGAATGGAAATTATCAAGAATATGAACAATATTCAATGCTGCTGGCAAGGATGTGGGGAAAGAGGTACAACCCTACATTGTTGGGTGGGACTGAAAATTAATACAACCACTCTGGAAAGCAGTATGGACATTCCTCAAAAAATCACACCATATGACTCAGTTAGCCCACATGTTAGTATTTATCCAAAAGATGTAAAAATTAGCATACTATAGTGATACAGCTATGTCATTGCTTATAGCAGTGCAACTTAAATAGCCAATCTATGGAACAAGTCCAGGTACCCATCAACAGATAAATGGATAAAGAAAATGTGGTATATATACACAATGAAGTTTTACTCAGCCATAAAGAAGAATGAAATTATGGTATTTGCTGCTAAATGGATGGAATTGGAGAACATAGTGCTAAATGAAATAAATCAGACTCAGAAAGTCAAGGGTCAAATGTTTTCTCGTACATTCTACATATAATAAGGAAAAATAAGGATGGGGGGACTCATGGAAATAGAAAAGAGATCAGTGGAGTAGAGGAAGGAGGTTGAGGGTGAGGGAGGAGGGACAGGTAAAGGAAGGAACAATGGAATGAAATTGATCTAACTATGCTATCTTCATGTATGAATATACCACAGTGAATTTTACTCATGTTTATCTATTAAGCACTAATTTAAAAACTCAAAATAAATAGAAGAAGCACCACTAGAAAATAGGAAGGAGAATAAGGTAATGAGAAGGGGAAGGAAAGGCAAAGTTCTGGGAACTGAAGTGGAGCAAATTATATTCCATGTTTGTACATTATGTCAAAATGAATCTCAATATTATAGATGATTATAATGCAATAAAAACAGATACCCAAAAGTTAGAAGTTGCATTGATAATACATTAATTGTTATGTTCAGTTGTGCACATATTATGTAAGTATGTATTTTAATATTCTTCTAACCTTTCATGTGTATGACATTTCATAATTTTAAGATGTCAAAGTAAGGAAGGAACAAAGCAAAGGTTAAGAGCATGGTGAAGTCTGAGCTCAAAAGAGGAAACATGGACCTATTTGGGCTGATTCTCAGAGGGGGATGAAAGTGAAATAAGTACTTTCTTATGAGATTAACAGAAAGTAAGAGGCACCACAATTTTTTTTTTTTTTTTTTTTTTTTTTTTTTTTTAGGGTTTGCAGGCTATACTCAGGAAGTTGGTCTTTTTTTGTTTGTTTGTTTGTTTGTTTTTTAGTAGCCAGAAATCTAAGAATGGTTTTGATATCTTAAGGTGGTTACATTTTAAATGGTGACTAAAGCTACCTTAAATAAGAAGGGTGAATTATTTGCTTGTAAGTTTGAAAGTCCAGTGTAATGGTTTCAAGGTATAGCATGATTCAAGCATTCTATGGTATGATAAGGATTCCTCTGAGCTGATTTCACTCTTAGGCAAGATTTCCTGTTATAATGAAAAAGGTGACTGACTATAAGCTACAGGCTTATAACTGAGGAGTGATGTGACATCCCTTTCATGATTGTTGTGGAATATATCCAAGGACACAAATTCCTCATCTTGACTTGGATCAAGTGCCCTTCCTTGCCTCTGGGGGTGACCACTACACCTCCTTTAAAAATGTGACCCCAAAGCATAGGAGGTAATTCTTTTAGATGAAAATTATAAGAGTTGTATCTGTCCATTCAGTTATGCTATAGCAGAATGCCAGAGGTTCGGAAATTTATAAATAATGGAAGCTTATTTGGCTCATGGTTCTGGAGGCTAGGAAGTCCAAGATTGAGGAATGAACTTGGTGAGGGCCATTGTGGAATGTCATAATATGGCAGAAGCTACCATATGTTTCACATGGGGATTGAGCTGTAAGACAGGACAAGAAATCAAATGTGTAGCCCCAAACCTTTTTATAATTGGCATTAATTGTGGCCTAATCACCTCTCAAAGGTCCACCTCTCAACACACTTGCATCAGGGATTAAGTATTCAACACATGAATTTGGGGGACACATTCAAATGAAAGCAGAACTTTTCCACAAGACAGGAAAAATGTATCCCAGGTGGGCAAAAACCTTTAGGTGTCCCTAAAACTTGTTTACTTGAGAAATGTTTAAACTCATTGGTGCACAGTGTTTTCTGCTCACCCTGTTTTTTTTTTTTTTTTTTTTTTTGTTGTTGTTGTTTTTAACTTATATTCCAATATGTCTTGGGATTCCAAGGCTGATAAATATATTCTCCCTGACTCTTTGGGTAAAATTAAAATTTCCTGTTTCCTATTTAGTCTGCTTGCTTTGGGGCACACTGATATTTCTATTACCTCTGTCTGGGTTTTAGTATACATCATTGGTTCACATCTGTAATATCTTGTCACTCAATGACTTTTTGCTTTCATGTCCCAATAATGCTTTTGAAAATTAAACTTTCAATCTATTTCTTTTTCTTTCTCTATTATAAATTACTTGCAATGCACATATTCAATCCCTGAAACAGTTACTGTCTGCTGCTAAGGCTTCAACTATAGGTGCAAGAAAAAAGTGGCCTTCCTTGAGCTTTCTGTTTGTCTTGATTGTGCCAGCCGTGATTTATTGAGGGAATACAGAGTATTTTACTCAACTTTTTTGTAGATGTGACCAAAAGACCTGACAAGAACAATTTTAGAGGAGTTAAAATTTGTTTGTGTCTTTTGGTTTCAGAAGTCTCAGTCCATAGATGGTCCATGCCATAGCTCTGTGCCTGAGGTGAGGCAAACACCATGGCAGAAGGGTGTGGCTCAGGACATGATAATCAGGAAGCAGAGAGCTCCCCTCACCTCAGAAAAATTAAAATCCAAGGTCATGTCCCCAGCAAACCACCTCCTCCAACCACACTCTATCTGCCTACAGTCACCACCCAGTTAATCCCCTGACAGGGATTAGCACAAAAATTAACTTAAGGATCTCATAACTCACTCATTTTACCTCTAAACTTTCTTGCATTGTCTCACATATGAGCTTTTGGGGGACCCCTCATATGTATCACTTTACCCTAGTGATCCAAGGAAAAGCATAGAGGGAATTTTTGCAACTCAGCAATAACCTTTGCAAACAGTGTGTTGTACTGCAAAGAAGGACTACCTAGTATTTAGGTTTACATGAGCACTGTTTAAAAATTATGTTCACACACTCTCACTCCTTGATTGATTCCACCTTTAAAAGCTTGAAAGTAAAAACTTTCATACCTCTTTAGCTAGTTTTACCAAAGCATAATTCCCAATGAGGACAGGGAATACAGGAAGGAGGGAAGGTGGTGGGGAGGTAACAAAACCATATTTATAATGAAAGCTGGCTAAAGACACACTTCTTCAATTTTAGATAACAGTTTTCAGCCTTGGTAGTAGTCACCCACATGCCATCTGATTAAACCACAGTCTTTAAGTCATGGCAGCAAGTCAAGCATGAACAATGTTTTCAGGCCCTGCTAACCTGCTTATAGGAAGAAGTCTACCTAAATAATATATTTTATGAAAATACATACAGATATCAGATAAGTGGTTCCTTTGAAATTATATTCAGAGACAGAGATGTAGGCACTTCAGAAAATGTTCCCCTATAGACTAGGTCAGTCACTCATCATGGCTACAGGACCAATCATTTAGTAGCCAACCCCCAAGAAAATCTGCCAATAACTCTCTACCCAGCTCATGATACAGGACCCTGAGTCCTGACATACCTTTCCCCACCCTACACCTCATTTTGTATCTTCCATGTCCATGAGCATTTCATATAGACTTGGATATTATTCCATCCATGGAATTAGAACTCCTTTCCTATCAATATGTACACGAATAATTTTCTAACCAGAAGTTAACTGTCCATTTCTGGCTTCTAGTATTAATGTTGTCCCTATGGTACCACACAGCCAGGAAACTGCCTGGGTTTGAATCAGGCTCTGCCAATCACTAACTATATGGCCTCTGTTTCACTTGATTCCTCAGTTTCCCTTTTTGAAAACAATGGCAATGATAATAATGGTGCCTACAAACCATGATTCCAGGTATTAAGTGAGCAATACTGGTTATCATGCTAAAGACAATGCCTTACACATGGTTAGTGCTGAGTGTATTGATCAAAATAATAGCCCATTAAATGTTAAGTCTTCCTTAGACAGACCTGTTCAGTCTCTGAGCCATCACAAGATAATGACAGACTGAGGAGAGATTGAGCAATAAAGAAACCTGGGGAGGAAAAATGAAATGGCTACTCCATCACCCATCCCAGGAAACAGTCAGCACGGCTTCTGTAAAGCCAGCATCAAAAACCTCAACTCCACTCACAAAAATGAAGATGGAGCCATAGAGGGAGAAGCAGAGGCTACATCAGGAGAAATTACAAGCTTCTGTCAAGAAAGAAAGATGGACGGAAGGAAGGAAAGAGAGAGAGATAGAGAGAGAAAGAAGGAAAGAAAGAAAAAGTTAGTTCCTAGTTGTATTTACAGAGATGCTTCCTAGAGAAGGTGGCTGACTTTTTACCAGATGTGTCACTTGGTGAAATAATTGCTGGCAATAATCATGCAATAGCAGACTGCTAGGAGCACTATTTATCCATGTCTGTTCTATCTTTCAACCTCAAAGTGCCCACTGTCTCACAGGTCCCGACATCACAGAACACATCAAATGGCACTACTGTGGCTAATGACAGTGGTCCAACATAACACACAGAAGTCAAGTGATTTCTCTAGATAGGCAAAAGAAAAAACAAACAAATTCACATAGAAATGAGATTTGTGTACAAATCCTCACACATTATTTTAATTCACAAGTGGAGAGATGGAACTAGATTACAGATTTATTCACCTTCGGGAAAGAGTAGAATATAAAGTGGAGCATGGAGGAATAGTCAATTAAAAGATCCCAGAAAGGGGATGATTTCTCTGGTGTCCCCATTAAGTTGTCTCCATATTGGAAATAATCACATCTCTTGGTGTTATCAGAAACAAAACAACACAACCCTGGAATCCATTGTGAATAAGAGAGCAAGAGGCTTCCATCATGGTTGCTCTCATTCCACTTCAAGAACCTAGTTGTAGCATCACATCTTTATCTGACCATCCTGACTTCTACCTCTCCTGTCATTCACCACAGGAAACTGACACTTAGTTGTCATTGCATCCTTAAGTCTCTTAACCTTGGATATCCACACTTTGTCAATCTGCTCCATCCTGTGATGATTTCTACTCTACCTGTATCGTTAATGTGGTTTATCAAATTACCTACATTCTCTTAGTAGTTGCCTCTTAGTCTCTTCAGCTTTATCTTCTTGATCTTTTGCTCGTGTGTCCTACCAATTTCACATGTCCTAAATCAACACACCCCTCCCTTTCCCTTGAATCCATCTTCAAGCTCCCTACCAAGAGAAACCAAGGGCATGATGATGGACTACTTTACCTGTTATCATTTCCAACTCCACCTAGGTCTGTATTCCTTTATAATCAATTTCCTTGTCTTAGGTCAATTGCTTTTCATATTTCTATAGCACCACCTTACCAAATTTAACATGTATAATAGCTAGTAAAGGAGCTTGCTAAAACACATATTTCTGGGCCACGTTTCAAGAGGGTTCCATAAGTAATTCTTGGGTCGAGTCTAAGTATTTGTAGACAAGAATTTGTGATGAGTTTCCAGGTGATATCAATGATAATGGCCCACAAGTGTTCTAGTCAGCTTTTTCGCTGCTGTGACTAAAAGGATCCAACCCAAACAATTGTAGAGGAGGAAAAGTTTATTTGAGGGCTCATGGTTTCAGAGGTCTTGGTCCATAGAAGGCTGGCTCCATTCCTCAGGGCTGGAGATGAGGCAGAACATTATGGCGGGGAGAGTGTGGCAGAGGGAAGCAGCTCACAAGGTGATCAGGAAGCAGAAAGAAAGAGATCTCCATTCTCCAGATACAAAATATATGCCGCATAGCCACACCCCAGTGAACTGCTTCCTCCAGTCACACCCCACCTGCCTCCAATAACCACTTAATTAGTCCCATCAGGGTTCAATGAACTGATTAGGTTAAGGCTATAACCCAATCATTTCTTCTCCAAACCTTCTTGCATTGTACCACACGTGAGCTTTTGGGGGACACCTCACAAGCCATAATTTTTAGTAGCAAGAATATCAAATTCCTGGCATATAGTAACTTTTCATAAAATAATTGTATTTGAAAGACCTCAATTCTTTCCTTTCCCCACTTCAATAGACCTCTTCTACTTGGCAATAACAAAAACTACTGAAGATATGAACTCTACTATTTTCGTGTCCCCCTCAATTTATGCTTTTACCCATCTCCAACCCTCCCCTTCACATGTGAGAGGATGAACTAGTGACTTGGTTGCTGGGTTCTTCTAAGAATAGATGGGAGACGTGGGAGTTTTCAGATGACTCCCTGGGTCAGGAGATCAGCTGACTTAGGTTGTCATCTGCCCTCCACACTCCAGGAAATGGAGGCAGGAAAGATGAAGGACTACCTGGACAGACCCAGAAGCCTGAACATTTGCCTCTTGACTGTCAGCAGTGGGAATGTACAATCTAAGAGGAATTACTGCAGGAGGAAGGATTCTGGAGCCAGGCTGACCTGAACGTCTTTCAAATTCCATCATTGCTCACTGCCTGGCCTTTGGAAATCAGTTATCTATTTCTACTAAAGAGTGGTTTTACCAAGAATTGCAGGTAGAAATCATTGACCACAGTTTATCAATGCAAGAAATATAACTTCCTTCATTTTGCTCCACTGTTTAAAGCCTCCATCCTACCAGCAGGCAAATGCTCAAGCTTGACCTTTTCAAGGTATCCCTTCTCTAGTCCCAATGCCATTTCTCTCTCTCTCTCTCTCTCTCTCTCTCTCTCTCTCTCTCTCTCTCTCTCTCTCCCTCCCTTCCTTCCTTCCTGAGGGACTCTCAAAGTTCTAAGGTTCCTTTTGAGGATTTCTTATTCTGGTTAGTCAGGATCCCTCCACATTGACATCTGCTGAGATGCCCACTTCCATCCAGCTTTTTGTGGTCAGTTCATGCAGGTGTTTCTGAGTCGTGCCTCATTTCTGAATGTGAGACCTCCTTGAGTTTGCCCCTATCTTTGCATGTCTTTCATGAGTGTCCAAGAGCTAATCTGCCACTCCCTGGTTTTATACGGTCATAAGAAAGTTTGTGGGGTTCTTCAGGAACTTCCTCATTCCTGTCCACTCTCCAGTTAATCACTTCTGTTCTTGCCCCTTCTTGGGACATGAGTACCCGTGCAGGCAGCCTGTGTCCCATTACCCTGGACACACAAAGGTGCCATTTCTGTTCTAGCCCCCTGCTTCCCAGGACTTTGAGAATCAGAGACACACATTTCTTTGCTTACAAGTTAAACTAAAGCTATTTGTTTTTGAAAATTAAAAGTCTAAGCTCTGTAATAAACCATAAGTCTTTTCCTCCTTTTCCTATTAATCTCTATTCTTGGAGTCAATGAATGCCATGCAGGAATAAGTCACTGGGTACAAAGAAGTTGCAGGGAAATGTCAGTTGGTTATTTCAAAACCTCACAATCATATGGATAAAGTGGGATAAATTATTTTTAGACTATGAGGATTAAATGCCATAATGCAGATTAAGCTCCTAGAAGAATTTGATTTAAAATAGAATTAGGTAATCTAAATCCCCCATCCTTAGTTTTTCCTATCTTTCACACCAATTTCTTTTTCTCCATGACTTTTCTTCCTATACTTTTTCTTTAAATCTAGTGGTTATTTAATTCTTATCTACTCATCTTTGAAAACGTTTTTATAACCTTCCCGAACACTCCACAGACTCCTGACACTCATCCTATCAAGGACTGTACCTGTGTTATTCCCCAAATCTGTCCCTCTTCCTGAACTTCCTGTGTTGCTACTAGACAACATTCACAACTTTTCTTAAGACAGATACCTAAGTATCATTCTTGATGTCTTCCTTCCATGTTGTCATCTCCTCCATGGAGTCAGTTCTCAGTTGATGAATATTTCTCCATCTTACCTTCCCATCTTTTCTCACCATTGGCCTAGCCATGTTCCTCAACACAGCATACTTCATATCTTATCCTCTTAACTACTAGTCTCCAATCTTTCTATTTCCAGCTGCCCTCTGGCCATCCACAAGCAATATCCTGTTTCTAAAACTTTGATGTGACTATGTCACCCTCCCATCTTAGATTTTTACACTTAGGTATTTACAATGTAGGAAGTTCTACACTTCCTACAGGTGATGGTATTCAAAGGACTTGGCCATATGACACTAACCTTCCATCCATCTTTCCTCCTTTTCTTCTGTCTTTCACCATTAGTCCTATGAAATGCTCAGCAGTGGTATTATCAAAATATACTTGAGGGCATGAACAACTTTGATGTGACACAAGAATTTTTGTTACAATTTAAAAATAAGAGGTTTAGAATGTATATGTATATGAGCACACTCCTTCAATAATGTCACTTTGAAAGGGGAAAAAAGGAAGGCTGTCAATATCCTAGCCACATCATCCTGGGATTTATTGATAGGATAATGCCTAAAACCTAGGAATTTCAAAGGAGGAGGAAGAGGATAGTGAGAGAAGAAGAAGAAGAAGAAAAATTGAATTAATGAAATGCTGTACCCTTGAAGGTTTAGCTTCTGTATTCTTGCCACATTGCTGGGGGACACTCTTATTGAATTATAATCACATGATTCCACCCTCCTAGGCACAATGCCACTGGGAATGTCCTTTGGCCATCCAAGCCATCATGGTTTCCACCTGACTCAATCATACTTGTTTTTCAAGTTCAAATGTAATGTCAACTTCTCTGTTAAGCTTTCATTGATACTGTCAATCATTTATCCCTTCCCAGAGATATTAATCATTTTCTTTTTTTGTATTTTCACACAACTTCTTAAATGCAGTTTCCAAGTGCTTTGGTACAGTAGATCTGCTATTTGGTATATTATTGTTATCTTATTCTTCCAACACAAAGAGACTTCCTTGAAGACCCCATCTTCTTCTCTTTTTAGCACTCATAGAGGCATGCTGCAATTTCTGTTTGCTTTAATTAAGTGGGGAACCTGAAGGCAAGAAAATTTGGAGCTGTTAAGACAGTCACACACATTGAACATGTATATCTACTTTTCATTTTTAGGTTAACACATAATGGTTGGCCTTTTCAAGATGGTAGAAGCATCTTGACATAAGAATGCTTCCTTCCTCCTGTTGGATCATCTGTCCTAGACTAGAGAGAATTGAGGTCCTTGTACCCCAGGGACTTCTCAGGTGAAAGTTGACTATAAATTCATGGATGTCTTTTTCTTTTTGCCTTCAAAACTTTCAGCACTCAAGGGGACAAACTTACATTTGAAGATCCACTATTCAAACCAAAGCAGGGATGTAGAACAAGTAACAGGGGTATGGAGGGATTAGACACAGAAGATCAAGGAAATCTTGTCTTCCTGCACAGAGAGCTTTAGAACACAGTGGGAAGTATGTTCATGAGAAATGACAGCTGCTTCTTCTCCCAGTGTTGAAGTATATGGTGCAATTTTTGAAGCTAAATACATTTCCCCACCTATCTCCTGCAAAGGCAGAGACAAACACTTCTCATAAGCAAATTCCCTTACTCTAGATAGTTGACCTCGTTGCTTCACTGTAAACCTTTGGTTTCCATTTATGTTCCTCCCAGGGGGAAAAAACATACTCCAGAGATTTTGGAAATCAATTTATTAAGATATTTATTCTGAGGGATTCAACTGAAAGGTTGTTGTGCCATCCCCAAGGTACTTCGGTCCCCAAATATCACCCACAGTCCAGCTGATCTCACCCCAAAATGTGGAAGCTAATTATTGAAGCCACATCCTTCTTGATTTAAGATCATTTAATGGACAGCTAGAAGCTTGCCTCTCACTTTCCACCTGCCACAGTGTCAATCATTTGGAGGAATAAACCATTTTTATGTCAATCAAGAAATCATGGGAAATGTTGTAACCTGTTATGATGCATTACCCTTTGACCACTGTGACTTGAAGCCTCCAATATTAAAGAGCATGTGCCAGAAATAATTAGAAGCAAATCTTAATTGCATTCACATATAAATGAATCACTTAGCAGTGGAGTGTTTATATTGTCTGGGGAAGATGCCTGGGGAGTCCATCTTCCCTGGTACCACCATTAGCAACACTATTAATCAAACATTGTCGGTTGAGATTCAAAGCTATTGCCCTAACACTGCAAATATTTAACTCAATTACTGTTACCCTGTATTAATGTCCTGCCACCAGGGTTAATAAGACCAGTATAGCAAACTGACTAATTTTCAATGCTCCTAGCACCCCTTGGTGAAGGAGATGGATTTTCCAGGAAACAGCCATTGTGGGAAATAGCAATATATAGGGCTGAAGCTGGCCTTACACAGTTTAGTGGTTACAAAAATGTCTCCCCCCACCCCTGGTGAGTTACAGCTCACTGAGGTGTGACACTGAATCACCTTATCTCGCCCAGTAACTGTTCTGTTGTGCCTGGCTCAGGGGCATTCATCTGAGTGACACCAACCTCAAAATCGGAATTTGGGCTCTAAATCTTGAGCGTGTGATATTTTTCTTTATGGGCCAGATTTCAGAGAGTCCAGAAGAAGAGAGAGAATCACCAAAAAACACACCTGGCTTGCACTTATTCACAACCCATCTTAGCCATTGCAACATCTTGTCCTTAGAATGACCTTAAAGAAAGGGAGAGCTAAAGGGAATAGCTACAAAAATGAGAATGGCTGAGAAGTAAATAAAACAACAGGAAGGCAGGCAGGGGCCGCAGTGCCCAGACTGAACCAGAATAAAACAAATTCATTATACTGTAAATTGCTCACACTATATGGGAGTCTATTACGGGGAATGCATGAGAACTGGGAAGGGGACAGTGGATTCCTACTATTATCCAGAGTCCATTGATCACTTTAAAGTCCCCAGGGCCAGAGAAACCTAACTCATGATGGATTGCTCATAGTTGTAGAGGGTGAGTAGAGAATAGGTAAATTAAATCCCCAGATAGCCCTGTCCATTGTACAAAGTCCATTACTGGTCTTTCTTCTGCATTTGGGCTATGAATACTGAGGATAATTTGCCACCTTGAGAGCCCAAGACAGGGCCAGCCAGAAAGTCTAGGGCTTAGTGTATTTCTTTTATCTTCAAAAAGATTTACTTGAATCTTACAGTACTTAACACATAGCCTGGCACAGAGTAAGGACTCAATAAATATCAGGAAATTGGTGGCTATGTTAACACCACCACCATTTAAGTTTCGCTCCTCCACCATAGTGTATAATCCACATTACTAGATAGCTAAGTTTAATAATTCTCACATCACTGTTGCATGCCTTCCATCATTCATTCATTTTATGAATATTGATCCAGAAGTCCCAATGTGCTAGATACTATCAATCAGTGCTCTGGAGTCTGGTAAAAGCTTTGGTATCAGATGAATCTGAGTTTAAATTCTGGCTTTGTGATGTTCAGGAAGTTCCTTAATGTCTCTGAGTTTTGGTTTCTGCTCTGAAAATAAACATAATGATAATACCTACCTCGGGTTATTGTGAGGATTTAAGTTGGTTTGCACAGTGAGATATTTAGCACAAAGAGTTGCAGGTGGTAAGCTCTGTAAATGTAGTGGCCTTAGGTTCCAGCCTAAACCCAGGTACCACTGTGAGCCTCACCCTGGCTTACATTTTCTCTTCCCTTGAGCTCAACTGATATTTGTAATAGGTTCTTTAAGCTTAGTTCTTGACTTTTTTTGTACTTGATTGGTAGACTTTCTTCTTTTGCCTATTACTCTGTGAATCCCTATTTGGGGGATTTTGCCCATGGAAAGACATCATTGTAAAGAAACCAAGGATAGGAGCAAATTAAGAGCTGTAGACTGCATCTAGAGGAGGATCAATGCAGGAAAAGGTTCATCTCCACAAACTTAGAGTGAGTCTTGAAGGAAGATGAATGGAATTCTTGCAGGGGAAACCAGGATGGACTAAGGAAGGTGAGGAATGGTTTAGTAACTGATAGTTGCTCCAAAGAGTGTGGGGCATATTATTGAGTGTGGGAATCTCCCAGGGCCTAGGGGTTCAGTGGGGAAGTTGCTATGAGGATAGTGGTTCACAACACCTGGACTGAGAAATGCGAGGCTGCCAGTGTGAATTACCAGGCACTAAACAGATGTTGGGGACCATCATCAGTGGTTTGCCTTGTATCTTCATCTCTAACCTTTGACTCTTGTTGGTCATAAGCAACTCTGAGCCCATAGAAAAGAATGTCCCATGGTGACTTCACCTCCACACATCCTGAGCCCCTGGGCACATCCAGATGTGCAGTCTCGGGCTGGGATCTGAGAACGTAATTCTAAAGATAAGAAGCAAGAGGTGAGAAGGATGCAGTTATGCCTCTCTGAATCTCAGCGTAACTCCTCATAAAGAGGGTTATTAACAATCTTAAACTCTGAGTGAAGCTTTATGAATATGTGCTTATGGGAATGTTTTTCTAAGAGGGTTATTAGATTTCACTTCTTTATTCCTAAGGAGGACTGGGAATTGTTGTTTCTCTGTTTTGCTCCAAGGATTGATGTGCTGTAGTTCTGTAGTTGATGCTCTCTTGAGATCCACTGGACATTCCCATGGGGTATAAGAAAAGAAGGAGAATACAGGAGAAGGGCCCCATCTCATTTTAGCAATCATTTTTTTAAAAATTTTTATTTGAAATAAAATTTTACTATTTTTTAAAAGTTGGGGGGGGAAATCAGGAAAAATGAAATAAAATAAAGAGTGGAACTACAGCTAGTGTAGCTTCCTCAGGAGCCTGGCATCTTCTAATATGGTGCCCACTGTGCACTTGAGAGCTATGATCTTATCCCTGTGCTGCAACCACATGGCGTATTTCACATTTTTCTTGAGTTTCCCAGTTGAGGACTCCAGTTTTCACTTTCCTGTTGCTATTGTGTCACGCTTATGTAATTTTCACTAGTTTCTGGCACACCCTGGGCTCTTTCCAAGGGTGAGTCTGTTTCTCCACACGAGTTGAATGCCTTAAATCTCCTTAGGTAATACTGTTTCCAATTCATTCCAGTCCCAGATCTCTCCAGGTCTGACTCCTATTTTACAGATGAAATGTCCAGTGGGCCCTTGTGGACTCTGGGTCCTATGACTACTGCACAGATAGAACCCCTTAAAGCTCTACACACATTCATCATACCTTCTGAAACCCAGAGGGCACCAACCTCCAATTACAGCCTGTCACAGTGCACAGCTGCATGCCAATCTCATCACTGTGCAAAAAATGAAAAAATATTCACAAAGATAGGAAATTGGTCAGATGCACCATAGAATATGTATTCGAGGTAACAGTAAGTGGACCATCTCAGTGATAACTTATGAAGACATATTAAATGGTGTATAAATATATTTATGATTATATCCTAAATGAAAAGAAAGTAAAACTCAATTATGCAATAGGTTCCTGAGACATGACAAATTAATAAGCAAGGTATTTCAGCTGTTGCAGATCTTTATGACTCTCTTGCCTATTTCCAATGGGTGCAAGATGGCTACCATAGTCCTCGCCATCAAGTCTATATTCCAGCAAGAACCAAAAGGGAGGAATAAGGAGAAAACTGTAGTATCCAAGTAAGGAAAACAAAAGCTCCCCCCCCAAATCTCACAGTACAACTCTTCTTATGTCCCATTGGTCAATACTATGACACATGAATAGGCCTGGCTGGGAAGTAGATAAGGAGAAAGAGGTTGGGAATGGAGATTGGGTCAGCCAATCAATAGTTACCACAACCAATGTCCTGTGTGGAAACCAAAAAGTTCCTCTAACTTCTGACCTTGATGTAGTCTCCCATAGTAATCAGTGAATTGCATAAGGCCAGGATATAAATAGAAATATCATTCCTTTCTTTCCTCCTCCCTTTCCTTCCATTTTCCCTCCCTCATTGTACTGTAAAACCTAGAATTTTCAAGAGCTGCCATGATGTCATAGAGCCTCACAGGGCCTCAAAGCCATAGCCCTGAGCTTCCCTCCTCTTGGCAGATATGCTCCCACCTGGTGGGAAAGTCTCCACATCTGGCTATTTCCCCATTAGCTGAACCCTGTCTGCTCCTTATCCTGAAAGGCTTCCCCTCCCCGCCACATTCCAACTTCTCCAAACAGCCAATCACATCCTCTCGAGTAAACTAAGGGTCTCCTCACCCTCATCATTGCCTCCCACAGCCTTGCTGGTTCTCTCTTCCCAAGTGACCCCTATGTGATCCGGCATGGCTATGGTGTTCTTTAGACTGAGAGTATATAAGATGAATGAACTGCCATCTACCACATCTGTCTGGTGTCCGTCATCTCAAAATGCTTAGGGGAGAGGATTCCTCCCTCAAAAAATGGGTGAATAGGAAGTAATCAATATTCTCCCATCTCCCTCCATTCCAATACTCCCCTCCAGGTTCTTCTCTAGACACTGGCCTTACAACAGTGAACTAGACACGCCCAGGCCTTGCCCTCAGCTGGCTTGCCATGTAGTCACAGATGCTTGCTTTCCATTGTGTGTTCACTTCTTCAAGTACTGGAATAGAGTGCTGTGAGGCCCCTGCCAGAAGGAACAGGCCTGCAGTGGTGTGTGTGTGAGTGTGTGTATGTATGTATGTGTGAGTGTGTATGTGTGTGTGTATGTGTGATTCCCACATCAGAGAAGTCTGAGGCAAGTAAGGGGGAAAGACCCAAGCAGAGGGATTGGAACGGTGACGGAGGGCATGGGTTGTGAGTCCAGTGTGGCTGAAGCCAAGCGTTGGATGAGCTTGAGGAAACTGTAGAGAAGTGGCAGGACCAAAGAACTGGTTGGGGAAGCTGGAGGGGGAGGCAGAGTCCAAACCATGGAAAGTCTTCTCGGCACAATGCAGAAGTCAGACTTTCATGATTGAGCACTGGAATGTTGCTTTCAACAGGACATAGGTGGGTGTTTGGTTTTACTGACCCCTCTATGGTGGCAGTGTGGAGAACAGGCAAGGAGACAGGGCAACAGAGAAGATGATGGTTAGGAAGTCTGAGGCAGTGGTCTAGGTAGACAAGCACCACATCTTGCAAAAGCAGAAGGGCAAAACTCTGGAGAGAAGTGGGAGGAGCATCTCTGAAGTCCTAGTCCAGTCACTTGGAGGGAGAGAGGCATGCATGAGCTCAAAGTGATTTTACCCTCGGAGTTTTCTGTTTCTGCCATCCTCAAAAAGGTCAGGGAGGCAAAACTCACCTGCTTACTTAGAAGAAGCATTCAATTGCCATGGCACAGACCATGTTCTATGATATGATATTGGGATTTTCTGCGACTCCAATAGAAAATGCAATGGCAGCAGATAATACCAACAGAGACCAACTTTCCCACACAAAGCAAAAGGTGATTGTGCCAAAGATATCAGAGCACACACCCCTTCTGGAGCTTCCCTCCTTGTCTCAAGAGAGCTGCTCAGCTGCAGCTGCACCCAGAATGCGTTCAAGGCAGTAGAAAGAGTAAGCGGGAAAGGCATTGTCAACGTGAATTGTCCCAATGTCAGAAAACAGAGACGGATTATGAAACACTTTGTCCAAAGTCTTCTGATTATTCATCATGGACCTGCTATCATGCATGAGCAGCTAGAATGGCGTATTGGCTTTCTGGACTTTCTAGAAGGAGGCAGAAAGGGAGAAGGGCTTGGAATAGCCATCTAGCAGCCAATCACCTGTGTTTGCCACGAGTGCCTTACAAGCCCAGGTTATATTTGAGCAGGGAGGGAGAAGCTGAGGAAGGAAGGATGTAGCGAAGGTCATCCACAGTCATGAATTTTATGAAAGGTTTGCTGGGAAACTACATTTAAGAAAATATATATGGTGGCTATGATTCCCTCGACAGCACGGCCGAGTGATTTGCTACGTACTTGCTTTTCATGGTCCTCGTTCCAAGTACTGTCACTTGCTTTCATGTCAGACACTTGAGTTGTTTCAAAATCACCAGGCTGGCCCACTATTAAATTACATTCACGTACACACACATACACACACACTCTTTTAGAAGCCCCCAATGGATGGTAAGGTGTGTGCTTGATCTTCTGACGGCTACAGCATCTACTCTATTGATTTGTTTGGGTAAATACACTTCTTTGTAAGACTGGAACTCAAGGGAGATTAAAACCATTCTCTGTTCTAAGATTTGGAGTCTATATTCTATTAAGGTAGTTTTACACTCATAGTATTATTTGATTTTCATAGCAATTCTGCAGATGAGGATTTGCTCACCAGTTTAGGAAATTGACCCAAGTAAATGAAATGAGTTGCTTAAGACCACCCAATAGAGGACAAGGGTTAGCAGAACTACCTGGGTTCAAATCACAGCTCTTTCTATTGCTGGATGACTCAAAAGATTGTTGGGGTAGCAACAAAGTGAGGCCTCTGAGAAATGAAGGAAGCCCAACGTTAATAAGCTTAGTTATAATTGTAGTTTAGGAAGATCTGGTAAGAAGCTGTTCTGTTATTTGCACTAACAAATCATCCAAAATCTTAGTATAAAATATCAACTATTTAATTATGCTCCTGAGTTCTGTGGTTCAGAAACTCAGGTCAGAGGGGATGATGGTATGTCTGCTCTGTGGAGCCTGAGACCTTCACTGGGAAGAGTGAAGTGGTCATGGGTCACTTCATGGCAGGAGGCTGAAGTCTTTTGAAGACTGCCACTCACACATCTGGATCCTTAGGATGACTTCAAGGCTGGCCTCAGGTGGAAACACTGGTTTAACACGCAAGCCTGGCCTCTCTGTGTGGCCTGGGCTTCCTTACAACATGGCTACCTCAGGGTAACTGGACTTTTTACGTGACAGCACAGAGTCCTAAGAGAATGTGTTCTGGGAAGCAAAGCCAAGAGGAGGTGACCCTTTATGGTCTACCTGTGGAAGTCACACAGCATCACTTTCATCTTACTCTGTTGGGTAAGGCAGTCTCAAATCCACCGAGAATCTAGAGGAAGGGATTTCTCTTGAGAGAGGAAGAATGTCAAAGAATTTTCAGCCATATTTAAAACCAATGCAGAGACTAATCTATGTTGATTTCCTTCATTTTGTATGGACATTAGATAGGAGAAATGCATTCTATTTTCCTTATAAAGGTTATTTTTTAATCTCTTAATGTATTTATCTGGCCCTAATACTATCATTTACTAGCTGGGTGACCACAGAAATCATACCTAATTTCTCTGAGTCACAGTTTCCATGTCTTTAAAATGGGGATATTACTGATATCCCATGGAAGCATTCTGTGATAAGGACATGAGGTAGTATATGCAGAGGGCTGAGCAAGCACCTACTCAACAGTTAGCACATATATATCTGTCACTTACTATGTGCCAGGCTCTGCTGTAAGCATTTCACAAAAATTACCTCATTTAATCCCCATTCACCCCATGACACAGATACTGCTATTATCCCATTTTAGTGATTAAAAAAACCCAAATCAGAGAAGGTGGTGATTTATTCATGGTCACAGTTCCTGTGAGTGGCAGGCCAGGACTTGAACTGAGCGATACAGCAACAGAGTCTGCATTCTCAACCACTCTGTCGTGATTCCTTTTAGTAGACAGCACAGATGTGGATGAAAACATTTATAAACAATGTCTTGAAAATCCACAGGTGGCAGCATGAGCCCAGGATTTGGGGTTTGCAAAGCCTCTGCTCATCTAGACCAGAGGTCCACAAACCATGAGTGTGGTCCAAATCTAGCCTCTCATATTCATTGTGTATTATCCATGGCTGCTCTCATGCTATCAGAGCAGAGCTGAATCATTGTGAGAAGTCTTCTGGCTTGCAAGGATGAAAACATTTTCTATTTGGCCCTTTACAGTAAAAGTATGCCAAGTCCTGTTCTAGACTTTACCCACAACGACCCTTTTCTCTGGATTTCTTGGAATTGCAAATATGTTCTGATTAAAACCTTTGTGTGACAAGAGCTTACTGTGTTCCTGATATATGGCAGTCACAGTCCCAAGAGTACCTGGTAAGGAAGACCCACATGGTCTTTGCTTTCATGGAGTTATGTTCTGGTTCAAGGAAATAAAACAATAAACCAAACCCAAAATGACTGTAGATTGCAATGATGGCTCTGAAGGAAATAAAGAAGATAACAAGTCACTGAGGTTAGAAAGTATATTTCTTCTAAATAAAAGGCATTTTAGTTGGGAATTCTAATGTTCCAAGTAAAAGCCTTCTGATAAGAATGTATGTGAGGAGGGGAAAGTATGAAATTGTTGTTTGAGAGAGAGAGAGAGAGAGAGAGAGAGAGAGAGAGAGAGAGAGAGAGGGGGAGGGATAGAGGTGGGAGGGAGGGAGAGAGAGAGAGAGCTTTCTAGGAAGTGTGGCAGGAGTGCCGGGTACTGTGGGTGACCATGTGGGATGCAGTGGTGAGAAAGTGAAGCTGGCCAGCCAGACTGCATGATTTTTCTCCTCTGCAATGTGATGCTACTTAGAAAATGGATAGTGAGTTCAACAAAAGTTTTTAGAGGATAGCAATAAGTAGAAACCATGTCAGAGGTAAAAGGATACATTTAGCCTGGAGATGGATTGTTTGGTGCTCTCATTGCATTAAAACTGTGCACTTGAATGCTTTAAGATGGTGCATAAGCAATTTAGTTCATCTGATGTGAACAAGTTCTTGCTGTCCCCTATCTGGTAGAGCATTCATTTAGTTTCCTTCCTGACCCTGTAAGCATTGGAGATTGCAAGCATTGACTGGATGGGTTCTTACCTGCCTGATAAGAGAATGGAAGGACAGAGAAATCAAGGATTATGAATGAATGGTAAGATTAATTGAACTGTTGTTATGATGAGGTCAGATGAGAACTAAGGAACTGTTCAAGCAGGAGCTGGAAACAGAGGCAAGGGCTTTTCATAATGGTGAAATCAAGATTCTGAAGGAATGGGCTGTTTGCAGATGGAAAAGTTATGACACTAGGAGTGGGTAGCTGAGGCAGAGAGCAGGTAAACATTTTCTACATTATATCCGAAATATGAATATAACATGAAATTTACACACACTCACCCACACACACACACATAAGCTTTGAAGTGACTTGATGAATTAATCTACATTCAAATTTAAGAAAATTTCTCCACATAATGAAGATGTACTTTTAAAAGACTTTCTAGCTATGTGAGGCAAAGAGTTATTAGGAAATTGGCCAAAAGCAATCAGTCAAGGGCAAGCCTGGGCTAGAAGACCTAGAAGACAGGGTTCTTTTTTCTTTCTTTTTTTTCTTTTACAAAACAACTCTTTTTTCTCTATGTCTATATTTAGGTGTACTAAAAAAACTCATCCTCAGCATGAATAGAATAGAAAATGCCCGAATTTCAAAGTAATTGCAATTAAAAAAAATCAAATCCCAGTGAGCAATCTTTCACACTCCCACTAGGAAGCTGGAAGTTCAGCTGGCAGTTGAAACAAACTGAAGGGGGGTGGCCTTGCTGGATGGCTTCAGTAGTAGGCCCTGGTTTCAGTTCCCAGTACCACAAGAGGTAAATAAATAAGTAAAAAATAAAAGACACTCATTATATAAGCAATTGTTAGATCTTACAGAGTACTACGAAAACTGGCAAGGTGATAGGAAAGGTCAAATAAGAAAACATGAGATGAAGGACATTTAATAAGGTACAAGTAGGAAAGTGACCATCAGAACAATTGTTCTTTATACTTTCTTAGTATTAAGAAAAAAAAAAAAAAGATTAGTCTCTGTGTCCTCAATTCTGTACCATTGGTCCACCAGTCTGTTTTGGTGCCAATACCATGCTGTTTTTGTTACTATTGCTCTATAGTATAATTTAAAGTCCGGTATGGTGATGCCCCCTGCTTCACTTTTCTTGCTCAGGATTGCTTTGGCTATTCTGGGTCTCTTATTTCTCCAGATGAATTTCATGACTGCTTTTTCCATTTCTTTGAAGAATGACATTGGGATTTTGATTGGAATTGCATTAAATCTGTATAATGCTTTTGGTAGTATGGACATTTTGACAATATTGATTCTACCTATCCAAGAGCAAGGTAGGTCTTTCCATCTTCTGAGTTCTTCTATGATTTTTCTTTAGTGTTCTATAATTTTCCTTAAAGAGGTCTTTCACCTCTTTCGTTAAGTTGATTCCCAGGTATTTTATTTTTTTTATGCTATTGTAAATGGGGTAGTTTTCATCATTTCCCTTTCAGAGGCTTTGTCCCTGATGTACAAAAATGCCTTTGACTTATGGGTATTGATTTTGTATCCTGCTACTTTGCCAAATTCATTTACTAGTTGTAAAAGTTTTCTGGTAGAGTTTTTTGGGTCTTCTAGGTATATTATGTCATCAGCAAATAGTGCTAATTTGAGCTCTTCTTTTCCTATCTGGATCCCTTTAATTTCTTTCGTCTGTCTAATTGCTCTGGCCAGAGTTTCCAGTACTATGTTAAATAGCAGTGGTGAAAGGGGGCATCCCTGTCTTGTTCCAGTTTTTAGAGGGAATGCTTTCAATTTTTTCTCCATTTAAGATAATGTTAGCTTGAGGTTTTGCATAGATAGCTTTTAAAATGTTGAGATATGTTCCTGATATTCCTAGTTTTTCCAGTGTTTTGAACATAAAGGGGTGCTGTATTTTGTCAAATGCTTTTTTCTGCAACTATTGAGATAATCATATGATTTTTATCTTTAAGTCTATTGATGTGATGTATTATGTTTGTTGATTTCCAAATGTTGAACCAGCCTTGCATCCCTGGAATAAACCCCACTTGATCGTGGTGCACTATCTTTTTGATGTTTTTGTATCCAATTTGCCAGAATTTTGTTGAGAATTTTTGCATCTATGTTCATTGAGACTAATACATATAATTTCAGCTATCTTATATTAGACAAAGGCGCCAAAAATGTACATTGGAGAAAGGATAGCCTCTTCAACAAATGGTGCTGGGAAAACTGGAAATCCATATGCAACAAAATGAAATTAAACCCTTGTCTCTCACCATGCACAAAACTCAATTCAAAGTGGATCAAGGACCTAGGAATTAGACCAGAGACAATACGCCTAATAGAAGAAAAAGTAAGCTCCAATTTCCAACATGTTGGATTAGGTCCCAAGTTCCTTAATAAGAATCCTGTAGCGCAAGAACTATTACCAAGAATTAATGAATGGGATAGATTTAAACTAAAAAGCTTCTTCTCAGCAAAAGAAACAATCAGTGAGGTGAATAGAGAGCCAACTAATTGGGAACAAATATTTAATACACGCACATCAGATAGAGCACTAATTTCTAGAATATATAAAGAACTAAAAAAACTTAACACCAGAAAAGCAAATAACCAAATCAATAAATGGGCTAAGGAATTGAAAGGACACTTCTCAGAAGAAGATACACATTTAATCAACAAATACATGAAAAAATGCTCAACATCGCTAGCAATTAGAGAAATGCAAATCAAAACTACTCTAAGATTTCATTTCACTCCAGTCAGAATGGCAGCTATCAAGAACACAAACAACAATAATGTTGGAGAGGATGTGGGGAAAAAGGCACACTCATACATTGCTGGTGGGACTGCAAAATGGTGCATCCGCTATGGAAAGCAGTATGGAGATTTCTTGGGAAAATGGGAATGGAAGCACCCTATGACCCAGCCATCCCACTCCTGGGTCTATACCCAAAAGACTTAAAAACAGCATATTACAGTGACACAGCCACTTCAATGTTTATAGCAGCACAATTCACAATAGGTAGGTTGTGGAACCAACCTAGATGTCCCTCAGTAGATGAGTGGATAAAGAAAATGTGTGGTATATATACAAAATGGAATTTTACTCAGCAATAAGAGAGAATAAAATAATAGCATTTGCAGGTAAATGGATGAAGTTGGAGAATATAATGCTAAGTGAAATTAGTCAATCTCAAAAATCCAAATACCGAATGTTTTCTCTGATATAAGGAGGCTAGTTCACAGTGTTGTTGGAAGGGTGTACATAGGATCAGAGGAACACTAGAATGGCCAACGGAAAGGGAGGGGAAGGGCGGGAGCAAGGGGGGAGGGGGAGGAAGGAAAAAAAATTGGTGGTTGAATGAGATGGATATCATTATCCTAAATGCATGATTGAAGATCTGAATGGTACTTATATAATTTGTATACAAGCAGTTGTATGCAAAAAGATACTATACTTGTGCATTATGAATAAGTAAACAAATAATTTAAAAAAAACAGCAAAAAATCACAGAAAAACAAAATAAAATATTTAAAAAGACACATCAGGTAAAGAAATATGGCAACTAGAAACAAGAAATTATAAAACATTATGTCAGGGTTGGAACTAAGCATACAGTTACATTGGCAAATTAGAATTACTTAATTTCATTACTTAATTTTTATTACTTTTAATTCATTACTTAATGAAATGAAAATATTGTAAATTTGCACAAAATAAGACCCAAGGATATGTCACATACAAGAGTCATTCTTAAAATTATTTAAAAAGTGTTTTTTTTTTGTTTTTGTTTTCTTTTAAATAGGCTTGAGTGGCCAAAGGCACACTAGGCAATTCAAGTAATTGGAATTAAAAAGTAAATAAAAAGAAAACATGGTTATAACAAAGAAGAATTTATCCCCTCCAAAAAAATTATTAAAAGAAGGGAAATTTTAAGGGCTAAATTCCACAATTCACAGTAAAGTTATGCTCTAAATAATAAGCACAGCAAGCACCTTTATGAAGCAAAATTCATAAAAGATACAAGGATATACTCTAATAGCTGTATATTTTAACATTCAGTCTCAGTACAAGAACTATCAAGTGGACAAAAAAAGAATGCAGAAGAATATTGAAGACCTAAAACACATAGTAAGCAATGTAGATCTTACATTGTTTACATATTAAATTTTCCATCCTATTATGGGATGAATTGTGTCTCCCAAAAAGATACGGTAAAATCTTAACCCCCAAGAATGCGACCTTATTTGTAAATAGGATTGTTACAGACATAATTAATTTGGATCAGATTATACTGGAGTAGGGTAAGTGCTTAATGACTGATCATTTGTGATTAGTGTGACACAGACAGACATGCAAGAGAAGATGGCCAGGTGATGACTGAGAGTGATGCTGGGGTGATCCATCTACCAGCCCAGGGACAATAAAGAGCGTTAGCAAACACCAGAGGCTGGAAGAGTCAAGGAAGGACTCTCTCCCACAGGGTTCAGACAGAGCATGGCCTTACCAACACCTTGATCTCCACCTTCAACTGCTGCAGCAGTGAGACAATTCTATTGTTTTAAGCCACCCAGTTTGTAGTATTTTATTACCTGAGCCCAAGGAAATTAATACACACCTGTAATAAAGAGTACATTTTTTAAAAGCTCATGGAACACACCCACACACCCTACAAAGTAAACATCACTGAGTTCCACAAATTAGCAGTATTACAGATAATAATCTCTGATCTGAATATATTTGAATGATAAAATGTTCACAAAATAAATCCCCCAGAAAAGAAAAGAAATCAAACACCTTTTGATTTGATATTGGTATTTTACCTATTGATAAAATGCCAACAAAAACAAAAAGAAACCAGTATAAATAAATTACCTGAAAGATTAAAAAAATTATTTATAAAACTCTTGGTTGAAAGAGAAATTGAATACAAATGAATTTAAGTTCAAGCTCAAAAATAAAATTAGAAAAGCAAAAAAGTAAGCAAAAATAATTTATAAAGAAAGAACTATTAGAAAGAAAGAAAGTCCTAGCACTTGGGAGGCTGAGGCAGGAGGATTGCGAGTTCAAACCCAGCCTCAGCAATGGTGAGGCACTTAGTAACTCAGTTAGACCCTGTCTCTAATAAAATACAAAAAAGGGCTGGGGATGTGCCCAGTGGTCGAGTGCCCCTGAGTTTAATTCCCAGTACCCTCCCAAAAAAAGTTTATTTGTATCAAAGATCTGTATCTAAAGAGTTTCTATATTATGCTATTTTTCTCATAAGAGAAAATGACAAAATATACATGTAAAGCACAGGAATCATAGGAAGAACAAACCAGAAATTGGTTTATAACTTAGAGAATAAATCAAGAACTCACTAATCTATACTACTACAAATAATTAATTGAATAAAAATGGGGGAGAAGGAAATGCTCTGACTTTTAGTTATATTCTAAGAAATAAACATAGAAAAAATGATAGAAATAGAAAACCACCACGGTAATGCTCATTTTAGGTATGTATCATGAAAGAATGCAAAACTGGGAATTGCTAGAAAAGTGTGATGACAAACAAGATTTTTCTACAGTCTCAAAGTAACTTCTTAGAAGATAAGAAGGGGGGAAAAGAAGAGATAACTGGCACTATCACCCAAATAAAGTAACCAGAGTTCACATCACTAGTCAGGAGACACATTTGCCAATAAGAATTGGTAAGGAAGATTTTAAGATTCTGAATTATGCACTGAGAAGGATACATCATTGTCATTGTATTGCTGACCAAAATGCATATCAACTTAATCATAAGAAAATACCCAACAAATCCAATGGAGGGACATTCTACAAAATAACTGGCCAGTACTCTTTAAACATGACAAGTCATGAAAAACAGACAGGAACTGTTGCAGATCAATGGGTATTATTAACAAGACAAAACTATTTAACGTGCTGTATTGGATTGACCCTGGTTCAGAAAATGGATATGAGTGGGCCAATTGACGAAATTTTCATAAGATCTATAGTCTAGATGATATTATTGTATCAACACTAATAACTTGAGTTTGATCTTTATGTGGTTGATGTTAGTGGGATCTGGGTGAAATTCATTCAGGAATTCTTTGTACTGTTTTTGCAATATTCTTGTAAGTTTGAAATTACTTCAAAATGAAAAGTCAAAAAACCAGACAAATCTAATAATCTAATTTCTTTCTCATGTTCAGTGATATATGCTTAGGTGATGTGTATGATAGCATTTTTCCTTCTTCCCTATGGAATTATACAAAATACTGACAGATCTCACCACTTGTTCCTGCAAAGGTTTTTTTTTTTTCTTCTTCTTCTTTTTTTTTTTTTTGTACTGGGTATTGAACTCAGGGGCACTTGACCACTGGGCCACATCCCCAGCCCTTTTTTGTATTTTATTTAGAGACAGGGTCTCACTGAGTTGCTAAGTGTCTCGCCATTGCTGAGGCTGGGTTTGAACTCTCAGTCCTTCTGCCTCAGCCTCCCAAATGCTGGGATTACAGGCGTGCGTCACCACAGCTGGCTTTATTTATTTATTTTTTTAAATGTGTAGCAGTTAGGAAAAATAAAGTTATCAGCTTTTCAAGCTGAACATATGCATTTTATCTTCTATCCAGGATAATTATTGGCCATTCACTGAGTTTTCCAATTTAACAATGAAATAAATATTTTTCTTAACTAGAAGATTTTCTTTCTTTCTTTCTTTTTTTATTGGTACCAGGGATTGAACTCAGGGGACTCAACCACTGGGCCCCAGCCCCAGCCCTTTTTTGTATTTTATTAGAGACAGGGTCTCACTGAGTTGCTAAGTGCCTTGCTATTGCTGAGGCTGGCTTTGAACTCGCAATCCTCCTGCCTCAGCCTCCCAAGTGTTGGGATTTTCAAATAGTAAACTCATTGTTATCCATTAGCCAGGGAAAAAAAAGTTAGAAAGGGTACAAGACATTATGAAAATTTTTTTCTAAGTTGTTGGGATTTTGTTTGTTTGTTTGTTTTTGTTTTGTTGTTGTTCAACAATGCAAATGCATAGTTTTCTTCACCTGGGAGATACCTGTGGACTCCTTTACCTGAATCAACAGAAGGACCAGAATTAACCAAAAGTATATGCTCAGCAAATGTTTCTTCTTAGACACAGGCCATCGCTGTTGTTCCAAGGGTTGAACCAATGTGGGTTCATGGGCCAGACTGGAAATTCCAAAATGTGTTTAAAGAAAATCTCCTCTTTATGCAATGCCTGGGCCCTTCTGAGCATTCACTTTGCTCCTCCTAAAAAACGATCTACACTAGCTCTTGCTAGGCCATCACCATAGCTGGATCAATAGTTGTGCTGCATATAAAGTTATGTCTTACAGGATGTCAATATTAACCTTTCAAGTGTGCATCCTTCATGATTTATCCGTCAATAGCACTCCTAAATATGTTTTATATGCTGCAAGCACTTATTTTGACCAGGCAGGGAAACTGACATTTCAAAACTAACCACCTTCCATCAACACACTTTATCTTCTGGAATCAGGGTGACATCTCACCTACTGGGTTGGAACTGAACAGTCCAGTACTTACCCCATAGAGCTATAAGGCAGATCCACTAAAACCTCCTCAAGAAAAAATAATTTTTAGCCTACCACAGCACCTAAGAGTGCTTGAATCCCATGTAAATAAATGCTCAATAAACACTTGCAAGTTGACTTCACCATGAATCTAAATGTTACCGATTTTATCATCAATTATTTGTTTTTTTTTTTAAACAGTTATCACTTTTCAATAACTGGCTACATGGAAGATACTGCCTAACAGCTTCCCAATTTTATGTAATTTCATTTAATTTTCAGACAAATCTATAAAGGAAGATAATAGATAAAATCTATTAGTAGTCCCTTCTAATAGATTTAAAAAAAAATAGGTAATTACTTCTCCAAAGTGACATGGTTGGTATGAATTTGAGAGCCAGTCATTGCAACCATGCATGATATGAATGTGGTAGGCAATTATCACATGATGTGCATCAGCACCACCTATGAATTAATAGAACTTGGACCTTAGGAGATTGCCTAGGTGTTTCAAGTCCTTCAGTTACAAACATTATTTACTATTAATTCAACTATTCAAATAACCCAGTTATCTGAGGACATTTGGTGCCAGGTTATAAGATAACATTGGAAATTTTGCCTGAGTCACCATGATGCCTATGTTAGTTTCTTATTGCTATGCTACAAATTGCTGCATATTTTGTGACTTAAAACAAAAGATCAGAAATCCATCATCAGTCTCAGTGGACAGAAGTCAAGGTATTCTCAGGGCTGGTTTCTTTGAAGCCCCAGGAGAATATGTTTGCTTGTCTTTTTCAGTTTCTAGAGGTTACCAGTATTCCTCAGCTCATGTTCCCTTCCACACATCACTCCAACCTCTTGCAGATCTGCTGCTCCTGCCTCCTGGTATAGATCCTGATGATTACACTGGGCCTGCCCAGAAAACTCAGGACCATCTCCCCATGTCAAGGTCCTTGACTTAATCACTTTGGCCAACTCCCTCTTACCATGGTAGGTAACATGTTAAAAATGCTTAAGATGTAGACATATTTGCAGGACTGTTATTCAGCCCACCACAGTAGCACAGAGATAAAATTTCAAGGTGAATTGATACACACACATACACACCAAAATGCAAATTTTCAAATCAAAGAACTGAGTTGGATTTCATGACTCTTGAAACCCCTCAAGAACTCTGAGGGCATAAAACAGTCAACAGTAGATTTTGAGAGCAGTGTTTGTTTGGTGTAAGCCAGGCTGAGTCTTTCCCCAGGGAAAAGGAGAGGAACCTATTGCTCCACTCTGTGTCTTTCAGGAATCAGGTTATTCGGGTCTGATACCCGTCCCTGGGTGTTTGATCACTGTTGGGCCTTTGTCTGTGGAATCTTAACAAAGAGCTCTGGCTGCTGGCTTGAGCAGCAGGACCAGGGGAAAGAAGGGATCTGCCTTTAAGAATAACCCTAAAACCAAAGTATCCCCTCTAGGAGAAAAAGAATGTCTTTGGCCATAGAAAAGGTCTATCATTGAGTACAACCTGGTAGGGTTAGAGGACCCAAAGAGAGAGTTCTGTGAGGAACAGTTCTTCAAAAACTCAGGCCTAGAAGAAGACAAGCACTTCTTACCACATGGTATTATATTCAGAAGAACAAAAGGGAATACAGAACAGAACCACCCATAGGAGCACTCATGTGCTTAAACTTTAATGGAACTCACACCATGCCATCTTGCAATGGTATTCTTCCAACAATAACTTCTATGGTCTCTTTTTCCTCTTCCTGCTTCCACCTGGGGTGGAGCTAATGAGTAGAGGGGGAGGTGAGCAGGAAAGAGTGAGTAGGTCAAATCCAACTGCCTTCCCAATGGATTTTCTGGCTTCTGGCTACCCAGGTGGGACAGGGCATATTTAATTATCTATTTGAGACTGCATTTGACACCTAAAGTGACCTTGCATTTTTCTATGACCTAAGAGTTAGTAGAGGAGCCTATTGCTGTTTTACCTAGTACCAGAGGAAATTCTGCCCCATCAAATAAATTTTTTAAAAGGGGAGTTCATTTTGTGTGGGGAGTAAGGAAGAGCACACAAAGGGAAAGAATTCAATCCTGGGCAGGAGGCTGAAAAACTAGTGCAAAGGTTGGAACAAAGGTGGGCAAAGGAACACTGGATCAGGACAGAAAAAACAGCAGGGCTCTGGGAAGAACAATTGGTTAGGTGGAGGGAGGAAGTGGGAGCTGTAGCAGACAACCAGCTTCTTTTCAGGATAGTTGCTGAATCTGGGGATTGTGCAGGGTAGTTTACTAAAAGCCAAGTGACAAGTCATTGCAAAAGAAGAGGAGAGTTGTTGTCGATCTTGGAAAAGAAAGATCAGAATTCAGGATAAGCCAAGGGGCAGGGCCTTGACTCTTTGTTGACAACCATGGAGCCCCAGGAGTAAACCTGGGACTGTGTCTTACCAGGGCTTCAACTAGTCCTACATTTGAGAAGATCTTTCTCTCTATCTGCCCCAGGGGTGGGGGAAGGGAAGGAATCATTCTGCTGAAAAACTTAGTATAAGATTGCATCTCTACATTATTATTATATATTTATGAGATAAATAAATTGTTAGAATTAATGGACATATAAAAAGATGCTCATCAGAGAGATGCAGAGTGAAAATATCACAAAATATTATGATACACCCATGTGAATGGCTAATCTGAAAACAACTTGCAATAACAGGTATTGAAGAGAATGAAGAACAACTGTAGTGTATCTGGTTTCCCTGAAATGCTGTAGTTGATGGGATAGTTGGGTTATGAGTGCATAGGACTTCAGGACTTCCAGAGTAGGTTTTATGGAGATGAGAACAGAATATTTGGAAAACCATTTGGAATTATCCACTACTAACCCAGTATTTCTATTCTTTGAGAAATACCCAATAGAAATGAAAGCTTGTATCAAAATTTATTACATGAATAATCACAGTAGCTATATTGATAGCACCACCAAAGTAGAAGCAACCTCTGGGTCCATGGGAGTGGAATAGTAAAGAATGTGCAGCAAATTCAGAAGTGGAATAATAAACATGTTGGGGAAAAAAAAACAGAACTACTGATACGTAGAACATGGATGAGTGAAATTAAACACACACAATAGAATACATAAAATGCTATTTCATCTATATGAAATTTCAAAGCTGAAAAACTATAGAGATGAAAAAATCAAAACAGTGGCTCTAAGGGGCTAATGACTTAGAGGGAATGTAAGCAAGAAATACTCCATCTAATCAAAGATGTAGTTATACAGTCATATATTTGTAATAATTCCTCAAATTGTAGACTTAAGATTTTTATATTTTGTTGTATGTGTTATACTTCAATTTAAAAAAATACTGGCCATATAAAATGACAGGACTACATAACAAAACACAAAGAGAAAAATAATATGGAAAGTAGAAACACGCCAATCGTTTTTAAAAGGCTTTATGATAAATGTGATTAATTTATTCAGGGCAGTAGAGATAAAGATGGGAAAATAAATTTAAAGAGAATTTCACTAGAGAACCAAAATATATAAAAATTTAAGTAGAAGTCATATAGTTTGAAAAATGCAATATCTGAATTTAGCTCTTAGCTACTATGAAGGAATTGATACTTAACTAAGCTTCCCATTAATAATAAATATAAAAACACAAAAGGAGAGCAGTTTATAAGACATGAAACCATAGTGGGTATAGGACTGTGATCCTTGCAGGAGAGAAATTGAAGTATGACCTTCTGATTATCCCAAATCCCTGCTCAGGACAATTTCAGATCATGGTACAGCAAATTAAAGTCAAAGCAGTGTTTAGCAGTCATGCTGAAGGGAAAGAATAGAAGCCAGAGTTTGGGGAATTGGAGAACCTGGAATCTGATGATGGAAATGAAAAAGGAGGAAGCTGTGCAGACAAAAGAAGTCTCAGAAGCAGTCGTGGGGATTCTCTGGGAGTCTGTAATATAGGCTGGGCTCTATTTCACAGGACAAGATCACTTGAAGATTTCCAAAGGGCAGGATCTTTTGAGAGAAGCACAGAGCAGGGTCAAACAATGCTAGGAAACAATGGGGGTCTTGCTGGCTGTAATGGAGAGTTCTCAGTGACATGCTAGGCATCTGGATGAGATACTAGAAAGAATAAGGACCCATTCCAGAAAGATTGTTCTACAACCTTCTTAAGAAAGTCAAAAACCAAGACCTGACAAAATTCATAAAGGACACAGTTTAGAACAACAAAACAACTTCAGAAATAGTTAAGAATGTTTACAGGTCTGGTCTAAACATGGAATAAAACCAATCCTACACAAAATCAAGATCAATCCATAATTGAACTCTTACTTGAACAAAAATAAACTATTTTCAGAGGAATAAAAGTCTGGAGTTTCTAAAATGTAACTTCAACAATACCTAGTAGATATTGAACTACCTATAATACATGAAAATAAATAAGAAAAAAACCATAATCAAGGAAGAAGAAGTAGTCAATAGAAGCAAACCAGTTTGGCCCAAATGTTAGATTTAGCAGATGAAAACTGCAAAGTATCTATTAAAAATATTAGAAGAACTAAAGGATGTTCAAGAACATACTCAGAGAACATGTTAAAGGAACTAAAGGAAAATATAGTCTTAATAGGTGGATACATAAGAAGCCTATTCAGAGAAATGGAAACTATGAAAATAGAAATTCTAAAAAAATGCATAAATGGAAAAAAATGATGTGCTTATCAGTGAATTGATGAAGACAGAAAAACAAGACAAAGCAAATAGACAAATAAAATATCCAAACTTAGAAAAAAGAGATAGGGAACATAGAACAGTATATATGGTAGATGTGGGGAAAATATTAAACAGCCCAAAATAAATGTGACAGGAATTTCAGAGGTAGAAGACACAGTGATAATGAAACAGAAAAATGCTTTGAAGAGTTAATAGTCAAGATTTCCCAAAATTTATAAACAACATTGTATTTGGGGATTCAAGAAGCTCAAAAATCCTAAGGCAGAATGAAACACACACACACACACACACGCACACACACCATATCTAAGCGCAATAGAGTGAGACGGACAAAATCCAAGATTTTCAAGAGAAAATGTTGAAAGCAAATAGGAAAAAAAACACATAGTTTATACAGGAAGAAAATAATATTAATTTCAATGAAGACTGACAGTAGAATAACAACTTTAATCAAAAATATATATCCATCCAAAGTATCTTTCAGGCTGGTGGCACATACCTGTAATCCCAGCAGCTCTGGAGGCTGAGGCAGGAGGATCGCTAGTTCAAAGCAAACCTCAGCAAAAATGAGGCCCTAAGCAACTCAGTGAGACCCTGTCTCTAAATAAAATACAAAATAGGGCTGGGGATGTGGCTCAGTGGTCAAGTGTCCCTGAGTGCAATCCCCACTAGCCAAAAAAAAAAAAAAAAAAAAAAAAAACCCTGCAAAAAAAAAAAAAAAAAAAGATTATTTAAAAAACAAACCCTGAGTTTTTCAACAACACTTCTTTAAGAATTGCTAAATGATGTGCTATAGACTAAAGAAAAATGATACCAGACTGAATCTCAAATCTGCATGTATCTATAGGAAATAACTGTTTTTTATTTAAAACAAATAGTACAAGATATTTATCTATTGCAGTGTTATCTGTTAAAGCATTATGTTGGAAACATGCTAAATGTCCAATAATTTTATCATTTAATTTTATTGTGCATTTATTAAAGAAAAATCTATAAATATATTAGAAATTAAGTTGAAGATCTATATAACATAAGAAAATGGTCATGATACCTAAATATTTTTCTGTAAAAAAAAAAAAAAAAAAAAAAAAAAAAAAAAAAAAAAAACATTTCTTAGGTCAAACTCAGAAGGCTAGGGTCATATGTTTTCTTTCATATGCAGAAGCTGGAGAGGAAAAGGGAAAACAAAGGTGGGGGTGGATCTCTTGAAAATCAAAAGGAGATCAATAGAGGAAAGGGACCCTGGGGTGGGAGGTGACAAGGGAGAGGGGGTAAATGTTGGGAAATGATATTTGTCAAATTATATTGTTATATTGTGTACATGTACAAATATGTAACAATAAATCCCATTAATGTGTACAACTAACTATAGTGCACCAATAAAAAATGTGGGGGAAAACCCCCAACCATTTCTGATTATTTCTGAGAAAATTGTGTAAAATCTTGGACCATGATTGTATTTTGATGTTCTTGGTGTAGTTGGATCCATATAAATTTATATTTTTTACATTTTCTGCTCTTATATTTAGTCATTTGTATTTACATTCATAATTTTATGTTTAACTTTATATCCTGAATATTGCCAAAGCCACACTGGTTTTCTTCTGATAATATTTTCCTGGTTTACTTTTCTTCCAAATTGTCATATTTGACTTTTCTGCATCAATTTTCATGGTCTTAGCTTATAATTGAATTAGTTTACTTTTTCCATTCAGTTATCCCCTCTTTTTAAAATAAACATATTACATCCGTGTAATAAAAGATAAAACAAAATACAAGCATACATCAAAGAAAGTGAAATGTAGGAGCAAATAAAGTTAGAAGCAGGTGAGATAAACCTAAAGAAGTGAAAATTAACACAATAAACTGAAAAGCTTTTTTAAAAAAATCAATAAAATATAGATCAGAAGAAAAGAAATAAAATAAACAATATTAATAATGAAAAAGAAAAGTGAAACATAGACACTAACGAAATAAAAAATATTTAAAATGTTATGAATAGCTATGATGATAAATTTGAAAAAAACTATACAAAATGGACAATGGTCTAAAACATTACTCATTTCTACAATTGTCTTAGGAAAACTTAAAGACCTGGATAAATGATAACTATTTCAAATTAATCAATTTTTAACATTTCTTTTCCTCAAATCACAAAACAGGATTTTATTGGAAAGTTTGTTATCCTTTAAGAAACCCATATATTATAAATTGTTTCAGATAATAAATGATGGAAAACTTTCCAGCTCCATTTCTTAATTCAATACAACTCTGATAATATATTCAGATAAGGATAAGACAAGAAAATAATATTATAGATCATTGTACTCACAAACAGATGCAAGAATCTTCTATATAATATTATTAATTGAAGGCCATAACAATATTGAATATACAATTTTTATATTAAATTTATAATATGTATAGGTATATAGAAATTCTAGACATATTGTTGTATATGGTTTCCATGCTTACTTACTTGTAAAAGCTATGTAAATGTAATTCACTATTTTAAAAATTCTATTCATTCCACCATATTCTCATTGAATATATTAAATAAGTATTATATTTAGATATTAAATATTCAATATATATACTTACACACATATATTAAATAACATCTATTAATATGTTAAATATTAAATATTTGGACTAATACACACATACACACACACACACACACACATATAAATCCAGCAAGGATTGTTCAGTATGAGAAAAATCAATCTACATAAACCATAAAATTAGAAAAGTTGGGGAAAGGGAGTGTGCTGATTTATTTTTATTTTTATTTTTTTCATGATAGTTTCAATGAGCATAGAAAAGGAATTTAATGAGATATAATACTCATTATGGAGTTTACAGAAGACAAAGATCTTATTGACATATAAAATAAAGGAACTCTTTCCTAACATATAAACAAAATTTCTCAAAATCTTCTCAAAACAACATGATAGGGTGAAACTTTAATGTCTAGATGCAAACTGAGAATTTCTGCTCACTTCTATTTAATATTTTATCAGAATTACTAACCATTGCAGTAAGAGAAGAAAAAGTATAAATATGGAAAAATAAGGGGTCAGATTTCTTGAAAGAACATTATTTGTACATTTAAAAATCCAAAAAATATTTCAAAGTATTAGAACTAGTAAAATCATTAGATCAGCATAAAAAAAGTTTGTAAAATTTCTATATGCTAGCAATAACCCACTCAAAACCACAATTTTCAACAGAAATAAAGGTTTTAAACTATCATGGATAAAATAAATAAATCTTAGTTGTGAACAGAATAAATAACTAACTTAATGGAGAGACATTGCATGTTTCCTGGTAATAAGTGTCAATATCCTTAATTTTCAAAATTTTTCTCTAAATTTATATGTAAGTTACATACAATTTTCATCAAAATGTGCTAGGAAAAACAACTACTAGTAATGCTAGGAAGTAGATAGCAAGTAATATGATCAAGAATGCTTGCTGGGAATTGGCTGTCAAATGCTGAGACAGACCAGTGTCAACAAATTTTCCCCCAGATGGAAGTGTTGCATCTTCATGGCATGTGATAACATTCACAAGTATAAAGGAATGGTGATGCAGCAAGAACACACACACACAACTGCACATGTTGGCATATGTTCGTGATAGTCATGTTGATGATATGCTCATAGCCACCTGACTTCTATCAAATGTAGATGTTTGTGGACAAATCAGGAACTTATTAGTGCCTGTGGGTGGCCTCCCTTCCTTAACCTGGAACCCATCTGAAATAACGCAGTCACAGGAGTGATCTTCATGGAAGATCTTCATGGAAGACCATATTAAAATTCATATGAAAAAGTAAAACAAATCAATTAGAAATAGAAATTGTAACCAATTAGAAATAATAAAACCGATTTTTATTTTTTACTTTTTGGCTTTAAGTATTGAACCCAGGGATGCTCTACCACTGAACTATATCCTTAGCCCTTTGCCAAAAACTTTACTTTTAGATAGTGTCTCACTATGTTGCTGAGACTGGCCTTGAACTTGTTTAGGGTCCTCCTGCTTCAGCCACAGGTATGTACCATTGCACCACTGCTAACAAAGCCAATTTAAAAAAATAAGATGAGGAGGGGGATCTTACCTGTCGAGTCATGTCTTATTAAAAGTGACCATTGTGAAGATGCTGTAATATTGGTGCATAGATAGAAAATTAACCAGTAGGTCAGAGTAGCCAAGATATAGATCAACTTGTGGATGCAGGAACCTGGTGTATGGGAGAGGCCAATGGTGATCAGTATGAAGAGGACTAATGACCTAGTAAGTGAGGGTGAGGGGACTGGTGGGCCACATGGAAACAAGAGAAATAGGTCCTGGCCTCACAACCTCCGCCCACACCAGAAGACCAAAGGTAGGAAAATAGAAACTTTAAAACCTGTAGGTAAAAATTTAAGAGTATCTGTATGGGACTATGGGTCAGGAAGGATATCTTAAGACACGGAAAGCACAAATCAAAGGAAAAAAATAATACATTTGACTACATTAAAATCTGCTTAGCCAAATTCTCCACCCCCCGCCCCCCCAAAAAAGGAAAAGATGAGCTGCAAACAGGAAGATTCTTGAAATACACAGACTCCTGCAAATCAATAAGAAAAACCTCAAGATCTGTTCTCTGAGCTGATTTCCAGGCATAGCACAGTATTATAAACTGTGCTCACAATGCTGTACTTAGTTCTCCAGAATTCATTCATCTTGCAACTGCAAGTTTGTGCCTTTGATAATCATCTCCCCATTCTCCCTACCTCCCAACCCCATCTACCCTGCTACACTCTGTTTCTACAAATTCAATGTTTCTACATTCCACTTTTAATTGAGATCCTATGGGGTTTGTCTTTCTGCATCTGGCTTATTTCATATAGCAAGGTGTCCTCCAAGTTCATCCATGTCACAAACAGCAGGATTTCCTTTTTTTAAGGCTGAAAAGTAATTCTATTGTATACTTATTCACCATTTTTTATCTTCACCAAAACAAAAAATTAAATATGTGAGGTGATGGATATGTTGATTGATGAGCTTGATTGTAATAATTATGTCATAATATATACATGTATCAAAACATCACCTTGTATACATTGAATATACAACTTTTTTTTCTGTCAATTAAAGTTCAGTAAAGCTGAAAAAAATCAGAAAAGTTCTCAACTCAAAACTTGAAGAAAAATGAGCAATTTAGAGAGAAGGAAACCAAGCAACCAATATATAGGGAAAGATAGGGAATAATAAGCAGGAAAATTCAAATTTTAGAACCAAGATATTTCATGATCATCAGAGTTAGAAATTTGACAAAATGATATGTTGGCATGAAGAAAATAAATAATGAGGCCATGCACCATGATGTTGAGAGCCAAACTTTAATGACTTTGAAAAGTATTTTTGCAATTCTACTTGTAAGTATGCCCATTAAATGTTCTGTACATGTGCACATGGAGACATGTTCAAGAATAATTACTGAAATGTTATTTATAACAACAACAAATCAAATATATAAGTAAGAATAAGAATGAGCTTTATATATTCTTTTAATAGCACATTCATTATACAAGAGATTAAATGAAGCCACTGTAACCCCATGTGCCAATAGATAAATTGTAAAAGCTAGTGCATAGTTTAAAAACAGGCTACAAAATTATCCATGCAGTGGGATGCCATTGATACAAATGTTTGCAACACATAAAACAATAGTATGAATTTTATGCACATATATGTAAAATTTCAAAAATATACATGGTTCAGATATATAAAATGTTATGATGGTTCTTTTCTAAGAAGGAAATAAGTGAGGCTAGGGTTTGGGTCAGGTATCAAAGGAGGTTAAATTGGTTCTACAATTTATTATTTCTTTAAAAACAGTTTAAGCCCAAAAATATAAAAATGTCAAAAATGTATTAAATCTCAAGAGTAGGTATATAAATGATCATTATATGTTCCTCCTAATTCTTTGAATATTTGACTTTTCCATCATAATAAAACATAGAAAAAAATTAATTAGAAAACTTTATACTCTGACCCAAATTTTTTTTTTGGGGGGATGGGGTATAGAGATTGAACTCTGAGGCATTCTGCCACTGAGCCACACCCCAGGCTTATTTTGTATTTTATTTAGAGACAGGGTCTCACTCAGTTGCTTAGTACCTCGCTCTTGCTAAGGCTGGCTTTGAACTAGTGATCCTCCTGACTCAGCCTCCAGAGCCTCTGAGATTATAGGTGTGTGCCACCACTCCTGGCTCTGACCTCCTTGTGGTATATATAAAAAATGGAATTTTACTCAGCAATAAAAGAATAAAATAATGGCATTTGCAGGTAAATGGATGAAGTTGGAGAATATAATGCTAAGTGAAATTAGTCAATCTCAAAAATCCAAATACCAAATGTTTTCTCTGATATAAGGAGGCTAGTTCACAGTGTTGTTGGATGGGGGGTACATAGGAGGATTAGAGGAACACTAGAATGGTCAAAGGAAAGGGAGGGGAAGGGAGGGAGCAAGGGGGGAGAGAGGGGGAAAAAAAGAAAAAAAAAATTGGTGGTTAAATGAGATGGATATCATTATCCTAAATGCATGATTGAAGATCTGAATGGTACTTATATACTTTGTATACAAACAGTTGTATGTAAAAAGATACTATATGTGCATTATGAATTGTAATACATACTACTATTATAAATACAAAAAGAAAAAGAAAAAAAAATAAGATAAGGAAAAAAGTGACCTGAGTATGTGAGTATGTGTGTGTGTGTGAATTAGTTTTCTTGGGCTTTCATAACCAATACTACAGACTGAGTGACTTAATCAACAGAAATTTATTTTCTCACAGTTCTGGAAGCTACAAGACTGAAATCAAAGTGCTGGCAGGGTTGCTGCTCCTGAGACCTCTCTCCTTGGCTTACAGATGGCAGTGGTCTCCCCATGTCTTTATCTGGTCTCCCCCTGTGTCTGTCTGTGTCCTAATATCTTCATTGTTTAAGGAAACCAGTCCTGCTGGATTAGGCCCATCCTAATGACTTCATTTAACTTTAATCACCTCTTAAAGACCCATCTCCAAATACAGTCACATTCTGAAGTACCCTGGAGTAGTATTTCAACAAATGAATTTGTGAGGGGGCACAATTCAGTCCACAAAGAGGTGTATATACAGAATATTTTCCCATCCTCTTTCCTGTGCAGTGTTCCAGCCTTGGTGCAAATTTTCAGCTCAAGCTGATGCTCTTTCACCTAAAAAGTGAAATTATACACATGTGAGCATGCCCTATGAGCATCCTGTTTCTTTCCCTACCTAGGCTACTCCAAACACTCCTGTCCCATTAGTGGATACCCCTAGGAATTTGAGAACCATCTTTTCCCCTTTGGAACATCAACTTATAGCTGAACTCCACAAAAGCAACTCCATCATGTGCACTGTGGAATCATATTGCTGGTTTACTCCATATTTTCCATTTTCTTTTCATGAGTCTTCTTAGAACATTTTGTGTTTATTTTTTCTACTCTATTTCCATCTAATGAAAACAAACAGTAAGAATATAAGGTTTATAAACCTGAACACAAACACAGTTTATTTTTTAAGAAATGAAATTTAAAATGACCCTATCAAACCAAAGTGCTAAAAACAAGAAAAATCTTTCTTTGTGTCCAACTCCAAACTTTTTTATTCTACCTCAATTCAGTGCATTTTCATTAAGCATGCCCCCTCCCATTGTTTAAAAACAAACACACCAGTCCCCCCCCAAAAAAACCCCTGATTCATATCAAGCGACCAACTTCACTTAGAGAAAGGGCACATTATTAGAGGTTATGACCAAAGCTATCTCCAAAAATTTGTTTTAAAACCATCTGCTTTGCTTCTGGTGTCTGTGACTAAACTCACATGGATAAATCAAAGGTGGTCTCACTTTTTCTAAGATTTAGTGTTGTACAAATCAGGAGAGAATCCAGGTCAAATTATGGTTCCTAGCACTGAATCACTGCACACAACACTAAAGAAAGAAAAGAGTTTTGACTTTTGAGAGAAAACCAGGAGAGGAAGGATTTTAGACATTTTGAAATTCTTAACCTGCTCTATTGAAACACCACAGATCAGCAATTATTTTCTGAGCATAGAGAGGGTGCACATTCCTGCACTTGATGCTTGTGGTATGCTTCTGAGGAAGACCAGGGAAAATGTAATATGCATTCCTGCAACCGCCCTCAGCTGTCTTCCAGGATTATTAAGTACCCGGCACTGTAAACTCCTACTTGTTTCTTTAAAAATTGTTAAAGCAGAAATGCCAGCACGTCAATAGCAGAGTAATATCCAAATCATATATTATTCCTTCCAAGAGGCTGAGAAAAGGCAACGCGCATCCCCCAATGAGGACAAGACTAATCACAGAGCAGTGCCAGGCCTGTGGAGATTTCCCCGGGGATCTCATCATTTTATCACATGTCACAGCTTCTCTCCATCAACATGCTCTCCAGAGCAGCTTCCCTTCCCTCCACAGGCACCGCCATGCCGGGGAAAGAGCTCTCTAGTAAAATCTACAGGGGATAGGGCTGGCCTGACATGAGGAACCATGGTTACAGCACATTGAGAAGACAGAGAGACACAGAGGGTGTCTTGGGTGTCCACCGGAGCTTGGACACACCGGCATCTAGACCACTGGTTGGTAATTCATACTGACTACTTGCCTTGAGAGCTTAAGCAAAACAATACTGGCTGCTACAACCCACCGGCCATTGCTCCTCATACTGCTGCTTGTCTTCTTTATCCTTCTGTGTGCATGGCTCTGACAGGCTTTGGAAGCATGAACGTGCTCCTATGCACTTGTGTATGTGTGCAAACACATACGGACATGAACACATAATCCAGAAGGAGGGTTATCAGTATAGTTTGCCACTTTGCTTTTGAAATCCCTGCTTAGCTAGATCAAGATCTGTAACTCATATAATCATTGCAGGATACAAGATTTTGCCTCGTTGCCTTTCTCCTACACCTGGACTGTTTAGGTAGGGTTTACCTCATTAATTCTCCCATCATCTGAAAAACAAAATCTCCTCTCAGTTTTACTCATTTTGACCCAGTCTTGCAAGTCCAGAGAAAAGCATTAGGTTAGCCATTCAGGATAGCACAATTAACTTCCTGATGGTGGAGGGGACACCAAGGGGTGCCATCGTGTGAAGAATTTAGAAATCACAAAACCCCCAGGCCCCAGATCACCAGAACCCAGAGCTGCCTCAAGTGATGGAGGCCCCCACCCAATCAAATGATGAGTCCCATAGGAGCCCAATACTGGCCACAGGGTTGAAGAGTCCTGGTATTGTTTGGGGTTCTTGGACAGTGAGTGAAAATCTTCCCAGCTTGAAAACTCCACAATTGAGGCACAGAGTTGTCTCAGTCTAACCAGCCACAGAAAGTTAAATGTTCACTGATGTGACATTGAATTGATCTGTGCAGAGATTAAAATGTTCTTTCTGTCCTTTATTCTCCCAAGTTACATGGCACCCTCTCAGCCCACACTTCCGGGGGAGCTAAGATGGACAACCGAGGTGCTGTTAAAATATCTTGCTGACAATGAATAGAAATGAAGAGCTTGTCAGCACAGCCTTCTGTGAAGGTGGCAGGGATGGAGAGGGCAATTGTTTTCTGAAGTACAGTTGTCACTCTGTGTTAATAACTGCACATGACCTTTCCGTGACAAAAGTTCTTTGCTGAGATCCACGTTGAATGGCCGGAACAGTTTAAAATTTAAGCCCTGACAACAGGGGACAATCCATTTCAGAGAGCAAAGCACTGCACTTTGTTTTCTCCAAAGTCATTGCCTGTCATGGAAGCTCTGTGGAAGGCAAAAGAGAAGCCTGAAAAATAATGCTGGTGCCTCTCCCCAGAACATGCTATACTTGGTAACTAAAGAGTCTCCACCTTATCGCAGCCATTCAAGTACTTTCTAAAAATCAACCAAGGCTCCATTTTTTTTTGTTTCCAGGAGAAGTGACTGAAAATAATCTGTAAGTATTTATGAACCCTTCTCTACTGCCTAATTTTCCATCATAGGTAGACACCACCTTCATTAAAATGGAACTCCTTATTCAACCCCAACTTTTAAATTGATGTCTTTGTCCCATTCTTATTCTTCATGCCTCCTGCCAACTTTTCCAGGGCCTATGTGTGCTGATAGACCATTGTCCCTTGGGCACTGATCTCAAGCTCTGCAGAGAACTTTATGGTAACTATCCTTAGCTGTTACCTAGCTAGGATCCTCTGTCTCTCTTCATGAATTCATCAAGCTGGACTTTTTTCTAGGATCAATGGAAATTCAGTAAGATTATGGGGACCCAGTAACCAAAGAGATAGTATTAGGTCCTAGGGAAAAAGCAGAGAGGGTCCACTGTGAGCTATATACTCAAGAAACTTTCCGGACTAGCAGTGCGAAGAGAACCAGGATGGGAGGTGATGGAAGAGAGGACATTCGAGTCTGAGGAAATAGCTTCCAAACTGAAGGTAGCTGGAGTGTAGGACCCGAGACGAGGAGAGTCCTAATACTGAAGTTTCTCCACTTTGCATGCGACTAAGCTGGGGCTCAAAAGGTGAAATGATTATCTGTTGGCAAGAATCAGCAGTCAGGATGGTGTCATGCTAGCAGAGCTGATAATAATCACAAATATTACATGAGCGTTTGCTGAAAGTCAGGGCCTATACTTTGTGTCATCTCTCATGTTATCCTCGCCATAGCTAAAGAGGTTGGTCCTATTATTTTCTCCTGGTTTATAAATATGGAAATTAAGAGATAAAACAGCTTTTCCAAAGTCATGGAGTTAAAAGAGTAAATTAGGCTGAGTAAATTAGGCTGAGAATCCAGTGGTCGGCCACCTTAATCTGTACACCTTTGGCCCACGCTATTCTTTATCTAATTTCAGTCAAGCAAGAAGAAAATAAATAAACTAAAATGAAGCTAAAACTCCTTACCTATGAACATGATTTTCTTGCTTTTCATGAATTGTGAGCCTGGCCTCTTCTGGCTTGGGCCTCCAGGTATCATTAAAAACATTAATCAAGGTAAGATTTTCCACTAAAGGGCTTTGGTTCCCTCACTTGTAAAATGAGAGGGTTGGACCAGATAATCTCAGTAGTCCTTTGTGATTCTTCCTCTCTGATTCCAAACAAAGATTACCATCTTCAAAGACCGTAAATTTCAACCTCTTTCACCAGCCCTAAAGAGGAAGGAAAGGAAGGAAAAAATTGATCGTGCACTTGTTCAAATTTAAGTAATAGAGAACAGAGATGCTACCCTTGTGAATTCCTGGGTGATATGCATGACTTCGAAAAAGAAGAAAAGTATTTCATGCAATACCACAGAGCACCTTTAGCTCAGTCTTTCTTCCTGAAATGAAAATACAACTGAGTTTTTCAAGTTGGTTGTTGATGTATCACCCGTTTCTCCTCATCATTCTCATATGATTCAACAAACATTAGAGAGAAATTTTTCTGCTTAAATTCCTTCCTACAACAGGAGTAAATATCTTACTTTTATAAAAATACATTTCTTAAAGATAAAATACCGTTCTACATTGCTGTTTCAGATAGATTTGCCATAAGTCAGATACCCTCGTTCAAATAATGGTCTATGAACATAATCCATCTTGGGCAGTCAAGAAGTACGGAACTTGGTCTTATTAAGGTACTCTGTTATGAGGCGCAGTCACTGATACAATGAATTGTTTTTCAACAGGGCTGTGGCTGCCACCATAAGTCTCTGGCTTGAATGAAAAGGCAATTAAGAAAGGAGCTAGGAACAGGAAACTCCAACTAAATACTCTTCTTTTTCCACTTCTAACATAATTAAAATGGTGTGTAGCTGCCAGCTGGCTAAAACTTAAAAGAAGAAATGTGCAAGTAAGTGACACCAATAAGGCCAACTCTATCTCAGAATCACTCTCGCCTGCTAGTGTCACTTGATTCTTGCTTTGTTTTCTGCAGAAGTTTCTGCTGAGGTGTTGTAAAGTCTGCATGTGAGCAATGGAAAAGTAGCATGTTCCAACTTCCTGGTTTATAATCTGCTAGTTAGCCTTGAAGGACACAATGTACTTTCTGCTGCTTTGCCCATCAGCCTTTACCTGGCTTATCTTCTTTTGGAACCTGGTAAGAAAGCTTTAATGTCCCAAGAAGATGAAATGTTGTACAAAGGACCATATTAGCAATGTATTGTTGTGAGTCCTAAAAAACTTAGTGGCTTAAAGAAATACAACATTATTATCTTGCAGTTTCTTTGGCTTGGAAATTGGAACATGGCTCTGCTGGGCCATCCCCTCAAGGATCTCTCAAAAGGCGGCGATCAAAGTTCAACTGAAGTTGGTCTGGCTTCCTAAGGCACTCAGTGGTTGTTGTCAGGTCAGAGCCTTGAGTGTGATAGGACTGAGCACCTCAGATCCTGGATGACTGTTGACTGGAGACCCCCTAGTCTCTCCAACATGATAGTTTATTTCATCAAGACCTGCAAGACAGAGAGCTGGCTTGCAATCTTTTGTAACAGTCACAGAATGTAAACTACTTTACCTTACAACACCCTCTTGATTAGAAATAAACTACTAGTTCAGTCAGTCCATGCTCAAGGGGAGAAGATAACACAAAGATGCAAATACCAGGATTAGGGATCATTGGAAGTCATGTTAGAATTAATCTACCACAAGAACAAATAGGGGTTCTAAGTCTTGACCGTGCATCTAATCAATTAGCCTCCTTCCCATTTTTTCCAGCAAAATCAACATTATAAGAGGATTTACAATCCTAATGCACCCCCTCTTCCACCACTATCATACGTATGATAGTCATTGCTACTACTTAAAAATGAAACGATTTCCTTCACAGTACCTATAATTACACTGTATTATTTAACCTAGAATTTATAATAGTAACTCTTATGGTTTAATTGTTATTGATACCAATGTGATCTACGTGTGTAAAACTGTTCTGAATCTATCAATAAATTCCTGTGGGAACTTGAACAAGTCACATTCCTACTTGGAACCTAAATTTTCTTAATTGAATGACGAGTTTGCATTAAATGTAGACAACGTTACCTATGATGTTGCCATTATATTATTTTATTTTGAAAGAAGAAACACAATTGAAAACCTGGTTGGATTTCTTGTGGTGGATATAGCCAGCTCTTGTACCCACTCTTTACCTGTTAGAATTCGTTGTAGAATCTAATTCTGACTATTTCTAGCTCAAAATGATGGTTTGAGGGAAGAGGGGATTTATTGGAAGAATAACAAAGGCTCACAGAGTAAAAGGAATATGAAGTAACTGGGCTGCTGGGAGAGAAGGAACTAAGTCCTCTTCAAGGCTTGGAGCAGTGGGTCCATCTCTCTTCCATATTGAGGGTCAGTGTAATGTGACTTTCCTGTATGTCTCCTCTGATATTTAAATCATAGGGAAGATATTCTGATTAGCTTCACTTAGATTATCATTCTATCCTCAAGTCAAGGAAGAAGATTCTTATAATTACCATTTCCATTGGATTCACACGCAAGGAGGGAAGAACCAGTAGATTAAAATAAATAAGAGTACCACTTAGACATTTGTGGGAAATAATTCAATAATGTGTCATTCATTTAGGTTTTCCATACTGATTTATCAGTCAAGTTAGGGCATAGAAAATATTCAGTCTAGCAAAATTATGTTTGTTCTAAAATCATCCACAACCATTCCATTGAAATTAAGGCCCACGAGGGCAGGAATCTCTGACTTAATGATGTGTCACAAGTGCCTAGAATAGAGCCTGCCACATAGTTAATTTGACATATTGATTGAATAAATACACTTACTGCACATTGCTCATACAAATGTACACTGGTGCAAGTGAACCATTTCTCACATAGTCAATGTCTCTAAAGTCAATCAGTTAGAGGAAGCTGGCTTGCCACAAGCATTACTTCACCACTAATACCATAAGGAATTTTTAAGCCATGCTGGACTCTGACATTTTAAACCATGTTTACATATAACTCCATCAAGGCTCTTTCTAAAATTTCTTTGGTTGAGCACCATAAAACATATTTCCTCTGCATTTAGTGAAAATGAAGTATGACAGTGCATATCACTGAACATTTCATGATAGGCCTCAGGAACCACGAAGGACTAAACACAAGGATTCTTCTGTCCCATCTTGTGCTTCTTCCAGAACATGCCCTCATGCTCAGGCTGCTGACTTTTTGGAAAATATCCCTGAAGATGTTCACTCCATTGGACCTAGTATGACTACAATTTGGAAATTGTCATAGGAAAATAACCAGAGATGTTCAGCAATGTATATTGCAGTGTTATTTTAATAGCAAAATTCAAAGCAATTAAAATGTAAAATAGTTGGAGACAGGATATATAAACACTTAGGGTACATATAATTAAATACTCTGTAATTTTTAAAATTCTTGCTTGTTGGTAGTAAAATGTTACCATTCCCATTTCACTACTGAGGAAGCCCAAGTCAGCGGAATTCAGTTCCCTGTACAGTGGTTAAGTGTCATAACCTCTAAGCGGGAAGACTGATTTCTGGCCACTTAATCCAACTCAAATTCATGAGAGAAGCTTCTGCATACTGCTTCAGGTGATCCCCCAACATGTTTGCTACCTCTGATGGGTGGCATGACAGGCAGAAAAATGGATCCCCAAAATATCCACTCCCTAATCCTGGGTAGCTGTAATTATATTATTTTCCATGGCAGAGATGAATTAAACTTGTAGATGAGATCAATCACTGACCTCAAAACAGGGAGGTTTTTCCTGGATTGTGTGGTGTACCCAATAGAATCACAAGACCTTAAAAGTGAAGCAGGAGGTCAGAGACATGACTAGGTAACAATGATCAGAGACGTGCCACATTGCTGGCTTTGAAAATGGAGGGAAAGAGGGGGCATGAGCCAAGGAAAGCAGGTCTTCTAGAGAAGTTGGAAAAGGGGAGGAAACAGAATGCACCCCAGAGATTTTGAACAAACTCAGATTTTGAACAGCTTATACGTGGTTTAGCACCATGAGACTTATTTTGGACTCCTGACCTCCAGAATTGTTAAGATAATAAATTCTCATTAAGTCACTAAGTTTGCCATAATTTGTTAGAGCACCCATAGGAAACTAACACAGATGGGTAGCTCTCCACTTAATCAAAATGCCTTCCATATTCCAGATCTTGCCAGGCAATGGAGGAATGAGCTAAATATGTATTGACCAGAATAGACCTGAAAGACAGATTTTAGGATGCATATCTGAAATCTTAATGGAAAAACATATTCCAACCCATTGCAATTGTATGACAAGACAGGTCTCACCACATTATCTCGCAATTGGATTCTGCTTTGGCTGTCTCGGTCTCGGGCAGCCTTTCAAACGTGCTCACACATGGTGTCTTGACTTCCTCTGGTTTCTTAAAAATTCATACACGTAGAAATGGTGATTAATTAAATTTCTTTGTTGAGTGAATAGATGGTAATAATTGATGGAGATCTATTGAAATGCTAATTTATGACCTGTAGCCTGGACATTCCCCTAGGGATTGAAAAAAGTGGTTTCCTCTTATATAGTTTACCAGCCTTGAATTGTTAGGAAATACAAGATTCATCAGGTCACATGGTTATATATTAATCATTAGACTTCATAGTTTGCTCATAGTTAATTTATTACCATTTTATGTGTAACATACAATACTTAGGAGTACATAGACAATTGCATATACTGAGGGGCTTATAACCTAGGAAAAGTAGGCTTGATTTTTCTGCATGCCTTTTGTTTACATGCCTGAGCCAAAAGATGCATTTCTAATTATGTCAGGACATCACCCAATGATACTCCTGTTGTTAAAAGATCACAAATTAAATGGCAAGAACTGAAGGCAACCCGGAGTTTTTTTGAGAGCAATCTTAGAGCGTGGAGAATTCATAAACCAAGTAAACCTTCTGACATAACTATAAAATGTGGTATAAACCCTAGAAAAAAATGGCCATCTTGAAAGGGTAACAGCACTTTTATGAGAATTCCAACCGCACCATGGCAACATCAACCCGTCAAAGCAAATGAAGGGTAGTAAAAGTAAAATTAAACATGATGAAGGGGACACCAGCTTGCTAACAGCTTTCCAAGCAGTAAAGCTTTCAAATGTTATCTCTTCATTGGTCTGTTCAATCACACATGCCTGCTACCAAGCTTCATCATATTATGTATCTTTCTCATCACTGCAGCCTGCCACGGGTTTGATGGACTTGTCTGTATGTTCACAAAGGGGGGACGAGCAAGCTCCCCTATCCCCCACTGCACCCCCTGCTTCTGTGCCCTATTCCTCCTCTGTAATTCTTCCTCCCACCATCCTCTCTTGCCCTTGTTGTGGTGCCCAACAGGAGTCTGCCATCAACAAAGGTTGCTGGGCAGATCGGAGCTTTGGGGACTAAATATAGATCAAAGTCCCATCCTACCCTGGGTCATCCTAGAAATAGGTTCCAACGTGAGTCTGACTTTGTTCTCTCTCTTTGCTTCAAAAAAATCATCATCCATCATCCTTCCCATGATTCTTTTCTTCCCAACTAATCCTTCTTCCCAGCCCTTTTGCAGCCTCCTGCAGGGAAAGTTGTGAAAGCATTTTCATGTGTTAACTCGTGGACTAGCTAATCCCCAGGCTGAATACCTTTCCCTGTTTGCAAGGACCCAGAACTCTCAAGGTTACATTTATTCTCAGACCTACTCAACCACCAGGGTGTCAGGACAAAATTCTGGCTCTTTTCTTTCAGTGTCTTAAACTTCTCCCCTACTCTATTTCCCAGTTCGAAACAAATAAGGTTCCTATTCATTGTGTGTGTGGTGTTTGCACATGCCAAATTCCTCAGCCTTTAGACCATATGAGTTATTCAACTCTATGGGAAGGAAAAAGAAAAACAAATGCCTAAACATGCAACTCAGCCTTCCCATAGCCCACACAGTGACAAGGAAATACGGGGAAAAAATAAAAAGCTGGGATACCATGCTGTGGTGCTTACAAATAGTCAATAGGGGGTGGAAAGGGAAAGGAGAAACCAAGAAAAGAAAGGCAAAGTTGCCGCTGCCAAGTGTCTCATAAAATTGCCATGTTTTAGCCTGAGTTTATTGTCTGTTAGTGTTGGTAATTGAATTGCTTTCTCCACTGAGGGCTGGTATGTGAGCACACCTCCCTTTTCTATGATCAACATTGAAGTGTGTTCCCAGTTAAATCAGCTCCTTTGATTCATTCATCCATTCAACAAATACTTATTGAGCCTCCACTGTTTGCCGAGTAAGACTCAGAATGCATTTGAAGTCTGAGAAAAGGCAGCATGGAACTTATCCACGGTGCTTAGGGGAGAAGTTTCCTAGATGGGCTTTGATGGCTCCCTCCGTCACTCTTTGCTGGTCTCAATTCCTGTTTACCTCATGTGAGTCCAGCCTCAGGCATTGGCTATTGCAATGCTAGACTCAGCCAGGAACCCAGATACCTGCCTCTAATGATATTCTCTCTTATTTTGTCCTTATATGATGACTGTATATGCCCCACCTCTTATCTACAGTTTCTGCTTAAAGAACAGGCATTAAAATGTGAGTGTGCTTAAAGAATGCTTGAAATCATAGTTCCAAAAAGAATCATGTGATTGTGTACACACACACACACATATACACACACACTTTAAAAATATTTTATTGCTACCTTACAACTATGCATAATAGTGGGATTCATTGCAACATATTTTTACATGCACATAACATAATTTGGTCAATTTCATTCCCTAGTATACGTCTCTTTCCTTTCTCACCTTCCTCCCTCTGGTCATACTTAATTTCAATTGATCCTAATATAAACAAAGCAATCAACATCTTCCAAAGTGTAAGGATTTGGTTGTACAGTTGTCAAAGCTAACACATTGTTGAGGGTTGTCATCATATACACTGAAGATTTAATCAGAAATTTACAGTTGGGAGCAGGATCGAAATCAATAACCAGAGGACAGTTTTTCTAATCACAGTCTTTCTCCTGTGACCTTGAACTAATCACTATTATTTTAAAACCTAGACATAAATTTATATATATAAAGTATCAATACAAGTATGCATCCATCTATAACTTTGGCACTAACTGTATAAATGCTTTGTACAAATGGTATTAGTTTGCTACAGCTGCGATAACAAAAGACCACAGACTGAATGGCTTTAAAAACAGAAATTTATTTTCTTACAATTCTGGAGGCTAGGAGTTCCAGATCAAGGTGTCAGTGAGTTTGATTGCTTGTGAGAATTCCCTCCTTGGCTTGCCAGTGGCCACCTCTCACCATGTCCTCTCATGGTCTTTGTTTCTGTGCACACAGAGCCCAGGTATCTCTTCTAATAAGGGCCTTACTTTAACTTAACCCCCTCTTTGAAGACCTAATCTCCAAATACAGTTATGTTCTGAGTGGGTTAGAACTTCAGCATGTAAAGTTTGAGGGGACACACTGGGTTCATAACATGAGGTTCTGGGGCTCCAGATTAAATGGAGCATAACCACTTCTCCTCAATGATTCAGTCATTGAGACAGAACTAGACTTAATTATTCTACAAGTGGACTAACACTGAGCTTCTGTGAGAGCTCTGAGGCAAAATTGGAAGTGAACTTGACAGGGCCACAGGTGGTAACAGTAAGAGGACGGTTTTATACTGGGTCTTGCAGCCTTGGTAGGAATTTGTCAGAGGGTGTGTGTGGGGGGGGGGGAGGGAAATAGGAAATGATTAGGAAATGGAAGGGCTCTTCATAAGGTAGACATTTAGGACAAATGCAGTGGCCTATGCAGGCCAGTACCAGCTGACTTATAGTAGTGACTCCTTGTGATATATTAGGTAGGAAAGAAAGGTGCTCCAGTCACTGTTAGTCAATTAGACCTCTCACTGGTTTAAGTCTCTTTGGAACCTGGTTGAGCTCCATGAGCTCTGTAGGTCTTTACATTGTGTGCAGTGCTGTCCTAGGGTCCCTGGAGGATAGAAAAGACACTGACCCTGTCTTTTCACTACCTAGATAAGACTATCAATCACATTCTTGATAACTGGAATAACATTCTAAAGCAACGAATGGATAATTCTAAAGAGAAATAACTTCTTCCCCTCTGGGTACATGTTTCTTCATGGTTAAAAAGAAGACTGTTAGACTAAATCTTCTCTAAGTTTAACTCAAGGATGAAATGGACTATGAGAATTTTATCAAAATTGAGTAATAAACTCAAAAGAAAAAAGTCACAGGTATTCCCTGTATTAACTTGAAATTTTAATGTGATTTAAGAGCATAGACCTAGGAGCCACATTACCCGGGTTGGAATCTCAGATTTGCAACTTATTGGTTATGTGACCTTGACCGACTCACCAGAGGTCTCTTTACTTCAGTTGCATCATTTGTAAAATGAACATAGTGGGGATAATAATAATAATAATAATAATAATAATAATAACAATAATATATCCATATATTATTATAAAAATTAAATGAGATGATATTCCTAAAGTACTTAAAACTAGTGCCTGGCAAAAAATAGGTGCTCTTTATAAATTTTTAATAGATTATAAGCATAAAACTCAAAATAAAGTTTTCATGCATATAACTTATTAACAAAAGATGATTTAAAAACTACTCACCTATGAAGTAAAATAATTGGAAAATCAAGATAAAACAAAACTATGAAATGAATAAAATTCAAATTATAATGTTAATTCAATGTGATAAGTAATATTGGTTTTGTTGAGACTAAATCGTAGCAGTTGTCATCATTATATAGAGTTAGTCTCAGATCTGGTTTCACAATGAATTTGTTTCTGTATCTTTGACTTCAGTAATACAGAGGAGGTCTTTGTGTGTAAGTGAGCTTTTCAGAATACTGAGAATACCTTCAAGAATTTGTTTGCTAATTCAGAGCAACCAGGTCTTGTTCTTTATCAGTAATCTACCAGAGAGCCCTCCTGGAATGCCAATTTTAATTAAAGATAATGTCATCAACACATTTTTTTTTTTTTTTTTTTTTTTTGGTGAAACCTGTATAAAAATGTTCTCTAAATTACTAAGTTGCTCAAGGACAAAATGTGAGGGCCATTCATAATTTCCACCTCTTTATTCCCAAGACTGATTTACATATAAACCTAACTTATGCTGCGGTTGAGAGGAGAAATAAAGAAAGATGGAAAAGAAAAAAAAAAAAAAAAAAGAAGAAAAAAAATAATAACCAAGGAGTAGTAATTAGTGTAAGAGAGAGGAGAGAGAGAATAAGTCTAGAAAATAGAGAATAAACCATATATAATACCACTTTGCTATATATTTCAATTGTACACGTTCTAGAAATCTCAATTTGTGCGTATAACTTGTTTTTGCCTCTGTTGAGAATGCAATGGCAGGGTGTAAATAGGGAAGATGAAGGAAAGAAGAAAAAAATATAAAAGTGAGAAGGAAGAAAAGAAAGAAAAGAGGAGCAGAAGCACACAAATACACTGTCAATCAAAACAAAAACAAACAAAAAACTCCCAAGAAACAACAAAACAAACAAACAAGCAAATAAAAACAAAAACGTTGAACCCAAGAACAAGTCTCAAACAAAATGGACCCTTGGAAGCCCTTCTTTTTCCCTTCCAGTTTAAGCCACCTGACCCAGATCATGTACAGTCAGCAACCCTGTTAGTGGAGTCAAGGCTGCACCTTTGGTCCGTTGAAGAGTGGCACAGTGGAATAGTGGAAGGGACTTATCCTCAGGCTGGGCCCTGCTTACAGCAGTAGGGAGATGCTACTATGGGCCTTGGAGGCCAGGCAAACTGGCGGAGGGTTCTCTCCTTCCAGCGGGCAGGTGCCTACCTCTTGCTCTGGTTGCAGCTGGGCAGGTCGCACTCCCCCAGGGGGAGTGGAGGAAGCACTCGTCACCAGTCTGGCCCTGCGTGCAGCAGCCGGGAGATGCTACTCTGGGCCCCGAAGACCAGGCAAACTGGTGGCTGGGTCTCTCCTTCCAGCGGGCGGGAGTCTACCTCTTGCTCTGGTCGCAAATGGGCAGGTCGCACTCTTCCTGATATTGGAGGAAGCCCTTCCCCAGGTCTGGCCCTGCGTGCAGCAGCAGGGAGCTGCTACTCTGGGCCATTCCCATCCTTGAACTGAACTAATCCTACCAAGTTTACCTTCAAAATATTCTCTGAGTTTGTCTTCTCTTTTTATCTACTGAGTAGCCATCTTCATTTCTCTGCCCAGCCTCCTAAATATCCTCCCTCCCTATTCCCATGCTCCCAAGTTTCCTTATAAAAATGACAAAAACTTTAAATTGATGGTGGTGATGAGTGCACAACTCTGTATGCACCAAGAACCTTTGGATTATACACTTTTGTGAATTGTGTGGTTCATGAATCGTATCTCAATAATGTTTAAACAACACACACACACACACACACACACACACACACACACAATCTTAAGGGCCTGGCATTGTTGGTAACATCCCTTCCTTCCAACCTCTCTCAAGACCATCTCTCCTCACATACTACTCCCCGTTATGCAAACCTGCATACATTTCTTCCCAAATACAGTCAAGACTTTTTAAGCCTTTGAGGTATTTGACAGTGATCTTTCCTCTCTTTTCAGAATGTTCAGTTTACATAGCTGTGTCCTTCTTATCCTTCAGATATTTGTATAAAAATTATCTCCTCAGTGAAGCCTTCTCAGACAACTTTAATAAACTTCTCCTTGCTCCCCAGGCTCATATTTTATTCTCCACCGTACTGCATTGCCCATTTCTTTCATGGCACTTGTCACAATTTGTAATCAATGACTCATTTATCTGTTTATATTCTGACACCTATGCAAGATTCCCAGCTCCCTGAGGGCAGGCATCAGGTCAGATGCCTCATGCACGGATGAGTACCTAGTACCTAGCACAGTATGTGGTGCGTAGTAGGCGCTTGAAAGATTTGATGAATGGATGTTTGATCTAAATTCATTATTGATGGAATCCAGATCAGAATTTTTTAAATGTTATATTTATGACTATGTTAACTCCAAAATGTACTTCTAGTTGGTCCATAAAAAGATGGGATGGAGGCAATACATCTTGAAGAGTGAGCCCATACTCTTGCAGTGTTGCAACATTGTTCTATTGCAGTTGACACATTGTATTAGTTTCCTACAACTGCTGTATCAAATTCTCAAAAATTAAGCAGCTTAAAACAGCACAACCTCATTCTCCTAGATTCTGTAGGTCTCATGAGTCTCACTGAGCTAAAATCAAGATGGCAGCAGGTCTGCATTCCTTTCCTGAGGTCAAAGGAGATCCCAACTCCTTGCCTTTTCTAACTTCTAGAGGCTTCTTCCATTCTTGGCTCATAGCCCCACCTTTCCATCTTCAAAACCAGCAGTGGTGAGTTAAGTCCTTCTGATGTTGTGTCTCTCTCACCCTTATTTAGTTGTGTACTGACTACAGCCAGTGATTCCCAGTGATTTAGTACTCATATGATTAGACAGAAGCTACCAGAATAAATCCAGGGTAATCCCCACTACCAGGGTGGAACTTCAATCACATCCTTTTGTCATTCAAAGTGACATATTCATAGGTTCTGGTGATTACTCAATTCTTCCAGCACTATTTTCTATTTTAAATTACTATAAAACCTTCAGTTCTCTGGGCATGGTGGCACATGCCTCTAATCCCAGGAATTTGGGAGGCTGAGGCAGAAGGATTGCAATTTCAAAGCCAGCCTGAGCAATTTAGCAAGACCCTGTCTCCAAAACAAAGGAGTGGGGGGCACTGGGGATGTGGCTCAGTGATTAGGTGCCCCTGGGTTCAATCCCTGGTAACAAAACAAAAACAAAAACAAAAAACCCTTTCAATTCTCAGATATGCAATTGTTGAAGGAACAATTATGCCATTGTTCCTTCATTTTCCTGAAATAATTATGAACACAGCATGTAATAGACCTTAAAAGCATATGGTTGTATATACATACATAGAAAAATGTGCACATGCATACACACATGTGTAATAACACTATAACGTGTAAAAGTTCACCCTCTCCCATATCATGGATGAATCTCAAACACATTTTAAAAATGAAATTATCAAGAATATAAGCAACAATAAATGTTGGCAGGGATGCAGGGGAAAAGTACACATACTCATACATTGCTATTGGAAAAGCAAACTGGTACAACCATATGGAAAGTGGTTTGGAGATTCCTCAGTAAACTTGGAATGGAACCACCATCTGACTCAGCTATCCCTCTCCTTAGTTATACCCAAAAGACTTAAAACCAGCATATTACAGTGACATAGCCCCATCAATGTTTTTAGCAGCTGAACTCACTATAGCTAAACTATGGAACTAACCTAGGTGCCCTTCAACAGATGAATGGATAAAGAAAACGTGTGTTTATATATATGTATATAATATATATCCATATATGTTATATGAAGAAATATTATTCAGCTTTAAAGAAGAATGAAATTAAGGCATTTGACGGTAAATGGATGGAGCTGGAGAATATCATGCAAAGTGAAATAAGCCAATCCCAAAAAACCAAAGGCCGAATGTTTTCTCTGATATGTGGATGCTAATTCACAATAAGGGGCAGGGGGCTATGGTAGAACAGAGGTACTTTAAATTAGGTAGAGGGAAGTGAAGGGAGGGGAGAAGGTATGGGGGTAGGAAGGATAGTAGAATGAAACAGACATTAATATCTTATGTACTTATATGACTGCATGAACGATGGGATTCTACAATATGTACAATCAGAAAAACGAGAAATTATACTCCATTTATGTGTGATATATCAAAGTGCATAAATGTATCCTACTATCATGTATAACTAATTGGAACAAATAAAAAACAGATACTGTATGATTCCATTCATATGAGGTGCCTAGAACAGTCAAAGTCATAGAAACAGAAAACAGAATGGAGGTTCGCAGGGACTGGGAGAGAGTGGAATGGGGAGCCATTGTTCAGTGGATATGGTGTTTCAGTTGGGCAGTATGAAAAGATGGATGGGGGTGATGGCCACACAACAATGTGCAATCAATGCCACTGAGTTGTACATTTCAATGTAGCTAAAATGGTAAATTTTAAATTACCTAAATTTTCCCACAAAAAAAAAATTCTCCTCCCAATTATAGGCATATGTATTCAGACTCTCCGAGTTGAGTCCCTAATTTGATCAAAGGACTATCCTATACATTCTTTTAATCACTGAGCAGACAGCAGGGATGTTGCCCGAGGGAGCTGCTTGCTGAGGTGAGGCAGCAGGGGACTCACTCACACACGCCCTTCTTTTTGTGTTTCTATTGGATGAAACCTAGAGCTACCCCTTAGTATGCTGAAGTCTCTCATAAGTGGAGGTTTCACCACAGTTATCCTATAGCTTGATGAGGTCAAACTCTCTGTTACAGTCAATTCTAACCTATAATCTCCTTTCTCCAGGCATCCACTGGGATGCAGCCTGTGGTCCTCACCATCTGAAATCAATACATTTCACCATTCATTAGATGCATATCTTTGTAAAGAGCTTTGCTTTTGGCTCTGGGTTGGTGATGAGGCTCCAAAAGACATGTGGACCTTGGACCACTGGCCCTTCATTCAGCCATGCAGACTCTATGTTTAAAGCAGAGTCATGGTTCACAAGGATGTAGTTAGAAGTAGTTAGAAATTACCAAGTTCCACCTACTTGTTTTATATGCTGAATAACCAAGACTGAACTTCCCAAAGGGACCGGTAACCTTAGAGACATCACACTGTCTTTTCTTATTAGAAGCACTGTAGTCTAGGTCCAGACGATCTGGGACGGTAACTTTGAAATAATTATTATGTTTGCAGAATTGAAAACCTGGGACTTAATGAGCTCTTGACCTAATAAGTGCTTGGTGGAACATTATTTCTTTTAACCCTTGCTCTATTATGGTATTGAATAACTCCCACATTTTATTACTTTAAAACATATAGTTTTAAAACAGACTTCTACCATTTGGCTCAAAGGTGGGAAATTTTCTTGACCCCTTGGTTAATGCAGAGGTGGAGAGGACCCTTCCATCCTCTCTGCTCCTGGGTTTTGCTGTCCACCAAGCTGTCCCAGCCCTTATCACAAGTCAATTCTTGTGTTTGCATGTTCACCTCCTTCTACTACAGATTTCCTAAGCACTAAGAACAAATGTCTTGTTTGCAAAGAGATTCTGTTGTCAAAAAAATCATTGAAGTAGAATAAATAAAGAGGTTTCTCTAGGACTTGTTAGTGCATTTATTTTTCTCATAGACATTAAGTAGGGGGATATGTGAGAGGTAGAAATCCACACATTGTTTTTTGAACCAGCAACTTTTATTTTTAGGGCACATAGAGGGCGACCTTGAAACATACTCCTTTACTAGATTTTCACACACAGGTACACAGTTATTACCTTGTAGTCCTCTTGGTGCCCAAAACATATAGCATTGTATTGAGTATATGATAGGGTATTAAATATGTTTAATGAAAGAATGAGTGAAGTTATGATTTTTCATGCTATGTGGAGATTATATGTTATTTTGATTGGTGCCTTTTAAGTGTTGAGCAGAAGAAGTATTTGAATGAATATAAATTGTTGAACTGGAAAACACTTGGTATAGTTTGTGTCACCATCAGCACTACTACAAGCAATGCCATTCTATTGTTATTAACCCATTTTGTCCCACCACCCCATATGTGCTACACCTATAAAAACCTAAATTGAGCAACAAATATACAACTTATGGTAACTTTGAAATGATTATTATGTTTGCAGAATTGAAAACTTGGGACTTAATGAGCACTTGACTTAATAAGTGCTTTGTGGAAAATTATTTCTTTTAACCCTTCCTTATTCTATTGTGTTATTGAATAACTCCCACATTTTATTACTTTAAAACATAGTTTCAAAGCAGAATCTGGTACAAATCATAGGTGAATAGATCATTTGCTGAATCCTTGCTTTCTATGTTGTTTAGGCATGAACAAAATGATACCTGTGTGTTGAAGCATTCACCTATAAGTCTCATTCATCTGGTTATATTTTGGGGGGAATCATAATTTCCTTACTATAACTACATGTGTAATCATTATTGTTGCTACAACTATGCATGTGCTCATATTTGCATTGTGTATTTATGTATATTGTGTATACACAAACATATATTTAATAGCATGTATCATTTATTGTGCACTACATGCCAAATATCATGACAGGCACTTGACATATATTATTGTCATCCTCATAATGACCTGAAAAGCTGGCATTATCACCCCCATTCTAAGAAGAAGAAACTAAAGCATAGAGATGTTAGGTAATCACCCAGGAATGGATACCTTGTGCCTTAATTCTCTGAAAGGATCCTCAGGAAATACTTTCTCAGCCTAAAAGAGACTTGCTCAGATGGGCATGGTGGTGCATGCCTGTAATCCCTGTGACTCAGGAAGCTGAGGCCAGAGAATGTTGCGAGTTCAAAGCCAGCCTTAGCAACCTAGGGATTCCCTGAACAACTTAGATAGAACCTGTCTCAAAATAAAAAGGATTGAGGATGTGGCTCAGTGGTAAAGCATCTCAGGGTTCAATCCCTAGTATGCATCCCCCCCCCCAAAAAAAAAAAGAACCAAAAAACAGACTTGCTTATATCTTGCATTCATCCTATTTCCTGTGATGAGTCATGGCCCATACCCGGAACAGGAATATCCAACATGAAGGGAGGGCAGATAGTAGGCAAGCAGCAGAGAGTACTATTTGGAGACTAACACTCTATTGCTCCAACCCAAGACCATCCAAGGCCCGGAGGAAGGGCAGTTTGCCTAAAGTCATAATGAACATTTCCATGGTGCTGCTTCTGTGCCCAGCATTATTTCCAGATTTTTTACTTTTCTCAACCAATCCCTGAATCATCCACATGAGGGCTACAATTATTTAAATCATTTTACAGATAAGGTTAAACAGAGACCCAGAGAGCTGGGAGAATTTGCCCAAGGTCAGCATTAGGACCAGCGGGAACTTGAAACATGGCAAAACTAGATTTAGCAGCAGAGTGCCTAACCCCTGCACTGGTACCCACTGCTTCATCTCACCTACAGCCTCCTTAAATCCTGCTTCTCCTCAGTTGCCAAGTGCCAATAAATCCATGGTTCCTCCTAACCATGTTATGTGTCGTAACCATTACCTTGTGTTGTTTCATTACCGTAACTGTCTCCCAAGTGGCTCAGAGCTGGTTCTCCCATCTGTGCCTCCATGAACCCCCACTGAAGTTGATGGGCCACAGGCATTCAGCTGCTGCTCTCCCTTGCAGTCCAATTTCACTCCTCCCCACTGCTCAAACTACTCCCGGAGTTTTGCCTTCTGATGCAAGGTTTACAAGGGAGTCATAATCACACAATTACCCTCCACCATGCAGCGCTGACAATGCAATCATCTCTCAGCAAATGACCTGAGCAGCTCCTGCATGGGGCTGTCTGGACCACTTGGCAAAATCAGGTTGTTACCAGGATGCCTTCTAACCAAAAGAGGACAACAGAGCTCTCCATTACCCAGAGTGGGAGCACAATTTTCTCTGGCTTTTGTTACCACATACTGAGATTTCAGATAGAAGCTACAAAGGGAGGGTGGAAGTATCTCAAGACAAAATGCCTTTGTCCTGTCTCCTTAACTAAAAGGAGTTGAACATGTTTTGCAGAAGGCTCTTAGAAACCAATTCTATTATTCTCTGCACATCTTTTTCCTGAGGAGTGGGTTCCTAGGGTTATGTGTCAAGTTGTTCTTCTGTGAGCCCAAATTTCATCATTTTTTATAGTGAATGGATAGGGGAAAAGATTGATTCAGAGAACTGTGGGTTGTTCAAACAGGGCACAGAGTCCCTTTGTGTTATTAATGCTGATCAGGTAAGGAAGACCCTCCATTCCATTGTGTTATTAAAAAAATAAAAAACTAGCATCATATTATAAAGATATTGTAACATATGGAGAAGTTGAAGGGATTTTATTGTGAATATCCATATTTCATCCCTTAGCCCCACTTAAGTTTTATTATGTACTTGTTTTATGCCATATCTATTCATTGTCCCTCCCTCTACCCAGTTATATCATTTTTTTGAGGGGGAGGTCCTGGGGATTGAACTCAGGGGCACTTGGTCACTGAACCACATCCCCAGCCCTATTTGTACTTTATTTAGAGACAGGGTCTCACTGAGTTGCTTAGCACCTTGCTTTTGCTGAGGCTGGCTTTGAACTCACGATCTTTCTGTATCAGACTCCCAAGCTTCTGGGATTACAGGTATGTACCACCATGCCCAGCTAATCCATCTTATTTTTAAATGCACTTGAAGTTGCAAAATTTGATGCACTTTACCCCGAACACCTACCACTAATTAAATTCAATATTTATTTATACTTCTCTCTCACTTTTTAGTCATGAGGTGACATTTGCATACAACACAATATAGACATCTTAGGTCGACCCTTCACTGCAGTTTTTACATATGCATCCACCCATATCATTCAAACTTCTATTGACACATAGAGCATGAAGCTTAGAACATGAACTATAGAACATGAGTACAGAACATTACTCCAGAAAATTCCCTCATGCAACACCCAGTCCATCACAACCCTATCTCCCTAGAGGCAATCACTATTCTGATTTTTTTTCCTACCGTAGTTTTATCTGCTCTAGAGTATCACTTAATTGGGGTCATCAAGAAGGCTTCTTTTTTTTTTTTTTTTTTTTTTTCTTCCATATGTGTAATGTTTCTTTCTTTGGTGTACATTTTTTTTCTCACATTTATCCATGTTGCTGAGGATATCTGCAATCCATTCCTTTAATTGTCGAGGTCTGTCCCCTTATAAGGATATATTACAATTTTTCCATCTATCACCTGTTGATGAACCCCTGGGTTGTTTCCAGATTTTGGCTCTTGTGAATAAAACTGCTATGAATATCAGTGTAGAAATCTTTGTGAGGATGTATGTTTGTGTTTTTATTTCCCTTGGGTAAATGCATAAAACTAGAAATTGTGCTCCATCCTTACTGCCATTGGGTGGTGTCAATCTTTTCCAAGATGGTGGAGTTTCCTCTCTGAGGTGTCAATTTACATTTCCATGATGATTAATGAGATAAAGCACGTTTTCATGTGCTTATGGCCATCCATCTATCCTAATTTTGAAGTGTCTATTCAAATGTTTTGTCTTTTTTTTTTTTTTTTTTTTTTTTTTTAATGAGAGCCTGGTCAAACCTTGGCTCTTTCCAGGGAGACGGATTCACAACACATGTGCGCATGTGCATGCATTAGGAAGCGCCAATTCCTCTCAGCATCTCCACCCCCTGCCCAGGCTCAAAAGAACCTGAAGAGATAATTTTTGAATAAATGTTGGTTGCACTCTTCATTTGCTGGGCGCTGCCAACAGGCAGCAGGAATTGACGGCTTGTTAGTAAAGCCTGGCCCCTTTGTGAGATGTTTTCAGAATGATTGATTTACAATAAAGTGGTTCCTGGTGGGTGCATGCAGGTGGAACTGATGCGGATCGATTCCAGTGGCGCTAACTAATCAGCTGTTTAAACTGGCAGGGAGAGCGCTCAGTGACAGACACAGCGCGACCATCATTTTCCCCCTAAGATTACAAATTAACTTGTTCGGGTGTGCTGGGGTGTGTGACAACTTGGGGCCAGCCTCAGAGGAGGGAGGGCAGCTGTGGTTTCAGGGAGGACTCGCTGGGATTCGCCTTTCCTATAAGGCTGGACCTGCGCATGCAGCACTCTGGCTGCAGGAAAAGAGATCTCACCATGGGGCTTTTTCCTCCTTGAAATGAACCCCTCCCAAGTGATGGGCCAGCTGAATTTTAAAGGGTATACTCCTCTGTTTCTCTCTCTCTCTCCACCCCTGCTCTCTCTTTATTAGCTATTTGTCTGGCCCCATGGCGTCTGATCTCTCCTTCTTGTTTCCTTTCTCCACACAGGATGAACACAAAGGAAATCAAACCAGCCTCTGCTTTTGAAAAGAAAATTCAATATTCCCCAATTCAAAGACTTTGATTTGAGGATGGTTGTTATTATTTTGCTTTGTTCTGTTCTGTTTGTTTTAAGGCTCTTCCCTCTATGGAAGGATTAAATGGTGATACTCTTTCAACATGGAAGTCTTTGCTCTTAAAATACAAATTTCATAATTGATCCTGAAAATCCTGGGGTTGTAGGTGAACATGGTCAGATAAGGTCTGGAGAGTAAAGAAGGTAAAGATGGAGGAACTGATGTGACCATGGCCAGTCACAGTCACCAATTGGGAGGTGAAGCCTACCAGTGGACTCTGGAACAAATCCTGGCCTAATGCATCCAAATCACACCTCCTAACCCAGGAAAGCTTATCCTTATGCTAACTCAATGAGATGCTCAGGGACCACCATTTTATCTATGCACATAGTAGAAAATAAATGACACCTGAAGTAATGATGTCAGAAAGTGAAAAGACAGCACCTCAAAGGCTGGTCTTTGGGTTTTTAGCCTTTAGCAAGTCAGGATGTATATGTACTTTGTGAATTGTCTGAAATAGCATTTCAGAATTACAAGGTAACTCTGTCACATTCCAAATTAACATTTCTGAAGGGTGTGTTTCTTCAGAACATGGTACAATTATTCTCAAGTGTTTTGGAAGAGGTAACCACATGAGAAATAAGATAGGCTGCACTGGATATTAAAACTTAGTGTAAAACTCCAAGAATTAAATCAATTTGGTCTCAGGGATAAAGAAACAGACAAATGAAGTAGAAAAGATGGCTTCGTAACTGACCATAGTGTTTGGAAAAACAAAATATGTTAAAGGATGCATCAAAAACTTATTGAGAAATGACAGGAAAGGATAAATACATGACTCTGAAGCAATTGGACAGTTTCTAAGAAAACTCTATGTAGAAAAAGCATAGCCAAATCCTTGACAAAAACCATGTTCCAAAGTAAATGTTAAATAGATCAAGATTTCAGTGCAAAAATCCAATTTATGAATGTCTTCAAAACATTTAGATGATTATTCAAGTTTTGAAATAAAAGAAAAAAAGACTTTCTAAGATGAAAAGCAAAGGAAAAAACAACCAAAGAAAATATTTGTGAATTTAATGTATAAAAATTCTGGTTTTGTTGTGTTGTATTTCTGTTTCCACAAAATAATACAAAGATTTACAGTCAATTACTAATGAAGAATATTTACAACAACCATGCTGAAGGGTTAGCATCACTTACTACATACAATCTTGTTGAAAAAGATAAGGGCCGGGCGCGGTGGCGCACGCCTGTAATCCCAGCACTTTGGGAGGCTGAGGCAGGAGGATCGCGAGTTCAAAGCCAGCCTCAGCAATGGCGAGGCACTTAGCAACTCAGTGAGACCCTGTCTCTAAATAAAATACAAAAAGGGCTGGGGATGTGGCCCAGTGGTCGAGTGCCCCTGAGTTCAATCCCTGGTACACAAAAAAAAAAAAAAAAAAAAAAAAAGATAAGAAAAAGCTGAACCTCCGTGGTGGATACATTGAGGCCAAGGATATGAAGAGTTAAGCTATAATAGAGGAAACAAAAAATACTAAATTACCTTTTTCTTTTAAGTTCATCAGTAGACAAATGATTAAAATTGAGATGAGATGCCTTTTTGCCTATCAAATTAGCAAAGGTATAAATATAGGAATAGTGTTAGCAATTATATAATAGAATAGACTCATATTCATATAGATGTAGGTAAAACTGTACACATCTCTGGTCTATCTGTCATGCTGTTCCTACTGCTTTTCCAGTCTTATCTCAAATTGCATTCTCCTCTGCTTTCTGTCTGGAGTAGGGATATCTTTTCAGTAGTCATCATCGTATGTATTTTCCATATGCCTAGAAAACTCCCAGACTTACCCTGTCTTCCCTCCCTCTCACGTCCTCTTGTTTTCCTCCCTTGTTCCCCTTCTACTGTTTGGCCTCTTCTTCCATTTCCTTACTCCTTCTCTTTGTCCATGTTTTAACCTCTCATCCCTTTCCATTCTTCCTCTTCCTCTTCCCTTTCCTCTCCATCTCTTCCTCCATGCTACCTAATTCTGACTTAACTCATCCTGGAAGCTTCAGATCAAACATTACTTCCTCAATATGTTTCTCCCTCATAGGATTTTTTGGGCCATACCACCATTCAGTAATCATAGAATCCTTACAGTCTAACAAGGTGTCAGAAAATAAGAGAGTTGATATAAATTTGTTGGATGTTTTACTGCTGATTTCCCAAAAGGCTGCTAATAATAAAGTGTTGACAAAGCAATATTTATTAAACCTACTGTAGTAACAGAGAACCTCAACCTAAAATTCTTAAGTCATGTCTCAGAAGAAGGCAGTCATGGGTAGAAATCCTTGGGGTTTAGAGATCTGGGCTCAAGTAGTTTAAGGCAGGTCTTACAGTGTGAAAATGGCCAAAATCTGTGATGTAACAGTAGCTGATACTAATGAATAAAAATAACAAGATAAGGATCTTTAAGCAAGTCGTAGTTTGATAGATGAGCTATTTGTACCCATACCAATCTATTATTTTGACAAGGGGTCTGTTTGTCCAGATGTACAAATTACTTATTCATAGAACTTAGTTTTCAGAAATATTCTGAGCTACAAGTGAAGTTATTCATTGGTTTACAACCTTATCTTAATGGGCAATAATTTCCTGGAAGAATAAGTAAAATCATATCCATATAGCTGGCTTTAGGTCTCAACCCAAAGAGTTCAGCGAGGTCTTGGTTTCAGATGAATAAGTGGAATCCCATTACGGTGATACACACTGAAGTCCTTCAAAATGGTTTTGCACCAAGCTTGGCTGTGCCCACCTGGAATCCCAGCAACTCAGGAAGCTGAGGCAGGGGGATTGAGAGTTTGAGGCCAGTCTCAGCAACTTAGTGAGACTCTAAGCAGCTTGGTGAGATGCTGTCTCAAAATAAAAACACAAACAGGGGGCAGGGATATAGCTCAGGCAGCAGAGTGCTTGCCTCACAGGCACAAGGCCCTAGGTTCGATCCCCAGCACCACACACACACACACAAAAAGGGATGTGGCTGAGTAATTAAGTTCCCCTGGGTTCAATCCCTGGTACCCAAAAATTTAAATTTTGGCAATATTTTTTGAGAGTTCCTTTCCAAGGGTTTGTAATTTTTTTAAATCAGACATACAAATTTTTATGGGCTGTTTTTTCTAGTTCTGTGAAGAATATCATTAGTATTTTGATGGGGATTACACTGAATCTGTTTATTTTATTTTTATTTTTTTTGGTAGGATGGCTGTTTTGACAATATTAACAATTCTGCCTATTCAAGAACATGGGAGGTTTTTCCATCTTCTAAGGTCTTTTTCAATTTCTTTCGTCAGTTTTCTATAGTATTCTTTGTAGCAACCTTTCACCTCCTTGGTTAGACTAACACCCAGATATATTCAGATATTTATGTATCAGATATTTCCTGCTTCTTCCTCAGCAGAATCACTGCTGAAGTTTAGGAAAGTTATTGATTTATGGGTATTGATCTTGTATTCTGCTACTTTGCTGAATTCATTTATGAGCTCTAGAAGTCTGCTGGTGAAATTTTTGGGGTCTTCTAGATATAGGATCATGTCACCAGCAAACAGAGATAGTTTGACTTCTTCTTTTCCTATTTGTGTCATTTTTATTTTTCTTCTCTTGCCTGGTTGTTCTGACCAGAATGTGAACTATAGTGAATATAAGTGGTGAGAATAGATTGAAATCAAATTCCTTGCATGTATGATTTCATTAAAATGTACCCAACTACTACGTATAACTATAATGCTCTAATTTAAAAATGTTGTCTACAGGGTTTGGACTTATCTCTGTGGGAGAAGTTGGGGGCAATTATTAAGAAGCAAGATGGCCCAGTTTTGGGGGTAAAGAAGGGCTTATGAAAGGAGAAGTAGAGATGAGATGAAACTAACCAAAGATTTCTTAGTGACACTTTTGGTTCATTTATGGAAACATGTTTAATATCTACTGAGGGTTTCTCCTCTTCTCTGTCCTGGTCACATGTTCTAAGAAGCACACACAGATGACTCAAACTTGAGAAAAGCCTACAATTCAGTGAGTGATAGAAGTGTTGATCTCAGCTTATCAGGCCAATAAACTTGTGACACAACTCTGTGGTGGAGAAAATGCTACAGATTCCATGTATTGACAAGACTAAGATTTTCCCTGAGTATCCAGAATTCTCTAACTTGTCATCATAACCATGTGTGGAATGTGCAGAACAAACTCATATTTCCTTTGTTTTTTTTAATCAAACTTATGTTTTTGTACTGAAATCTGTGCACTGAGTATATTGCAACTGAGACCCTAGAAGGTAGCAAGATTATAGGAGAGTGAATTACAGTTTTAATGAGTTCACAGCTCCTGAATGGCCAACTTATATCCCAAATAAAAAAATAAGATCCCTAAAATTAACAGCTTCAGATGATAATAGAGACATTTGTTTTTCCAAAAGGGAAAAAGTGCATGACATACAATATATCTGAAAATTTTTTTATCAGCTTTATAGTATGGAAAAATACAAGCTGATTTATGAGTACTAAGGAGAAAAATCCCTGCCAGGATCCAACATGAGGTCATTAGGAAAAAATTATGACAGACATAGGCTCAAATCAAAGAACTCTTTAGTAATTGAAGGCAGTAGATGAGCTGTAGCTAATTATGAAACAATTAGTGAAAGTCTATGAAAATAAGAAAGAAATGAATATTATGTTGTTGCATCTCATTAAGAGTCATTCACCTACCATATACCATTGTGTTCACATCACTCCAATCACCACTTGGACCATGTAAGGAAGTCGGTTTATTTACAAATGGATGATAATTCATAAATAATAAGTTTATTGGCATTATATTGCTTTGTACGTACACATAATGAAAATCTCATAATGCATGTGGTAGCTGAATACAAAATAGAATGCCACTTTTAATATTACAATGTTATATATTCTATAGAAGTCATGGGAAAATATAATTCATAATTATTTATTCAACAAGTATTTATGTATTTTCTCTTATGTTCCCAACATTCTTTTAGGTACCAGGGATACAACAAAAAACAAGACACATAAAGAAAATTGAAATGCCGGGAAGCAATAGGTTCAATAATAGAAATACAGCAGAATGATATGTGGGAGAGATTGGGTGGTGGTGGTGAGGGAATACTTCATCTTGAATGGTCCAGTGAAAAGATCGCCTTTAAACTTATTCCTGAATCAGTAGGCAAAGTTAGTCAGCCATGTGATAATGGGGACAAAGAATTCCAGGCACAAGGAGGGAGGGGAAAAGTCTTAATGTTGTTGTTCCAAAAATGTTGTATCCAATGAGATGCCAATTAAAACTCCAAGCCACGTCACACTAATGCCAAAAAAAATAAGCCTTTATTAAGCTGATCAGCGGCCACCATCCCCATACATCACAGTGTGGCAAGATGGCATGCCAGCAGTGATTTTCAAGGGTTTGTAAAGAGAAAAATCACAGAGGACGGAATAGTCAATTGCACGGTTTCAGCAAATGCAAGCAAGCCATGGTACAGAAGCAGAATCTAGGCAGTTAACAAGACAAAGCAATGGGTACAATAATATTTCCCACGGGACTTTCCAGGTTGGTATAGCAATGATCAAGTAGAAGGGAATGGGGTCAAGATGACCCTAGTTGGGTACATGTTAGAGAATGGTTACTAACCTCTGGACAATCAATCTCTGACAAGGTATTTGCCCAGGAAAAATGGAAACCAAAGAGAGCAATTTTACATTGTATAGGAATTGCTATTTTTATGCTGTCAAGCGTATTACGCTAGGTAACAATTAATGGGTACAGAGGCAGGACTTTCCGTATTCTATTATTTCTGAGAAACAGAACTATTTCTCGGAACTCCTAAGATGGCTGCTGAAGAACAAGATGGAGTCCCTTTAGTTCTCTTATCACAATGTGACACTGAGCATAGTGTGTTCTAGGAACCAAAGAAAACTTTTGTAGCTGGAGTGTGGTGAAAGGGTGAAGGTGAATCTGGTTGAGATTGAGAGGCAGGCCAGGGCCAGTTGACCTCGTGACTAGTTCCATGGACATGAAGTACTATTTCAGTCTAAGCCTGAAAGGGGGAAGCCATTGGTGGGTTTTAGACAGAGGAGCAATATTATCTGATTTGTTTTTAAAAGGGTCCCTCTTGGCTTTTGAGGGGATTATGAAGGGTGGCATGGAAATGGGAGTTAGAGAATGATTACATCAGTCCAGGCTGGCTTGCATGAGGAAGGAAGCTCGAAGATGAAGAGGCACCCTTCAGGGTTATTTTGAAAGTCGATCTAAGAAGACTCAATAAGATACAGGTGAAGCAGGAGTGAGGGGAAATAGAGGAATCCAAGATGGCTTCTAACTTGGGAGCTTGAGTGAATTTAGTAAATGCCGGTAAGAATTAAAAATATGTACTAAAGCTAAGGATCTACAACTTATGTTGGCTATTCTGCCAGGCAGAACAACTCCAAGCAGAGATAAGAGTTAAGAGCCATGAGAACATTGCTTTAGAATTTTAATCCAGCAGTCCTAAGCCAGAGACATGTCTTGTCTTCCAGTCCTGTGAGTCAATAAACTCCCTGTTGGGTTTGAGTTGGGTTTGATCAGCTTCAAGCAAAAGTTTATAAATAAAAATATTGCCTGATTGAATGTAGAAAAGAAAGACAATTAGTATTTGAATTCCTTGAAAGTGCCAAGCATAGTACATGCCAGTCTTGGTTGAACTTAAAATAACTTTATGCTTCAGGTTAAGAGAACAGAGGTGCAGAGAAAAGTGATCTGCCTGTGGTTTCCTGTGTTTTTGGTAGAGTTATTATTTCCCTGCTAATGTGTCTGACCCCAAAGATTGTGCTACTTATATTGTACAATGTAGCCAAGGAGCAGAGAAACTAATTTTAAAATAATAGAATATAATTTCTGGATTTCTCTATCTCTTGTAAATTGGTTTCATCTAGGGTTCCAAAACTGAAGGAGAGAATAAAGATGGTTCTCGAAGCCTCATAAAGACAGCTGAATCTCCAAGAAGATTGTTTTGTGATGGAGCGTAGGAACTGTTAACCTATCAATCATGGGTAGATTTTGCAAGCTGATTGGAATCTTAAAACGGAATGTTTCTAGCCTAATTGTCCATAGGCCAACCCTGGAAAGTGTTGCCTTTTTCTTCCCCTTGCTTAAAGAGACAGATTTCATATGCATGCAGGAAATGTGGAGCCAAGCAAACTGTTCATTTCCATATCTCTAAGTAGGTTATGTGAGCTTGACAAGGAAGGGCAAGTTAGGGATATAAAATCACCATCCAAGATTCATGCTGAGGAAACTCTTCTTGAGAGCTCTATAGAGACAGGAGTACAAGAGGGGTTTCTTCTGAGGTGGAAAGAGGTGATAATTAAACATAATTTGTAGAAGAAAATTAATAGTGATGGACTTGAATCCTTTATAGCAAATGTAAATTTCAAAGCAATTTTGTGTGGAGAAGTAAAAAGCTATAATATATGGCTGAGTGGTATATGCTGACAGTAATGGTCCTCTTGTGCTGTGAGTTATTAAAGACTTTCATCTCGTGGTTTTCAATAATGAAAAGGGAGGCAGTTTGGGGGCATTTTCTGAGCTACATCCATGTGTTGATTTAGTTTGTATGATCAGTAGGCTATCTCAACAGCTGTGTGTAAAAGGTGAAATTTGCTAGAAGACTAAAATGTGAGAAGGATGTTCTTTTAGAAAAAAAAATGTATTATTTCTTCTCCGATACTAACACACTATGACCATGGAAAAAATCATATCATCTCTCTCAGACTTGGTCTCCCTGTGTTGTTCAGGGATCTTGTCCATGATTTATTTCCCCAAACTCCAATAATTGATGATTCCTTCTTTTGATAAAAGTGTTCTCTTTGAATAAGGTTTCTTCCTCTCTTTAGGAAGTTTTCTCTGAAGAGACTCAGGGACATTTTGCTTAGAGTCATTTTTCTCCTCTGTTCCCTCCAAGACTGCATCTCTTTCATTGAGGAGGGCAACCAGATAGCAAAGGACTGAAACCATATCATAAGCCTGTTGCTCAAGCTTTCATAAAGAGCTGTAGAAGAACAAGTTGTCTGCAAACCAATAGATCTATTTTATTGGGTCACAAAACAAATGACTATGGTTGTGGACTATTCATGAATATTCCTGGCTGTGTGTATTAGACCACAAGGAAATGAGATATGGAACTCTGGAAGAAGGAAGAGATCAGATATATTTTTGACAGTTAGATGTATTTATTAAACATCAGGGCAGTTAAATATGGGGACTTCATGTTATAAGATATGCACAGAGATAAAACAGACATCTTACAATAGTGTGACACATTTGCCAAGACTAATTAACCAATATTGACTCATTATTGCTTACTGAAGTCCAAACTTTATTCAGATTTACACATTTCTTTTTAAATTAGTGTCCTTTTTCTGTTCCAGCATTCCATGTAGAATAGAATATTATACTTGGTCATCATAACTCCCTGGAGCTGTCTTGACTCTGACAATTTCTCTGATATTTCTTGTTTTTGATGACCTTAATAGTTTGGCCAGGTATTAGGCAACATGCTTCTTGATTTGGGTTTGCCCAATATTTTTTTTTTCCTCGTGATTAGATTTTAACTGTAAATTCATGAAACACCACGGAGTTTACAAAATGCCTTTGTTATCATATCCTCTCAGGTGTACATGCTATCAACATGACTTACCACTGATGATGTTGAACTTGATTGCATGGCTGAGAGAGTGTGAATAGGGTTTCTCCACTGGGGTGGGAAGGCTGCCCCTCCTCTTCCTACCCCACTGCCCACTTCCTGTACTATCCTGTTGGAAAGGAAGGCAATAGGGGAAACTGACATTCAAGGAAGTGAAGAGTTATGCTCTTCACTTTATTTACATCAAAAATGGGTATTTAGTTATTTATGTGGCAGTCAGGTCACATTCCAGTGCATGTTATTTATCTTGTTACTCAGAGCTTTCCAACATCAGCCATCAGGTGCTCTTTCAGTTGTCTTGGGTGTCTCTGGCAGAACCCCGTTGGTATGCTCTATCTCTGCAGTTACAGGATGCTCCAGGATCATCCTGTATATTCCTTAGCCAAGCCTTATAAACTGCCTTTTCCCCCAAGAGTTTGGTTTCTTTATTAAATGATGTCATTAAAACTAAGGTGTGGGTGCTGGGTATGCTCTTTGCTAAGAAACACCTATTGTGATTTAATATATGGTGTTCCCCTGAAGTTCATCTGAGAGACAATGCAAGAACATTCAGTGGTGAATGATTAGATTATGAGAGTTATAACACAATTAATGGCTTAATCCACTGATATGAATTAACTGGGTGGTAACTATAAGCAGGTAAGGTATAGTTGGAGAAAGTGGGTCACTGGGGACTTGCCTTTGGCATATATATTTGGTCTCTGATCAGTGGAACTCACTCTCTTCTTCCTGTTTGCCATGTCCTGAGATGCTTTTCTTTGCCATACCCTTCCAAATACAGATTATGTTCAAAGGAATATAATTATGTTACAATTATAAATGTATGACATTTGCATGTTATATATATTTCTCCATGTTTCTTCCTAACCTCAGACCCAGAAATATGGGGTCAACCATCTATGGACTGAAACCTCTGAAGTCATGGGCCAAAATGAACTTCTCCTCCTTTACATTTTTCTTTACAGGTCTTTTGGTCACAGTGACAAAAATCTAGCTAAGACAACATCATTGATTTTAGACCCTTTCAGTGGACCAAGGTTGGAAATATATGTGTGTTTACTAACCTGTGTTCAACACATCTACAATTATGTCTACATTTATTCATCTATCTATATATTAAGCTAAACATAAGGTCATATTGATATTTTCAGTTCCTATAATATAGTACATGACTCATTCTAGCCCTCTCCCATTGCTTGTCTTAAACTTCCAACTCTAGTAGTAAGAAACTGAGTAGTTCCAAGATCTGTCATTCATTTAGTTATTTTTCAAACTCATCATACATGCATAAGTCTTAAATTGTTAACCTAAACCCTCCTGAGAAACAACTTTACCAACTAGAGTACAGTTCTTATAGACAGTTTCTTTTGTCTTTAGTCTTATAGTTTCCATTTATTTTCAAAGTTTCTTAGGTCAGCACCTCTTTTTCCCTACCCCCTTCAGTGAAGTTATGTCATACATTTGTAATATAGTTACATTCCTTGGATACAATCTGTATTCAATCCTAGTATCCCCAAACCTCATGAATTTTTAAAATTTGCACATATTAAACATACATTAAGATTTTTTCTTTACAGTGTAAAATTTTATGGATTTTCACAAATTCATAGTGTCATGTCCATCATTGCATTAACATAGCAAATAATTTCACCACTCTTGGAAATCTGCTGTGCTTTACATATTCTGTTCCCCTCCTCCTCCCCTTGAAGCCTCTAGCGACCACTCTTCCAGAATTGCAAAGTCTCTTGACAGTGACAATTTCTCAGTTATTATCTATTTTTATTTTTCACTGCTGGGGATTAAACCCAGGGCCTTGCACATGTTAGGCAAGTCTTATGCCACTGAGCCACTTTCCCAGCCTTTTATTTTTTTTCAATTTTATTTTGATGCAGATCTCACTAAGTTGCCCCAGCAAGTCACAAACTTGCAATCCTCCTACCTCAGCCTCCCAAGAAGCTGAGATTACAGGTGTGCACCATCATGCCCAGCTAGATAATCCTTGTTTTGGATGGCCAGTCACTGATCTGTTTTCTATCTCTATATTTTTGCCTTTTCCAGAATATCATATAAATGAAACAAATAGCATTTTGTGCTTTCATTCTGGTACATCCACTTGGCAATATGCATTTAAGATTAATCCATATAATTGCTTGAACTGACAATTCATCCCATTTTATTGCCAAACAGCATTTCATTGTATATGTATACCTCAGTTTGTTTATCCATTCACTTTGTGAAGAACATCTTGATTGATTCCAGGTTTTAGTAATTATGAATAATTTGCTATGAGCATCTGTGTACTGGTTTTGTGTGGACATAAATTTGGAGATCAGTTGGGTAAATATCTAAAAGAACAATTGACAGATTTTATAGTAGGACTAAGTTTAGCTTTGTAAAAGATGGCTTAGCTGATAGAATTGAGAGTAAGAACTTGAATAGAAATTTGTATGCCAATGTTCACAGCAGTGCTATTCACTACAGACAAAAAGTGCAAATGACTCAACAGATGAACAGATAAACAAATATGGTACATACATCTAATGGAATATTGTCTAGCCTTACAAAGGAAGAAAATTCTTAGACATGTTATAATATGGATCCAATTTGAAGATATTATGCTAAGTGAAATATGCCAGACACAAAAAGACAAATACTGTATGATTCCACTCAGAATAGTAAAATTCATGGAAACAAACAAAATATAGAAAGGTTGTTTCTAGGGGCTGGAAGAAGGGAGGAATGGGAAGTTACTCTTTAATGGATACAAAATTTCAATTTGGCTATCCAGCCAGCCTAGGTGTTCATCAATGGATGAATAAATACAGAAAGTGTGGTATATATACACAATGGAGTTTTATCCAGTCATAAGGAAGAAGAAATTAGGTCATCTGTAGGAAAATGGATGAAACTTGAGAACATTATGTTATGGAAGAAGATTTAGGATCATATTTTTCTCTCATATGTGGAACCTAGAGAGGAAAAAGGAAAAGAAAGGAGTGGGGGATCTCATGAAAATTGAAGAGAGATGAGTAGAATAAAGGAAAGGGACCAGTGGAACAGAGAATGGGAAGGTAGGGAAATACTGGGGATATTGGCCAAATTATGTGTCTTAGTCGGCATTTTTTGCTACTGTTAACTAAGAGATCTGACCAGAACCATTGTAGAGGACAAAAAGTTTATTTTGAGGCTCACAGTTTCAGAGGTCTCAGTCCATAGACAGCTGGTTCTATTCCTCAGGGCTGGAGATGAGACAGGACAATATGGTGGAAGCATGTGGTATAGGCAAGCAGCTCACTTGATGGTCAGTAAGCAGAGAGAGATTCCACTTGCTAGGTACAAAATTTATACCCCCAGGCCATTCCCCCAGGGACTAACTCTCCAGCCATACATTACCTGACTTCAGTTATCACTCAGTTAATCCCCATGAGGTGATTAATTCACTGATTGGATTAAGGCTCTTATAATCAAATCATTTCTCCTCTAAACCTTCTTGCATTGTCTCACACAGAAGCTTTTGGGGGACACCTCACATCCAAACCATAACATTATATTGTTACATTGTGTGCACATGCAAATATGTAACAACAAATCCCACCATCATGTACAACTATGAGGCACTAATAAAAATATAGACAAGGAAAAAAAATTCAGTTTGGAAAGATGAAAACTAAGAGATCAATGGTGGTGATGATTGCACAACAATGTGGATATAGTCAATGTCAGTGAATGTATTATTAAAAATGATAAAATAGAAAAATTTGTTACATATATTTTACCATAATTTAAAAATGTTTAAAAATAAAAGCAAAAACAAACTGCCAAACTGTCTTCTGAAGTTACTGTACTCATTCACTCACGTGAGTTCCCATTGCTCCACATTCTCACCAGCATTTGACAACATCAGTTTGTTTTTTGTTGTTGTTTTAGCTAACCCTGAAGGTAGTGCTATCTCATTGTTGTTTTAATTTGCGTTTCCCTAATTATGTAAGATGTTAAGTATCATTTCATCTTCATACTTGCTGTCCATATATCACAGTTGGTAATGTGTTTGATACACATTTTGCTCCTTTTTAAAAATTGGGTTGTTTATTTTCTCATTGCTGAACTTTGAGAGTTCTTTGTACATTATGGATACAAGTTCAGTGTCAGATATGTAACTTGCAAATATCTTTTGCAAAGTCAGTCTGTGGCTTGTTGTTTAATTCTATTTTACAAAACAGATTTTTAAATTTTAATAAGTTTCAAATTATCTATTTTTTATTTTATAGATCATGCTATTGGTTTTGCATTAAAACATTAACCCACTAATATGCAGATTTTCTTTTAGATATTTTATAGTTTTGCACTTTACATTAATGTGTGAATCTATTTGGAGTTAAATTTTGTGTAAGTTGTTACTGTTTTTTTAATCATCATATTTTTTTTTCTTCCTTTTACCTCGTTTCTATGTCTTCTCTGGCTTCAAGTGAGCATTTTATTATTCTCCTTTATCTCCTCTCTTACTGCATAACATACACTTTCTTCAACAGTGTTCTAAATGACTGCCTTTAGGTTCACAATATATAGGTTAAAATAATCTAAGTACTTTTAAATAACACTATTCTACTTTGTATGTTATACAAGAATCTCATAACAAAGTATTTCCAATTCCTCTAACCATTCTTTATGAAATTTTGATAATATATTTCACTTTTCCATATGCTACAATTATTCAATACATTGTTACTACTTTTGCTTTAAAAATATATTTTTCTTTTAGAAAAATTAAGATTAATGAAAGACCCAGACTTCTTATCTATATAATTTTCTACTTGCCAGAAGAACTTCTTGTATCATATCTACACACACACACACACACACACACACACACACACATATATATATATTTTGGATAGGGCTCTTCTGCTAGAAACCAATTTCCTCATTTTTGTTTGTCTGGAAAAGTTTGTTTCTTCATCACTTTTGGAGAGTAGTTTTGCTGGACATAAAATTTCATGTAAATAGCTTTTACTTTTTTTCCCAATCCGTTAAATATTTTACTGCATCCTCTTCTTGCTTGCATGAGTTCTGATGAGAGGTTAGCTGTGTTCTTATCCTTGTTCTTTTCTTTTCTTTTTTTTTTTTTTTTTTGGTACAGGGGATTGAACTCAGGGGCACTTGGCCACTGGGCCACATCCCCAGCCCTTTTTTTTTTTTTTTTTTTTTTGTATTTTATTAGAGACAGGGTCTCACTGAGTTGCTAAGTGCCTCGCCATTGCTGAGGCTGGCTTTGAACTCGCGATCCTCCTGCCTCAGCCTCCCAAGTGCTGGGATTACAGGCGTGCGCCACCTTGTTCTTATTTGGGAAGTTTTTATCCCCCTCTCTAGTTTGCTTCAGAGTTTTCTGCATTTGAATATGATATGGCTAGTTCTTTTTTTGTTTGTTTAATTTTGTTTTCATGTTTATCTTGCTTGGTGTGTCCTGAGATTTTGTAATCTATGACTTACCTGTCATTAATTTTAGTAGCTTCTTAGCCATTATGACTTCCAAAATTTTTTCTGCCTCATTCTCTTTTCTTCTCTTTCTGGTGGTCCATATATCCATATATCCTCATAGTTCTTGAATATTATATTCTTTTATTTTTATTTGTTTTTGTGTTTTGATTTGTGAAATTTTGACCTATCTTCAATTTCCTAAATTTATTGAATATACTAATAAGTCTGTTAAAGGAATTTTTTATTTCTGCCACTGTGTTTTTAATTTATAACACATTCTTTTCATTTTTAATGCTTTTAAACTATGTTTAATAGTTCCTACTTCCAGCTGAAATTGTCCATTTGATCTTGCATGTTATCTATTTTTTTTCATTAGAGCACTTAACATGTTAATCATAGTTATTTGAAATTCCTTATCTATGAATATCTGAATATGGTTCTGATGATTTCTTTGTACTTCAGACTATTTTTTCCCTTGCCTTGAGGGATGCTTTTAGTTCTTGGTTTAAAGTCAATATGTATCAGTAGTAGCTCTTTAGAGGGGGAGGATTTATGTTAATGTGGCTATGCATTGTGCTGTGTTTAATGTTTGTCATAACTCTCAGTACTAGCAACTCCTAATTCTTCTAGTTATTTTTATTTGCTTCCTCTCTTGGTTTTCAGGTTTTTCTAGTGTTACCCCTCAGAAGGAGTTTATCTCTACCTTTTCAGCTGTGATCCTCTGTAGTTTTACTGGAGGTCTGTTGGTTTTGCAGTGAGCATGAGGGATAGAGGAGGTCTCCACCTCCTAGTGGTCCTGTTTCAGGCCCTCATAAATGTGTTTCTCTTTCCTCCAGGAGTATGCTCTCCCAGCTTCATTCATCACGAAGTTCTTGATATGTTTCCCAGAAGTTCTGTTTCTTTCTTCTTGTTGTTATTTTTTTTTTCACTTAGGTAAAATTCAAGACTAGAAAAGCATGAAGAGGAAGAAAATCCCTTTCCCCTGTTTCAATAGGTTTTTGGTGTTACTCTATGGCAAAGTATTTCTTCTTGAAGAATAAGTCTTTGTGATAGTGAAGGAAAAGGGAGGGGATTCCACTTGCTGCTTTTCTTTTTTTCCTTGTCAGAGTCAACAGGAGATTTTGTTCTTGGATCAAGAAAAAAAAAAAAAAAAAAATCAAGAAAGTGTGGGGCTCTGCTTTGACTGCAGCTCACAGGAACTTGTCATGATAGAGAGACTCAACACTCAGCCTACAGGAATTGATCAAAATTACTGTAAAGAAAGCAGTTCTACAATGTATGGTCTCCACTGGCTTCCATTCAACATAAACAAATCTAGTACTTTGTCTCTATGGGCATGCCCATGTCTCCAGATTCTAGTGTTGTACTTGACCCTATGATATCAATTCTCTGATGGGGTAAGAATAGTTGTTGATTTTTATTTTGCCCTAGTTCTTCTTGCAATGACAGGAGTGATGACTTTCTAGCTCCTCACATGTCAGATCTAAAATGGGAGATGCCACGTCTGCTGATTTTAATAGGAAATAATATACGGGTTCCATTTTAAACCTAAAGACACACACACTTGTCCCAATAGGAAGATGAATACATTAAATAATTAAACAACTTTATATAAGATGAAAGCAATGATTTAAAAAAACAATAAATACATAATGTAATATAGGTTTCTTATACCAGCCAAAGGTGAGGAGATAATTTCAGAGCAGGGCTGGTGGAGAGAAGGAAGGGGGGGTGACTCTTGGGATGATGCAAGTCTTCATTCTGTACTTGGTTAATAATTTTGAGTTCATGTTGTATCTTTCACTTAAACACTTAGAAATCAAATCAAAGAACAGAAATGAAGCCTGAATCCAAAAATCTACTGAACCTTGTGGAAAAAGCACACATACTCTACAGTCTGTTGAGTTGAAGAAGTAGCGCTTATGTATCCTTCTCACTTGGCAAACATTCACAAATAAAATGTTTTGGTTCATTGAACTATAACCTGCAGTTTAAATGTGTTCCACACAATATTTGCTGACTAGAAAGTGCATCTTGAAAATTGGCAAATGTACCTCTGCTTGAAACTGTAATGTTGCAATACCACATCATAGAATATATTTACTTAGTGTGTTGTTTTGTTTTGTTTCTGTGAAAAAGTCATTATACAAAAGTGGAAAGAAGTTGTGTCCAGAAAACAGTATATTGTGTTCAAGAGCTATTATGGTAAAACATCATTAACTAAGCAATCCCTATGTGAAGTAATTCTGTCATTAGTTACAGTTTTGATTTCTTTTAAAGTCTGGGACCAGTTAATTAGGAACTATATTTCCTCCAGAGCAATGTAAAAGTCTTAGTACACTTTTGTTTTTCTCAGTTTGCCCCTAGCTTCCACCAATGCCCATATGGCAACTGCCTGGAATTTGAGTTTACTTTTTTGTTACAACCCTTTTCTTTTCATAATAGGTACTTATTTAGATGTAACCACAAGTGGTTCCAACATCTTTGCTAACTATTTCTTCACAAGCAGTCCCTCTTCTTTCTGTGTTTAATTTCTTTTTCCTGATGCAATAATAAGTAGTTAGTTTTAGGTACAGTCTACAGTGTTTTTTGGGTTTTTTTTAGGTATAGTCCACAGGTGAGTCCCAACTCGCCTTTCAATACAACATATGTAGGTATAAAATTCTAAAATCAAAGTATTTTCTTCAATCTCAAGATATTAATATATTACCTCATTGTATCCAATATTGTTGATTTCAAATCTAGTGCTCTGAATTCTTGAAGCAGGTTCTAAGGCAAAGTTGTGAGAATCCATAATTTATTTGGGAGGTGATCCCAGTAAACAACAGGAAAAAAAGTGAGATATGGAAGGGTAGGAAGCCCCCACCACCATGAAAATGTGGTCATCACTATGGGCAAATGAGGCTTAATTCCCTTGAGTAAGTCTGGGAAAGAGGGTAGAACACTTGCTTCAGAATGATCCACTCTAAAGGTGAGAGAACTGGAATATTTGTACTCCAACCCTTGGTCACCCACTGGTCTAGCTTTGCTTTTGGGTGGTATCAGTTTTTGTTTTCAAACCATTGCATTTAAGATCATAGCTGAGCAGGGAACTGATAGCAATTGCTGTAGGAGGTGAGCTTTTCTTCTAGGTGTTACAATTTTTCTCTCTACTTGTCATGCCTGCCATGTGTGTCTATACTATGTCAACATATCATGGATAGTGGGGTGTTTTCTTCTTAGTCTGTCTTTATTTGTAAGTTAAGCATGCTTATCTCTTTTCACTTCTTAGAAATTATTAGCCTTTTAAAAAATATTGCCTTCCCTTCATTTCTTCTATTCCTTCCTCTCAAATTCCTATTATATGCATGTTTGGATTTCTATTCTATCCTTATAATAGCTTATGCATATTTAAAATTGGGTTTTTTGTTTTCTTGATATGAAATATTTTGCATTTTCTTATATTCTGGATACAAGTAGTTTATTAGGTATGTGACTTACACATATATCTTCCCAGTGTGTGGCTTCTCTCTTTATTTTCTTAAGAAAATAAATTCTTCAAAGTGTTGAAGTTCCTAATTTTGATGAAATCTAGTTAAGCTTTTTTTTTTTTTAAGTATTGAGGATTGAATCCAGGGCCTCACACATGCAAGGCAAGTGCTCTACCTCTGAGCTACAACCCCAACCCTAGCTTAGCAACTTTTAAATGGCTTTTCCTTTTAGTACTGAAGCTAAGAAAGCTGTTTTCCTACAAGTTCATCAAGAAATTTTAAAGTTTTAGGTGTTGTACTTAAGTAATAAATCACCTTGAGTTACTTTTAATAAATATTGAAGGATATGAATTAAAGTTAATTTCTTTTTTAGATATTGATATCAATTTTTTCAGCAACATTTGTTGAAATGACTATTTATTCTCCATTCAGTAGTTTATTTCCCTGTTTTTGGAAGACAGCTAATTATATATGTGGAGGTCTATTTCTAGTTTCTTTGTTTCATTGTTCATTTATCTTGACTCTCATGTCAATATTTTAAAAATTTTTTATATATACATATAGAGAGAGAGAAAGAGAGAGAGGTATATATATATGTGTGTGTGTGTGTGTGTGTGTGTGTGTGTGTGTGTATCTTCAAGTAAGGTAGCATAATTCCTTTAACTTTGTTCTTTTTCAAAGTGTTTATTTTTGGAAATTCTAAGATGTTTGCATTCCCATAGAAATTTTAGAAAACATTCTTAGTTTCTACCAAAAATACTTCTGGAAATTTGACTATAATTGCACTAAATCTATAGTTCAATATGTGGAGAGCTGACACCTAAATGATATTGCCTTCTCAGATCCATGAGTACATTATACCTCTCCATTTACTTTTGTCTCTTTCCCTTTCAAGTTGTAGGAAGGAAAATTCCTCAATATGATGAATAGTCTACTGCTGACATCATCCATAATGGGGAGACTGAATGCTTTCTCCTTAGGGTCAGAAACAAACAGGAACTTCTGCTCTCACTATTTCTATGTAACATTGCATGGTGATCTGAACTAGTACAGTAGCCAAGAAAGATGAGTAAAAGTGAGTAGATTTAAAAGGGAACAAGAAAAACTGTACTTATCTGCAGAAAATCCAGGGAATTTTCTAGAGATAGCTACATGAAGTAGTAAGTTATTTTAACAAAAAAGTAGGATATAATTACAACATATACAAAAAAAAAAAAAGTTGCATGTCTATACACTAGCAACCAACAATTGGAAATTATACCATTTTCAATATCATGAATATGAACTGTTTACAGATGAATGGACAATCTATGTAAGCATAATATACTGAACACGGTAAACCTATGACAGAATTGTTCATGCATCTGGAGGCTGAATAGTGTTATGTCAAGTTTTCCAAAATGGATCTATCTATACATTTACTGCAACCTCAATGCAAACCAAAATCAAAGCAGGATTGTTTGAAATGAAAATTTGACTTTAAATTTCATAGAAAAGCAAAAGTCAGGATGGTCAAGACCCCTCTGAAAATGTTGATCACTGGAGTACATAAGCTGTTAGCAAGATTTACTATTAAGCTACAGTAATTAAAACAGGTTGATAGACATATAGTTTAATGGATTAGAGTAGACCTTCCAGAAATAGTCTCACACCTATATGGTTAATTGATCTTCAACAAACGTGACAAGGTAATTCGATGGGCAAAAGAAAATTCCTTTCAACAAAGGGTGCTCAAACAAATGAACCTCTTTGTGGAAAAAAATGAGCCTCAACCTCAACTCTGGCTGTGTATAATACATATGTCATCATGGATCATACAAGTACAAGTAAGAGCTGAAACTATATTTTTTCTAGGGAAAAAATAGAGAAAACCTCTGTGGTCTACACAAGGCTTTCTTGATAGAACATGAATCATGAATCAAAGAATGAAAAAAATGATGAAATGGACTTCATCAAAATTAAGAAATACATAATTTTGAAAATGAAAAGGTAAGCCATTCATTGGGTGGAAATCTGCAAAATACACATGCTCTTTAAAATGGGCAGATGATTTGAATAAATTCTTCACCCAAGAGTCTATATGACTAAATAAGGGACATTAAAAGATAGTAAATATCTCTATGAAATATAAATGAAACTAATATAAATGAAAATTAAAATCAGAATAAAATGCTATTACACCTCCAGTAAAACTGACAAAATATGAAGAGCAGCCATCCACTATAGTGAAGATGTGAGGTAACTGGACTTCTCATGCCTTGCTGTTGTCAACAGTCATACGACTACTTTGAGAAACCTTGATAGTTTCTAATACAGTTAGACATGTTGTTACTATTCAACCTGGACTTCCCACGTCTCTGTGTTTATTAAAGGAACTTGAAAGTGTGTTTGTCAAGAGATTTGTACTCAAATGTTCGTTTCCACTTTGTTACAATAGCTAAAAACTGGAAAAACCAAAGGCATATGGATTGGTTAGTGAATAAACAAAGTGTAGCCCATCAACTCAAGGAGTCCTACCAAGCCTATACAAACCCAAACTATGGAAATAATCAATGATGGTATAAATCTTAAAAGTATTATGGGAGGTAAAAGAGCCCTATACAAAAATACCATACATCCTATGATCCCACTGAAATAAAATTCCAGAAAAGGTGAAACTACAATGACGGTAAGTGATCTGGGGTTGCCTTTGGCTGGGATGGTGGAAGGGATTGACAGCAAAAGAGCAAGAGGGGACTTCTAGGGCTGAGGGAAGTGTGCTGAAACTTGACTGTTGCTATTATAGGACTCTATCGGTCTGTCTATCCATCTTCCACACAAACACATAAACACGCCAAACTCACAGAATCATACTTTTAAAATGGATGATTTTTTTTTTGTATATAAAATTAGCCTCAAGAAAGCTGGTAATAAAAAAGAAAGGCTTAGAAATGATAGAGAAAATAAAGAGCCACCTTTTTTTTTTGGAGGAAAAGTGGAAAATAATATAATAAACCAATTAGGACCATTTTATCACATCACAATCAGAAGTTATGCTACTAGGAAACTTGCTTAAATATCTTCTCCATCATTTTCCTTTTTCTTGATGTTAAAAAATTTAACTTTTCATTTATTTGCAAAGTAGACTTTCAGTTTTGATATGAAAAGGATAAGCAAATCTCAGGATTCTCATTTCTCCATTTCTTTAAAGGCACAGTGTGGAGAGTTTGTGGTCCAACTGGTAAAGTCCTCCCTCAACCCCCCATCCCAAGAGGTTCATGCTACCTGCGGCTCTGAGACAGATTTCCCTGACCATCCACCCCGACATCAGCCTGAGTTTAGAAAAAAGCCCATAGAACTCAGGGCTTTAGAAATCTCCCCCTGACTTACCTTAACAGTTGCTTGGTCTGATAAGCCATTTAGCTATAACAGATTTGTAACACCAGAAGTGTGTACTCAAGGTATTTCTAAGTACCACAGTGTTGAGATGGAAAACTGGAGGTGGAGGTCATCATTCTCCGCCCTCCTTGTTAGCTTGCCACACGTATCTCAATGGCTTCATTACCAACACAGTCACACAGAAGTATTTAAAAGTTCACTTCTATTTGGAACATCTCTATTCCACACCTTTTATGGCTTTTTCATCTTCCATAACTGTCATCTTCAAACATTTGCTGCCCTTCTCAAGAGAGAGGAGGAAAAATATGTGATGTATATAATGCATGATGACTGATCCCTGTAGCTGTCATCACTCATGGCCAAGATGGGGACTCGAAGAGTATGAGTTATCCCTCACCTCCTCATCCACAGAGATGAAAACATAGAAATGCCATCCCAGCACTTAGGCAAGATATACATACTAAGAGTGATGGAACGCAATAAATTTTCCCAGGAACTACTATATTCTTTCCACTATAAAATGGTAGGATTGAGGAAGGCAACATAAGCCTTTGGAATAAAATCATCACTTCACCAAATTCACTTTTATGTTTATTTGCCAAAATAAATAAATAAATAAATAAAAGGTTCCCAGTGTCTGGGTGTTCCCACAGATAGAAAATCTAAACACACCTCCTTTCCCTTGAAACAGGTAGCTTCAAGTGGTCTGGTTGAAGGGTTGAATTTGATTGAGGGATTTAGGAAACTGTAACATTGCAAACTTCCTGAGCAACAACTCTACAAAAGAGTTTGGACTTTGTAACTTTGAGCTCATTCGTCGCCTTCACTTTAGTATAGATGTATGTTTCATAGCATTGTTCATCTTATGGCCTATGCACCATAGCCTGTTCTTGGATTTGAACTTAAGACTCTCTTTAGATGTTTCCCCATATTATAACTTTGCATATTTGGTGCTCTGAAAATTGTTATTTGTGGTCCTTGGTTAAGATTAAAACTGTCCCACCACAAGTTGTAATTTCATGAGAATTTGTGTGTTAACTCGCAAGAGATATGTTAAAATAATCCAATGATATTTACCATTCAATACTTTTTTCTTCAGCACATGTAGCACTTTAGAGAATGTTCTTACAAATATTGAAAATAATTTGACTTTTCTTGCCTATATCAGCTCTGTCAGACATCGTCCTTGCAAAGCAATATAAGAATAAAAAAAAAAAAAAATTAAAAGACCATTCCAGGAAAGTTTTACATGTGGACTCTTATTTGTGGCAAAACCATCTTTCATTCTTAGTGAGACTATTAGAATTGCACAGGAGCCTTAAGGACTGTTAAGATGATTAAGAGCCACATTTAATAGTTGCTCCAGTAGCATCTTGACAAACATTTTAATTTTATATCTCTCAAGTAAGCCCATAAAACAGCATGATCTAAAAATTCTTAACAAATATATTAATAAAAATTTAAACATTCATAGATCACTTATGCTTCTTTGAGTTAATTACATAGTAATATTGCCTTGTATACACCTTAATTAGATTAAATATTGATCAGTGCACTTTCCATTGATGTTTCATTAACACACAATAACTGTCTTGTTATATCTAGATGTAACTTTAAATTAACTTAAAAATCTTGGCTGAATGAAAACCTACAGAAAGAAACACAAAACAAGCCCGTTTGAACATAAAAAAGGATGGAAAACTCAGCCTATGTATTAAAGCAGAGAAGAAAAATTAAATTCTACCTATTTTAAGTGTTTAAAGCAATTAGTCAGAAGAACAATGCTCCACAATAATTTTTTTCCACAGGGTTTGGGTTGTAATATCATTCACACTAAGTTCATCTATCACTCTATGCTAAGGAAGAAGATATGAAATATTACAATTATTCCTAAGGATTATGGTCTTTGTTTATTTCAGAAGGAACCTGGGTTTTAAACAGCATCATAGATTTCTTAGCATGTGATTAAGGCTGTTTATTTTCATGCTGATGAGCTGAAAGCTGTTTCAATGGGAAGATGCTGTAATTTTCCCATGATCTGGAAAATAATTCATGGCACTTTTATGTTGTCATTAACTGTCACATCTCTTGAGTTAAATATGAGCCCTGTCATTTGGAAGTCAGAAAGCGGCTCCTAAATTTCTCAATTTCATTAGCAATTGATTCAAATCATTTCCCGAAAATAGTCTGAATTGACATATGAATTGTAGTGGTTCCTCAGCTTGGTGATTAATTAATCAAGCCATCAGGTCCACATTAAACTATTTATCAATCTTACGATTTCCTGCTTTTCAGAAAAAATTAAAAAGCACTCTAATGATGTTTTATGAGTTTTGAGAAAAATTAAAATGAGACTAGAAAAAGTAATCTGTCCTTCCTAATTCAAAGCTCTACAATGTCAATTTCTGTAAGCCAAGTCACAAAAAAGAGATAGGGCCAGAATATATGCCGCATGGAAGAATGGAAGATAGCAGAGTCATTTCTGCAGCCCTCAGTTTCTCCATCTGCAAAAAAAAAAAAAAAAAAAAAAAAAAAAAGAATGAGTAATTGAACTCAAATAATCTCTCACCTTTAAAATTATGTTAGTCCATGGAAAAATGAAATACGATGTTATTGTTACTTTCATTTTTATTAGTTTGCTGTGTGCCCATTGTCTTTACATTAAAAAACAAACTTCCTGATAGAGCCTCAAAGATTCCAAATTAAAATTGTAATTGACATCCTTGGAGCCACACTGGCTGCTGTTCTGCAATTTGTGTTTGAAATGCTATTTTCCATTAAAGGCTACATTCTGTCTGGGTCTCTTCTACTGAGCTATTATAAAAAGGACCCACAGTCGATTGCTTCAGCCCAGAATGACAGTATCAACCGTTCCAAGATTAGGCCACACCAAAAGCCATTTGTTAGCTGAGAAAACTGTTGGCAAAACATCAAGTTGTTTGCTTATTTAATTTCACTCAGACTTTGCTGAGTTCAATTAATAGCTAGTTCTTTTCAAAATAAATGACTAGCCAACTGAATTCAGCCCCTTTTCTTTCAAATTTGCTGCGTGCACAACCACAAAATGAATGTCTCATTCAACACAAGTCCCTGTGTTGTTATTTACAGAAAACCGAGCTTTCTTTCTTGGAGCTAACTGCAATTTAAGTGCCGGGCTTTCTCTGATGTTCTAGAACACAGAGCGTGAGCCAAATAGAAAGGACCCATACATGAAATTAGAGTGGACATCAGGAGGACTTGTCCTTCTAGCTCTCCCTGCAGTGTCCAAGGAAGCACCAGAGGTTCTGTTGTTGAAACTGACAGAGGCAGTTTCATGGCTTCATTCCCTCACCAGACCCTTCTCAGGAAGCTCAGGAAGAGAAATAGAAATAAAAAGTCGTTTTGCCCTATTTCTTCTCATCCTCAGGAAGAGTTGTAGCTGTTGTGCTCTGTACAGCTCACACTTCAGAAAAGGGGCCTTGTTCAAACTGAGAGAGGACCAAAGAGAAACCACTGCAAGAATGGATTCCTTGGAATTCTGTGTGGAGCTGCTCTCCCTTTTGGATGGTGGCAAGAATGACCCTCCTTGGCTCAGGAAACAGTCTCTGGCATTTGGATTGGGCTTTTCCTTTGGACCACTACAGCCCTGGGAATGTCCCATCTCTACGCCTGACACGTACCTATATATATTTTATAGATTGAGAGTTAAGTCCACAGAAAAGAAGCAACTTGTTCAAGAACGAAACTATTTTTTAGTTTTAATTCTTTTTAAAATTTTTATTTTTAAAACAAAAAATAATTGCATATACTTACAGGGTATGGTGTGATGTTTTGATTTAAGTATATACTGTGGGATGATTAAATCAGGCAAATTAGCATCTCCAGCACCTTACATACTTAGCATGTTTGTAAACTTATAGCATTTTAAATCTATACAGCCATAGTCTAGCAGGGAATGGAGGAGAAATGGAAAAGCAGAAAGATGCAAAAATCCATCAAGAATCTCAAATTTAGATTTGATCTCTAAAGGACATTATTCAGATAATTGCTGAGATGCATGGGAGAGTTGGGGAAGAAAATGATGTTCACCACATAATCATAAACTTGTGTTCCATTATGAAAAAAAAATACTGTCCATAATCTCAATTTTGTGATTACCTTATGCACAGCACAATAATATTGCACTTTTGATGTAAAGAATTAATCTGTTTGATATAACCATTTAAAGACACAACAGGACTTTCACAACCCTGTTTTAATGTTACTTCTTTTTATTTTCCATATACCAGGAGTACTAAAATAATGGAGGATCCCAGGCCTCTGTGGGCCTCTCTGAGGCCCTACACATTTGTATTATATATCCTTCATTTTAATTTCACAATGCCAGAGTCCTACCCTTAAGGAAGACAAAACCTTGTCATAAAAGGAGAATAACATATGGGACAGGGATATTACAAGTACCAAATGAATGACCTGAGCCCTGTAACTGCCTTGGTACACTGCCAAAAGATACCTCCAATTACATTACTAAAGAGAAAGAAAAATCCCTCTCCTTCAGATCATATCCTGCTCCTGCTACTTTGTTATAAAGCACTTGTAATGCGTCTGCTGTCCCAAAGCCTTTCTGGAATATGCCATGCTTTCGAACTCCTGGGCTAGCACTGTGAGGATGGAAAGGAATTGCATTTGCAAATGTCAGCCTACCTCATCCATCTCCCCTCATTCAAACAATACGCATTCGAGGTTCAGCAATCGGAGTTATATATTTTTCCTTAATGTTGTTGTAAGGTAATGGTTCTCTTATCTGAAATTCATCAGCCTGCTATAAATTTAAACTCCATTACTGCCAATAGAGAAGAGCTAAGCACCAAACCACTTTCAATAAATTTGCACTTATGCAATTGAACTGATACGGCCTCAGAGGAAAAGGTGAAACTCGTCTTGAGATATTTAAGTTAGTCTGAGTCACTGCTTCGTCTGGTGTTAAATTGGATCCATCGAGAAATGTAGGGCAGCACTCATCAGCCCTGAGTTATAAGAAGAGATTTCAGCCTGAAAAAAAAAAAAAAATCTGTCTCCAGCATTCATTATTAGACGGCATAATTTTAAGAAACCACTGGCTCGCTCTGTTATTTGGCACAACTAAATGCTACAAATGGAAACCCTGATGGATGAATATTTTTATGAACAGCATTAATCAGCATGAGGCCAGCCCCAGCCCTGGGGATTTGTCATGTCCAGTCATGAAGCTGTAAGTGAGGATGACTATATACTCGGAGGTAATTACTAACATTTGCATGGGGCTGTCCTGCGCACAGAAAATACTGCACTTAGTTACACATTCATCTTGGGTACAATTGTTTACCATCTCCTATTTCTGATGAGGATATTGAGGTTTGGGTATGTGAATTGACCCCACTTTGTGGGCATGTGGCAGCTGTGTCTTTGTATTGGGTCTTCTACTGTGGTTTGGGTAGTAGAAAATCAAGAAAAAAAAATATGCTCAGTTCAGCAACCTCGAAAGTCCTACTAGGATCGTTTGGAGAAGAAAGACCATATTCATCTGGAGCTGAAAAAAAAAATGAGCTACCCACAGTCATCATGTCAGTCTCCTTGGAAAGGAGGCTTCCCGAAGCTGCCCATCTGAAGCAATCCAGCTTCTGGAAAGAAGGAGGTATCTTCTGGCCAATTAGATTTGATGGTTTGGCGAGCAGAGGACAGGGAGCCCAACAAGAGTTCCTACCCTATTAAGGAGTAGGTTTAGGAGTTAGAAATTTAAGATAAGTTCTATTTATGGTTGGAAAAATTCTCACATCTCTCTGAGGACTCCAGCATGGTAGTTGAACTCCCAGGAGGTAACGAGTATGCTACAAGTTATGAGGGCTTAGTTGTCAGATGCACACACACAGGCACCCAAACACAGGAGCCAAACCCAGGCCCTCCTCCCACCACCAGCTTTGGTGCCCATTCTAAGGCCAGAACTAGCATCACATACCAGTTGCAAGAACTGAACAGCATTTGCACTTAATTGGATGATATACATTATTCATGAGCCTTGAGTCTGTGATGATTTTGGCATTCATTAAGGGGGAAAAATGGGGCATTAGTTTTCTTGGTACAAAACATTCCATATTAAACTTCATTTGCAATCCACTTTTCAATGTGAGAAATTAGAAATGCTTTTAAGCAAAGTTAGAACTATGAAATAGCTGGGAAACAAGGAGCAGCAACTTTAAAGAGGGAGAAGAAAGGAGTAAGAGTTGAGATTTTTTTTTTTTTTTTTTCAAGCTCTGAGTACAGGAGAGGAGAAGTCACCCTAAAATGATTATAATAATAAATGTTTGTATGGATGTTCATTTACTTAAATTTGTGCATACTATACATAATATATCACATGTGAATATGTTACATGTGAATGTATAGTACATGTATTGTTTATATATATATATATATATATATATATATATATATATATCTCCTCAAAATCTATTTTAAAGCACCAAAAGTGAGTAGTTGTGGTGTTTGTCATCCTGTCCTTATTTTTCCAAAATATAAAACTTAATTTTCTTGAGTTTAATGAGTCCTAATTTATGGGTTTTATTTTGTGTGTGTGTGGGGGGGGGGGTACCAGGGATTGAACTCAGGGGCACTCGACCCCTGAGCCACATCCCTGGTCCTATTTTGTATTTTATTTAGAGACAGAGTCTCACTGAGTTGCCTAGCAACTTGCTTTTGCTGAGGCTGGCTTTGAACTCACAGTTCTCCTGCCTCAGTCTCCCAAGCCACTGGGATTACAGGTGTGTGCCACTGAGCCTGGCCTAATCTAGGGTTCTATGATACCCTTCTTCATTCCATTTGGAGTAGACTTCAAAACCAACTAGAATCTTTGGTAGACTCAAAGTTGAATTCTGCCTCATTTCTCTTTTAAAGAATGTCTAGATTCCTGGAATTGAGATGATCTCAATCAATCCCTATATTTTTGAAGTGAAGAAACTGAGGCACAGTGAGGGATCTGGATGCGTAGTATCTCCAAGGATGCAAGATGGAGAAAACTGGGCAACATTCATGCATCACCCAATCCTCATGGCCACAGCTCCCTGGGAAGACCTCAGGGGGGCTATAAAGTCAAACAAATCTGGGTCCAAACTGTATAGAATCACAGGCAGTTTCTTTTTCTCATCATCCCCTAACTATTCAATTAAAAGATGAAAGTAATTTCTCCACTCTATTCTGCCAATTCTAAAATGAATATTTGTTATGGAGTTTAAAAGAGATAACTATAGGTTATCTTAGAACAGTGGCTGGCATACACTAGACCTCCATAAACATTTGTCATTTTTTTTTTTTTTTTTACAAAATTCGAACACAAACCTGCTTGTATATTCTTGCTATTGTTTTCTAGTTGTGCACTGGGACAACTGGCTAACTTCTTTTTTAGGTGCTGGGTTCCTTAGATCAGAGTTACCTTTTAGTGCTACTTTGCATCTCCCAGCATCTGGTCCTCCTTCAACTAGTAGGTGCTCAATAATGATACAATTAGAGAGTTTTCTAGGTGGTGTTTCCACTTTTATTTATTTATTTGTTTTGGTACTAGCGATTAAACCCAGGAGCACTTTATTGCTGAGATGCATCTCTGGTCCTTTTTATTTATTTATGTTTTATTTCTGGCAGGGTCTTGCTAAGTTGTAGGGTCTCACTAAGTTGCTGTGGCTGGTCTTGAATTTGCGATCCTCCTGTCTCAGCCTCCAGAGTCACTGACATTACAGGCATGCGCTACCTTATCCAGCTGATGGTGCCACTTAGAACATGTAGCCTTTTCACATGTCCCTACTGATGGTGATGTACCTGCCCTCAGAAACCAGTGCTAATTCTGTGCTTTCATGTGGCAGAAAAATCCTGTTTGTGAGAATATTAACAAGCAAATCTTTCCTTTACTTCCATTGATGCTCACAGAGTCTCAGGCAGCCAGGCACCACAATTCCCACTTAATAGAAGAGGAGACAGAGTTTGGGGTGAAATGAAGTGATGGGCCCAAAGTCCAGTCAACAAAGAGTTTGGTCTGGAAAAATATCTCAGCATACCCACCTGACATCAAACAGGGTTTTATTCCATGTAGCCAGCCTCCTTCCTGTCCGTGGGTGTGGGTACTCGTCGTCCTATTGTTGTGGTACTTTCAAAGGAGCGGGATGAATCAGCGGGCTGGTTGCTGAGTGCGTTTCCCATGAGAAGATCCCAAAGCAGGAATAAAGTGATTGCCTTTCACCAAGGGTGTGAGGCATAGCCCAAGGAGCTCATCACAAGAGTGAATGCTAGGGCTGGGGTTGTAGCTACCTGACAGAGCACCTGCCTAGCACACAGGAGGCACTGGGTTTGACATAAACCATGAAAACAAATACATAGATAAATAAAATAAAGGCATTGTGTCCATCTACAACTAAAAACAGTATTTTTAAAAAATGAATGTTATTTCCCTAAAGGTTCCCATTAAAATTCACATCCTTTTTCATTGAACATTAAGGTACAGACACATTTATTTTTATGAACATTTACCCCTTAAATATCATTAAAATAGATATTCCAAGAAAATATGTCTTGTTTATCCTACAGTTCAGGATACCAGTAGCCCACCTGTATGTAGCTCTGATTAGGAGTGGTGGTGGTAGGGCTCTCTTTCCCTGTGGTAATCCCCAAATCTCAGGTCAAGCTTGAGAATGAGATGTTCCCCCCACCTCCCAATCCATTTTCATCAGGGCACAGCTAATGGGCCTCGATGACAGTGTGGACAGACAGCAACAAGGCTAACGCCCCTGTCAATTTTTCTCAAGGAGCCATTGAGGGTGCCTGACCCCCCACAAAAGCCCTAAGAGCAGCTGAACTCATTTCTCTTCTGTCCGTGTGTATTAATTCCTGTTTCTGTAATGAGATACAGAAGAGAAAAAGAGGAAGAGGACTGATGTGGAGTCAGATTGGGCCTGATGAGTTATGGAGCCTGCCTTCTCATCAGCGATGTAAAACAGCCCGGCTCTATTTACTGCCGCTGTCAGCAGGATCGATAAATAACATTTTCAGTGACATGAAGAGGGGACGCGTGAGCTCAATGAAATGAAGGGGAGCCAGAGGTAGAAGCAGATAAAGTCCCTTTTCTCTTTGCCCTGGAAGGAGTCACTGGTTGGCAGGGGGCGGGGGCATAAATTTGGCTTGACTTTTAAGGAAGGAGGGGTCCTCTGTTGAAAGGAGGAACAAAGAAAGGCATGGTCCTTTGTCACTATAACTTCCCTCCTGTAGAGAGCAATACCCCCATCTGAGCCTACAAATTGTTACCCGGCCAGGGTGTAAGATGGCTACCATCTTATTGGTCACTTTGGAAGGAGGTATTTGCTTATAGTCTATAATTTAGGAAATGCCTAAGGGCTAAGAAGGAACTCACAGGAGGCACGTTTTTGCTTGCTAGATGGCTGACAGGATGCTGATCACTAGGAAAGGCCTTCGTACTCACTGGTTTGCAGGGGGATGGGAAAGTAGTGACCTGGACCACAGCAGAATCCCAGCCCCTCCAACCGAAGCCTGTAGTCGAGAGGTGACACAATGGCAGGATTTCTACTTTAAAAGACTCTCTGAAGGCATCATGACGGTTTAGATTTGGTGTCCCCCAAAAGCTCACAATATAAGAAGGTTTGGAGAAGCAATGATTGGGTTATAGCCTTAACCTAATAGGTGAATCGATCCCTGATGGGATTAACTGAGTGGTAACTGGAGGCAGCAGGTAGGGTGTGGCTGGAGGAGGTGGTTAATTGGGGATGTAGCTATGGGGTATGTATTTTGTACCTGGAGAGTGGAGGCTCTCTCTCTGTGCCTCCTGATCACCATGTAAGCTGCTTTCTTCTGCCACACTCTCCTGCCATGATGTTCTGCCTCATCTCGAGCCCTGAGGAATGAGGCCAGCCTTCTATGGACTAAGACCTCTGAAACCATGAGCCCTCAAATAAACTTTTCCTCCTTTAAAATTGTTCTGGTCAGACCTTTTAGTCACAGTGGCAAGAAAGCTGACTAAAACAGTCATCTTGGCCAACATTCCACCAAACATGAGAATCGTCTCCTTAGCACATGTGAGGAGAAGCTGACCCAGGCCCTGGGCACAGTGAGATCACTACCTCCAAAGATTGCTATTCCATGTGAAGCATGTGACGCAGGTCAGGGGCCCAGTTAACTGCAGCGTGTCTACCTCGTGGTGCCTGTGAGATGGGCATTCAGCTGGTCAGGCAGGGAGACCCAAAGCACAAAAGGTGGCCCTTCCTGACTTTGCTTTGTGCATAGCTGTGCCATAGGCCTCAGCCTAAAGAAACCCAGGTTTAGGTTTGGTGAACAAAATAATTTTGATGGTTTCATTTGCATTAATTTTTCTTTTTCTTTGACATTTTCCTAGCACATTCATTTGGGCTAAGAACTGTGGGTGGTTGAGAGTGCTTTATGACTTTTGTGAATCTCAGAGTCTTTGTGGCATTTGAAAGTTTGGGCAGAAACCAACTCTACTAGCTCCAGAAGCATTGGGGGAGAGATGAAAGAAAAGCAAGGGAATCACTTAGGGTAGGCATAGAGCATAATGGTGGACAGACAGAGGAGAGAGATGGACAGAAAGACAACAGGAAAGAGGGAAATGAAGTAAGGGGAGACAGAAAAAATAAGGAGAGTTGATAAAGGAAAAGGGGGAGAGGGGGAGGAGTAAGAGACCGTACATCCAACCCCTGCTCTCATCAACTGCACTTCCAATTTATAAACACTATTACCCGGTTGGAAAAGAGCACCTCCCAAAGAAGCTGTTCTTCTTTAGACCCTGTGTCAAAAGGTGCTAAGACATGGAATCAGGAGACACAAATATATACACACACATACATACATACATACAGAGAGTCTCAGTATCTATACTCACATATGTATATGAATAGATAAACATACATACATATTTGTATTTTGTGTGTGTGTGTGTGTGTGTGTGTGTGTATTCATTCCAGGTATCCTTTGGGAAAATCCAACAAAATTCCTCTGATTTACACATCAGAATTAAAATCCTTTTCTAAACTAGTATAATATTGGGTATTTACTAGATATCATGCATTGTTTAAAGTATTCATGTATTAATGCACTCAATCCACATCCAATCCTATAAAATTGGGGCCATTTCAATCTCTAATTTACCAAGAAGCATTATAACCTCTAATTTAACTGGAAGCACAGAGGCTGAGTAACCATGTAGGATCACGTGACCAGAAGTGCAGGAGTCAGGATTTGATGCCAGGTAGTCTGCCTTCAGAACCCGGGTGTTTGACCACCATGAGTCTGCCACCCATTCATTTTAGAGTCATTCATTCATCCAATCGAGACTGAGTTTCTGCTTGGTGCCAGTCAGTCAGGCCTGGAACTTCCCCCAGTACTACCGTATGGGCATAAAAAATACACATGAAAACAAGTAGATTGTCTGTTTTGAAGAACAACTGTATGTATTGATTGGTGAGATTTCTTAATAAATGGTAGTGGTTGGTCATTAGTCTCCATGCACTGAAAGGGCAAGCAAGAGAGGGAGGCAAGGATTTGCCTTTCTAACAAGCTTTATGTGATGTCCCTGTTGCTGGCCTGGGGATGATGCTTTGAGGACAACTGAGTTAGAAATTGGGCTCTATGCAAAAAGAACTGAAAGTAAGACTTATAATGTGATTGAAAGGTTTGCAGGTGAACAGGCAGGAGAGACTGTCTCCCACTCTGCAGGAAATAGGCAGATATCATTTTGGACGATTAATACTGAGTGGCTGGAAGATGAAGTTTAAAACTAGAGTGTGAAAGGAAGTGATGCAAAAGAAGCAACCCAGGGACAGATAAATTTCACAGAGTTCTCACCCAGGCTAGGAGGGTCACTCTCCTCTCAAAATCTCACCAAATTACTACATAAAGTTCTTTTTCTCTAAAATATAGAGTCATCTTTTGATATGAGAGTCAAGTCAGATTTCTAATCATTTATCTATCTTTCCCCATCTTCTCTTGGAGATCTGCTGTATACAAGTCTGACCTTGTATTTTTGCTGCATGTGACTAGTAAATATACACAAGTTGAAGATTTTTTTTTTTTTTTTATGATAAAAGTCAGTTTTGATGGAAACCACAGAGGTGGTTATTTCTGCAGAAGGTCTTGAGAAGAATTGGCAGCTTCCACACTCTGTCCAAGAGATTCCAATTTCCACTATTGATAACATTCATTTGCATGAGGCAATGAGGTCACCACATGACTCCTACTAGTAGGTAAATGTGTACACAGGCTAGGTCACTTATTACTACCATAATCCTCATGAATAAGTTTTAGGGGTTATCAGATGATCTATTTGGTATCCATAGTCTGGGCTGGGGTCAGGTCAGGGGAGCAGAAGGTATCAGCATTCCCTGATGGACAGCTCCACCCACATAGAGACTACTGCCCTTTTTGGTGGCTACACTGTGACAGATGTACATACACAGGTATGCCCAGTATCATCTGTTTACACATCCAGTTGGATATTTATTGAAAAGTTCATTTCAGTCTGTTTGATAGTAGCCTGGGCTAGACAAACACATTCTCTCCAGAGTTGTTTTATGGCCCCAACCACACACACACAACATACATTTAGGAGCCATATCTTGGGAGTGGAGTGTGAGAGTGGATACCTAGATGGGTGGTGAATGTGGATAAGTAAAAACATGGAATGAGGAAACAGAGAGGGTAGAGCAAACTTGAAGTGGAAGAGAGAGAAATGGGGAACAGAGTAATGATTCAGTAATGGGGCTCCAAGTGTGAAACTCCATCCTGCCTGGCCCATCGATGAAGATTTTGTTGGAGAAGCAGTGGCCTGGATTTATATGGATCAGCAGGTTGGTTGTGGCCCACTAGGAGCATGGTATTACTAACCTGCTCTCTGAATGAGTCAGCATTATGTTCTGGAATGGTGCTGTAGGAAAAAAAATTATCAAGATAGAAACAACAAAAACAAAAACATTGTTGAACACTGTCTTAGTTCATTTTCTATCGCTATAACTGGACACCTGCAACTGGGTAATTTATAAAGAAGGAAAAGGTTTATCTTTTCATCTTTTTATATCTCACAGTACTGGAGGCTGAGAAGTCCAATACCATGGTATTAACATCTACTCAACTTCCTGTGAGGACCTTGTGCTGCTTCAAACCATAACAGAAAGGCAAAGGGCATGTATAAAAAGAGCAAAATGTGAGGGTGGACTTGTTTACAGCAACCAGTTCTTGTGAGGAAGGCATTAATCCCTTTATTGACCTAATCACCTCTGAAAGGACCCACCTCTCAATGCCACCACAGGGGAAATCAAATTTCAACAAGAGTTTCAGAGAAAATGTGGCATGTATACACATGGAATATTACTCAGTCATAAAGAAGAATGAAATTATGGCTTTTGCTGGTAAATGGATGGAATGGAGACTATCATGCTAAGTGAAATAAGCCAATCCCTAAAATCCAATGCCAAATGTTCTCTCTGATATGTGGATGCTAACTCACAATAATCAGGGGGAGAATAGAAGTTCATTGGATTAGACAAAGAGGAATGAAGGGAAAGGAGGGATATGGGAATAGGATAGACAGTAGAATGAATTAGACATAACTTTCTGTGTTCATGTATGAATGCTTGACCAGCAGAACTCCACATCATGAACAACCAGAAGAATGGGATCCTAAATAAAATGAGTTATATTCCATGTATGTATAATATGTCAAAATATACTCTACTGCCATGTATACCTAAAAGGAAGAAATTTTTAAAAATCCACATAGAAAAATCACAAAAAAAGTTTCACAGAGACAAACCATATTCAAACCGAAGCAAACACGAAGAAAGAAAATCATTTTCAAAAAACTCTAACACATGAATAAAGCTTTGACTTTCCTTCTTCCAAGAAGTTTGCTTCATGAGAACCTTAAGGTACCCGCCAATTAATCTGAAATGACAATGGGGCTGTGGCCTAAGGAGGGGTGGGTAGAGTGTCCTAATGCTCCTGACCATCACAACCGCAGCTGGTACAAAGAGAAACTCTTCTCTGAAGGTTTAGGTTAGCGGGCCCAGTGAACTTTTACCCTCATCAGATAGATGCTGGTAAGAGGATCACCGGTGATCTCTCTCTCTCTCTCTCTCACCCACAACCTGATGTATGTCAGTCTCCCCTGCTTGTTAACTGCTGATTTAGCCATCATTAGTTCCTCCTTCAGTTGATGGCCTCCTTTACCTTGGCTTCATCCATCACCGTGCCAATGTGGGATGGTATATAGGTATTCTTCTATTATGCTCAAGTAGCACATTGAAGCATGTTTCAATTTAAAGTGACACGCAAATCTAACTTTCCTCATCCTTTAATCCGACTCAGTGGTATCACTGTATGGGCATAACAGACAACGCGCCATCTATTAGCAGTTTTACAGTGAATCACTTTAGAGTCTGTCTTCTTAGTATTTATTTAACACCCGTCTCATATGGTCTAGTTGAACGTTGCTACGTGTTGGTATTTTGCTCCTGACATCCTGCATAGCAAGCACATCTAGCGCAGCATCTGAAACGAGCATGCATCCTCCCACAAAAATATTTATAAATACATGATGTTGATAGTCAAAAAATTAAACACGGATGACACAATTGATTCTGTTCCAGTATGCAGAGTCACTGCATTTTTAAACTCATTAAAGGAAACAGTCTGAAGAAGTAGCTTTAAGAGCTGGGAATATGCATCAGCTTGTGTGTTTCTGATGCTCTCTCTGGGAGAAAGACAGGAAGGGAGGAGCTGGCCACCAAACCACGGCAAACACACACACACACACAAAAAAAAAAAAAAAAAAAAAAACCAATCCTCTTCCTTGCCTCTTATGCGAGTATAGGGGTTGGTCTTTTCTGTTAATTTGATGCTTGAGTAAATGACCAAAAGGACCCTTGGGAAAATTGAAATGTCTATGTCTATGTGTGTAGCTACAGTTACAGGTATGGATGTCATCTCCAGGGTCTTCTGTAGGTCTATCAATCCCAGGCAGAGGGATGTGAAGGAAAGCTAGCTCTCCTCCTCCTTGTTCTCAGTCTTATTTTTGACTCCTGGCATACGTGCCCTTAACCAGCCTTAGATAATAGTCCTTCTTCAATTCCTTTAACTTTTCAGTTGACTCGCTTTGGCTTTAAGTAGTGACGATGCTTCATTCCTAGAGTATTAGGAGCATTTTTACTGAAAGCGATTGAGGCTTTCTGGATACATCAGACAATGATTTTCTTTGTTGTTGGTTTATTTAACGTGGTTTGAAAGGGGTGCTGGGACACCCAGCTTTAGATACTTCTGGATCCGGGGACTCACATGAAGGTGTTGGGGCTCTGGCTCCCTTGCCTTCTTGGGATCCTCCTTCCTGGAGGTGATTGTGTCGCTTTTCTCAGACAAGTTCTATCTGGATGGCAGGAAAGGTGAAATCCCCAACCTCCATCCTCATGGCTCATGATCTGAAAGGAAAAGGAACATTCCTTCTTTTCAGAGTTTGTATGTGGAAACTCAAGGGGGATTTCTGACTGGCCCTCCTTGGGTCACACCCCCAGTCACTGGACCTGTTTATACCTGAGGTCTACCATGATGATGTGAGCCCAGTTTGGGGCCAGAGGATTAAACAGGGTTCTATGACCAACAGCCCCACCAGAACTACAGGTAACAGTGTGTGTGTGTGTGTGTGTGTGTGTGCGCGCGCGCGCGCGTGTTTGGGAGGTGTTAGGATGAGAAGCAGAGAAGCTCCCACAGAAGATGGGGACTAGAAGAACAAACCACTTCTCAATTTGCTGTAGCATCATCTAAATCACAACTACAGTGATTTTCTGGAGGAGTCACGAATTAACAAGACCCAAGACATAAAACATGGGCACGGCCAGTAAGCCCTAGAATAGGCAGGGAAGGATGGGCACATGGTCTCCACTCAGGGATCTCAGGACAGCAGACAGACATGCTAGGCCTGCTTAACAAGCACCAAGCAAATAACAGGCATGCACATGGGTGGGTTCTGCTCGTGACCACCGGCCAGATCCCCAGGAGAAGACAAATGTGTCTTCAGTTGTATTTCCTGGCCCAGTTGCTGCTTTTAGCCACAAATTATTTCATATGTAACTACTGAATATGAGCCTTTCCTGTAGTGTCGCATGGCAGAATACTCAGTGCTTGAACACTAGGGTGAGACAGACTTGGAGAAGGAAGGCAAGTTACTGATCTCTGTAAGTTCAGCTCATACTTTATCTGAAGCATGGTTATCCCCATGCAGATATTTATTTTGTGGGACAGTTATAAGGATCAATTGTTCAACCCATTAAATTTTCAATTTCATGATCTGTACAATAGGCAGAGCCTAGAGAGGTCTACTCAATACCCATTCTACTCTTACTTCTTAGTACTATAATCCTAGTTTTAGTAGGGGTAGAAACATGCCATGATTTTAAAACGTCCAAACTTCCTTATAAATAGAGGTGATTAGTGAGTTACAAGTGGAAAGTGTTAAGAGGAAAGTAGAGGAATCTTTTTAAAGGGGACTATATTAGTTCATCTTGTGATAACTGTAACAAAATACTTGAGACTGGGTACTAAAACATGGAAGAAGTTTATTTAGCTCACAGTGTGTTCAAAGATGATAGGCTTCTTGCTGGCAGAGTACCAAGGCAGAGCAGGGCATCAGAGAGCAAGAAGACAGGAAGTATACATACATGTATTTAGTTCTTCTAGTCTTTCTCCCTGTATTTATAAAGCCACCAGGATTCAATAATGGGAGCTCTGCAATGACCTTATCTAAACCTAATTACCTCCCAAAGGCCCTACCTGTAAATACCATGTTCAGATGAAATTTCTACCCACTTGATATCTCACAATGGGGATGAAATTTCAACACATAAACTCTTGGGAACATGCTCACACCACTGTGGTCACACCACAGTAGGAGCTGATGGGGCTGAGAGCCACACTCCCTTTGCCTTTTGTCTGTAATTAGAATATGACGTCTGTCTTCAGCCTCAGCATCTATCTTAGGCCCATGAGGAAAAGACAAAGAAACTCGCGAGACTTTGACTTTGACATCCTTAAACTGCTAAAACCATGCCTGCGACCTCTGGCTTCTAGACGTCTCGTTATGTGAGAAAACAACACAACGTGTAATTGTGTGAGACTTCTTTCTAAGGACTCAAAAAAGTAATCTATATAGAGCACTCATTGCCAAATCACAGCACTGAATCGAAGACACTTGGCTCTTGTTTAGTTCATACTAGAAGGTGTCAATAGAAGGTTCTCTCTCGGCTCTGTCACAACTGCCACTTGGCTGACAGACATAAACCACAGTTGATTTAGGAGATGTGCCCAATTTCTGAAATGTTAGGATGAGAAAATTGGTTATCTTAGAATCAATGAAATTGGATAATAAAAATAGCTAACATTCACATAGAAGTTCTTATTAACATGTGTAATGAATGGTGCCTAACACATTGTCAGGTACACGGAAGGTGCTCCGAGGGTTGTGATTTTTCCTTTCTTTCTTATTCTTCCAGTGCTGGTGTGTGTCCATGTGTGAAGAAGCAGCCTCTTTCAACAATGTAGAGATAGAGGTAAGTTCCAGGTGGTGGCCACAACGAACAGTGCTTCCTTACCACAAGGAAAACCCGAACATGAATTTTGGGAAACTAATGAGTTTTGTAGCAAACAGTCTTTTACACAGCTGAGCAGGCTGGTCCCCAATTCTGGTTGGCTCTTCAGAGTCGGGTCTGATTAATGGGCTGGAATTAGTACTATTGGGACAGACCAGTTCATTGAAATATTCAGAATCTCCTATCAATGTCACCCTCCACCCAGGCCTGGTGGGGAGGCAGTGTTTCCATGACAATGCAGTCCATTTAGTCAGCAGCACCTCCCGAATAAACAGTAATCCTTCAGAAAAACAAGAAGGTCATTACAGCAACTTGTCAAATCAATGCAGAGGGTGTCGGGGGCGATTAAGGCATCTTCTATCGCAGCTGACACAGTGTCAATAGTGCTGGACCACCAGTGCTCAGGCAGATGATTGAAGTGAAGTGCCCATCAGTCAGGGCGTTGGGGTGGACGAACCATTCCCCGCGCTGCCTATTAGAGCTACGTGACAACTCAATCCTGCTTGCTGGCAAAGAGAGAGAGAGCGAGAGAGCGCGAAAGAGAGAGAGGGGGAGGAAAGAGAAAAAAAATAGTGACCTTGTTGCTTTGTTTGAAGCTGAATTAAATTGACAAGAGCAGCTAATCTTTACCTAGGGCGATTAACAGAATTAAGGACCACAACAAAGGCACCCAAGGTTTTCACATCTCCGCAAGGGCTCAGAGATGTTTATGAGGAGGAAGCTCTCCCTGGGTATTCAGGTATGATCCAAATATATGTTCTGGGCCAAGCCTTCTCCAAATGAAGCGTGGGTAATCCCATTAACACCCTGCCAAAGCAACACAGAGGGATGCTAGGCCCTCTCTGAACCTGCCTCTTCCCCGCCCGCAGCAGCCCCGGAAGTCAGCTCTTCCCAGTGGCAAGGGCTGATTATTTCAGACTTATGAATCTGGGCTGGGGAACTTCATAAACACACAGGGTTTTTAAATATATTTCCCTGGAGAAATAGTTTGCTTTATTTTAAATCTTCTAAATCCATGATTCCACAACAGCTTTTTACAAACTATCCAAGGGTTCAGCACACACACAAAAGAGAAGTGCCTCATGGCAGAGAACAGGAGGCCCAGAGAGGAAATGAGCAGTTTGAAAGATTCTTGGACCGAAATTATAATGTTTTTTCCTCATTTACTGGAACTTTCTATCCTTGATGCCATTAAAGGCATGGGAATTAGCCTGTCTTTTTCTATTAGAATGAAATTGGAACAATATCAAGGAAGAAAAATTTATTTTATATAAAAACACCACATTTAACATTTCCTAAGAATATTTCAATGACCCCAAACAGGGGTCATTGAAACTTTTTCAATAAAGAGCCAGATAGTAAATATTTTAGTTTTTATAGACCTTATCATCTCTGTTGCAACTACTCGATTCTACCCTTATAGTCTAAAGAAAAGAAAAGAAAAGCATAGATAATATGGAAATGAATGGGAATGATTGTGTTCCAAGAAAATTTTTATTTGCTAAAACAGGCAGTGGGCTGGATTTGGGCTGTTGGCTATAGTTTGCAGATCCCTGACCAAAAAGAGTATAGTAATTCCATTCAACCAACTAGCAGTCATGGGACTAGCTGTGAGGGGAAAAAGATGGAGTTGACACAGTCCCTGCATTTGAAGAACTTAAAGCACATAGGAGAAGACAGCTCCTTGAGCACATGACTATAATATATTAGGTGCTGTGGTTAAAAGAACAAGAAAAAAAATCCCAGAAATCATTTTAACACATAGAGATTGAATGACAGATTGGGGTCCTAGAAGAAATTAGAGGAGAATTTTTTAAAAAATCTTAGAAACAATCGAGAACAGAATCTCTGGGACACTAAGAAGGCAGTTCCAAGAGTAAAATTTATAGCACTGAGTGCATACATGAAAAAAAAAAAAAAAAAAAAAAAAAGACAGAGAAAAAGAAAAGCCCCAAATAAACAAATCTAGTGATGTATCTCAAGGCTACAGAAAAGCAGGAACAAATTAACCCCCAAACCAGTAGAAGACAGAATTAATGAAATAGACAATAAAAAGAGATACAAAGGATTAATGTAACAAAAAGATGGTTCTTTGAAAAGATTAACAAGATTGATAAATCCTTCCTAAATTAAACAAACAAGAGAGAAGACACAAATCAACAAAAAATACAAATGAAAGTAACACCATTTTCCTAGGGCAAAGAGGTCAGAAAACATAACAGAAAAGAAAAGATTTTTGGATGGGCATTGAAGAATTTCTAGATAAGTAAGATGGGGAAACACATTCCAAAGTCACTGTGGCCATAGCTTAAAGGTGTGTGTGTGTGTGTGTGTGTGTGTGTGTGTGTGTGTGTATGTGTGAAAGAGAGAGAGAGACAGAGACAGAGAGAGAGACAGAGAGAGAGACAGAGAGAGAAACAGACAAGACAGGTGAAATTAATAGGGAACAAGACAGGGGACAAAGTGGTTGAAGAAAAGGCACATTGGGTCACATGAAGGAATTTGTGTGTCCAGCAAAGAATTCAGATTTATTAGTCCACTGGCAACGAAGAGCAATTAAGCAGGGGACTCTAAGCTGAGGAACAACACTATTTGCTGGCTGTGTGGAGACAAGGAAGGAGTAGGCAGACTATTACAATAGTTCCAGGCAATAAAATAAAATCCTGGGTTAGAGTTGGTCAGGGAATAGAGAGAAGGACAAAGATATAAGAAATGTTTTATAAATAGAATCTGTCAAGTGCCTGCTCTTAGGGATAGGGCAAATATGACTGGAGGGTTTCCATGGCATCTGTTCTAAGAAAGTTGGTCTTGGGGGAATGTAGAACCTTGAGCAGAATTTGCATAGTACTAACCCAGGCAACACGGCCAAGGGAGAAATGTAGTCTTAGCAGAGACCCAAGAATATCACCATGGAAACAGTCTCTAGAGCCAAGTGTGGGGGATGCTCCAGAGGTAAATGTGAGGTCATAGATCACTGAGGTGAGAAATTTGTACAGGTGAGAAATTTGGCATAGGTCAGAATGCAGAGCTGAAAATACAGTGGCAGCAAATTATTCAGAACCGAAGCAAGCAAGGCATAGGTGGTTCTTCACTCGGATTTGATGCTGGTGTGGGGAGATTTGATGATCTACAGCATGGGTTCATATAAACTCAGATATGATTGGTAGCGCCAGGAACGATTCCAAGAATTCTAGTTGGGTGATGCAAAGCAGGGTGATGTTAACAGAAAGCAAGGACAGAAGACGAGGTAGGCAAATCAATAATGAATTTTCTCTTGGGTATGATGAATCAGAAGCATGTACATTCAAACCAATGGCTTGCTAAACATGATGATGTGAAGCCTAGAATTGGAGATGTAACTCTGAGACGTGTCAGTATGTAGCTGTGGTTGAAGCCATGATAGTGGATGAAAACACCCCAAAAAGAATGTCTGAGAACAGGGGGGAAATCAGAATTCTGTAGAGAATGCTTTGGGAGAGTATGGTACAGATAGATAACTAATTAAAAAAGAGAAAGTCTGGTCATAGAAGTAGGAAGAAAGTCAAGGGAGAATAACATTTTCATAGAGGATGGATAGTTAAGGCCAAAAGCTACAGGGAAGTGAGTTCAGAATAATTTAAAACAAATTAAAAAGTTGTTCTAAGTGTTGGCAGTCCTTCATTGCAAGTGTCCTGTGCATAAAACCTGTATTATTCTGGGCTGAGGACTGACGTCAGGGCCTCTCAATGGGAGGCACCATCATGACTTTTGATGACATGAAGAGAAGAGAGATACTGTGATAACTTTAGGAAGATTGATAGCATAGAGAAGATTAGTTAAGAATGAGAAATATTTGCAGAGCATGAAAATATTAGAGGAGATACAAAATTTCTATGGTAGTGTTTCCTAAATTAGCCTGTAAAAAATAATTTCCTGTGGTTACTTGGTGACTATAGTCCTGAGCCCCATACAGACCTTCTAGATCAGTGTTTCCACCAGAGTGGCCTGGGGATCAGAACAGTCAGTCTTATATCCAGCCTGGTTTGGAAGATTGCTCTCAGCATGTTAAATGGTATTTGAGATTAGAATAGTGGGCCACAAGCATGTCTGCTTATTGAAATAAACTGATGTTTTTAAAAGCATATCAGTGCCGGGTTTCCATGCCAAGAGACATTAATTTCATTGGTCAGGGGTTCTTCCGGGGCATTGGGAATATTACCATTTACTCAGGATTCTATTATGTAGCCAAATTTGTGACTTAGATGTAAGAAGATGAGAGTAAGTGAAAACCAACCTGAAGAAAGGAGGGAGGAAACTACGGTGGTTTCACACTTCCATGGCCTCTCCCGTATTGGAGAGTGAAGGGGCGGAAGTAGAGTGGTGGATTTCAGGAAAGAGACAAAGGAATGGAAAGGAATATGATGGGTTTTAGAGTCTGAGAGTGCCATTAACATGGCATGAGTTTTGCAGTGGGGGTCAATTGTTTAGAGTGCCTGGGTAAACCTGGTGCTGGAGTTGGCAGAGCAAATGTGTCAATTTGTAAAAAGAAATGCAGGACTGGGAGAGAATTTTACTAACATGATTTAATAGCTTCATATTTCCTCAAAAAAAAAATTAAAACTGAAGCACCATGTGATCTAGCAATCAATCCTTCTTCCGGGTATATATCCAAAGAAAATGAATCGGTGCTTTATGCTCCTATGGTCATAGCAACATTATTCACAAGAGCCAAGGCACCCTCAATGGATGAATGGATCAAAAGTTTGGCACATTTACACAATGGAATACTACTCTTCCTTGAAAAAAGAATGAAATCCTGACATCTGTGACAACTTGGGTGACCCTGAATGACATTGTGCAAGTGGAATAAGCCAAACACAGAAAGAATATATCACATGATCTCACTTATAAGTTGAATCTCAATAGAGGCTAATATTTAGAAATAAAGTATAGAATGTGGTTACCAGTGATAGGCTTGGGGCTGAACAGTTAGATGTAGATCAAAGCAGACACATTTGTAGTTAGGTAAAATGAGTAAATCTAGAGATGTAATGTGTAGCATAAGAACTATGGTTGGTTGTTTATAAATTGTTTATAAATTTGCTAAGAGTAAATTTTTGGATGGTTGTACCATTAAAAAAAAAAACTGTGCAATGATGAGAAAGTATAGTAATCGTCTCCCTATGCATATTTGCATCCAACATCATGTTTCACATCTTAAATATATGCAATATAAATAAATGAATAGTGAAAAGGAAACATGGTATAGAGGACCTATGTGATTAGTAAGTCATGATTTAGTTGATCACATTAGGCCTTCAAGTCCTCAAAGGTGCCTTGCCCAGGTGGAATGGAGGTGACCATCTTCAGTGTAGTGTTGCCTACGTAGTTGGAGTTTGGAATGTGGGATTGCCTTGAGAGGTAAAGAACATAAACCTAAATTTTTGGAACAATCTCTCTTTTACTTACTAGTTATTCAACCCAAGGGAGCCTTAATGTCTCCATCTGCAAAAATGAGGATTATAATAATTTTGAGAAAAATTTATGAAGACTGGATAGTCAACAATGTTGAAGGCCTGAGAAAAGACCCAACAGGATAAGAAATGATAAGTGTTTGAATTGATCAAGAAGATGACTATGGTTGATGAGGATACCTAGAATGGTGGGGGCAAGAGCTAAGATCCAATGACCTGCAATGGTCATAATGTAGAGACTTTGTCAAGAAGTTTGGTGAAGAGAAAGAGATAATTTTATGGTAAATTTAGGCAAACATATTGCCCATGGAAAACAAATAGAATCGCCATGATTACTTAAAAATCATCCATTCAGCCCAGTGGACACATAAGTATACAATAAAGCTGTCTTATTATGATTATTCGTACTACTACTAATAACAATGCCACCACAATTTTGTGTTTAGAGAAACAAGAAGGTCATTTTCTTTAAGGATTTGGTGATTGTAGTAAATAAGTGAAAAATATATGACATAGGCTTGATATGGAGAAAAATATTGAAATTGGGGACATGATTGGTATTGTAGTTATGCAGACAACGTAAGTCTGTTAAACAATGTTCTATTTTGTTGTTATACTTGCTGCTAAAATGGGGTTCTATGACATGTCTACTTGCAATCATTTTTTAAACTTGGGGCCATTCTAAACTTGTTTGATGAAAGCCTTTATATGTACATCATATTTTAATGTAACTCATCAGTTTGTATTACTGACCTACTCAATCAAACGAACTAAATGCTAGCAGGAATGAGGGAGGGGAGAGTTAGAGTGAGAGAATCCATTCCAAGAAAATGTGAATAATAGAAAAGCATGAGAGAAAATCAGTTATGATAACTCTCATTACTGGCCCTGAGTCCTGATGGGCACCTGTCTATAGCCTATAACTAGATAATGAACTTTAGCATCCAGAAAGAGTGATCACTTTAGCAAAATCACAGATGCTCTGCTACATGGAAAGATTGGATTCTAGAGAAGATACAGAATGGGGCATTGCTGTGAGGGGTGTGCTGTACTTAGGGATCAATGAAAATCATCCAAACTTTATGTTAAAGACAGTCAAAAAGAGTCCAGTTATTTCTATGAAATGAACAGAAACAACCTCCAAAACAATGAAATTTCCATCATCTGTGAAGAAAGAATTAATGCAGCACTTGGTTTTAAATAGCTGCAATAAGGCTATCGGAGTCCTGGAACATAGGGTTATTATAGTGAGTTTCAGTATGTAAACTGGAAACGAAAGAGAGGGAGATGTCAGGTCAACATAAAATAGGTGCTTGGACAGCCCTGGATAAAAACAAAGGAAAAAGAGTTTTTGGGAAATAGTGATTTTTTTAAAAAAATTTGCAATTAGAGAACCAGTATATGAGATGAATGATCAATTGCTGGGGGATGTGTGGAGGGGTTTAAACATTTAATGGAATATTAGAGTTCAAAAGTTTCTTCTCTGAGATATTTGATATCTAAAAAAAGTTGGGGCCATGTATAATATTCACATTCAAAGGTGAATTTAACTCTTCTTTATGGTAAGCCAAGATTGGGGTGGTCAAAGCTCTTTCTGACTACGTAGTCGGCATGATGTTTTGGGAAGAACTCTGGAAAAAAATTGTAGGAAGACATTTTAGAGGTTAGAGGCTTCTCATGTATATTTATTGTGACATGTTAGAGAATATACTACAGATGTTTATGGCTTATCTCATTGAATTTTCACTATAGAACAATGGAGCACTATAATCTCTATTTGTTGGATGAAGAAAATAAGGGGTTAGAGTAATTAAGTGGTTATTCATGATCATACAGCCAGAAATCCGATATGTGAAACCAGATTTATCTTATCCTAGAGTCTGGGCTCATAATAACTGCATTATTTCATTCTCAGAATCTCTTACTTACTAGTTGCCTGATGTGGAGTATACTACTCATATAGTCTCAAAATTTTATCTTTGATTATAAAATGGAATAGTGGTATTTGACAATGACACCTGGGGGAATTCTGGGTAGCTAAAAATAATAGGAGCAATTTGGATCTACATCATCCAAAATATCTTGCAAAAGCAACTGAGAGCTATGAGAATAATAACTGAAACTGTACAAAATTCACACTCTCATAACTAGAAGACAGAGACTTACCAAACATCAAAATGACTCTTTGTAGAAAAGAAAAAAAAAATCCCAGTGAAACTATCATTTGTGATCTCACAAAAGGTTTTTGAGATGAAAGGGTAGTTTGAGAAACACTACCAAAAAAAAAAAAAATGGAAACTAAAGATGGACATCAACTTGTCTAAATCCACAGCCAAAAAAGAAATTCTACCTTGGTGTGAAAAATTTTCTTTGATAGATCAGATTACTAATGACAAGAAAGCTTCTTAAAGTATGCAAGATTTGAAATGGCAATTTTTGAAAGGCTTGGTTTTAGGAAGAGAAGAGGCAAAGAGGAAGAGAGAGGAACCCTTCGAGAACTGGGTAGTGAAAGGGAAAAGAAGTGAAAGGCAAATTTTTGATTCTTGCAAGTCAACAAATAAATAAAATAAAAAATATAGGACACAAAATATCTGCCCTACATCCTGCACATGTTCATATACACACCACACTTGAAGTCCACTGCAGAAATGGGTCTTTGCTATGCTGGCAGAAGAGAGTAGCATTGAATCAGATAGTTTCTCACTAAGTTGCCAAGGCTGGCCTTGAACTTGTGATCCTTCTGCCTCAGCTTTCCAAGTAGTTAGGGTTATGGGCAAATGCTACCACACCAGGCTTAATATCAGTACATCTTTAAAAAGAATGGAAGACTATTAAAAAGTCTACTCAGAGTTATTATAAAACGTCAGGAAACAAGAGTTAACACATTTCAGCTGATGAAAATTCTATATTTTAAAAAATAGTACAACGCAGAAAAAACCTGTAAGACAATACTGCAAAGTTAATTAAATATACTTGAGCAAGCATTTGTGAATATGGAAAAAAATCTTGAATCAGAAGTTCAAAGAGCAAAAATAAGAAGTAGACAAAAATTAGGAAAGAGTAAAAGGAGAGGTGATTGAATCACAAAAAGGGAAAAATCAAAATTACATAAAAATGAAGACAAAATTATAACAGCCTTAAAGAAAAAGAGATTTAAATAAAAATTTTATAAAAGGTATTAAACAAAGGAAATAACAAGCAGAATGGAAATGAAATAAAGAAACAGGGAAAAATGTCAGAGAAAGAGTTGGTGATGGAAAATAGACAAAGAATAATAACAAACATATAATTTGAGACCTTGTCTGGGACATATCCAATATTTAAAATTGTAATTAAATACAACTTACCAGAAACAAAAGAAAATTTGAATCCATATATTGAAAGGGCCATAAAGTTCTTGGGAAATTAACCCAGGATGATCAACATTGAGACACGTTTTTTTTTAAACTCCTAGATATCAAAGACAAAAGAAAAATCCTTGAGGCATCTAAGCAAAAAAAAACAAAAAAAAAAAAAAACACAATTAAAAACTTACAATGGTAGAAATATTGATTGGCATCAGACTTCTCAAAACAATATATGAAACAATACAATAATGTCTAAATATGTTTTAAGGAATTCAATTAAAATAGAAAGGAGACAAGTAGAGTAGAGGAAGAGGATCAGTGAGAGGGCAGAGGGGAGGGAAAGGACAGGTACTGAGCAATGAACTTGACCAATTTTTTCACAATAAATCCCACTATTATGTTTAATCATAATCCATCAATTTAAAAAAATTAAAAATTCAATGAAATTAAGTGTGAACAAAAAAAATTATTTCCAACAAAGCTATCCCTTAAGGAAAGGACTTCAAACAAACAATATACCTACCAGAACTTACTGAATTCTGTAACCATTAGCACTCTTCAGAAATCTACTAGAGGGACATCTTAACATGACTGACAGAAGACCAGGAAAATTTACAAATAAAGACTAACAATGACTATGAGAGAGAGAGAGAGAGAGAGAGAGAGAGAGAGAGAGAGAGAGAGAGAGATTGTGGACCTAAGATTCATGCAGAAGAGGGATGAATATAGAAAATAACAAATATTGTTTATTGTTGTGAAATAAAAATAATACAACTAAAGGAAGATATGAAAAGTAACAGGGAAAGAAGAAAGTTAATAGACTCAGTTTTTACATAGGCTGATGGTAGGTTCTAAAGAATACTGTTAAAAACTGACAAAGAAAAGAGCTAAAAGATGGATCAAGGAAATTAGCAATTAAGGTCATCAAAAACTAAAAACTAAACTAAAGATGAAAAAAAAACTTCCCTAAATATCAAAACATCTTTTAAAATAAAAAAGCAAAGAATATGCAACAGGTAAGGAAATTAACATAGGTAATAAAACATAATACATATAATTATAAAATAATCTGATGATAATGAAACCACACATAGCAGTTTAAAAAAGATTTTCAATTTGACTCCCAAAGATACATCCCCCCCCCCACACACACACACACACACACACACACACACACACACACACACACACACACAGATGCACTACATATTATATGCTGATAATGGAGGCTATACATACTTCCAAAAGACTCATGGCACCTTCACAAAATTGATTCTATTTAAGATCAGTTAGGTCAAAAAGGAATCAGCAGTAAGTTTTGTAAAGTAGAAATATTATAAACAATATTTTCTAATCACTGTGCAAAAACACACACTAAGGGATCATTAAAAAAATAAAAATTTAAAAAATTATTTGATCTGGATTTGAAAAACAATCTCATGTAAAGGGAAAGTACACATTTAAAATATGGAATTTGTAAAAATTAATAAAAACAAAAACACTATAAGAACCTATGAATACAAATTTAAAATAATGATTGGAAGAAATATTGGAGGAAAGTCTCATAAATAAAAATGAAAGAACAAAGGTAAGAAAATTAAATATTCAACTCAACAAAAATTTTGAGGTAGCCTAAAAGCACAAGGAAGAAAACAGGATTAAAATAAAGAAGTCATGCAGGACTCTACACTCTTCAAAGTCCTTGGAGTCCTTGGCCTTCCCTACCTGGTCCTTGCCCACCTCACTGAGATCCAGGTCCTGCCACTCCCCAGCCCTACCCTGCATCTGCAGCATCCAGAGTTCTTTGAATGCACCAGGTTCTCTCAAGATCATGGATATCAGAGGCCCCTTTCTCTGAACCCACTGTACTAATGTGAGCCCTAGAATATTGAACATTCCAAGCAGGTTGTTATCCAGAGCAGATTATTTTTAAATGCTTATTTCCTCTATAAGATGAAATGAATTTTAGTTGAAATCACATAATAATTAATAAAAAATATTATTTTTCTAATTTGGTCACTACTTTAAAAATACTTCACAATTTAAAAAAATGGTATCAATTGAGAAGGCATTATTCAAATCTGCAAAATATGTCATGTATGAATGAAAATTTATCCTTACCTGTAGCAAAATTTTTATAAGTTGTAGTGGGCTTCATTTCTGTTTTTCATTTTAAATACAGGTTTAGTGGTCATGCAGCATGAAGTAACTCTAGTCCTGTTTTCTTTGCTGGGATTGTGTGATGGAAGGAGAGGGGCTGACTGTATAACTGGGCATTCTCTGGGTTAAACTCTGCTAGAACAAAACTTTTTCTAAGGAACAAGTTATAAAAATGTGCTAATTTCTTACTTATGTGTACATTATTCAAATTTGACAGTAACCCCAGAAGTTACTTAGAACTTAGATCCACAGATGACTTTAGGAGGGACAAGAATCTATCACCAACATTGTTTAGAATTGCCAACACATGGTGATAATAAAGGAAGTCTAACTCTCAGCTGATTCTATTATTACTTTTAATGACTCCACAACAGACCCCCTCATTGCCTGCACCTGGTCCTCCCATCAGCCCACCTCTGGGACAACACTGCATAGTATAGTACCCTACACATTCTTCTCCCATTATCTCCACCACCCTGCTTCATAATAGTTTACTAATAATTCTCTCCTGGAAGTTTATGAACTATTTGAAAGCAGAGACCAAGCCATGCTTCATTATCTCTATGTCCTTAACATCAGTGCACAATAGACTGTCAATAACTGTTGGCTGAAACAATGTTTCAGTGGATATATGAATACAAAAAGTGGCTAGGAGCTCTGCCTATATCCTTGGCAAAGGTCAAAACTTTAAACAGGTCCCAAAGCCTCAGGGTTTCCCAACTGGATTTTGTGCAGACATCTGATTAAGCAGATGAGATGGTCCCAAGCAAAGGGTCAAGATCCATTCATTATCTGTTCAGCGAATATTGCAGCAGTGCAAGGGATAAAGAACTCAAAGTTGGTGTCAGGCAATGCTATATTTATATCCCACCTCTGCCTCTTTGTGGCAATATTTGAAGTGATTGGAAACTTGCTTGGCCCCACTAAGATTCACTTTCCTCATTAATAAGAATGGACATGATCCCTATGCCACGTAGGGTTTGTGATATAAACATAACATTTCTTTGTTGTCATTTCATGGCATAGAGTCTGGCCAGCACAGAGGATCAATAGCTATTGGCTGCTATCCCATCCCATTTTTTTTCTCTCTGAGGACTGAGGCTCACACGCTCTAAATTCATCTCTACTCTATTATAAAACCCAAGAGAATCTTCAGTGCAGGGTGACATTTCCCTTAGCATAGGAAACATCTCTTACAATTTGGGGATGAGGCAGTTGTGAATATTTTTTCATCAATTACAAGTAGATGCAGTTCTGGGACTTCAGAACCATCTAGGGTGCCTGGTGACTAAGCAATTGGAGAACAGTTTCCTAAATCCCCGCTGGAGGTCTATAGAACACCAACTGGGACCATGGAGTTCAAAAGCGAGAACTAACCAGCATCTTGTTCTCTTCTCTCAGTAGATACTCAATTGGTGTCTGTTAATCAACCTGACTGGCTTCCAATAATCACAGCTTATTTTCCAATTTGACAGGACATGTTTAGAGGAGGAAGAGAAGAGAGCACAGAGGGGATAGGTGTGACAAAAGATAGATAAGCAACATTTTAAATTGAATTTCAGGCTTTAACTTAAAACTCTCATTGGAGATTCTGTATTGGATCTATCATTAGCAGAATAATTCTATTCTCTTTCTCTCATTATTTTAAATTGGACAGCAAAAGAAAAGTCTAATTCTAAAGATACATGTTTCTTGGAAAAAAATAACTGAAATGATTGAAGCAATGGTTTAATCCAGTGTTACCTCACAGAAAAAAAATAAATTTTTTTAAAATTCTATTTGGTAACTATTCAGTATGGTAGCTACTAGCTACCCATGGTTCTTGAGTATTTGAAACATGGCCAATGCAACCAAGGAACTAAATTTTTCATGTAGATTAAATTTAAATAACTACATGTGGCTAGAACAGCATGGATATGAAACCACAATAAAAGCCAAGTATCTCATCATGCTATCAGAGTATTGGTGTTGAGCCTGTACTGCAGGAAGCACTGACAGATTCCATACTTTAAACATGTTGCATACGTCTCTCCAGCATGTGCATCTTCAAGCTGTCTTTAAATTGCTTCCCCTGAACTCTAGCTAGTTTTTTGTGGTATTTACCTTGTAAGCCATCCTCTGCCTGTTTATTTTTTCCCAAGCAAACACAATTGATTTCTCTTATTGTTATTTGCTTTGTACATATTTCCTCTTTAGATAATAGATTGCCCATTTTCTTTGGATTAATCTCTCTTTAAATGGTTTTAGTACTGCTGACAACATCCCAGGACTGTGAAGTCTGGACTTTGGACACAAATGAGGGAGGAATCAGTGAACCTGAAGATATGTCCATAGAAATTTCCCAAACTAAAAAGCAAAGAGAAAAAGAATTAAAACAAAATGGATGAAATCAGTCAAGAACCACGGAGTAATTGCCAAGGGTATAAGAATGTACATAATTGTGGTATTAGAGAAGTAATTGAAACAAGAGCAGAAGAAATATTTGAAGTAATGTCTGAGAAATATTGTCAAAATTAATGACAATAATCCTTAGATGAAGAAATCTCAGAGAAAATCAAACACTGTAAATACCAAGAAACCTATACCTACACCTACATATATCATATTCAAATTGCAGATAATAAAAGACAAAGGGAAAATCTTAAAAGAAGCTGAGATTTGGGGAGAACACCCAACATACATATAGAAGAACAAAATTAAAAATTATATGGTACTTTTCTTTAGAAACCATAAAAACAGGAAAAAAGTGGAATGAAATATTTAAAGTCCCCCCCCCCAAAATACCACATTAATCTGAAATTCTTCATTCTGAAAAATTATCATTCAAAAGTGAACAAGAAATATGATGTCTTCATATAAACAGATACCAAAGACTTTCTTTTCTGGAGTTCTGTATTAAAATAAACGTTAATTCTTTAGAGAAAAGGAAATGGTTTAGATCAGATAGTCAAATACATATTAGAGAAAGAAAAAGCACTAGAGAAGATTCGTGAAGGTAAATTTCTCCTCCTCCTCCTCCTCCTCCTCCTCCTGCTCTTCCTTCTTGCAAAGGAATTGAATATAGGTTCTCATGTGTTCTGCAAGCACTAGACTACAACGCCAATCCTTTATTTGTCTTATTCTTAACCAATTTAACATATATATATATATATGTATATACATATATATATATTTATTTAAAATATATTTATTCAAAATAATAATAGAATCAACATTGATTTTATTAACATTTTCTTTAGATAAGTGAAATGAATGACTACAATGTTAAAAGGGATGACAGGGAGGAACTGGAAAGACAATTATTTATTTATAAGATATATTTATTACCTGTGAAATGATATAGTGTTATTTGAAAGTGGACTTAAATCATTTGTAAATGTATATTAAATTGTAATGGAACCACTAAAATAGTTTTTTGAAGTGCAATTGCTATGAGGAAAGACAAGAAAAAATGGATCACTAAATGCTTGATTAAAAGAAAGCCAAAAAATAATGGAAAACAAAAAAGAAACAGATAATAAAGCAATGAATAGAAAAATAGTTACAAATAAATCAGCTATTAAGCCAAATATATCAATAATAACACTAAATGTGAATGGTCTAAATATACTAAGGACAGAGATTGTCAAAGTGCATTGCTAAAAAGGCCCAGCTGTATGTTGTCTATAAGATATTCACTTTAAATATAAAGAAACAGAGAGATTAGAAGTAAAAAGGTGGAGAAAGATATATCATGCTAACACTAATCAAAGAAAAATGGAGAGGTCATACTGATTTTAGGTAATATAGAATTCAGAGCAATGAAAATTACCAGAAATAAAAAGAGGTATCACTAAATAATAAAAGAGTCAGTTTTTCAAGATCATAGCAATCCTTTTGTACTTAACATAAAAATACGTGAAGCAAAAATTGATGAACTTAAAAGAAATAGACAAATTTACTATTGTAGTTGAAGGGTTCAACATAACTTTAATAGTGAGGACACATCCAACAATTCAACTACATAAGGATAATTGAATAGGACCACACCATCAATCAACTGAATCTAGTTGACATTGATATAATACTTCATCCAAGAGCAGTAGAATGCATGTTCTTCTGAATCTTACATGGAACAATCACCAATATAACCATAATTCTAGGCAATAAAACATACCTTAACAAATTTAAAAGAATAGAAACCATAATGTCTGCTTTCAGATTACAATGGAATTAAAGTAAACATTAATAGTAAAAAGATAGTTGGAAAATCACAAAATATATGAGGATTAGGCAATATATTTCCCAATAACATGAATCAAATAAGAAATTTCAAGAGAAATTTTTAAATATTTTGAAATATAATGCATGGTATTTGGTTTTATCAAATACTTTGTCTGCATCTTTTGATATGATCATCTTTTTTTGTCTTACTGATGTGACAGAATTTATTACTTGATTTTAGAATGTTCAATCATCCTTGAATACTTGGGATAATGTAACTTGATAATGGTATATAATTCTCTTTATACATTTTTGGATTCAGTTGCCTAATATTTTATTGGATGTTTTTACATCTATATTCATAAGACATATTGTTTTAAAGTTTTTCTTTCTTGTGTTGTCTTTGGTTTTGGTAGTAGAGTAATTCTAGTTTCATATAATATGATGTGATGCATGCTTTCTACTTCTATTTGCTGAACAAGATTATACATATATTTGAAAAATTTCTTTCTTAAATGTTTGATGTAATTCCCCAGTAAAACAATCTGGGGCAGGTTATTTCTGTTTTAGAAAAATTATTTATTATCTATCTTGTTAATAGATATAGGCCTATTAGGGATTTCTATATTTTCTTGTGTCAGTTTTGGTAGACTTACATCATTCAAAGAATGGGGCCATTTCTTCTAAGTTATACAATATAAGGGCATAAAATTGTTAATAATATTCTATTGCTATCCTTTTAATGTTTATGGGATCAGTACTAGCCCTTCTGTCATTCCTAATATTAGTAATTTGGATTTTCAGTCTCCCTCCACCTTGATTAGAACTGGTTAGAGTATTACCCTGTTGGTTATTTTATTGATCTTTTAAAAGAAACAGCTTTTGTTTTCATTGATTTTCCCTACTGATTTTGTACTTTCAATTCATTGCTTTCTGCTGTAATTTCTATTTCTTTTCTTCTGCTTACTTTTTATTTAATATCATTTTTATAGTTTCCTAAGGTGGAAGCTTTGATTATTGATCTTGACCTTTCTTCTTCTAATATATAGTGTATCCAAGGTCAAGGAGGAGCCAATCTGTCATGACCCCCACCCCGTGGACCACAGTTCCCTTCCACTCTGCCATTTGTTGTATGCTTAAGGTACAATGCAATTGGGAGAAGCTAGTGTTGCACAGAAAGAAGCAGGAACAAGATTGTCACATCAAGTGGAAAAATATCTTTCTGTTGGAGATTGTCTGCAATAAACCTCCTATAAAACCCTTTGTGGGTATTGTAATTCTACTTCCCTGAAGTTAATTCCACAGTGCATTCACATTTTTGTTAATATTTGTAAGGTCAGTATTGTACAATGTAAAAGAGAAAAAGCTCTGGAGCCATTCAACCTGTGTTTATTTCTGATTGATAAGTAATCCTGGACACTGTGCCTGTCTTTCTCATTTGTCAGATTGGGGTAACGATAATACCTACTTCATGGAGTTGTGATGACTAAAGTAAGGAAATTAATGTTAGGTGAACCTGTTGTTGCCTGGAACACACCATTGAATTTCTTCTGTCACCCAAATATCATCAGCAACTGATATGTGTGCTTTTATCACTGGTCTATGACCTGACAGCCTTGCCCAGCTATCTTCTTGTCCTTCTTTCCGTATAATATTCTTTAGGTTGACAGTTATGCTCTCAAAAAAACAATTGGAGAAATACTCTTCTAGAATCTATATTTATTATTTGGATCACCAGTCCTAAAATCTGTTTCTTAAGAAAAGCATTCCTTGCCCGAAAAACATTTGGCAAACTCCATACCCTTCTAGAGATGCATAAAACGCCTTGTGTATTTAAAACACTGATAAGTCCTATGATAAAATATTCTTAACCAGAGCTTTTCTAAATTCATTCAGTTAAACAATCTCTCCCTTTTTACGATTTCTACCTATTAATTTTTTTTTTTTTTTTTTTTTTTTTTTTGGTACCGGGGATTGAACTCAGGGGCACTTGACCACTGGGCCACATCCCCAGCCCTTTTTTGTATTTTATTAGAAGCAGGGTCTCACTGAGTTACTAAGTGCCTCGCCATTGCTGAGGCTGGCTTTGAACTCGCGATCCTCCTGCCTCAGCCTCCCAAAGTGCTGGGATTACAGGCGTGCGCCACCGCGCCCGGCTCTACCTATTAATTTTATCCAGAATGTTTATTAATTGGAAAATACTTTGAGCAATGCTGGACCTCCAACACCAGCTCACTCGCTCACTTCTCTCTCTCTCTCTCTCTCTCTCTCTCTCTGTTCATTAATTTCTTCTTTGACCTCTTCCCTTACCATTGCCCACATGATCTAAATAAGAATTCCAGTATTTTCCCAATGCCTCTCTCTTATTGGGCTGAGTTTTCTCTCGGAGAAAGAGATACCTAGAAGTGATTCTTTGGTACTTTGGTATCATCTCTCTGATACATAAATTTTCCCCTTGCTGTTTGTGAGATTCTCTGCATCAGAAATCCACAACAATAACAACAGCAAATTACAAACTCATGGATAGATGCTCAGTCCAGTGCAGGTCTGCTCTATGTCACGTATTGAGTGCTGACAGATAGTAAATATTCTACAATAACTGGTCCCAAAAAACATGTGAAACCACAGAGGAGCTTCTTGGCAGGAATGCCTAGGGGGCACAAGTTCCAGGAAAGTAATAGAGAAAGGAGGAAAGGTGAGAGGAAGCCAGCACTGGGAGGGCTGGTTCATTCCTCCTTCTGCTTAGAAAAACCAATTGTGAAATGACCAAGTTCCAAGCAAATTAAAGTAAAGAAATAAATCAAGTGAACATTAGCTTTTTGTATTATTAAGTAAATAAAGTGATACTCAAAGAAAAGGAAATATCTGCCATTTGGTTGGGGGCCTATGGGGTTGCCTTTAAAAGGAAATCCTGGTCTGAAGGATTGGATCCAGTATGCAGAGCCAGTAAATATGTACCAGACACAGCACACCCATGGGACTGTCAGAAAGAATTAGAGCCCCTCTGAATTGGGAAGAGGCACTTTTCCTAGTGGCAGGCACTTATCTTGCTCAATGCCATGTCAATGTGACCACACACCATCGAGTCTCACATTCTACAGATGAAAGACATTATCCCACCCAGGCAGATACTTTTTACTCCCCCATATGAATCACAGGAGGCCAGACTCATATGGACACCATTTGTGGAGGGTTTATGTGAAAACTATGAAATTTAGCTTAATAGGCTGGAGGAAATAATAAACAAACAAAATGTTTAAAAAAGGCAAGTATGAAAAAAAAAAAAAAAGCACAAAAGGTTTTATAGTTGCCTCCAAGATCTCTCTGAGGAAAGTCATTATTTCTCAAAAAACTGAATTCCTTGGAACACTAGAATTGAGAATGAAGTTCTTAGAAGAAAATGTTAGTTCAAAATCAGCTCAGAATAATCTGTTCTTTACCATCCCTATTGGAAAATGACACATTAAGGACTTTGAAAGTCCTAAGATGAACAAAGTTTTGCTTGGGTTTGACTTTCCTCTAATTGATCTGAGCATATAGCCATTTTATCTGGAACTTCTTTTAAACTCATTACAGTCTAATAAGTAGCAATATTAATCAGCTCCTCTCTAGATATCAAGGTCTGTTAATATTTAAACAGAATCAGGTAACTCAAAGACAAAAAAAAAAGTGTGCCCCTTCAGATTGGGTAGGCAGAGAACTTTCATGGACAGGAAAGAGTTTGAGAGGCTCAGAATGTTGGTACAACTCTGAGCTTTCATGTTGCTGTGGGCGGGGGGCGGTGTAGAAGTGAGCCTGCCCTAGTTAGTATGACTAATTAATTGAATGAATCTATCCAGAATATGCTACCATTTTTGAGGGTCCCTTACAATGAAAGATTTTTTTTTTTCCTGAGGAAGAAATTAGATTGCAAACATGAGATGATAAAAGCTGTCACTTGATTGCAGGAGAAATAAATAAACTCCACAAGCTGAAAGAGGCAGATTGTCAACAATTAATTTATTTATTAAATGTTTCTTAATTTTTCTATATCAATATGGTTTTGATCTGGAATGTCTACCAGAGTCTCATTTTTACAGTGATGGGACTTTCAGCCAGTGATTGGATCACAAAGGCGCTGACCTCTTCAGAATGGACTACTGGGAGGTACAACCCACGTGGAGGAAGTCCACCACTGAGGCAGGTCTTGGAAGGGTTTATCCTTGTCTCTCTCTGTCTGCCTGTTTCTCCCTCCCTCTCTCTCCCTCTCTCCTTCCCGGCTGCTATGAACAGAGCACCTTTTCTCTGCCATGATGTTCTGAGGTTCTGCCTCACCTTTCCACCATGATGTTCTGCCTCATGTCAGGTCCTCAACACTGGAGCCATCTTGTTATGGACAGAATCTTTTCAAACCGTGAACCAACCGAAATATTTTCTACTCTTAAGTTGCTCTTGTTAAGTATTTTGGTCACAGTCATGGGCAGCTAACTGACACATATATTTACAATTCTTTCTGTGAGGAGTAAAAGTTGTATTCACTTTTATCCAAAAGGCCTTGTGGCACATTGCATTTTACAAAAATGAACATTCTCGATTCCTGGTCCCACGTGCTCTTCTCCTTCTCTTAGACTTGAGTCCTTGTGTGAGTGCTCCAACCAAGGGAGGCTGGCAGAACTGCTGCTGCTGTGTGACTTTCCGTGTTGGGTTATGAATAGACACAGTTCATGTCTTGCTGTCTCTTTTATCAGGGGTGAGGTGGGAAGCACCTTTGAAGAAAACTTATCACCATAATGTGCGGAAGCCCAGAGGAGAGAGCCCGTGAGGAAAAAGCATATGAAGAGGCCTGTGAGGACAGGAACTGCAAGCCCAGTTGGTTACTGGCATCAACCACCAAGACTTCATATGGCCCCAGCCGCCCACCCCAGACCACTACTGTGGACTCCTGTGGAGTATATCAAAGCTCTCCCCTTTGAAGCCTTCCAAATTACAGATAAATGAGCAAAATACATGTGGTCATCGTTTTAAGCCACTACAGTTTAGAAGTAATTGTTTTGCAGCTGTCATCACTGGAACAAAGCTCATAAAAGGAAGTGTCTAGATGTGTTGCTGGCTCCCGGTGTAGGGGCTCTCTGTCACTGGAGATCCTCCTGTTGATGCTCTTCTCAGATGAGCTCCACCCTGCCGGAAGTGAAACCTTAACAGTAGTGACTTGAATCTTTCCAAATTCAGTCCAGTGAGAAAAGTCATCTTTCTCTGCCCCAGGAATTCCAACAAAAGCTTCATAGGAGCTGGCTATGGTGAGGTCATACCTCTACTTCCAACCAGTCATGGAACCAGAGAAATTCACAACATTGATTAGCCAGACCTGATTGCTAAGCTTCTGGAAACAAGGGTCAAGGGCATGTAGCTCTGTGGGGAAATCCCAGATCCTGAAGTTTGGGGGAAGCTTAGTACCCCCACTCCAAAAAAAAAAAAAATAGCAGATTTTGAAAATGGAGATAGAAAACAAATGTCAACTTTAAGAACCAATTTTGAATAAAAAATAAATAGTTATTGAGTGGCTTAATATGTAATTAGCAGAGTTCCAAGTGCTTCATATAAATTAATTCATTAAACTCCTCACAACTATTCTGAGATAGATGCCTTTACTATCTCCATTTTACAGAAAATGAAAATGAAGAAACAGAGTTTAAACAAATTGACCACAGTCTTCACAACTAGCAAACTTGAGAGCTAGGATTCAAAACCATTGAAGTCCAGGTCCAGAGGCAGCTCTTTAGCCACTGTGCTACAGTGACTGGTAGTATTATGATATAACCCACTTTAATAGATGTGGGGAACACAGAAAAGAAAAAAAATTGGGTGTCTGACTTATAAAAGCTTCCTTATTAATTGAAGAGAATAATATGTAACCAAGGAATTGCAACTGAAGGTGTCCATTTATCTAAGAAAAGCTGAGTACATCAAATGCTGTGAAGGGGCTGGGAGGAAGATTGGGGTAGAGGGTGTGCTTAGCATGTGCAAAACCCTGCACCATCTCACACACACACACACACACACACACACACACACACACACACACACACTAAAAAAAGGGCTCAGGACCAGAAGTGATCACCTATACCTGTGGTGGAAATGACACCAAAGCACCAAAGAGAAGGTGACAATGTGCTTGCCCTTAAAATACAAATAGGACTTTTGCCTTGGAAAAGGATAAGAGAGGGAAGGATATTCCAGATGGTGTATGTAAGGAAAAAATGATATAATTTTCTAAAAATCATCCCCAGTTATTCATTCTTTCAAAAATGTATTTATTAAGCACCTAATATATCCTGGCACTGTAGAGACTTAAGGTCAACCAAGGTGGCCTGCCCTCATGGATCCTGTGCTCTCAGCACACAGGGGTGCTGGCCACACTTCAGTAAGCGGAGGGAATGGCCATCTGTGTCTTTTCAGCAGGCCAGCATGCCCCCCTCAGCCAAGACAGCTCAATTTGATGTTCTTTATGTTTCACAATGAAGAGAAAGATTCAGCTGTTGCTGCCTCCAGGGAGCAAGAAAACCATCCTAAGAGCCCTAAGTAGAAAGGAAGCAAAACCCCTCCTCCCTCAGTTAAGCACATAGGCCCAGGTGGACACAGCTTGGAGCTGATTGGGGTGTGCAAGTGTGTGTGTGTGTGTGTGTGTGTGTGTGCGCGCGTGCGTGTGTGCGTGTGTGTGTGTATGCACGTGCGCACGTGTGTGTGGTCTTGCATGCATGTGACCACTCGCGTGTGTGTGCATTGTGTTTGCATATGTGCTGTGTGTGGCAGGCCCCAGGGGTAGGAAAGCAGTGGGGTTTCAGTCTTCATTGGTGGTTCAGTGGCTCAAAGTTTGGAGGGGTTGCCTGGGCATTAATAATACAGGGAGAGGATGGCAGCTCAGTTTTCATGAAATGACAAGCTTTATTAGAGAAGAGGGAAGAAGCAGGACAGCCTGTTGCTTCCCATAGTTCCTCATGAGGCATTCAGAGTTCAGCAAGAGACTGGATGAAGAAAGAGCAAATGTCCCTTTTCCCAGGGATAATTGAAGTGGTCTGTACTATTTTATTAGGAATAAAAATCCTCCCTCCAAGCTGGCATTCTCACAATTATGTCCTGAAATTTTCCAAGGAGAAGTCACACTACACAACAAAAATGTTAAAGATAATTGTTCTTGTCATCTGTTCTGGAATCTAAATTCTGGGATTTAATTCAAGACTTGACTCAAAAAAAAGAAAGAAAAAAAGAAAGCTGTGTCTGTTGGCCTTTTCTCCTTCAATCCTGAGCCCTTACACTCAATGCTTTTTCTTTTAAAAACCACCACCACCAAAAAAAAACCCAAAAAACAAAAACAAAAAAAAAATCCCTACTTATCTCTTAGTAATCTCTTCATTCATTTTTTTTAATTCATTCAACAAATTTATTGGTTGCACTTACTAGGGCAGATACTGAGCCAGGCAATGAGGATGCAGGATGAATGGGATAGATCCAGACCCTGTCTTCAGGGAGCTCACAATCTGCTTTGTGACTTATATCTGCAATGGAGTTAATGAGGCTAATGAAGGCATGCTTGGGGACAAAGAAAGGAACCCTGGATGCTTCAAATCCAGAATTGTCCATAGGACTTCCATGTGGCAGAGGCTAGCAATAAAATTCTTCCCCATGTATGTAATTGACTGCACATTTTCTTCCAGCAAGCTACCCCAAATCATCATTTTAAAGTTACTTCATCTGTACCCATCATGTGACAGTTGGAAGACTTGAGCACCAATAGGGCAGTTAACCCGTGAGACCCTGGACTCAGGATCCAGATTGTCTAGCTCACACCTTGGCTCCTTCATTTGTTAGATTCATGTCCTTGGACAATTTATCTCGAACACATGACAGTTAAGTATCATTTATAATTAGGTTCATTTCACAGATGAAGAAATGGAGGCAAAAGAAGTTAATTTATGTAAGGCATGTAGAGTAGTATCTAGTATAGAATAAGCCCTTTATTTTTTGAGTATAGATTCTACTCCTTGTAGACCTTGAGAGTTGTTCACTCAGTAAATATTTACTGAATGTCCACTGTGCCATGTGGCACTGTGGATATAAATGCAATATAGGACAAGAGTGATCCTTGTTTTCACGTAGCTCACATTGGTTTAGTGGAAATGTAAAATTACAGATGATGTAAAAGTTATTATTGTTTGGAATGGGTTTATTTGATGGGTTTGGGGATATCTCCCGATAGATGCTCCTTTGCTATTTTGATTCAGGCTGCTCTGATCACCTGAGCCCCTCAGCAAATGGAAGCCTCAGGCCAGGGTCCAACTAGAGAATGGGAGTAAGAGGTTAAGGCATGGCCCATGAAGGGACTGGGGTGTCACCATGGCAGCACAGTGTCAGCAACTGGAAGGCTTTCCTCTTTTTGGTGCAGAGAAGTCCCTCCCCCTTATTCTTGCTATATAAGCATAGGATCTCTATATTCAAGGAAGTGTAAATATATTGTCATTTGGACTGAGATTCTCCCAGAGGTAGACAAAGGGAGCCTAAAGGGTCAGGAGGGGTCCATCCTTCAGACATACTCCCTCCCTGAATGCTGTACTTCCTACATCTAACAATTATCACATCTCACCCCTAAGAACCCCCAGGTAACAGAATCAGTGAACAACTTTCTGGATTTTCAATCCAGAAAATCCAGCTTTGCAGAAGGCACCATGCTTGGACACATGCAGCTTGACACATGCAGCAGGTGCTCAATAAATGTGCATTAAGTAAGAGGAAGTACTGAATTTCCATCTCTGAGCTCAAGATAATTTGAGAAAATAGGATGGAAAATGTGGAAGACTATCAGAAAATAGGAATAGAAAAAAGTGGAGCATCTTAAAATAGAGTATTTTAGCTCTGAATTCTGCCAGCCAAAATCTCCGTCTCTGTTATGGATGTACCTTATAATTAATAGCTGTAAGATCTTCAGCACTTACCATCGTACAGTCGCTCCTCAAACTTGACCTAATTTAATCTAATTTAATGTTTCATCTAATTCAATCCCTATGGACACAGTTATGATTAACCCCTCCCCCCATTTTACTGATGAAGAAACCAAGACCTAGACTAGTTTACTAACTTGAGTGAGGTCTCAGAGTTACAGGGTGGAATTTGAATTCAGGTCAGCTTAATTTTAAAGTCCAAGTTTTTGGCCATACATGATCCTGTCCAGATAAGAAGTGAAGTTAAGTGGTTGGGGTGGGGGTTGTTGACCAGCTTATGGGAAAGCACTTACCACACATGAGGCCAGATCTGCAGTGGCAGCAAGGAGTTGGCTGTAATGAAAACCACATAGCTGGCATGAGGAGATGTCAATGTACCTTAAGGATGGCCTGGGCTGGGGCCAGGATGGGAGTAATGGGGAAAGCATCATTGTGGAGGCTTCAAAGATCTAATCAGCCAACAGGTTCTCACCTGGCATCTCTGTGCACAGGCTTGTGCTAGGTCCTGCTGAGAAAGTGCCTCCAGGGCCCGTCCCTGGAGGCCTGCCCACCTTAGAAAACAGCTGGGACATTGGATTAGAGCAAGAACCAGGAGACCTGAGATGGGGTCTTACTCATATCTTACCTGATAGGTAATTCCAAAAGGGCCTCTTTCTTCTTTGTGCCTTGACTTCCTTATGAGTAAAAGGAAGGGGCTTAATGTCCTCTCACAGCCTGAATCTCTCCCCATTATGGATGGACCAATCAGAGTAAATACATGTATCACATAGAGCGTTCAATACCTAAATTGGATGCTTCCCCCACCTCAATAGCTTCCAAAATAATACAAGACTCTGTTCAAATTCCTCCGGACACTAAAAGAACCCATGCCATTCCATCATGTCATAACCTCACTTCCCACCGAAAGAAGAAACAATGAAGTGTTTTAAAAAGGGACCATAGTAATAATAAGAACTAGTAATGATTGAGGCCTAATTATGATCAGATTTTGTGCTGAATGCCTTACATTCTTTGATTTATTAAAGTTCATAATAACATTACTATCATTATCCCCATTTTAGATAAAAGAAAATGGAGGCCTGCAACAGTGGGGGAACTTGCCACAGCCACACAGGAAGTACGTGAAAAGGCGGGATTCCAACTCATCACAATCTGACTCAAGAGCTCCCCAAAACCTACCTGGGAAGAGCACCTTGTGGAAAGGCCAGGACATGTTCTCTCTCCTTACACTTCCGGCCCACTGTGCCCTCAGGCTTTGAACACTCCTCACCCAACCTCTGAGCTTTCTCTCGTAATTCTACTGGGACCTGAGTCAAGGGAAAGTAAGTCATAGAGATGCAGGGTCTAACTATCCCTTCTCTTGTTTAAAACATTTAGTTGCCTGTCCTTCCTTCCAATGGAGAACTCAAAGTTTTTCAGAAAATTAAAGATAGTACCATCTTCAAAGCAAAACAAAATTGTGTAACACTCATACCCATCTACCAGTCCTTAGACACTGGGTAAAAGTAGATATGGAGGAACTTTATTCTTAATAAGAACATATTTTAACTAGGGGTTGAGTGAATTTTGGCCAAAAGTAGAAATGGGAGCACTTCTGTGCTGATAAGTGACCCCGCTGAACCCATGGCAATCATGGCCATCTGGGGGTACCAGCATGGCCCATTCTGCAATATGGTATATTAATTATATTAATACTGGTATGTTATTTCTGGAATTCAGTTCGCTCTTAAAATAAATAAAATTGGTTTTGGAGCCTCAGAGGTCTAGGTTCAAATTCCAAGTTCACCAATTATCAATTGGTATAACATCTCCAAGCCTCAGGTTCCTCATCTCTAGATCGGGCCTAATAAAACATCATAGGATGTATGGGAGACTTAAATGTTGTAGCATGGTATAATATATCTAAACTACTGACTTTCACAGAGCAGAAACATCTTATGGGTTCCTTTCCTGTAATCTCTTGGCCCTATACTGAACAGTAAGATCAGATATGGTGGCAAAGAGGAGTTACCCAAGCTGACAGGACTGGGAGGGGCCTTTTTGTCGACAGAAGAGCATCACAAGTCACCCACAGTGACAACTTAAGGGTACTTTCCATTTCTCACAAACCATGCACCCTCTGGGTATGGAATATGATGGACCCAGCTCGCCTTTGTGCCTTGGTGATGACTTGGGGATGGTAACCATTGATGGGCTCTTTCCAACCCCAGACAGAGGACACCTCCTCCTTCTGGGTTCTTGCCAGCATCCAGGGCAATCAGAAGTGGAGGGGGAAAGTAGGGGTAGAAATGGGTAGGAATGGGTAGAATAATCCTATTGATTGGTATATGGGTGGAGAAGTGTGGGTTCAATAGGAGGTCCTACTACCTTTCTTCTATCCTATCTCTCTGTTAGCAAAGAAGGTTTTCTGATCACATGCCAAGCTTGGATCAAAGGGGACCCACAGCTAGCCAACAGAATTCTTCAAGTAAATCATATTTAATGTCTTTCATAATTGGCATGTCCTAGGAGGAAAGGAGTTAAATGTTGATTTATCACACATTATTGCTTTTCTCTCATAATCAAGGGCTGTTTGTAATCTAATTTCTAATCTTAAAACTGACATTCCCTCTGGGAAATTAGCAGGGCCCAGAAGCCCACATTTACAGAGGTTTGTGTATCTCCAGACCCTTCCCAGTTGAATGCATTGTAAGTCATTTAATGGGTTCTGACCAGCCAGGATTTTCCGGACCTGCATGCAGTTTGTTCCATAGAAGGACTTTTTATGACACAGGTGCTTCTCACTGTTGAGGTCACTTGTCCACCACCTCCTTGAGTTCTGAGCCCACTCCATTTCTAGGTCAAAAGGTGACTAAGAACTGGGCACGGTGGTGCATACCTGTAATCCCAGCAGCTCGGGGGCCTGAGACAGGAGGATTGTGAGTTCAAAGCCAGCCTCAGCAATTTAGTGAGGCTGTAAGCAACTCAGTGAGACCGTTTCTCTAAATAAAATATTAAAATGGGCTGGGGATGTGGTTCAGTGGTTTAAGTGCCCCTGGATTCAATCCCTGGTAGCCCCCACTCCCAAAAGAAGAGGGTGACTAAGGAGCTCAGAAGTGATGCTTAGAGAACACAATGGCTTTGAAGCATGGGTTTCAATTCCAGTTACCTTTCACTAAGGCTACATATCTGGTTCCAATTATGGGGTCTTGCCTTAATACCATGGAACTGTGTCAAAATTGAATTAGTCAGCTCAGGCTGCCATATAAAATACCATAGGTTTTGTTTAACAACAGAAATTGATTTTCTCACAGTTCTGGAGGCTGGAAGTCTAAGATCAAGATGCCAGCATGGTCAGTTTTTGGTCCCTTGCTGGTGTGCATACAACACCATCTTACTTACCCTTGCAAGGCTGTTCCTAGGTGCATTGGTGAACAGGTGTGTGTGTGTGTGTGTGTGTGTGTGTGTGTGTGTGTGTATGGGGGTGGGAGTAGCAATACCTTCCTTCCTCTTGCAGGGTCATCAATTCTATCAGACTTGGGTCCTACCTCCATATCCTCACTTAGCTATAATTACCTCCTAAAAGCCCTATGGTCAAATAAAGTCACATTTGGATTTAGGGCTTCAATATATTAGCGTCAGAGGACACAATTGAGTTCATATCAGAGGCTGTGTCCTTAAGATGCTGGTATAATAAGGAGTCTTTAATATGACTTTGGAACAAACAAGTACAATGGAAATGACTTTGATTTTTTTTTCTTTTCATGTTCTCCAAGCAACTGCCATTGAATAAAGTAGCTCAGTAAGATGCTGATTCTTGTGGCTACTCTCCACACTGGTTACCTACTTAACTGGTGCATTCTTTGACTCATCTTCCACTTTCCAAAACATAGCTGCTCACCCAGAGGGATGTACGCCTCTCTCCTGGGCCCTGCCTGGAGCTTGCACCATAGTGTTTGGGTTACTTTATTTCACCACCTGCTGGACTTCCCACACTGGGATGGGAGAGGTCAAGTTAGAAGTCAAAAGCTTACCCAGCTGCCCCATCCTGCTGTGCTGAGCACTATAGTAGATTCTTCAAGGGAGGAGCAAGAGGGAACAGTAGGGATACTTACCAGTGAAACAGAATGAATTAGAACCTGGGTCTAAGAGGAGACAAAAATGGGACAAGGGATTTTATGTCTACTGCAACAAAAAAAAAAAGAAAGTGATAACAGTACTTTTGTCTTATAGTACTACAGACAAAATTCTGAATGAGCAGGTTATAGATGAGGAGGCTAAAGTAAGGTTATCAGTTCCTATAGGCAGAATGTTTTAGAGCACCAGACCTAACACAAAAAAGAAAAACTCACATGTTATAAACAAATTAAATCATTTTGTATTCCTAATTCTGAGCTATGAAAAAACAATTGTGTGATATTCCATCTTTTATCAAAACTTTGTAAATTCCTACTGTGTATGAAGCCCTTTGTCAAGCACTCTACTCAAATGAAACACAGGTCTTATAAAAATAAGGGAAGACAGGACAACCTCATCAGAGACAACCAAAATATGATTAGGAAAAGATAGAGAATGGCAAACAAACTGTAAGATTTTAGAAATCATAACATTCTCTCTCTGATACTAACACACAATAAGGAGAGGAGGGAAGAATAGAAGTTCAATGGATTAGACAAAGGGGAATGAAGGGAAGCACAGGAGGATGGGAATGGGAAAGACAGTAGAATGAATCAAACATAACTTTCCTATGTTCATATATACTCCATATCATGTACAACCACAAGAATGGGAAGTTATACTCCATGTATGTGTGATATGTCAACATATATTCTATTGGGCCAGGATCGTAGCTCAGTGGCAGAGCGCTTGCCTCGCATGTGAGAGGCACTGGGTTCGATCATCAGCACCACATAAAAATAAATAAAGATATTGTGTCTATCTACAACTAAAAAAAATTTAAATGCATTCTATTGTCATGTATAACTAAAAGGAACAATTAAAAAAAAAAAAGAAATCATAACATTCAGTCTTTCTGTACCTGTAAGACCCATGTTGCTTTATTCAGTGGCAGTTGCTTAGAGAACATGAAAAGAAAAACAAACAGTCAAAAAAATTCAAAGTCATTTCCTTTGTACTTGTTTGTTACAAAGTCATATTAAAGACTCCTTAATATTCCATGCTATGGGAATTAAAATGCATGTTTCTGGTGGCATGGAGACCTTGTGATGGCTAAGAGGGTACCAGCTTTTCTCTGGTCTTAGTGAATGCTGAATTCTTACTGTTTCAAGTTCTGGTGGACTTAGGCCTGTCTCAACCTAAATAAAATAAGTAGATTCATTGCTGGGGATGTAAGACTGCTATAACCATAAACCAGAGTGCTTCCTACGGGGGGGTTACCACTGGGAACAGATGGCTCAATCTTTCACCAGGTCGGGTGCAGCCCCTGACCACGATCATTCTCCTGTCTCCTCTCTGGCGGTGAAAAGCTGGACAGGGCTCCTAATGGCTGGCTAATGAGCATGATTAAAACCTGGTAATTACTCATCCTGGGAGAAAATGCTCAATCCTGCAGAATACATTCAGCTTTATTATCTGTTGAACTTCTAGCTGATGGGGACTGAAGATTGACGGACTTCCATTATGAAGGGTGTGTGTTTTGCTGGAAATGGAAGATACCTTCAAATTGTCTCTGTTGGAGACCTGTGACACTCTTCCTTAGACAGGAGAGATCCTCCCAGGGATGTTCAAAGGAGCACTTTTATTTTTTTCTCGCTTAAAGCCCCAGTCTTGGATCTGGCAAGAGAAGCAGCGGTTGAGTTTAAACAGAAATGTGTTGTTTTCTGCATAGATTTGATTAACACCGTGCTGTCGAGTCTTTACGGTCAGGGCAGATTATATTACAGTCATGACAAGTAGTTAATGAATTTACATGGACTAATCCATACAATGCTAAAGATTTTTCTGTCAGGATTAATATCCAAAATGTGCGGGACACTCTGTCTGATGCATGACTCTGCTTCCCACGCCCTTGTGACAGGTGGCTAGTGTCTAATGTCCCGTGATCAGAGCTAAGTGACAGACAGGACCCGGACACTGAGATTTGGGATTGCTTGGAGAATTTTGTACACAAGTGCCCAGGCTGGTCTGATTCCTCTCTGCGTAGGCATCTGATATCTTGCTTTGCTCTCCTCTAGCAGTCATGGTCAACACGTTTGGGAATCCCCATGGCATCCATGACATCTCTAGAAATGACCACATGTTTTCCTTGCTCCTGCCCGTTTTCTTACCTCTGTTTGATCTGACCCATGTGGTGTCCTCGCTGTGTCTGCTCCGCAGGATTCTGACCACCTGTCATGTTTTGACCTCGGATGCCTGCCATCCCCTCCATCCAAACCACACATTCCACACCACTCACCTCTTCCAGAAGCAGCTCCACCTTAACCACTACCTGGTCCTCCCCTTTAGCCTAACCTCAGTTCTTCTAGTCACATCTTGGCTCCAAAAATATAAGCCCTGTTGACAGCTGTCACTTGCAATGTGGGTCAACTCTGCATGATAAAAGCCCAAGTATGGTAGCAGTCAGCATTGTCTGGAGAACACACCAAACGTCTCTCCTCTCTACCCTCTCTGTTAGATCTGTACAGAGTAGTATGAACGTGCTTCTTGCCCAGTAGCATGAGGCTTATTTGTGCTTTAATGAAAGGGTATACATGGTGCACATGTGAAAGATCAAAGATGTCCCTCAACAGGTCATCTTCAACAGGTCCCTGGCCCTTGGCAACAGTGTATGCACTAAAAAGATTATTGACAGGCTGACGTGGGTAAACACCCATTATGGGATTAATTCTCTGAGAATAGACTATTCCTATAAGATAAACTTTCTAACCCTTCCTGTACCTTGATCTAGACCTACCCAAATCAGAACTTTTGGCCACCACTGTCTCTTTATATCCCTTAGGCTTGTATTTAGTTCTGACAATTAGGATTGATAAAAACACACTATATTGATTAGATGAGAGCCCTTTCAGGAGAGGCTCTCTGGGAGAGACTCCAATGGGAAATTTTCAGGGCATACAAGGAAGAATGGGCTGATGGTTCCCATGGCTGTAACCTATACCTCAGTTAATGATGATGAATCTGTGGTTCACATGAAATTTACACAAGTCCATAAAACTTGGTTTATACTCACTATAAATGGAAGCCAGGATAGGTAGAAGAGACCATCACTATAGACTGAGGGTGAAGAAAAGCAGCTTGAATAGGGCCTCTAAACAGGCCTGATTCTGTGACACGTTGAGAGGCGCTCTGACCTGGACTGAGGAGCTGGTAGGGCCTGGGGTTTCCCATGTACCACTTCTTTCACTCTTCACAACAATCCCATGTTGTGAGTAAAATTGCTACTATTTCCTAGTTGAGGAAATTCAAATTCAGAGAATCCAACTAACCTTCTCCAGGTTACTTTGCATGTTGCAAAGTCGAGATTCAAACTGGAGTTTGGTCACTGCAAAATGCTATTTTGAGGACATTAATGACATTAATTTGATCTGAGGCTTCAGTTTTCTCTCTGAAAAACTGTCTCCGCCCTCAACTCTCACCTTCATATCTTTCATTCTAAGGGAGAAGACAGCCTCATTGCACCTTTGAGTAGCAAACACAGGAGTATTGAGATGTATCAGAAAGCCCACTGAGCAATACTTGGACATTGCATTACATGAATATCCAAGACCAGGATCTGCAATGGATATCTTTTTTTTTCCTTCTTCTCAGCTCTGCAACTATAGAATCACATTCATTCTTAGAGCCTCTGTAGGATAGGTGAAACATGGGCTCTCTATTTCCTGCTCTGATTTTTTTATTTGAAAAAGGAATTTGATTCAAATACCTCCTCCTCCATGAAGCCTCCCTGATTTTTGTAATTACAATTTATATTGTTTTCTCTGTGTCCTCCAGGATCATTTCTGAGTACATCATCATATTCTGCCACTTAGATTGCTTGGTTCTACATCCAGGTGCCCCCTGCAGACTGTACGGGCCTAAAGGGAGAGAGTTGAATTTCATTCATTTTTTTTTTGTTGTTGTTCAAAGCCAATTCAATGTTCAATAAATAATGATTGAATTCACAAATGGGGAATAAACCATATTGCTAAAATTGATGCTTTGCCCAAGGCCTTCTTACTTACTATATGCCACAAAAGCCTGGTCTCACAGACTCAAAGTCAAATAATCACAAATAGGCACTGCAGGGGATTGATTGAGAGCCTGGTGTTGGCAGAAATGCAGTAACTTAAGTCAGCACCTCTGTCCTGGGTGGCTAAGTCCTGCCAGGCCCAGCCTCAAAAGGGCAGATCCAGGCAGCTGGGAGGCTGAGTCGTCCTCATTTCTCTGCACCACAAGAGGCCCGGTTTTGTTCATTTAAAGGAGGCGGTAGGCATGTCTTCTTATTTCATGCCAGCTCCCTGACCCCATGCCTGCCTTGCCTCAGAAGGGGTCTGGGCATTCCCACTCTGTCTCCTCTGAACTTCTCCCAACAGTCTCAACGGCATTTTCCACTTTTCCAGGGCTGGAGCCACAGCCTGAAAGAGCCTCCAGGTTCATGTCAAAGGCTTGCCCTAGTCTGTGTATTCCAGCCATGGGGCTGGAGCACCCCAGGGCTTCCAGCAAGGCTCATGAAGAAGTGGGTTGTAACATTCGCACTCCCTCAGAGCACATTCCTGTGTCTCAATTAGTTTTGGCTGAGGGGATGATTGGCCAAGAACAAGGGAGCAGATGCATTTCCCAAGTCCAGCCCCTGTGACAGGCACAGCAGGGACCTCTGTGGGAGACCTCCCTTCGAGGCCTTCCCAAGGTGGCTGTCTCTGATTCCTTCACATTCCTGGCATTTTACCCTTGAAAGTCATTTCATCTGGATGTTGTGTGATGTCTGTGTGCATGTTTCAGACTATTCCTCCCTGGTTTGAAAACTCCATTTTGAGCCAGATTTTTAGATATATATATATATACAGTTTAAGTGAAGACATTTCTGCCACTCTTTAAGCATAGCTGTTGAAAGAGTTTGCTCATCCAGGGTGTACTGCTAGGAGAGAAGAAAAGCATATCAAAACATGATTCTTCTTGAGGCCTGGGGTGACTGGAAAAATGCTAGTTGTGCATCTAGCTTGGAAATTGACTTTTCAATATTTACTCATGTGACTTGGAGTTATTAAACACCCCACATTTGGCATGTTACAGGGTATCAATATGCTAGAAAGGAAAATGAGGTTCCTACCCTTGCGGGGCTTCCAAACAAGTTGCAGATGCAAAATCTTTACCCAAGAAACAATAGGAGAATATAATTTCCAAGCAGTGAAGAATATTCTACACATGAGTTATATGAAATTCATGGGATCTCAGGGTTAATAAACAAGATTCTGTGTATAACAGTGCTTGTATATACATATGTGTATGTGTGATATTTGCTCGTATAGAAACACATACATATATTCCTTTTTCTGAGAAGAATCCATAATTTTCTGAGATTCTCCAAAGGTCCCCAGTGAATTGCAGTGTTAAAAGTAATCCCTCACTTGTATATGATGGCTCCCTCCAAATCTGCCTCTTCAGGCTAAAATGTGCTCAAGTGAGCAGACATCTTGTTTATATTCTTACCTTTTGCCCATGACCTTGGATTTTGAGAGGAGGTTGTGTGTTTCGGATTGTACTCACTCAGGTCTTAATAATCAATGGGTGAAAAGTCGTATTTTTAAATGTGGGAAGACAAACTCTGTCTTCATGGATAGGATTTTGTCAAGCAAGTCTTTCTCTCCAAAAAACTGAGTATCATTGATTGAACTCTCTCTTTCCTGGCTGGTCCAGGTTAGGGAAATAGCATTGGATTCCCTGAGCAACTATAATAACATTTACTCATAAGAAGACTGTGCCTTCACTGAGTCTTCTCCCTAGAGACACATAATGTAAGTTCCCAGAGGAGAGAAAGAGTTATATCTTAAAATGTTTTCACATCCAACAAAGGCTCTGGATTTAAGAGAGCCAACATTCCATCTAGTCATCATAACTGAGTAAGATGATTAATAAAATCTAGTCTCCCAGACTTTGCCAGGCCATCTCTGTTGACAAGGCATTTAATAACTTTGGAGCCATCCTTTCTGGCTGGGGACACTGCAACACATAACCACAATGTCAATGGTCCAATCTGGAGTTGTGCAACATGATGGCCCAAATGTGGCTACCAGAACGTGTTTCCTTACACCAACCTTCTGTTCCCTAAACCTGCACTGTGCCCTCTGGAACCACCTAGAACAGGTTAAATCTCTTTTGTGAAGGGTTTCCACCCAGTATATGAAGGTCCAGCTTGGAGCCTAGCACCAAGGGAAACTGGAACAAATGAATTAGAAATTTAAGGAGTTTCTCACTGAACCTGTGTGAGAAACAGAGTAACCATGAAAAATCATAATAACCAGAGTCACTTAGAGTTTGTTGGGTAAGCTCACGGAGGCTCAGAAACCACTCTTAGTTCATTTTTTTTTTTTTTTTTTAATCTCTGGTTTCTAGTGTCTGGGTCTTTGGTTGGTTAATGAGGGCATTTAGAGTATGGTCCAATAAAACCATGATCTCGGTTGTAATCAGTCCTCCACTGCCCTATATTGCCATACTCTTCACTAGACAAGAACTGCATTAATCACTACTGCCAGAAAGACTTCCCTCTTTCTTGTTTAGTACATACACACACACTACTCTCAAAATTTTCTTTAAAAGAATACAGAATTACTGTGAATAGAAGTATAGCATCTAAAATTTAAAAGAAGTCCCATCTCATAAAATAATTCCCACAGCCCATCTATACTATCTTTAATCTGTATTATCTTGGCCTGATGATAGCAAAAACTACTCACACTGCTCTTGCAGTTGTGATTTATTGACTATTATGCTATATGCACTATCTCATTTAATCTTCACAACCACCCTAGGAGGTTGGTGTGGCTAACATAAACATTTTACAGGCAAGCTGTAGCTGAGAAGGGCTAGGTAAAATTCCCAAGGTCACATAGCTTTCAAGTTGAAGTGGCCAAATTTTAACCCAGTTCTGTACGATCCCAAAGAGTTCAAATATATATATATATTTTTTTACCCACCTCTGTGACAGGCAGGTTTCCCTCTCTTTCAATTATGTTGACTATGAGAAAGTACATTTTCAAATTTGTTTACTAATATTTATTCTTCCATTCAATAAAAATATATTGTGTGCTCTGTCTCAACTACTGGACCGTGTAATTCCATACAACTAGAGCTTGTCTATGTGGGGTCATATGCCAACCCTTGTTTTCTTCAGATAACTGGAGGCAGCATGGATGAACCTGTGAGATACATTGTTCTTCAACCAAATGGTCCCAGTTCTTTCAAAGCTCTTTATTTAAAGCTGGGCATAATAGCACATGCCTATAATCCCAACTGATTAGGAGGCTGAGGCAGGAGAATTGCAAGTTCAAAACCAGTCTGGGAAACTTAGCGAGATCCTGTCTTAAAAAACAAGACTAGGGCTTGTTTGTGGCTCAGTGGTAGAGTGCTTGCCCAGCATGTGTGAGGCACTGGGTTTGATTCTCAGCACCACATATAAATAAATAAAATAAAGATCCATTGACAACTAAAAAATATTTTTAAAAAAGACCAAAAAACAAACAAAGCTTTTCATTTAAGACAGTTTGCATTGCTTTCCTCTCGCTGAGTTCTCGCTCATTGCTTTCCTCTCGCTGTGTGGGCTCCAACTTCTCACAGCCATGCTGATGACCAGCAGACCAATTGGGCCGAGCTGACATCTTCCTCAAGGATGAACTCTGATGGCAGGGGTATCTGGCACAATCATTTCCAAAATGATGTCCTAGTTTTGCCACAAATAGAAATAAACAATAATGTTGCCGATTTAACATTTACTGTATACAGGTACCATCCAAAGTGCTTGACATGAGTGAATTCATTTTCTCTTCATACCAACCCTATGAAGTATACATGCAATCATGGTTCACAATTCACAGGTGAAAAAGCTGAGGTTCAGAGAGGTTGAAGAACCTGTGCTGTCAGCAAACACCTCAGATATGCAGGAGATAATTAGAAACTACTTCGAAAACTTGTATTCTAATAAAACAGAAAATATTGAAAGCATTGACAGATTTCTAGAGTCATATGAATTGCCCAAACTGGAACTGGAGGCTATACACAATTTAAATAAATCAATTTCAAGTGAAGAAATAGAAGACACCATCAAAAAGCTACCAATAAGAAAAAGTCCAGGTCCTGATGGGTTTAGAGCCAAGTTCTACAAGACCTTCAAAGAAGAACTAATACCGATGCTCTTCAAACTATTTCAAGAAATAGAAAAAGAGGGAGCTCTTCTAGACAATTTCTATGAGGCCAATATCACATTAATTCCAAAGCCAGGCAAAGACACAGCCAAAAAAGAAAACTTCAGGCCAATATCTTTAATGAACATAAATGCAAAAATCCTTAAAAAAATTCTGGCAAATCAGATTCAAAAACATATCAAAAAGTGCACCAAGATCAAGTGGGGTTTATCCCAGGGATGCAAGGTTGGTTCAACATTCGGAAATCAATAAACATAATACATCACATCAATAGACTTAAAAATAAAAAACATATGATCATCTCAATAGATGCAGAAAAATCATTTGACAAAATACAGCACCCCTTTATGTTCAAAGCTCTAGAAAAATTAGAAATAACAGGGACATATCTCAACATTTTAAAAGCTATCTATGCAAAACCTCAAGCTAACATTATCTTAAATAGAGAAAAATTGAAAGCATTTCCTCTAAAAACTGGAACAAGACAGGGATGCCCCCTTTCACCACTGCTATTTAACATAGTACTTGAAACTCTGGCCAGAGCAATTAGACAGATGAAAGAAATTAAAGAGATCCAGATAGGAAAAGAAGAGCTCAAATTAGCACTATTTGCTGATGACATGATAATCTACCTAGAAGACCCAAAAAACTCTACCAGAAAACTTTTACAACTAGTAAATGAATTCGGCAAAGTAGCAGGATACAAAATCAATACCCATAAGTCAAAGGCATTTTTGTACATCAGGGACAAAGCCTCTGAAAGGGAAATGATGAAAACTACTCCATTTACAATAGCATCAAAAAAAAAAAAAACCTGGGAATCAACATAACAAAAGAGGTGAAGGACCTCTATAACGAAAACTATAGAACACTAAAGAAAGAAATCATAGAAGACCTCAGAAGATGGAAAGACCTACTTTGTTCTTGGATAGGTAGAATTAATATTGTCAAAATGTCCATACTACCAAAAGCATTATACAGATTTAATGCAATTCCAATCAAAATCCCAATGACATTTCTCAAAGTAATAGAAAAAGCAGTCATGAAATTCATCTGGAAAAATAAGAGACCCAGAATAGCTAAAGCAATTGTGAGCAAGAAAAGTGAAGCAGGTAGCATCACCATACCAGACTTTAAATTATACTATAGAGCAATAGTAACAAAAACAGCATGGTATTGGCACCAAAACAGACTAGTAGACCAATGGTACAGAATTGAGGACACAGAGACTAATACATATAACTTCAGCTATCTTATATTAGACACAGGTGCCAAAAATGTACAGTGGAAAAAGGATAGCCTCTTCAACAAATGGTGCTGGGAAAACTGGAAATCCATATGCAACAAAATGAAATTAAACCCATAACTCTCACCATGCACAAAATTCAATTTAAAGTGGATCAAGGACTTAGGGATTAGACCAGAGACAATACGCCTAATAGAAGAAAAAGTAAGCTCCAATTTCCAACATGTCAGTTAAGCCCCAAGTTCCTTAATAAAAATCCTGTAGTGCAAGAATTAATATCAAGAATTAATGAATGGGATAGATTTAAGCTAAAAAGCTTCTTCTCAGCAAAAGAAACAATCAGTGAGGTGAATAGAGAGCCAACTAATTGGGAACAAATATTTAATACATGCACATCAGATAGAGCACTAATCTCTAGAATATATAAAGAACTCAAAAAACTTTACACTAAAAAAACAAATAACCCAATCAATAAATGGGCTAAGGAATTGAGAAGACACTTCTCAGAAGAAGATACACAATTAATCAACAAATACATGAAAAAATGCTCAACATCGCTGGCAATTAGAGAAATACAAATCAAAACTACTCTAAGATTTCATTTCACTCCAGTCAGAATGGTAGCTATCAAAAACACAAACAACAATAAATGTTGGAGAGGATGTGGGGAAAAAGGCACACTCATACATTGCTGGTGGGACTGCAAAATGGTACAACCGTTATGGAAAGCAGTATGGAAATTTCTTGGAAAACTGGGAATGGAACCACCCTATGACCCAGCCATCCCACTCCTGGGTCTATTCCCAAAGGAATAGACACAGCATATTACAGTGACACAGCCACTTCAATGTTTATAGCAGCACAATTCACAATAGCTAGGTTGTGGAACCAACCTAGATGTCCCTCAGTAGATGAGTGGATAAAGAAAATGTGGTATATATACACAATGGAATTTTACTCAGCAATAAAAGAGAATAAAATAATGGCATTCACTGGTAAATGGATGAAGTTGGAGAATATAATGCTAAGTGAAATCAGTCAATCTCAAAAATCCAAATACCGAATGTTTCCTCTGATATAAGGAGGCTGGTTCACAGTATTGTTGGGTCGAGGTACATAGGAAGATTAGAGGAACACTATAATTGTCAAAGGGAAGGGAGGGGAAGGGAGGGAGCAAGGGGAGATGGAGGGAAAAAAAGAAAAAGTGGTTGAATAAGATGGATATAATTATTCTAAATGCATGAATGAAGACTTGAATGCTACTGATACACTTTGTATACAAACTGTTTTGTGTAAAAAGATGCTCTATATGTGCAGTATGAATTGTAATACATACTACTACTATAAATAAAAAAAAATATTTAAAAAAAAAAACTTAAAAAACAAAAAAAAGAACCTGTGCTGTCATTCGAAAAATTGGGTCCAGGCAGTCTTGTTCCAGAGGCTATACTCATACTTTATCTATCACAATGTCTTTTCTATTAGCACGTGAAGTGTGGTTCCAAGGACTGTTGTCAGTTAGCCAAGGCCAGCCGTTCCACAGCACAGTACCTTCTGAGAACACAAATTTTCTCCCAGAGTCCATGGAACAAGCTTCCCAGTCTTGAGACATATAGTTGGCCCCCATCTCTTTGGGTTCTGCATCTATGGATTCAACCAACCTCAGATTGAAAATATTCAGGAAAAAAAATGCATCTGTACTAAACACTTAAGGACTTTTTTCTTGTCATCATTCCCTAAACAATATAAAGCTATTTGCATAGCATTTACATTGTATTAGATATTTCAAGTTATCTAGAGATTAATTAAAGTGTATTGTAGGATGTGTGTGAAAATACTACACCATTTTACATAAAGGACTTGAGCATCCAAAGATTTCGGCACCCATGAGCATCCTGGAACCAATCTCCTGTGAATACTGTACTTCCAGCTCAGCAACCCTTAGCCATGCCTTTCTGTGTTTTATTCACCCTTCCAAAGTCCCTCTTTACATCCTTGCCCAGTTTTCCTCTGTTCACCTTTCCAAACATACAAAGCACCTTATCTGAAAGGATGTCTCCATTCTCCTTCCCCGACTCCTCCAATTAGGAGAAAAATGCAAAATGATTCCTCTCAGCAACCCCTCAGCCCCAAGGGGAGTTGGGCATATTTGTGAACCACTGAGCTCTTGAAAACATACTCCTTAAAGCAGCAGATATTTTTCCAAGGTTACACCATACCTATTTTTTAGTGTGTTCCAAAAAAAAAGTCGTTCTTATAAACTATTAGTTACCATTTACTAGTTCTGCCCTTTTCAATAGGAAATTGGTTTTGAACCTCCTATTTTATCTGGGCAGAATATTCTCTCCGAAGAGAAAAACTATGCAAACTTAATAGCTCCTTTATTCATAGCTTGAAGATGATTCTTTTTTTCTGAACATGTATAATTTATGTTTGTGCATTAATTCTGTAATTAATGGTTATAAAATACATCAAATATGTAAAGTGTTGCATAAGTGCTTAATTAAAATAAAAACAAAAAAGTGATGATAATTAATTGTACATCCCAAAGGCTAGACAGGATGATAGTTCACAGTGACTATCAATTAATATTCCTATTGTTAAAAATAAGCTCATCGTTTTATGTAAAATAGAACATGTTAAAATTTCCTGGTTAGACACCGAGTCAAAAGTAAAGAAGTTCCTCAAAAATATTTTCGTGATATGAAGTCTCTGTGGGAAAACAGCTTTCAAATTTTTCATTTGAGATCCTTGGTTCAATTCAGTTTCATTATAAAATTTTTGACTCAGAATTACACTATTATAATGCTACCATTAAAAAATTCCTATTCTTTCCCAAGGAAATCTCAAAAATACAGCAAAATCCAAGGAGAGTGATCGTCATTATAAACGAAGGTTCGTTAGTATTTTAAGTGTCTAATATGCACTTGTACGCCTACTATGGGGAAGGAACTGTCCTAAGCAATTTGGAAAGATTCTTGTTGTTGGTCTGACAAATGTACTGAGTGCCCTCTGTGTCCTACGCACTCTCCTGGGTGCCACAAGTGCAGCAGAGAATACGAGTTGCCTCAGTTTCAGCCCGCTCACGTGATCATGACCTAGGGAGAAGGGTGTGGACATGAATCAAGACTGGCAAACAGAACGAGCACTCCAAATAGCACATGCTCCTTCCCTGAGTCCTGCTTTCATAGATAAGGCGATTCCCATATCAAGTGGTAAATGATTGAATATTGTCACCTAACTTTACCTACTTTGTGTTTTGAAGCGAGTTTATTGAGGTTCTTTTTAAAATGACATCTTTATAAACAATCCATCTATTGTGACCTAATTTACCAAGAACAGGATAGTATTCCAAAGGATATTATTTTACTTCCTTGATTTAGCAGGCCAATTCACTGAGTATAGACTACAAACATGGGTTTTTGGAGAACTCTTTATTCACTAGGTGTCCTAACAAGTTCATTGAACTTGCTCAAGCTTCCTATGTCAGTTGCATCAGTTGCCATGACTGGCAGGTCACTGGACCAGCCCAACTTTTCCTGATTATCTTGATTATCTGGGGTGGGTTTGTGGGGGTGGAATCTGGGAGAATAGGAAGGTGTGAGACTCCTGCCCTATAGAAATCCCTGTTTCTTAAGAACCAGCTTCTGCCACCTATTCTGCAGGCTGAATTGTCTCTCCCTGCTTATGTCCTCTCCAGAAACTGCAGACCATTAAGGGAGACAAATAATCTTATTTTGAAAAGTGAAATATAACTTCCTGTCACTATGCTAATGAAGCAATAAAGTTAGAATTCATAAAGTATTGCATTTAATGAAAATACTGCCAAGAAAGGATTTAAGTGTGGTTTGTTGTAGAATACCCACCCACACAGAGAGCTCTTCTTTCTGTATATACTTTGGCACCAGATCTTATGCTTTTCCATCTCAATTCTTTTAACCCTATGCTAGAAAATCCCTGTTCTCAACATATTAGCACATCTTATACTTTAAAGACCTTCCTGACACACTGTCAGGTAGGTGCCCATCTGTTCAAATGGAAATAAATACAGTGCCGCCCTGTTGTCTACCAACTTGACCTTATTGGCCAAAAATCTTTAGTAGAAGATCCATGGAGAAACTTTAAAGTATTAATCAACTGCAGAGACATAAATACATTTTTCATATTAGGGACTTAGGAGAGTTTGCATTCTTTCATTATGTGACTCAAATGGTCTGCTGATTTTTAAAAACTATTTTAAAACTCTGCCTTTTTCTAGGATCCTGTGATACACTCCATTAATGGCTAAATTCAACATTTTTCTTTGTATCCACACTTTCATCATGTGATTGTTTTTTCATTTCTTGTCACTATGGAAGTAAAGTCTATGTTCCTATTCATTGAATTGGGCTCAAACTGGTGGTTTTGAGCTACTGAGTGAGGAGGAGGTTTAGTGTGTTGGTTCCAAGGATAGGCCTCAAGAGACATGTGTTTCAGCATGGTCTCATTAACTTCTTCTATTGCCATAGGAAAGATGTTTCTGGGCTAGCCTGTTAATCCTTAAAAGAGGATGAGGATATCCTTGGGTGGCACAACAAAAGTGCCCCAGCTTAACAAAGCTCAGAGCAGAGTCCCCACCCAACCTTGAGACACATAAGCAAGCTCAACTGCAATGAATCAAACCTAGGCTTGATCAGGAACACTCAGCTGACCCACAGATATGTAGGTTATGATAAGAAATGTTTGTTATTTTAAGCCACTGAATTTAGGATGATTTGTTTTTACATAGCAGTTGCTAACCAATGCAACTCCCAATACTTGAGGAGAGATTCTTCACCTACTCTATTATGTCCAGAAAGTTCTTTAGAATTTGATACTCCTATCAATGCAGACACATCTTTAAGTTCAGTAGTTGGTAACTTTTCTATTTATCTGTCCCCTGTGCACAAGTGAAGATTGTGCCCCAAATTTTTCCTCCAGAATTGTTCTGTCAGTGTCCTTGGATAAACTCTCCTGTCACACTTTGCCACATGTCCATTGATTCCTTTTCATACATTACTGTAGACAGAAGTCATACGACATAAAGCCTTCTATTAACTCAGGTTAATATCAGGAGAGGACATCAGCAGAATAAAAGTGAGATGATACTAGAATGCAAATGCAATTGAGTTACAGAGAACAGAAAGAGGAGCAAGCACCTGGCTATCAACAGAAGAGTAAATGGTTTGCTATCTATCCATTCTCTATTTTAATTCTCCTTTGTATCCTTCACTATATTAAAAGAAAATTATTTTTGTTCAAGTTGTTTCTTTGGACTCAATCACAATTCATATAATTCCTTTATCTACAGGGTCAATGCAGCAGAAATACTTGTAGGAAGGCCCAGGTCAGCTTCCATTGTCTATTGGCCTTATGATATAGACCACAGTCTATAGTCCATCCTAAAAAACAAAACAAAACAAAACACACAAAAAACAAACAAACAAAACAAAAAAACACCCAGTTACACCTCCTCTCCTATGACTGCCCCAACTCCAAGGACGCTCTTGTATTGTAGCTGTAGGACCTTGAGTAAGTCCCATCACCCTTGTGTCTCCAGTTCCTACTTTTGCAAGACTAGGGAAATCCATCTCTAGATGGCCATTAAGACTTACAGTCATAAAGTTCTCTGATGAGTTTTATCTCTCATTCAGATTCATATAAACATCAGTGCTTAACTTTGGAAAGTTTCATTTTAGTTTATGAAAGAGAAAACATTACCCCAGAAAAATAAAGTGATTTGCTGGGGCCCACCCAGCAAGTTAGCAGCAGAGCTAAGATGGGTGCCACCTGGGCCTCCTCCTTTTCAACATTGGCTCTCAGTCAATGTCCTTAAAAATAGGGAATCATTTCAGATTCTTCTTCTTTCTTTCTTTCTTTTCTTTCTTTCTTTCTTTTCCTTCTTTTTTGTCTTTAGCTACGCAGTCCCAGAATTATAAGCAGCACTCAATAAATCTCAATAAATATTCGTTGACTTGAATTGGGAATGAGTATGCATTGGTTACATGGCCAACAACCGAATTTAGAGCCTTTTCAGCCAAGAGAGATGATGGCCATCATCATTCCTTTGGGGGATTCTTTCTGCATGTAGGGGAAAATTATGATTATGCATAACTAGTTTCTTAAGTTACATTTTTGATCAAAGAGTCAAAGCAGCTCCTTATCCAGGGCTAGGTTACCCTCACTGGGTCTTCAAACACTCACACTCCTTAACCACACAGACATGGTGGGCAATTGGCACATAATTTCTCACTCCCATTTTAGGCTTTGAGAGAACAGATAGGCTGTAGGCAAGGAAATGATGGATTGCACTTAGGCAGACAGCCACTAACATGTGTGCATTGTTTCAGGAGGAGCTAAGGATTCTCTGAACCTAAATATGTATGCCCACCAGGAAGGTGAAGCACGAGTAAACTATTGAGGACATGCAAGTTTGGGATTATTATTTTTGATAGTCCCAAATAGCCCTCTGCTGTTTTTTCAGCAATGAAATGTTGAACATGATCTCTTCCTGTGTGGCATTGCTGTTGAAATGAAAAGACAAAGAATCACACATCACCCTGGCCTGTGTGCTTGGGGAACCACGTTAATAAACTCAGCTTACTCTCCAATCAGGCACTTCAAGCACCCCAAGATCTGCACATTAATAAAGGTACCATAGGAAAAAAGGTCCTGTTCACAAAGAGGGAGAGTCTCAGCTGAAGGATTTTTTAAAGTTTATTTTCCCTGTAAAATTATGTGAAAAATATGTTATTTAATAAAGAATATATGACATACATAAATTATGAAGCTTGATGGTAAAATAAATATCCATGATCTCCAATTAACTTAACATGAGACTATTGCCAGTAATCCCTGAACCTACCTGTGAACTCTACCCTACTTCCTCAACAGCACCTTTGTATGTATGCATATGTATGTGTGTGTATTAAAGACATTATTTAATTTTGTTTGTTTGACATTTTATAGAGCATGAATCATACCATACATAGTCTTCAATGACTTTTTCATTCATCCTTATATATCTAATATCTCAATGTATGTTATTGAGTGTAGCTGTAGATTATGTAACTGTTAGTGTTCCAGGATGTGGATATCTTTACGATTTAGTTATCTCTACTATTATAGATGGACAGTCAGTTGTTACCCACTTTTAGCTATTGTAACAATAGAACGAAGAGTACTATAAACGATTCCCATGACAATATACAAGAGATTCTGTAACACGTACATCTAAGTATACAAATGCTTGTTCCTAAGTAATGTGCACTTTTAAATTTATAAGATAAAGGCAAATTATTTTCCAAAGTAGTTATAATGATGCATTCCTTACCAGCAATATGAAAGAAGAGTACTACTGCCTTCAGTCCCAGGCAAGAAGCCTCTGCCAGGTCCACACATTGAAGGGTTGTGCACTTTGGACTACTTTCCTGAATTTTTTCTAATTCCCCTGTCAGTGCCCAAGACTGGCTAGGACCAGGGAGGCTGTCTGCACTGAGCAACTATGACTTATTTCTCACTGTTGGGGTGCTCTCTGATACTCTAATTCCCTCCAGCCCCCATTCTCTTGCTTTACACACAGGATTTGCCAGGTGCCCTGAGGAGTTCCCATCACACTCCCACCTATGAGATGGTCCTGGGGCTCCCAGGGTGGGGACCTTATTCCAGGGTTATCCTGGCTAGCACACTGCTCCTGCTAGCCAAAGCAGGATTTCATTAATTTGGGCTGCCATTATAGTGCTGACAAGCTGATCTGGTGTGACCCTAATTGTTTATATGGACAGAGTCCCTGAAAAACATATTTGCTGAGAAGCCCACACGTCCCAGGGTGGTCATATGTAAGAGTTCCCAGAATTCCACAATCTCATCCACTCAGTACCATCAAACTTAATTTTTGGAACCCACTGAGTGTGAAATCACATTTTATTGTGGTGATAATTTGCATGTCCCTGATTAATAATTAATCTCATCATTTCCCCATATTATGTCATTATAATAACTTTCTGTGAAATAGCTTTTCAAGTACTTCAACCATCTAAAAAATATTTGGTAAAATATACATAACAAAATTTACCATTTCATAGTCTGACAGAGTTAAGTGTATTCACATTGTTGAATAACCCACATGAATACTCTCCTTTTCTCCATATTTTTATGGATGCATTATAATTATACATAATAGTGGGATTAGTTGTTACATATTCTTTCATGCACATGAAATAAAAATATAATTTGGTCAGTATCATTCCCCCATATTTCCCTTCACCTCCTCCCTTCCCCTGGTCCCTTTCCCCTACTGTACTTTTCATGAAATCCCCTCTGACAGGTTTTGGCTTATTTCACTTAACATAATACACTCAAATTTCCTTCATTTTCCTGCAAATGACTTCAGTTCATTCTTCTTTATGTTGAATAAAACTCCATTGTGTATATATATCACACATTTTTTATCCATTCATCCATGATGTACACTTATACTGGTTCCATAATTCAGCTATTGTGAATTGTGCTGCTATAAACATATATCAATAGAGTTTTCTGACTTTAATTCTTTAGGATAAATACCAAGGAGTGGTATAGCTGGGTCAGATGGTGCTTCTACTCCTAGTCTTTTGAGGAAATGCCATACTGATTTCTCCAGAACATTTTCATCTTGTAAAACTAAAACTCAGTCCTCAGTAAACAAAACTCATCATTTTTTCCTTTCCTCATATCTTGGCAACTTCCATTTTCCTTTGTCTCTATGAATTTCACCATTCTAGGTAACTCATATAAGTGGAATATTACAGTCCTTGTCTTCTTATCACTGGCTTATTTCACTTAGCACAATGTTCTCCAGTCTTGTGCATGACATAGCATGTGTCAGAATTTCCTTCCTTTCTAAGACTGAATGATACGCCATTGTATGTCTACACCGTGTTTTGTTGATCCACTTATCCATCCATGGGTACTTGAGTTGCTTCCACCCTTCAACTATTGTGAATACTGCTGCTGTAGACATGGGTGCACAAATATCTCTTTGAGATTTTACTTGAGGTTCTTTTGGATACATAACAAAAAGCAGAATTGCTACATCATATGGTAACTTTAAACTTTTTGAGGAACCAGCATACTATTTTCTATAGCAGCTATCCAATTTTATATTCTCACCAGCATTGTGCAAATATTCCCATTTCTCTACATTCTTGTCAACACTTGTTGTTTTGTTTTGTTCATAATAGCCATCCCAACAGATGTAAGGTGATATCGTAGTTTTGACTTCACTAATGATTATTGATGGTGAGAATTTTTTGTATTCTTTTTGGCCATTAAAAAAATTATTTAGAGAAATGTGTATTTGAGTCCTTTGCCCATTTATTTATTTATATTTGTAATGGGGATAGAACCCAGGAGTGCTTTACCTGTGAATTACATCCCTAGTTCTTTTAATTTTTTGAGACAGGGTCTTGCTAAGTTGCTTAGGGCCTTTCTAAGTTACTAAGGCTGTCCTCAAACTTGTGATCCTCCTACCTTAGACTTGTGAATCACTGGGATTACAGGATTGCACCACTGCACCTGGCTTCCTTTATCCATTTTTAAATCGGGCATTTTGTTTTTGTTGTTGCTGAGTTGCAGGAGCTGGTTATATGTTCTAGATATTAGGCCTCATGATTGCAAATATGCCATTCTATAGGTTTCTTTTCCACTACATTGATTCTGTCCTTTGATGCACAGAAGTTTTGAATTTTGATACAATTAAATTTAATTTTACTTTTGTTGTCTGTACTTTTGTTGTCAACCCCAAGGTCACAAAGGTTTTCTCCTGTTTCCTTCTAGGCATTGTATGGTTTCAGGTCTTATGTTCAAGTCTTTCTTTGATCCATTTTGAATTAATTTTTGTGGATGGTATGTAGTAAGGATTCAAATGCACGTCTTCACCTGTGGATATCCAATCTTCCCCACACCTGTTGAAGAGCTTGTTTTTTCCCCCCTTTTAATGGTGTTTGCACCCTTCTGGAAAATTATTTGATCCTTAAGGTGAAGATTTATTTCTCTACTATATTCCATTGGTCTATGTGTTTGTCTTTATGTCAGTAACACACAATGTTGATTATTCTAGTTTTGCAATAAATTTTGAGATTTCATTTCCTTTGGATATATCCCTCAGAAGTGGGATTGACAGATCATATGATAGATGTTTTTCTTTGTGGCTATACTAATTTACATTTCTACTAAGAGAGTCCCTGTTTTTTCACATCCTTACTTGCATGCATGCATTCATTTACTCCCCCCACCCCCTCTCTCTTTCTTTTCCACAATAATCATTCTAGCTGGAGTGAGGTGATATCCTGTTGTGCTTTTGATTTCCATTTCTTTGGTGATTAGTGACATTGATCGTTTCTTTCCATATATTTGTTGATCATTGGTATGCTTCTTTTGAGAAATGCCTATTGAGATAATTTGCCATTTTAAAAGCAGGTATTTGTTCCTTTTCTGTTGTTTTACTTCTTTATATAGTCTGGATATCAATCCCTTGTTTGACAAACACTTTGGAAATATTTTCTCCCATTCTATTATTTTTCTCTTCAGTCTGTTTTATTTGCTGTGAAGAAACTTTTTAGTTTGATATAGTCCCATTGTCCCATTTGTCTATTTCTGATTTTGTTGTCTGTGATTTGGGGGACTTAAAAAAAATCTTTTCCTATACTTATGTATTGAAGTGTTTCCTCTATGTTTTGTTCTAATAGTTTTACATCTTATTTAAGCTTTTTTATCCACTTTGAATTTATTTTTAATATGGTAAGAGATAGAGTCTAGTTTCATTCCTATACATATGAATATCCAGTTTTTCTGCCACCATTTGTTATAGAGACTGCCCTTTCCCTAATACATGTCCTTTGTACCATTGTTGAAAATTAATTTGCTATAATTATGTGAATTTATTTCTGGGTTCTCTATTATATTCCATATGTCTATTTTTATGCCAGTACTGTGTTGTTTTGGGTTACTATAGCTTGTAATATGTTTTGAAGTCCAGTATTTTGTTGCTTCCAGTTTTATTCTTCTTGATCAGGATTGATCTGACTTTTCAGTTTTTATTGTTCCATATGAATTTCAGGATTGTTTATATTTATGGGAAGAATGTCTTTGGAATTTGGGGGGAGGACTGCATTTAATCTGTACATTGCTTTTGGTAGTGTAGAAATTTTCACAATATTAATTCTTCTGATCTATGTATATGGGATGTCTTTCCATTTTTGTGTGTTTATTTAAAATTTTTCATCAATGTTTGTAATTTTTATTGTGGAGCTCTTCCACTTCATTGGTTAAATTTATTCCTATTTATTTATTTATCTTTGTGTGTAGCTGTTGTGAATAGGATTGCGTTCTTGGATTTCATTTTCAGCCATACTGTTATTGGTGTATAAAAATGCTAATGATTTTTATATATTGATTTTTCTATGCTACAATTTTACTTGTTCATTTTAATTCCAATAGACTTTTGGTGGAGTCTTCAGGTCTTCTATATTTGAAATCATGTCATCTGCAAACAGATAATTTGATTTCTCCTTTTCCAATTTGAATATCCTTTATTTCTTTTACTCCCTTAACTTACAATTTATTTTTATATATTAAACTTACATCCAGCCACCTTAGAAGCTCTGACTGTTTTTTTATAACTTGTCTTTAGGTTATTTTGAATTTTTTCTGTAGTCCCTTGTAACATTTGTGTCTATATTATTTCTTCTTTCCCATTCTTATTCTTTTTATTTCTAATCATTTTCTTACTGCAAGAGCAAGAATTTCCATTATGATGTTAATAAAAATTGTGATTGAGAATCCTTTTTTTTTAAACCTTTGACTTCTTATGAAATAGTTATAACTTTTCCATTAAGAATGATATTTGCTGTAGTTTTTTTTTTTTTTTTTTTTTTGCTAAATACTTTTAAAAAATTAAGTAAGTTTCCTCTGTTTTTCCCATCCTCCCACCCATTATGAATCAGCATCCACTTATCAGGAAGAACATTCGGCCTTTGGTTTTTTGGGATTGCTTAGCATGGTATTCTCCAACTCCATCCATTTGCCTGAAAAAGCCATGCTTTGATTGGGTAAAAGGGAGGGAGGAGAGGGGAGGGAGTATGGGGGTAGAAAAGATGGTGGAATGAAACAGATATTATTACCCTAGGTACACATATGACTGCACATATGGTGCAACTATCCATCGTATACTACCAGAGAAATGAAAAGCTGTGCTCCATTTGTGTACAATGAACCAAAATGCATTCTGCTATCATATATAACTAATTAGAACAAATTTTTAAAAAGTATAGTACTGCTAAAAAGGATTGAACTCTGACCTGATTTTTAGTTTAAAGAATACAGAACTTCATAGCAAATATCAGAGCGTAGAATTATCCGTGTGCCTCATACATTGCTGGTGGGACTGCAAAACGGTGCAACCGCTATGGAAAGCAGTATGGAGATTTAAATGGGAATGGAACTACCCTATGACCCAGCCATCCCACTCCTGGGTCTGTTCCCAAAAGACTTAAAAACAGCATATTACAGTGACACAGCCACTTCAATGTTTATAGCAGCACAATTCATAATAGCTAGGTTGTGGAACCAACCTAGATGTCCCTCAGTAGATGAGTGGATAAAGAAAATGTGGTATATATACAAAATGGAATATTACTCAGCAATAAGAGAGAATAAAATAATGGCATTTGCAGGTAAATGGATGAAGTTGGAGAATATAATGCTAAGTGAAATTAGTCAATCTCAAAAATCCAAACACCAAATGTTTTCTCTGATATAAGGAAGTTAGTTCACAGTGTGATTGGATGGGGGTACATAGGATTAGAGGAACACTAGAATGGTCAAAGGAAAGGGAGGGCAAGGGAGGGAGCAGGGGGGGAAAGGGGGGAAAATGGTGGTTGAATGAGATGGATATCACTATCCTAAATGCATGATTAAAGATCTGAATGGTACTTATATACTTTGTATACAAGCAGTTGTATGTAAAAAGATGATATACTTGTGCATTATGAATAAGTAAATAAATAATCTAAAATAAAAAAAAGAATTATCTGTGTGCTAAATAAATGTTGTGACCTAGAAAAAAAAAGTTAATTCCTTTTTATTTTGGTTTGTTCTATTTGTTATATCTTGTTTCTTTTTTTTAAAAAAAAAAAGGTTTGTAGAATTTTAGAAAATGATTTTTCTATAACTATTGAGATAACCAAGTAGTTTTTTATTGGTTATATATTTGATCTTCTTTAATGTTTTGCATTACACTTATAAGTACTTTAGTTTTAAATCATCCTTCCATAAACTGGAGTTTGTTTTGATACTTTTTTTTTTTCTTTTGCACATTGCTAGATCCAAACTAGAATATTTTGGGAACTTTGAGAATTGTCTATAAATACTTTTTCTTTTATGGTCCTTAGCTGGTCTTGCTATCAAAATTATATTAACACCTTTTTCTATTCTCAAGAAGGCATTACACATTGAAATGAACTTCTTTTGTTTTTGAAAATTTAGTACCACTCACTTGGGTGTTGTTTTGTCTATAAATTAAATATCTTAGTAGTTCGTAGGAGTGTTGTCTTTGTTGTTGGAGTCAATTTTGGTACATCATAGTTTCAAAGAATTTATGTCATTAAGCAGCATCTATATTTCTATGTATGTGAATTTATTATTTTGATGAGGTTTGCAAACTCTCAGCCAGTACATCTTCCCTTTTTCCTGTTCCTTTATTATTACTAATTTCTTCCTCTGGGACTCCTAAAGTTTGAATCTGAGGCCTGGTTATTTTATTCTTTATGTCTCAAAATCTCTTATGTTTTTCATCTCCTTATTTTTCTGCACTGCATTCTTAATAATTTTCTCAGATCTATTTCCAAGTCTACTAATTGTTTCATCTGCTATGTATAATTTGTATTTTAATCAATCCACTAACTTTTTTCATTTAAATAGCTATATTTTTAATCTCTAAATTAAGTCATTTCTTCTGTGTGATCATAGTTGATAGTTTCTGGTTTCTTCATTTAAAAAACCCTATCTTTCAATTATTTAAGCATCTTACATTATGATTTTACATTCTATATTTGAAAGTTCCAGTGTCTTTAGCTCTTGATAATCTAAATCTCTTCTGGCTCTTTCTTTTCCTTTTTTTTTTTTTTTTTTTTTTTTGTGTGTGTGTGTGTGTGTGTGTGTGTGTTTGTTACTAACTTATTTTCTAGATTCTTCCAGGTTTGGTAGGTTTAGATAGTAATTTCACATTTGTTGTATTTAATCTGAGGAAATCTGAGTACCACATGATACAGTCTTGGTTCCAGTGAGGGTTTGTGATCGCTTCCACTAGAGGCTAGTGTACCTCCAGTCAGGTAGTAAATGACCTAGTGAGAATCCCTTAGATTCAGTTTCCCTTCCCTGATGAAAGCCCAGTTGCAACACTCACATCATAGTCCTGATATGTGTGTTTTGCTCATACTTCCCTATTCCAGTATTGTTCTCTTCCCCCACACCTGAAGATTTAATTTACTTTTCATGGAGCCCAAATTTTCATACACTAAAATTTTATTTGCAGTATATCTATGGTTGACTATTTTTTTTTTTTTTTTGACAAGGGTAACAAAACTCTTGAACAGTGAAAATAGTCTCCAATACATGGTGCTGGGGCACTTGGTCCACATGCATAAGAATGAGGTTGGACCCCTACCTCACATCATACACACAAAATACCTCAAATGGTCACCGACACAAAGGGAGAAAGAGTCCAAAACCTAGAAAGACAAATATGAATGAATCTTAAGTCTTGAGAATATTCTTCTTTGGCTTGACAAAAAAAGAAAAAAGCAGGATGGATTGAAGAACGGTGTCAGACTTTTTGGAACCTAGAAGCTGGGCCTGTAATGTTACTTGACTTCATATAGTGCAAGATTTCTCAATGAAAGGGAAGAATGATACTGAAGATGACTGGGGGATCCTCAGGCCTACACTGCTACTATAAGCCAGGGGTCAGGGCTGCTTTATCCTCCATTTCAAATGGTGGACTTGGCTTACTGGTTTTTGTGGTGGAGGATATTCAACTCAGGGCCTCAAAAGCAGAGTCCTATTGGGGACAGGGCCTTGGAGGGAACAGCAGGGTGGTGCTCAGCTGAGCCAAGGGGCAAGGGGTTAGCTGTGGGGTTAGTGCTGTCACTGTCACCCACTTGGGCCTGAAAGGTGAGTCATCAAGCCAAACAGCACTCTTTCTTCCTTTTGGAAAGAGAATGTCTACCCCAGGCCTATCTTACCATTGTATCTTAGAAGGACATAAATCTGACTTCAGAGGTTCATAGCTGAGGTGAAACTTTTCCCCAGAATAGATGATAACTCCAACTTCATCTATATCTCACATAGATAATATTTAGATGAGACATAGGACTTTAGAATTAATGTTAGAACAAGTTAAGACTTGTGGGGCTATCGAGATGAAATGAATGTATTTTGAATGCAGCAAAAGAAAAAAAAACAGATAAATTGAACTTTATCATATTTACAACTTTGTACATCAAAGAACATTATCAGAAAAATGAAAAGACAATAAAACAGAGAAAATATTTGCAATTCATGTAACTGACAAAAATCTATTATCAAGAGTATGTGAAGTCTTATTATAAGTCCATAATTAAAGAAAAAGAATCCAAAGGACAAAGGGCTTAAACAGATGTATCTCCAAAGAATATACACAAATAGCAATGAATTACATGAAAAAATGGGCAACCTTATTTGGAAATGCAAATCAAAACCACAATGAGTTACCACTTCACACCCACTAGAATAGCTATAGTAAAAATAAAAAATACAATAAAAATTGTCAGTGATGATGTGGAGAAATGGAGCCCTTGTAAATTCCTGGTAGAAATTCAAATGTTTCAGCTGGTGTAGAAAATAGCTTAGCAGTTCTCACAAAGTTAAACATAAAATTCCCATGTGACTCAGCAATTCTGCTCCTAAGTTTGTATTTCCAAGAATTGAAAACAGGGACTCAAGCAGATACTTGTTCATAGCTGCACTAATTATAGTATCCAAGAGGCGGAAACAGTCTAAATGTCCATCAACAGATGAATGGATAAGCAAACTGTTATAGAGATGTACTCAATAGAATATGAGTCATACAAAGGTACAAAGAACTGATATATGCTACAGTGTGGAAGAACCTCAAGACATTATGCTGAGCGAAAGGAGGCAGACACAAAAGGTTACATATTTCATAATTCCATTCATATGAAATATCCCAAATAATTAATGGTTGCCAGGGGTTGTGGTGAGTAGAGAATTGGGACTGACTGCATCATGGATACAGGGTTTTCCTTCAGATTGATGAAAAATTGGAACTAGATACATGTGATGGTTGCATACCATATGGTATATACTAAGTGCTACTGAATTGAATGCTATTAGACGGATTGTTTCATGTGGTGTGAACATCACCTCTCTCAAAATTATTCATAGCAATTTTCCTAGTTATGTGTGTAGTTTAGCTGGTGGACTTGTCAGTACCTGGTCCAGAGTCCACTGCAATTATAAGTAGCAGTTTTTATAACTGTAAGTTCCTTCAGATGCATTAATATGCTAATGTACATTGACACATTCCAAGTAAGAGATAAAACATGCAGGACTTAGGTAGGTGGCAGGCAGTTTTAAAGAGCTTGAGTGCATGGTGGTGGCAACAACAGCAGTAGCAGTAGCTATTGTAGTCATGGCTACATTGACACTTACTTCATACTGTGCTCTGGGTACCTTAGAGTGGTTAATTCCCATAATACTGAGAACAACTGTATGAAGTAGGTCATATTATCATCTCTATTTACAGATAAGGAAACTGAGTTCCAGCTGTTGACCCTATAGATTTGGGTTCAGTTTAGCACTTGGATCCTTCCACAAATCCTCAGATGTCAAAGTTTCCTGAAGGTTAATGTTCAGAGCTGGGCAGAAACCCTGGGCAGGCATAAGCACAGATAGGATGATGACCTGAGAGAATGGCAGTGGAAAACCCCTCCCAGATTTTTCCATGTGAGCTTTTGTGGGGAATAAAGATGGTAGATTTATGATTCTTGCATTCTTACGTGAGCATGCATCAGCCTCAAGCAAAAAAAGTCCTATTTCCAGAGCCTTCTTTTCTGCTCCTTTTCTTGTTCAACCCAGCTGATTCCTCCTACCTCTTAATTACCATGATATATGCATAAACTCTCACATGCCTATCATCTGTACATGAGCCGAGTTCACACTGCGTTGTGGGATAACGCATGCTTCTGTGTTTCTTTAAGGATACACACCACAGTGCTAATTCAGGGAGAGCACCGGTGCCAAGAAGGGAGGTCAGCTTGGGATTGACGAATTTGCCTCCTGTGCCTACCCGTAACCTGCTCCTCAGCCTCCTCTCCATGGACTCCCATCACCCTCAGCTCCATCCATCACAGCTGCAGCTCAGCCTGGTGATGTATTACACTAACATATCATTAGTGCAACGGCAGAGCAAGGAGCTTTGATGATGTATTGGGGCCATATATCATCAGAATGAGTCACTCTGATGATGTATAACTCAAAAGATGGTACTATCCAGGGAAATGTGGACATACCATAAATCAGGGACAATGTTAAAGAAGAAAACTCAGGACAGCCTCAGAAGGAAAATAAAGGTTCACGGGGGTCTCCCGCAGTAGGGGTTGAGAGACAAAACTAGTAAATTCCTAACGGCTCAGATTGAAGCTTTCTGTTAGCTGTGGCTTCCTTAATGACTAAACCAGATCATCAGCATCCCAGGGTGACACTTGGATTTCCTTTCCATCTGGAATTCAGTTTGGCTTCTGCTTTCCTGCAAAGACCCCTTGTCCTGATGGAGATGCAGCAGCGTCCGTTAGATCAAACGGCAAATGCTCCAGGTCTGTGCTTCATCCGGGTCCTCTTGGATTTGTCATCCCTATGGTGGATTGTAGGGGCTTTGTTCTTACAAAAGTTCTCAGCCTTCAGCCATTGATTACTGAAAATCCTTAATCATGAAGGTGTGTGAGTTTGACATTAAATTGCTAAAATTAAGCCAGAGGAACACTGGCTTGGCCCTAGAAGTTATAAACTCTTAGAACATAGATGCGGATTTCTGTTTGTCAGCAGGATAGATCTTGATGAAACTTTGCTTTTCTCTCCTCAAAATAACAACATAAAGGGGAGGGCTCTATATCACATTTAATTGAAAGAACAGAAAAAAAAATTAGACATAGAACGTAGAGACTTGGTTATGGAGCATCCACTGAAATCCCTAGCATTCCAGCTCCCTATCTTTCCCAGTATTATTCCACCCATAAGGAAGGTAAGTTGTGGAAAATTGTCAGGCTCCTTTTTTGTATCCTCAGACTGGGGGTGTGTGGCATTTTCATAGTCAAGAGAATAAACCTTTTTTTTAACTTTTAAAAGTGGTAGATAAAGAAAGCCTTAAAGAAAGGGAGTTGCGAGCCACAGGGCAGAGGGAGAGGTAAGACCACACGCAAGCACACTGGGGAAAAAAATTAACATTTATGTTTAATGTGTTATTTAATGCTGAGCTGTCAGGTTAAGATCTGAGGCCCAAGCATACTGATTCTATCCCTCCACCCATACAAAATCAAATAAAAATCAAAGCCTAGGTGCTCTGGGACTGGAGAATATCAGACCTCAGCCCTTGGCATATGGCATCCATTACAGGCAAGGAGTCTTCCTCTGGGGGCTCCTTCTCCTGGTCCCCACCCACACTCCAGCAAGGGAGGGAGCAGCCAGCAAAGGCTCTTCCAGCTGCCCCTGGTCATGTTGCTGTGACTCACTGCCTTTGTTTATTGCAAGTTCTGCAGTGGACTGTGTCCTGGAGGGAAGAACAATTGTAGGATCTTCCTAGGGGGACTGCAGGAGAGGGGCCTGAGCCAACCATAAAACACAGCAGCCCCTCTTCCCTCCCTATGGGAGGAAGGGGGGCTTCACCACCTGAGCAGGAGTTAAGAGAACAAAATGCCTTTTTTTTTTTATTGTTCTCAAATAGTTGTGCCTTCAAAGGCTTTTAAAAGTTGAAACAAAACAGATCTTGCCTCTGCTTTTTATTTTTTGGTGGGGGAAGGGAGCAGAACGAAGTTGCTGATAGAGCCAGCACACTCCTTGGGAGGTGTTTATAAAGGCACTGGCTCTTAAAGAGTCCCATAATGCCTTGGGGCTGTTACCTACATCTGTCTGTTCTGCCTGTGCAATGAGAAGCTGTGAGGCATGGGGAGTTGGGCACCAGGGTTGTATGATCACATGAAAAGGCCAGGAAAATGGCCACAGACAATGCCAAGGGACTGTTGAGACTGATAGGGCAGTACAACTCAATGGCCAACATCAGGAAAAGCAGCACATGCAATTTATAAGAGCTATAGCTTTAGCTATAGCGCCAGTCAGTTCACTCAAGAAGGTGTTGGGTGCAGCTGTATGGTACTACAGCCATGAACTGATCTTGCAGATTTGGCCCACCATGCTGTGTGTTCAAATCATCAAACCCTCTATTCTCTAATGCCAACAAGAATAGTTTCAGCACTAATAGCAATTTGTACCACAATGATTACACATTGATTGTTTATTAGCAATTGGCTTACCATAAACCTCACTCAATCTTTACAATATCTTGAAGGGGTAGTTTTATTCATTGCATTTTTAGAAGAGGAAACTGAGGTTACACCATTGCATATCTGGTCTGCAGTCTCACAAATTTCCTTGGACTCCTAAGCCTCTACCTTTTGATGTCACATGACCTCCAACGCAGAGGCAGAGATTCAGTGCTCCCTGAACCTCTCCAGTGCTTCATCCCCTTCTCAAGCTTTCAGAAATGGTGCAGACTTCCATTCCAGCACCATGACCAACCTCTCTAAAGCTTGGTGCAAAAACTGTTGTATCTTAAAGTCCCTGTTATCACCGTTCCTCCATATTGGTGGGCTTTATATCCACCCATTCAACCAATCATGCATTGAAAATATGTCGAAAAGTTGTGTCTATACAAACACATGCAAACTTTTCCCCTTGTCTTTATTCCCTAAATAATACAGAATCACAGCTATTTAGAAAGCACCGACGTACATTAGATATTTTTAAGTAACCTAGGGATGATTTAAACTATACAAGAGGATGTGCATGGGTTATATGTAAATACCAAACAATTTTATGTAAGGGACTAGAGCACCCATGGATTTTCATATTCATGGGGCAGAATTTCTGGAACCAACCCCTTCAGATATAGAGGGATAACTGTGTTTTTTGCATGAATTAAAGAACAGGGAGGAAATAGTTCTAAATATCAGAAGCCATTCACCCAAAGGCACAAAGTAAAGGAACTAGAGTCAGGCGGATGGGTATGTCTGGGGAGCTGCTTCTTGCTTGTGGAGGGCTTGTGGTCTACTGCATGCTTGGATTTCCAGCATCAGCTCTGAGACTGGCCCTTTGACAACCTGTCTACCCCTCCCCTGCCTTCAGAGAATGTGTCCAGAGTCCAGAGGGCAGCAAAACCACCCAGAGATAAAACTATTTAACTTTTCCTAAATTATTTGAATCTCCAGAATAAGTAATAACAATAACAATAACAATAACAATAAAAACACCCTTGCTATGTTATTTAATGCCCCCCCTTCAACATAATAATGCATGCTTTTACAAGATGGAGGTGCAAGAACTAATAAAATATATGGTTTAATTAACTAAACTTATGCTGTAATCCACATTAGAAGGCCATGATTTAGCATGCACTCTCATCCTCAGGACAGAATAATGCAAACAGCATAATTAAAAGTTGATGAGAAGTGTATTTATTGGGCTCACAGAAAGAGGAGACACCCAGATTTATGATACATAAAGTAAACCTTTAGTTTACAATATAATTAATATTTTAAAAACTACAGTGTGCATATAACGCAGCTGAAGAGTCCGCCTCCGCGGAAGGATAATTTCTTTGGTGCTGATCTTGGCCCCATTTAATAGTAAATTATGTTCCTGAGCATATACAAATGTAACATGATCTATTATGATCTAGAGATGATGCTCATTGAGATGTCTGCGGCTATGATAGATCATGGTTTCGCGTCTCTGAAGACATGGAGGATGGTTGAAGGGCCAATTATTTATCTGTGGCATGAATTCCACGGCTATTAGTCACACACATGGTGACGCAAAATGAGGGTATGCCACTACATTTTAATCAATCCCCGCTCAAGAAAACCCCTTGTTAGCACATAGCGGAGGACATCAGGAGTTTGTAGGAGAAAGAGGAGACATGTAGAAAAGGAGGAGGGCTGGGTGAGGGGGACAGTCTCACAGTCACAGAAAGCACCCAACAGCCACACTGGCTCTGGGGCTCTCCAGCATTTCTGAGCTCAGGCTGTGGTTTTCAGCTCATAGGAGTCTCATAACAATGTTGTGTGGTGGGAACCACTTTTTATTATGCCTTTTGTGCATAATAAATGAGGACATAATAGACGAGGACACTGAGGACTATAGAGATTACCATACCAGTAAGGGCAGAGCCAGAATACCCAGCCAGGTTCTAAAAGGCATTCTGTCCATCCGGGCATTCCATGGAGGATCTTGGAGAGAGAAGAGAAATATTTCCCTAAAATCTGTCCACAAATCTCCTCAGGGCCCAGGATGTCAGGGGTCCTCTGGCACAGTTGCTCCTCTCACATACACGCCTAGGCTGCCTCCGTGAGGGCAAAACCACTCATCTCCTATCCTTTCTTCAGAGACAGTGCTGATCTTGTACACTGAATATTCTTCAAGAACCTCACCTTTGACCCCAGCCTCAAAGACATTCCAAAGAGGGTCATACTGGCTGCCATTTAAGAGCTACAGTTTTCTTGGAAAAAAATTGTCCAAATGTATTACTAAATAAGCTTATTACTTTCCCATGTTTTTCTTTTTAAATTTTTTACCCTGGGAATTAAGTTTTAAAAATATACCTATATTTTCTTTGTACTGAAACCGATATTACAAACTTGGAAAAAGTAAAATGGTTCGTACATACTCTCTGGTATCCATCCTGTCTAGATTCTCTGGGCAGAGCAGTCTGCCTCACCCTGTGGGCTTCCAGGAGTGTGGACACAGTGTTTGTTAGTGCACCCTCTTTTAGTTGTCATCTGTACTCTTTGTCCTGTTATCTGGATGGTGACTGTGGGAGCCACTGAAGGGTTTTAAGAAGAAATAACTGGGTAAATTTCCTTATTCAACATATACGTGTTACAGATCATGGAACAGCTAGGCACATCTTATAGAGAATTGATAGTTAGTGTTCAGGCACATGGAAGAACTCGTAGGAGCCACAAAGGCCTGGACTTTGGACTTTGGATCCTGTTGCTTCAGCCACATCTTAATCTGGGTCCTCTCAACCAAGATTCATAACCGCAGACTGGAGGTGTCTAGTTCAACATCACCACACTTCCTTCTCAGCTGTAGCCAGACTCCAAGTGGGAACCACATGGTTCCCTTATCCCCGGGAGGAACCCATTTGGCTTGAGGCTTGAGAGAGTATTCATTGGATCCTGAGTGACACCTTGTCCCAAGAAAGGACACCATGTCCTGGGCATGGGCTTGAAATCCTGTCATTGGTGGTCTGGACGGGGAACCATGCAGCTTTCAAATCAAGAAGTTTTCCAGGTTTCAGTGGAACTAAGTGAAACATTTATCTAAAATCCTAGTGTTGGAAACACTCGCAGGAATGAGGCATGCAAAGGAAACATACAAAATAAATTACATACACAGAAGATAAAGAAAATAATTCCAGTTCTTCTTCATTATCTGCTTCATTACACTTTTTAGTGCTTATTAAAATCGTTGTTAAATGATTTAATTTTGTTTGGAGGAAAAAAAAAAGTGGATGAAAAAGTGAATGAGAGATTAAGGAGATAAACTGCTGAGGTTTCCATTTCGGAACTGGTTGCCGAGCTAGGCAACGATGAGAAAATTAATTTGTAGGTCTCTCTGGAGGAGCAGTCAACACCAGGCACCACAACACATGCTATTTGCCTTATTTTTTGCTTAATTGGCATGGCCTTCTCTGGGGAGAGCTCAGGCTAAGCCAAGTAAGAGGATAAATCACCTTTAGTGTGGCCCCTTCTGGGTCACGGATAATTTTTCTGACAGCCATGTCAGATCAGGATGCTAATGTATCAGCTAAGTCTTCTGTATACCAGCGTTGAGAGTGTAATTTCCTTCCTATTAGCACACATACTCACACAAACATGTTCCCCAGGGTGGTTTAATGAAAGTCCCTGTTACAAACCTAGGGAAGAAGCACTCTAAGCAAGGCTGGGATGGTCTTTGCCAGGGCAGATGGCAGTCTTTGCTTCTAGACCAGAGTTTCTTTTCACCCTATTTGGGAGGTAGTAACTTCTATTTGCCCTGTTACCCTGAGATGTGGTGGTGGCCGTTGTCTCTAAGAGAACTTACTTTGTTCTGACAATTGACATTGGGACAAGCTGTCCTTGGCATGTGTTATGGTTTGAATAGGTTTGAGTTTGCTGGGAGCTGGGCTCCCAGTGTGGCATGTGAGGGTGGTGGTGGAAGTCTTGAGAGGAGAGGCCTAGGGGAAGGTAACGAGGTCAGGGGGCACGGCCCTCAGAGGAGTAAACGCTGGCCTTGCAGAGTGTGGTTGTTCTCAAGAGAATGGGTTGTTATAAAGAAAGCTTGGCTGTCTCAGCTCTCCCTTTTAATCCCTGTCTCACAGTATGATTTCTTCTTCCTGCAGACCGCTGGTTTACTTTCCTTTTCTAGGTCATGAGGGGCCTTGCGAGGATGTTAGGGCCAGGCTGTTTGGTCCCTCCAGCCACCAGAATTGTGAGCCAAATAAATCTCTTTCCTTTATAAGTTCTCCAGTCTCAGGTTTTTTGTTATAGCAACCACAAAGTAGAATAAGACACCATGTAAAATAATAGGAGTTTAACATAGGCTTCTAGAACATGATGCCTGAACCCATGTGAATAACAGAAGTGTGTAAATGTTCACTTATAGGACAAGTTCTTAGGAAAGTACTAGAAAAAGAAGATTGTGTGTGCTCTTCAAAACACATGGCAGATCCCAAAAACCTCTACTGACTACAGTTTGGATATCCTGAGGATGGTTCCAGATGCTTCAAGTTCCAACTTAGGTTTCAGGAAGATTTTTTTTTTTTTTAAGTTGAGATCTTTTAGAACCAGTCCTGGGACCTCCAGATATCAATGTGAAATTCTAGGCAAGGACTTAGACATGTCCTTGACCTCCTAGGTACAGCCTACTCTCTACTCTCACCTTAAGGTGGACATCTTTTATCTTCTGTGACAGTCCCATCAGACCATTTGACATTCCTTGAATGTTCCACACACTTTTATTCTGTGTGAAGACTTCTGCTCACTGAGGCAGAGAGAATCTCCCCTTCTCTGTGTGTGCTTATTTATCACACACTCATCCTGATTAATGAGCACTGCTTATTTGAGCAGTATCTTTTCTTGACTATCTCTGAGCCCCTTGGGGACAGAAACTGTTGTCTTACCCATTATGAAATGGATATTGTGGATATCATTGGGTCTGGCACATAGTAGGTCCTTAACGAATATAATTTAGCATGATAGAATCATTCCTCAAAGGAAGTAGGGAGACAGGAGATGATGCAACTATTTCCAAGGCAACCCCTTAAGAGAGGTACATGTGTTAAAGGTTATAACATTTTAGTGGAGGAAAGCACCGAGAGGCATTGTGCTATCCTGAGTGCCCCCATCAGCTCTGAGCATCCGTGTTCTGAGATGCAGAGATGTTCTCATCATGGGACATGACATGGATCAGAATGGTGGCAGGTACCAGTTGCAGAGCCCTGGGGCAAAGCATCTTCTCTTTGAATTCTAGAAGTTGATTTTTATCATTCTGCCCAAGCCAACCACTGCAACACTCTTGGTCTCCCTATAATATCAAACCCCTTCCCGTCCATGGCCAAGGGGAAGAATTTTAAGAGCTTAGCCAATGGACAAAAGGCCTTCCAAAGACAATTATGAGTGCTGAGGCTAAATGGAGACCTCTGACAATGGAGAGAAACTGGTCAGACAGGCCAGATGTCTGGAAAGTCCTTGACACTAACGACTCAACATTATTCCCCACATGGCATCTGATAGTCACTGGCCATCCCTGTTGAGTGCAGAGAAATTGTTATGTTCTTTCCTGGAGATACCCTGTGCACCACTCCCATTTTTTGTGCTGCCCAGAGACTCCTACCCACTGCTCGATGTGAACAATGTCATCAACAGGAGAGAAAATAGGAAGCTTTGTGGCACAGACCATCAGCAGAGGCAGAGGGAGAGCTGTGTTCAGAAGACTGTGCAGGGCTGACTAGGCAGGTGCCAGGGATGAGCCAAGCAAAATCTTCCCTTTATCCTGATGCCTCGCCTCCCAGGAGCCTTCGGTCTCCATTACTAAATCCTCTGCAAACTGCAGTGAGGGCAAAAAGCCAGGTTTTGCCTTTCATAATGGATTTGGGCATAAATGAGGATTGTTCCTAGGTAACTCACCCTGCCCTACTTTCTCCCACCTGCTTTCTAACAAAGTCAACCAGAGAGCAAACAGAGTTGGGCCTGAGATTTAAAACAAAAAAATCCTCCCTTTCACAGTGCCTGTACTTACAAATATGTATTCTGTATTTATATAGCATATTAAAACCCAAAACCTACAGTAATGCAACATTAAAGTCAAGAAATGCAAAAGTGAAGGGTTTATGGCATTGTTAGCTTGCCACATTGTGCATTCTGCATAATGAACCTCACCTTGAAATTCAAGCCATATACCATGCGGCTGAGTTCACCCTACCAGGCAAACCTTGAACCTTTTGCATTTTGTGAATTTCATTACCTCGAATTGCAATATTAATAACTGAAATGCGCAGCCTAGAAAATGCTAATTTTCTGCTTTTCCTTTCATTTTTTTTTTCTTTCATCCATTTCCCCTTCTAATTAAAAAACTGGGGAAGGTAAAGAAATGGGGAGGGGAACCGATGAGAAGGAAGCTTACCATAAGAATTTGCAATATTAGACAACTTTATGGGAGGGAAACTGAGGCCCAAAGGGGCATGCAGTTTTCCCAAAGTTACTCAGCTCAATGGTGACCTTATAGTAAGTTTTCCAGGATAAACTCAATGTTCTTAGCCACATTTTCATGCCAATTATTTGGTGAAGATCCAAATCCCAATGGGGAGCTAGATCCAATAGCAAAATAAGGGAAAGGCAAAAGCCAAAGCTTCTTTGAGCCTAAAACTACTTTTCTTCCATTTCTTCCTGGTTATCTGGTTTGTCATCACTTAGCATAACTCTGATCTCAAAGGTGCAGAACTGACTCTAAATACTGGCATTCCAACTACTGCTGCAAACAATAAAATAACCCGTTCTATCTTTGGCTATGTAAATCACAAAGAGAAGAATACTTTAACTCCTAAAGTAGCCTGCATGGACAAAGCCCCAGAGGCCTAAAACTAGCCTCAGCAATGATCCTTTCATCCCACTGAGTTGGCACCCTTGCAGAGAGTGCTGCTCCCCATTTTTCATAGAGAAACAAATAGAGGGGTCTGAGGTTGAAAGTCCATTGACATCCCTGACCTTTTATTGAGCAATCTATTGTCAGGACAGCCTAGGGTCAATCTGGAAAAGAAAAAATGTCAATATGACCTCTAATTGGACTTCTCAATGAATTGGGGCCAAAGTTGCTTGGCACTGAAGGTGCTTACAGAATCAACAACACACACACACACACAAAATGTATAGATGGCTTTGTACTTCAGGAAATTTGACCATGGAACATGCACTTCTTTGTTTCTTGGCCAGAACATATTAGAAGACCCTGTCAACTTGATGAGTGTTGGTTGCAGTCAAAGAAAGAGGAAGGAGACGAGAGAAAAGCAAATGCATACCCCAAAGCCTAGGAAGAGGATGTCAAACATTCCTTCCAGAATTTTCCCCAGCAAAGTGTACTGCTGTTTTCCCTCTAAGGAGAACCTTTCAAAGGAGACCTCATTATCCCACGCACCTCGTAGACATGGGAGTCATTTCTGTTTTGTGCAATGGTATGAGATCACAGTGCGTTGTTCTGTGCTGGAAGGCTGGACTTTCTTCCTAGGTCCTCACGCTGCAGCAGCGTTTGGGAAAAAGGGTGGCAACTTCTGTGCAGCATTCCAGCTCCTTCCCCTGGCCACTGGGACAATGAGAACCAAGGGCTCCAAGGGGGAGGTGGGGAAGGAGAGGATTTCCCCCAAGATGGTTTTGCTAAGTTTGAGGACATCTTTTCAAACAGCTCAGAATCCCAGGGGATGGAGTGAAAACAGATTTAATGAGGCAGGAGATGGAGAAAAGAGGAAACACCCAAGAGTAGCAGATGAAAGTCAGAAACTAATGCCCATCAAACAGGAGACAGGAGGAAAAGGGATTTTCCTCACTCCATCAATCCTGTTCAGAATTGGCTTACTCTTTCTTGGTCAGTTTATTGAATCCAAAAGGTGCTTACCTCAGCCAAGACAGTCTGCCCTCCCTTCCCCCACCTCTCTCCTCAAGTCCCTGCTCTCCTCCTAACAGATGGTAGCACACACAGAGCATTTTTTTTTCTTCTGATGCTAAGCATGATTTACAGGCTTGAGTTATTATTTATCATTATTCATTTTCTGTCAGCAGTGCATTGAAGGTTAATAGAAATGCCAGCATGCTCACTGATTTACTTAGTAAAATATTTGTTCCAAGGTTTAGGTCATATGATTGGTGTCTGAGTGAGTTTCAGGTTTATGCATTATGAAAAGCAAGATGACTTGACCTTCAGCCACCAACACTAGCACCATATATTACTTTAGTGAGTGACCTTCAGAGCCCTAAGACACAGTAGATGTATTCAACACATGTTAGTCTCCTCCATATTGCTGGCATTGTATACATACCAGCTGAGTTTATGCGATGTAAGCTGAGCCCTGGAGCCCATCTAATGAATGGGAGGCAGATGAGATGTAAACTCTGGCTAAACCAGACCCTCTTCTTAAGATAATAAACTGGCTTTGCAGCCCAGCTGCGCTGAAGCTATGTGTACACAGAGGGACTAAGCACTTCACATTGCCTCCTGGGCTTCTTACAGCTCAGCAGAGAGAAGGATGTAGACAAAAGGACAATTCTAAAAGAAACTGGGTTGAGATGGGCCATTAGTCAGGACACCACAGGGAGAGCAGGCTTGGAGGGACCCTTGATGCTGGTGTCATTGTGCTGCTACGATTGCAGGCTGGGGATGCCAGAGGAAGGAGATAGCATACAACGAAGAGATATGAGTCTTGGTCTCTAGAAGAGTGGAGTCAGTTTAGCAGAAGAGACCTAAATGGCATTGCAGTGATGCAAACATAAAAGCTGTGGTAAAAACAGAGAAAGGGTAATTACTTTCTGAAGGGCCAGTTGTAACCAATACTGTAGAGGCAATGTGGTTATCACCTTGTAATGGGTTTGAATCACAGGCCCAGATTTGGGATGCATGAGTTGGAGTTCCAGCTCCACTGAGTAAGGTAACTGAATCTCTTTAAGCCTCAGTTTTCTTATTAAAATAGGCATAATAATTGTAACACTATCTTGAGGCTATTGAGTGGATCAATTGAGATAGCATATGTAATGTGATGATAATAAAATGTATATGACATATTCATGTGCCCAGCACATGCCAGTTTAGTTACTACATCCTCTTCATTATAAGTTTTATAACTGAATGGTATAAAGAATTTGCTGAGAACCCTAGAAAATCCTCATGTTTGAAATGAGACTTGATCTGCAAGTGGAAAGAGAAATGATATTAATTGGTGGAGAAAAGTGGGTCCCAAAAAACAGAAAGCCATTCCAGTGCCAGGAAAGAGTCACATTCTGGAGATAGAAATGAGAATATCCAACTGTCTAACATTGTTTTCTATTCCTGAACAGTGTTCCTCCCATGAAGTTCTGCATAAATTTCCTTTATCCACTCTTCTCTAAGTAACATTTTACTTTCAGATCCAAACATATTTCTCTAGAATTGTCTCAGGTATAGTTTGAAGACTCAGCAATCAACTGACATTCTCCAAGGAGTCTTCCAAATCACCCTGCCATCTGTTCTTCCCACTCCTCATTGTTGTCACAGCCTACAGCCAGCAGGACTTCCCACCTTACAGGTGACACACATGATGTCTTAAGTTCATCTCCTGGATTTAAGTGACTAAGGCCTACTTCTGTGATTCATGCCAGGGAGGGGAAGTGTTTTGTTCTTTAAATTATTGCCTTGGGTGTCTGCTTAGATCATTTTAATACCCAGGAATCTCATCCACTTCTCTAGAAAGTGGCAGGACCTCTTTTCCCACCTGTAACATTACTAAGAGAATAACCCATACTGGACAAGGATCAGAGAAGGTGGCTTAACATCCAATGGAAATAACCAGGAACTAAACACAAGGCAATTGTCTTCAGAGAAAACAAACACTGGCGAAAGATCCAGATAGTTGTTGTACAATAGCAAAATAAGGAGGCACTATAGCATTGAAATAAGAAAACTTCTCCCTCATTGGGAACCCTTAAATGAACCTGATCCAATCTACTAAGAACAGAAGACTAGTCACGGGTTATTTACTTGTCCATTAATTCTAGACATTTGTTGGAAAGGAAAAGGAGATTCTACATTCAAGGTATTTACTCTGTCTAGTAGCCAAACTCTTCAGGGTCAAGGCCATGATACTGGGACTCTTGTGCTTCATACCTATGTGTAATTGTATTGCAGCGTCTTAACATGAGATGAGATCTGAGAGCTGATTGAGTCTAATCTGTTCCCTTTGCCACTGAGAATTCTGATGCTCAGATTTGTTGATCTGTGATTGATAGGAGAAGAGACAGTCCTGGAACAGAGCGTTCCTGGTTCCTGGAGGTACTGTGTGCTCCTCTCCATATCGCCTCTGTTCCAGAACCGGCCTTAATGATGAGCTGATCATTGAGTTCCAGCTGCCCAGACTACAGGCCCACTCTCTGAAGAACCAACTTTCCTCCCTTGAACGAGGGTAGAAATGGCAAAAAACCCATGGTGTGTCAGACATGTTGATGGTAAAATACTGCACTACAATAATAACAAAGGCAACCTTCAGAGGAATTAGGAAACAAAGCAATTTAAATCTCATTTAAATAATTTTCCCTTCTCCCCCATCTTCACCCTAGACTGTTCAACGAGCCCATCTGAATTCCGAGGGCATGTTCACTCTCCCACAATGGGGGCTGAGTGCTGGAAATGTCCTTTCATTTAATTTCCAGTACTAGCTAAATTATCTATTGCCATGATCTGTGATTGATTTAGTTTTTATTGCTCTTGGCTGTGACAATCTATAAGGACCCAGCTGATTTTCCCTTTTTGGGTTTTAGGCTTTATTGCTGTCATTTTAATGACAGATATTAAACACAGAGAATTCTCATCTGTATTTTCTCCAACAGGCTGAGCTGTATGCTGCATTTGAACATGAAATGATCCCAGGAACTGGTCTTTCCAATGTCTCTTTCCCTGACTTCCTCCATGGCAGTTCTGAAGATGAACACATGCATCTTTAGACTAATTTCATTATCATACCACCAAATATATAGTAAATATCAAATAAACATTTGATGCATTAATTAATGAAAGAAGACTTCATTAACTCTTTGGCATGTGGACTTCTCCATAAATCTGCCATTAACACTCATCACCAAATGCTGAGCACCTACTGTGTGCAAGGAAATTATGCTAGATTTAAAAAAAAGAAATATATGATTATACTCTCTATGAACTTGCATTTCGTTGATAAAAATCAAGTGTGTACATAAAATATTATAAAGTATAAAATGGGTTATACTAAATAATAAGTGAGATTGCAAATTTCCTAAGCACATAAAAGAAAGGGATATTCCCTTAGTTAGGGAAGACAAGAGAAATGTAGTAGGAAGGATAAGCTAAATGGAAAAAATGAACCATTTGATACTATATTAGTTCTTTTTCTACTACAGGAGATAAAACCACAATCCAAGTCATTTTTTTTCCTCTGATATGATGGGTTTTAAATACTGCTGGGTTAAGGGCTGATATGACATCATAGGAATCTAAAATGTGTGTCACTACAAAACCAGAGGGATTATTATTCTATTTACCCTATATCTGTACTCTTTTTCATAGAATTTCCAAGCAAATGCTTCTTTAATCTTTATTCCTAGGCAATGCTTGTCAGCATAAGAAATATAAAATTTCTGAATTCGCTTTTAAAATGAGATGTCTTCTTAAGTCTGTAAAATATATGTCCAACTCAGGCTGAAACCCATGACCAGCGGCATAGTCAAGTCAAATAAGAGAGCAAATACATTGATTAAAAACCTCAAATTCAACTCTGCCTTCTGTTTACCAATGATGGGTCAAAGGGATCCTCTCCTTTCTTTCCCGTGCACACATTCATGAGATGCACTGCTGAATTTTGTCCTAGCTCCTATTCTTGGGTGCTGCTCCTGATGATGTTTTTGTTTGTTAATAAACTTGGGTATTACTCTGGGGGTCCATTCAGAGAACTGATTCCATTGGAAGAGAAATAGAAAAAATTCCTTCTTGTAGGGGAAATGGGAAAAGATTGATCATTGGGTACAGAGTAAAAAATTTGCTTGTGTTTTATTGCACAATAGTGTGACTATAGATAATAATATTGAACTCTACATTTCAGAAAGCTAGAAGAATTCTGAATGTTTTAACATAAAGGAATGACAAATATTTAAGGAGATAGATATTTTAAGCTGACTTAAACATTATATAATACATATATTATCAAGCCATCACTTAACCCAGTTAATTCTAATTTTTGTTTTTATGTATCAATTAATTAAATGCTTTTTTATGTACTGGGGATTGAAGCCAAGGCCTGACATATGTTAGGCAGTGCCCTGCCATTGAGCTACATCCTGGTCCTCAAGCGAATAAAAAAAATTTTAAAGAGATTCATTGCTTTTTGAATATTATGAGATTATTTATGTATGATGAGGGTGAGAAGGGGAAAGCTGCCATCTAAAAAAATTTAATAACCCCATAGAATTGGATTTTTGCCTAGTCAAGAAGTAAAGAAAATATGTGTAAATAGTAATCCTTATTTACATTTAATGTAAATATATGTGTAAATATTATGTCTTAGTAGAAAAAGGTGACTTTTCAAAATGTGTTTATTGATATTATTTTCCTTCTATAAAGAACTTGAATGATAATAAAGGCATATTTCTCAAAATAATAGTTGACACAAAGCTTTGATGTGAGAATCTACATCCAAAGAGGTATGTGCAATGCTTTTTCTATTAGTTATTGAAATTTAGAATGCATACGACATACAATTTACAGAAACGGGTTTTAAAATAATAAAAAGGAAATGGAATATTAAGGTCACCCCCTTTTTGACCACTTCCTTCTATCCTTCCAAAAAAAAAAAAAAGTAATTTTAAGTCAGCTTCTAGAAGTCCTAGCAGCCAAACTAACATTGTCATTTCTTTTGATAAGGATGGAGCTTGGTGATTTAAAAGAATTAAATGTAACCTGAAACTTTGGAGGTGGAGGTTTGTTTTGTTTTGGAAAACTTGGTTGACCTCATCCAGAGAAGAGGGACTCTTTTATTATCTGAAATTTCAAAGAGTTCAAATTAAATCATATTCATTAATTTATTCTATAAATGTTCACTGAGTGGTTCCCATGATCCATGAACTTTCCTAGGAGACAGGGGGTACACTGAAAAAACAATATTGTTGAAAGTTCTGCCCCAGAAGTAGAAGCAAGTAGAAATAAATACCTCTGGAACATACCTACAGGTACTTTGACATGCTTACCTCCACTAGACCGGTTAGGAGGGGATAGGCCTGGGAGGAGATGATCATGAGGGAGATGGTGGCTGGGTGAGGGTGGGAGTGAGTCCTGGGAACCTGCAGAATTATGCAGAGAAATTGAGAAAAAAATTGTTTTCGACTAGTTTCACAAATATGCACTACTCTAGAACATCTTTGGTTCTCTTTTCATGGTGTTTTCCCCTGTCTCCATGCAGAAACTCCCCAGTCAACATTGCAACCAAACCTGTTTTCTAATCCTTCAACCGGAGAGAGCTAAAATCAGCAGTGATTTTGAGACAATCTTTCTTTCCCCAGGAAGACTCCTGGAAGAAAAGTTCCCAGTAGAGAATTTAAATGTCTCCAGGGAATCCAAAAGTCAATCATAAGATATAGGATTATTGTCTTGCTGAAAAAAATAAGAAAACAAATAATCACAGGTTACAATGTGCCAGGAGCTGTGTGCATATTATACAGTAGGTTCAACATGAGTTTTCATGTCAGAAAATAGGTTGAACCCCAGCTGTGATAATTTTTAGCTGTGACTTGAGTAAGAGTTCAAAAACATAGTATTATTCCATTATTATTACAGCTACTATACAAACAATACTTTCAATGTTACTATAACTACTATGACAACTGCCCTGGTGGTTGTCATAGAATTCTTCCTAAAAACATTATAAAGGAGATATTATTATATCCATTATTTCAAGTACAACAACAACAACAACAACAAAGAATAAAGAAAACAAAAAGCACAACCTAGTACAATAGCTATTAAATAGTTTCTTCAAGGTTGTACAGGTTGTACAGCCAGAAAGTAGGGGTACTAGAATTTGAATCGAGTTTTGTTTGACTCTAAAATCTTTGGGCTTACCCAATAATTCACAGTACTTATAAAGTGGACAGGAATTCAGTTCTTTAGAGTCAAGTAAAAGAAAGACAAGAGAATGGCTTCCCAAGATCCTAAATAATAGGAAATAAAAGGGGAATAGGGTAAAATGAAACAAAGATGAAAAGGAAGGAAGGAAGGAAAGAAGGAAGGGAGGGAGGGAGGGAGAGAGGGAAGAAGAAGAGAAGGAAAGAGGGAAGGAAGGAAGAGAAAAGACACAACTCTGTAGAACAATGAATGCAGGGCTTTGGTACCATCTCACATACCATCCAAAAATACCACCCTAATCCTGAGGCTTCTTATATACCACACACTCAAATTGATGGCCTAACCACAGATCTTTCTTTGGCTCTCCCTCTGTGAGCAAACTTTTGTTTGTATGGATTGCTGTTGGACTATCTTCTTAGTTCCGCTATGGGGATGTATATCTCCAGTATAGCCAAATAGTCCAAGATGGTCAGTATTTTGAACAAGCAATCATATTCTTTTATAAGTCATGGAAATATTCTAGAAATTGTGATGTGTATGAGTCCAAAAATATCTTGGGATGACTCACATCAAAAATAGTTGAAAAAAAATTATTGAGCTTGTATTTAATGGAGGAAATGCTGCTGCTAGAGCAGGATCCGTCTCCCATTCAGCTTTCCAGGTGTCTTGCTGCTGACCTTGCAGAAGGATGGCATGACTGTCCTGGTCAGGAGAAAGGACTCAGAGCTCCTTATCCTGAGGATGGGAATAACCACATCTAGAAAGTTCCTCAGGGTACCATGAATAATAACAACAAGGGAGTACTTCCTATTTATATATATATATATATATATATATTTGACATCAGAACCTTGCAAACATCTTGTGAGGAAGGCCAGATGTCTTACAGATAAGAAGGCATGCACACAGGAACAGACAGGTATTTAGTGTCTTGTGGGCAGGTGTTTTATGAGCCTGCTCATTTATTCCTCCCTTAGCACTGGCAGGTGCAGGTGAATTATTTTCTCCCATTTATAAGTGAGGAAATTCCTGTTTCGATAGTTGAAGTAATTTGTCCAGGGTCATCCAGTTGGCCCATAGTCACCCGGAGCAGCTTTTCCATGAGTCTACACTGGTCTAACCACAGATCGTACCTTGATTCTCTTCCAGACCATGAGATTCCATAACCCCATTCCCAAGAACCCAGGGCATGGAATACAGGTCCAGGGCCCTCACTATAGACAAATAAAACATTTGACCGCAAGGGCCTCCATGTTTGGGAGTATGTCATTAAACCCAGTCAGTACCGAGGTGTCTCCACCCCAAAGACTATAGCACAGTCTCACTGATGAAAGCCCTGTCCTACAGATGGGCAGCATCTGGGGAGGACACGAAGGTGTGTGCAGATCCACACAACTTTAGAATCCAGCACAAAGATCTCTGGAGTTCTTGCATTCATAGAGTAGCCAGAGTGCCTCATTTAATCCTTGTCATTTCGCCCAAGCATAGAAATGGCGACTTGAGCCTTTATTCTTCTTTGGAGAAAATTGACCATTAGAGTAGTCTCCTATTTTGGGCAAATGACCTTTGGGGGGTCACAAAGAATTTAGTGATGCTTATCACATTCTTCCTACTATTTTAAATCAAGCTCTTCCTATGTGCTCACTGCTTTAAATGCATATATTTAGTTTATTTTTACAGCAACACTACAAGTACTTCATTTTCTTTTTTTTTTTTTTTTTTCCTCTAGTACTGGGGATTGAACCCAGGAGTATTTAAGTACTGAGCCACATTCTCAGTCCTTAATATTTTATTTTTTTCTTTTGAGATAGGGTCTCACTAAGTTTCTTAGGATTTCACTAAGTTTCTGAGGCTGACTTTGAATTTATGATCCTCCTGCCTCTGCCTCTGGAGCTGCTGGAATTACAGGCATGTGCTGCTGTGGCAGTACTTTCATTTTCTATAAAGGAACTGAGCACCTAGTTACCCAGGGTTCTTGAATGGGAAAGACAGTCTGGGATTCAAACCACACCCTCCTGGTGCTGTGCAGGTACACTGGGAGCATCCCCGTTCCTTCCCAAGGGCCCCTTGCAGATGTTGCAGCTGCAGGCATTTTGGAACTTGACTTCAAGCACTCGTTCTACTTCTATTTGGGATGAAGTGTGAGGGGATATGGTCAAAGCTTCAGCAGTTAAAGGGGTATTTGGGATTTATAGGACTAGAGTTCGGATTCACCTTCCTTCTTTTGTCCAGATTGTCTCTTGCTGAAGAAGCAGGAAGCATACCTGGTGTTATTGCCTTGGGATCACCCAGGTGCAGGTGAAGGTGGCCTTGAAACCGTCTACCTCACATCCAAGCAAAGCAGAGGAAGGAGGTGCTCTCCAGATGGTTGCTTCTATCTTGCTCCACTCTGCACAGCTAGGCTAAAACATTCTGCAGCATCCAAGGGGAAGGAGCAGGAATGAAAAACACAAGCCACATAACCTCAGCTGATCCTCTCCCAGGTGGTCAGCAGAATCCATTCAGGAACAACAACTGCCAAGCATAGGCACCAGTCAAACTCCCCTAAATGTAAAGGTCCTTTGTTCTCTTGAAAACTTGTCTTTGTTGGCGAGGTTGCTATTGTTGTGGTCTAGGGAGGGAGGAATATGCCTACATCTCCGGTTTTTAATATGGTAAATGTCAGTGTTTATGCCTGCACGGGCTGGCCTAATTATCCCGTGTCCTCTAAAATCTTCCGCTGTAATTACCACTCACCGCACTGACACCTACTGCTAAAGGGAGAGCTATCAGCAGCAGGAGCGCAAACCCAGAGCACACTCAGCAAACTGCAAGCGACACCAGCAGCTGTTTCTGGTTTTGAAATGGTGGGAGCTTCATGAGCCATTTTCCTAGGTCCCTCTGCAGTAAATGCCACCATGGTTGAGAAGTTGGAAATGTTTGTCAGGCCCAGAACAAAGCTGTGAATGAATACCACAGTAATTTGCTTTCCCACAATTCCCTCCTTTCTCTAAACCAGCCATGGAGGAGGTAACTGATGGGGCTCAGGCAAAAAAAAAAAAAAAAAAAAAAGAAGAAGAAGATTAGCCCCAGTGATATCTGGTATGTCGCTGCTATTAGGGGTATAATAGCCTTTGTGTTATCTACATATGTACTGCAAAGCACAGAGCACTCGCTGAAGAGTTGAGACAGCTCAAGAGAATAGCTTTTAAGCAAAACACCATGTTAAAGAGACTGATCTTCCTTCTGAAAAAAAAATGCCTATTAGCACACATGGGTGTTATTGAATTGTATCTGCAGTGTAGGAGGAATAGTTTGGCCTGGCTTCTACGCATGCATCTGTACAGAGGAGGAGAAGAAGAAGGAGAAGAGGGGGAAAAAAATCAATAAATTTAGTGTAAGCAGAGTCACAGCAACCTTTAAAATAATAAGACAAATCCATTTATTTCACAAATGTCTTCATTTCCAAATGCCATTGTTTGGGGCACACTGCTGTCATTGTCCATGACATTTTTGAAAACTTGGCTCTTAATCATTTAGGTGTAGCCCGAGTTCTCCTGCAACAGCCAAGTTAAAAGATTATACATTCACCCCACTGCTCTGGCAGGGAAGATCGACTTTAACAGCCTTGTCCTGTGGGGTGAAGGAGGGAGGCTGGCGGTGGGGGAAGAGGCTTGGAGAAAGACAAGGCTTAAATATGGACAAAAAAGCTCAGCTGTATTGCTATATACAATGAAAAGTAATTACAGAGAAAAATGAAAGCTGTTTCTTGCTGTTAGCAGGAAGAATAAGAGAATTCTGTACCTTTTTAAAGCTCTGAGTCCATTTTGATGTAATTGGTTCTGGAATTATTTATGACATTAATTGCTGCGCTATCGACTGCCTGTCAGTGGCTCTGGCAGTTAGTCCATCTTTCTTAGCAGAGACAGCCTGCTCAGCCCAAACTAGACTGACAAGCTAATTATACCCATCTTCCCCTTCAATGACAAATGCTGCTCATCGGAAACCTTTCTAGAAATAAGCTCTCATTCTTTTCCCTTTTTCCTGAGCCAGACATAACGGATATCTCAAGGTGCAGATCGCAGCTAAAACTCAGCTCACAGGGCTATTAGCTCTGAACATCTCACTTGAGCCAAAAAACCTAAGCATCTTATGTTATCAAACTGTATGTCATTCCCTGATGCTAGTTTTCAGGGATGAGCAGGGCCCTGGCCTGTCAGTCAGAGCAGGGCGGAGAGAGTCGAGCCCACGGAATTAGCCAAGCTCTTAACTGTCCACAGCACCGGCTCAGGTGATGATAAGGAGACTACGGAAAATGACCTCTGTGTTTTGTTCAGCTGTGACCAGGGGGCAATTTGTTGGTGCTTGATGCAAAGCCCCGTCTGGAGGAGGCAAATAGAGAGTTCCTCTGGCCACCTTAGGGCTTTATCTAAAAACCCCTTCATGATTGAACTGTGCAATGGGTCTTGCATGCAAGGTTTATCTTTCATGAGATTTTAGTAGACTAATTTGGGGCTATGACACCTACTCTATCCATCAGGCTTTGCTTTGAAACGTAGGCACCCCATAGGTGAGACTCTAGAAGGAGGTACCTAGAGAAGAAGTGAGGTGATTCTATTGCTTTCGGAGCACCCAGGCTAGTTTGAAGACAAGGCATGTGCATAAAGAGGTGTATGCTCAATAATGGAAAGCATAACAAAAAGAATCAGTACCTGGTTTACTCTCCCATGGATTTGTTCTTGTTGGTGTTGTTCTACTTTGTGCTGTGCAAAATAAGTCAGCAAAATTAATTCTCTTTTTAAATGATTAAGGCCTCTCAGAAAACAAAGATTCACCCTTGCCTTGTGACTCAAACAAATTCAGGAGGCTAAAACTCATCTCCCCACTTGAGCATGAACTTAATAACCTCTGTCTGCCTCCTAGACAAGGTGTGGTAGAAATACGTTTTGGAAAATTATAAAGACATTGAATAAAGAAGAAATTTGCCACCCCGTGCAAAGTGTATCAAGGAGAGCGAGGATGAAATGCAAAATTTAGATCAAGACTGTCACTGGATACAGTTGCTTTGAGAACACGCTTGAGATTGTGAGCTCGGTAGGGCCCTATTAGTGCATTGGGATCCCTCCCATAATTTTGTTGTTGTCTTTAATGTTTTTTTAAGATTGACAGGGTTGTTTATGGAGGCTGCGTAGAGAAAGGGTGGGGGTAGACTGTGGTGGATTTGTATTGTGGAGCCTTACCTTAACTGGAACGACATTTCCCACAAGCCCACCTCCCAGGAGACATTTTAAAGGAGATCTAGAAGGGGAAGCAGAGGTGAGGCCATATTCCTCACTCTCCTCAGGTCAGTGGAGGCCACTTCAGTATAGTTGCTTATCTGCTGGCTCCTGGGATTGGTGTGGGACTGGTGTGGGGCTGTGGTCCTGCTCAGGTATCTGCAGCTTGGGTTTTCTGCTTTTGTGCTTTCAACAGCTGGACCAGGTGCCAGGTAGGACAAACAGACCAGATGCTCTTCAAAGGTCCAGCTTATCTTGATTTTCCTGTTTAGTATCTCTTTTTCTTTCCTTGCAGTACCCTATGCCCTTGAGGCCCCAGCATCTGTTGTGTCTGTGGGTTCCATATCTGTAGACTCAGTCTATTGCTGATCAAAAATATTATGGGGGGAAAATGGTGTCTATCGAATGTGTCCAGATTTTGCTTTCTTGCCAATATTCTCTGCACAGTAGAGTTTAACATATATTTGCATAGCACTGACATTATTCTAGGTATTATAAATAATCTGGAGATGATATAAAATACACAGGATGTGCATAGGTTATATGCAAATACATTTCCGTTTTATATAAGTGGCTTGAGAGTCCTCTGTATCTGCAGGGGTGTCCTAGAATTAATATCCATAAATACTGAGGAATGATTATATTTATAGTTATAAAATCTCCTAAGACTTGGATATTTAAATAATCATCTAGTGGTTCTGCTTCATGGATTTGACTGAATCCATTGACTGAATCAGATCACTAGGGAAGTCTGGCTGCCTTGGGACTACTTATTGTCCAGCTGGTGCAGGAATCCTAGAGGAGGAAATCTTCAGCATGTTGGAGTCAGGCCCTGTGCTCAAAATAACATGGACATTGTGTGACTCACAAGGGCTGACTTTCATGTTGTATAAGGCAAATGAGAGAAGAAAACTTGTGCGAAGTTTGAGTTCTATAACCCTAAATATCTCATATCTTAACATCAAACACTTGCATAGCTAGAAAATGAGCCTTGTTTTCACACAGATGGCTGATATTCTACAAGTGGAAGTTCCTGACCCAGTGCAGAACATGGTGAGGCTTGTTCAACAAAGGAGTATAAATAGGGTGGTGGACAACTGTCTGGGTTTTCTCAAGACTCAGAGATTTCACAGGATGTGGGACCTCCTGTGCTAGCACCAGGCCAGTCCCTGAATCTCTGAGATGGTTGGTCACCCTAAGTGTAAGGCAAGTTTCCTGTCATAAAAGAGTTAGCAAGCACAACATCGTAATAGTCTTAGTATCGCTGAATCTGTTTACTCACTTCTAAAATAGTTCCTCTGAAGAAAATTGTTTAAATATATGTAAGATACCTTAGTTCTTGACAGTCAATACTAAATATGTAGTTATTAATAATTAGTAATATTATTAGAAAAGGTAACACATGAACATATAAATATATAACAAAAAGTCCACATGTGATGGAATGACGATCTAGTGGTGCTGAAAAGACGTGCTCCAGAGTCAATGGGGAGACATGACACGATGGGCCAGAGGTTCTTGTATTCACTTATTCAATGACCATACCTGCTCCGTGACAGGCTCCAGGCTAAGTACCAGTTTTTTTTTTAAATTAATTAAATGTATATTTTTTAACTGATATATAAAAAACTAAAATTATACATATTAATGAGGTACCTTGTGATGTTTCAATATATGCACATATTGTTTAATGTTTAAATCAGGCTAAACACATCTACTCAAACACTTATTATTTCTTTATGGTAAAAGCATATGAAATACATCCTTCCAGCTTTTTGAAAGGCACCATGTTTTCCTTATCTGTAGTCACCGTACTGTGCAAATAGCATACGAGAATTCTGTCACTCAGTACCCATTGATTGGTATCCTTCTGCACCCACCCCAACCCCAGGCCTTGGTAACCACCATTCTACTCTCAACTTACCTGAGATCAGCTATTTTAATTCCACATGTGAATGAGAACATGAGACTTAATCCAGTGAATAAAATGGACATGGTTCTGACTTTCATAGTGCTTTCAATCAACTTAAAGCGTCAGACATAAAGCACAAACAAAAATGTATGGATATTGTAGGAGAAAACAATTCTATGCCCTCCAAGAGAATTTTTGGGGAAATCTAATTTATACGCAGTGATCAGGGCATGGTTTTTTGACGAAGTGCCATAAAAAATAACTCTTCACAGATGAGGAAGAGCCAGACAGACCAAAACTGGGGAAAAGAGCAGCCCACAGAGTGAGAAGAGCTGGGTTCATGTCTGTCTTGGAAGAGGCCATATTGGAATTCGGTTTTGAAGACTAGAGAAGTTGCTAGAGACAAAGAGAAATAATGCCTATTGTGGGCCCTTCTACTTCCTTACTGGTAGAGGTCAAGTGTCCTTTATCCTAAGTGCTTGGAACCAGAAGTATTTCAGATTTCACTTTTTTGGGGGAGGGATTTTGAAACATTTGCACATCTATAATGAGATATGTTGGGGATGGGACCAAGTCTAAGCACGAAATTCATTTATGTTTTATGTATACCTTATGCATATGGCCTGAAGGTAATATTAACAATATTTTAAAATTTTGTTCATAAAACAGTTTTATGGTATGGAATTTTCCACCTATATTATCAGGTCAATGTTCACCAAATTTCAGATTTTGGAGCATTTTAGATCTTTGGATTAGGAATGTTGGAACAGTGTTGGGATTTTTTTATCTTCAGGTTTCAGATTTCTCTTCTGTGAAATTAACAGGTCCAACTGAATGATCCTAGGAGGAAGTATGTTAATGTGATTAAATATGTACAAGAAGATGAACATCTTGGAATCAAAAGCCATTTGCCATTGAACACAGTCACACAACAGTATCCCACAAGAACTGGAGGAAAATACCAGGTTACTATGGTAACTGTAGCCACTACCCATTAATTGAATGGCCTAAGGTGTCATGAAGACTTGAATAGATGATGGGGTGCCGATTAGGCCTCCCTGGGAACACATCTGATGTATGGTTTGGCCTCTTTAGGAGAAATTTGTTGCTTCTATTTTCAGTGAATGATTTCAGTGGATCAGAGAAAAGGAGTTTCCCTTTATGAAGTCCTTTTCCCACTAGGAGAAAGAGGATAATTGAATAGCTAAACTGTGGACATTTTACACTATATAAATGTATCCATGCCCCCCAAACTCTTTGGGAAAACCCACATAAATTTAACATGAAGCTCTAGAAATTGGCTCCGTTAAACCACTCTCTGCCTCTAAATCGTGTGGTGCTGAGGGCAGCTTTTCAGGCCATTCTTTTTCCTATGTGCAGAGTCACTGAAATAGGTGGATCTGGAGGACAATAATATGCGAGTCCCCACCCCACCCCCAGGCAGCCAAGAACTCAGTTCTGTGCTTCTTTCTAAAAAACTGCTAGAAAAGGAGGAAACTAGAAGTTCCCTGAGGATCTTCAGTGAAGCCACTAACTCCCAAGAGGAAGGAGAAGTCCACTATGCCTGAGCCTCACAGCCCAAAGCCACATGAACAATGAGAACTCAGAAATATCAATTGAATGGGCCAATTAACTTCAGGCCTAAATCTGGACTGATTGAGTCTGGCTAGTGTGGAAATTGAGGAATGGCGAGAAAACTTTGGAAGTATTTAGGGAAAGAGTAGTGTCCTGACTCTTGGAAAGAAAAATGGATTCTTGGTCAAGTTGTAGAAGATAGCTAGCTGCCTCCTGGGGTCCTCAACAAGGTGACCTTGACTAAGTGACTGCTCGCTTATCTGAGTTGTGCAGGTAAATACTTGTAGCTGGAAAAGTATCCATTATAAAAAGAAAATGAACTTGGCAAACAGTTTTTCAAACCTAGCTTAGGCTTTCAAATAAACATTTGACTGAGCTTAAGCTCAGTCCTGATGAAAACAGAAATCATCTAGCTTTTGCAATAAAAATGTCAATAGTATCTTATAGTTAATAAACACATTACGTACATTATCCCCTATAGAATGGCACAAGTACAACTTATGCTTCAAATATGGGCAGGGCCTCTCTCTCTCTCTCTCTCTCTCTCTCTCTCTCTCACACACACACACACACACACACACACACACATATACTTAATCCTGTACTGTCCTCACTTTAAATATATGTTGAATAATAGGATGCTAAGGTTTAACAGTGCCCTGAAGTTCTCCCAATTTCCAATCACTCATAAATGGCAAAGCCGTTACTTATGGCCCAGAATGTTTCCCAGGTGGGCTCATAACTCAACCTCTTACCAGGCCCAAGGTACCACCTGCAGCTTCTTTGATATAGGCAGTGTTGAAGTTGAAGAACTGGAGAAAGTTTTAGATCATAAAGAAAAATAGAAAAACAACAACCTAATAATGCAATGTGTTTTATAGAAATCAGCTTAGAAATCCAAAGGAAAATCAAGTCTTACTATAGCTTTTTTTGATATTATGGTTTATTGTGCTGTGTGGGCTGGTATTTTAAGGTCAATGTAAAACTTCATTCAAATGCTGAAGTCATATTTTTCTTTTTTTGTAAACTATTATTATTTTTTTGTAGAAAATTTTTGACCAGACTTTAACAGTCATGCAGATGATATCTTGCATTTGTAAAAATAATATTATGTAGTCTGCTACTCATATCTTAGAGAAATAGTCTTCTGAATCCTCTGTGCTGCCTCTTGCAGAGGAAATCCCATGCCTAACTCTCAGGATGGGAGAGTGAATGGATCTTTACACCTAGCCGAGAACAGAAAGCCTGTTCTCCTACTAAATTAAATGCCAGGGAAAGCTATATATTCAGAGCAGTGCTTTCTCTTTTTAATTTCTGAATCAAAGCTGCAGTTGAAAGAAAGAAGAAGATGGGAGGCCCCCTTTCTGTCGATAAGCTCACGTCAGCTTGCCAGCATGCAGACGTTATCTTGTCCTTGGACAGATGGTGGAAGGGGGTGGTTTAGGCTCCCCCCTCACCCCATCCTTTTAGGTTTCTAACATTTTCGAGACACATGTTGTATTTTTTTTCCAGGTGAATGCCACAAGAGATCTTATAGAAGATGCATTTGTTTTTGACTTCTAATTAATCAAGATAACATCTCTCTCAACCATTAGACAGTAAAATCAATACCTCAGGCATCTGCACCGCCAGTTAGACTTATACACCAATACCTATTATTGGCAAATCGGTGATGTATTTAACCATGTTGTACTCTATCATTTTATAATATTTGAACAATGTGACTATGTTGAGGGTGTGAAGAGAGGGCAATTTCTGTCCGTGGATTCAGTGGTGGGATTTATATCACATCCCCAGCTCTGGCACACTACCTCTCCCAGCCAAAGACGGGGCAATGATTCATTGCCCAGATTTTGATTGGAATGAAACCACCCACTGGGCACCAGAATCCCAGGATGTGAAAAACAGGTAGAGCAAAGGATCATGGATAAAGAGGTGGGGCAATAACCACAAGCAATGTGGGTGTCTGGAGAGCTCTTTCCATCAGTTGAAAGCATTGGGTGGAGTGCCTGGGGCCCTGTCTGTTCTGAGGCTCTGATCCCCAGTTGAGGGTGAGAGTATAGGAAGAAAGAGGGAGGGGAGAATTGAGGTCTCTCTGTGGTAAATAACATGGAGGCTTTCTGAGTTGGATTTGTTCATTCGTGCATTTAACAGATGTTGCTTAAGTATCTAATCTGTGCCTGGCACCCTGGTAAATGCTAGGGATAAAGGGATGATTATGATTGGCATGGTCCTTACATGAGTGAATTTATTGGAAGAGATAAATAGTAATTAAGTACTTGAAAATAAAAACATACTTACAAATCATCATAAGTACCAACAAGGAAGGAAAGCAGTAGCATGCTACAGGAACGGCATGAGACCTCCTTGCAACGGGCTGGTGGAAATCAGTCTGTGGATCCTTTACTTCACAATCAAATAATACACCATCCCTCCTGCATCTCAGGGAATTGCCCTCAGATGAAGAGAGCTGCCCCACCCTTCCTGGGGCACGTGAATCTGGTAATTGGTCTGCATAAGGACCCAAACCCCTTTCCTCAGGGCAGCACAGCCCTGAAGAGCCTCCCTCAGTGCAGTTGCCTCACTGTTCAACTTCTTCCTCTACCCAGACCTGCTTCTTCTAGGACTTGTTCTGGAGGGTGTTTCCCAATAAACCTGCATGCAAATCTCAGACCCCATACCAAGAAGTGACATTAAGCTGAGGCCGGCAGTGGGAAGAATGAGGAGACAGCTCTCCAGGCAGAGGGAGCAACATCTACAAAGGCCTCGAAGCAACCTAGAAGGAACTTGCTGGGAGCACCTGTAGGCTGGAAAGGTTTGCTACCTGAGGATCTTCCCTCTCACACTGGTGTCCTAGGTCCTCCTCACCTGTCCTTTCCCATCCACATGCTTCCTGATCTACTTTCCTGCAAAAACTACACAAGCTAGGCCAGTCTCTCACCTGCCCCTAAAGCTCTGGTGTGGGCTTCTCTCAGCTTGCAATGTCTTCATCTTCCCATATCAACTGCCATTTCAATAATTATTTTTTTAATTTGTATTGACACCTATTAATTATACATATTGATGGGTTCAGCATGATATGTCAGTGCATGCATGTAGCATGCACTAATCAAATCCTGTCTTTATTTAACCACTCTCCCCTTTCAAGCTCCTAGTAATCACTACTCTATATTCAAGTTGATCTTTTTTGTTGATTAACTTCTACATACGTGAGGGAACATGTGGTATTTGTCTTTCTATGTCTGGTTTATTTTGCTTAACATAATATCCTCTAGTTCCACAAATTTTGCTACAAATGATAGGATTTTATTTTTCTTTATGGCTGAATAATATTCCTTTGTGTATACATATCATACTTTTATTATTCATTCATCTATTAATTGGCACCTAGGTTGATTCCATATCATAGTGCTGCAGCAAACACGGGAGTACAGGTATCTCTCTGATACACTATTTTGTTTCATTTGGGTATAAGTGGGATAGCTGGATCATCTAGTGTTGCCGCCTAAAGCGATGGCCGCTTGGAGCAACGAAACCTCTGGAAGAAGTTCAGAGGCAAATGGGAAACAAACAGGCTTTTTATTTTGATAACTTCTCTCTATGGCTCTAACAATGACTTTAACACGCACCACACCACCAAAAACCCACACACCAAATGGTGCCAACCCGATCAGCAATCTCCACCCAACTCTCTGGAGATCCCGGGGGCCATGTCTTGTGAGACTACAGAAGGCAGCAATGCCCAAACATCTCCATGGCCCGTAGTCAACTGCAATCTTAGCCATCTCCCCAAACAGGAGTCCTGCAATCTAGTAAATCTATTTTTAGCTTTTTGAGGACTCCTCATAGTGTTTTCCATAGTGGCTGTACTAATTCACATTCCCACCAAGAGTGTATGAGCATGAGCGTGACTTTTTCTCTCACCAGCATTCATTCCTTTTTGTCTTCTTGATAATAGCCATTCCAACTGGGGTGAGGTGACAATTCACTGTAGTTTCTATTTGTTTCCCTGATGACTAATGATATTCAGCATTTTCCCCCACATATTTATTGGGCATTTCTATTTCTTATTTTGAGAAGTATTCAGACAATTGTATTCAGACAATCTGCCTAAATTCCAAGCTGATTATTCTTTTAAAGCTTATTGCTTAATTATTAAACATTCCGTATCATAGACTTCTTTGATTATTTGGAATGTTAATAACATGTTGTGTTTGTATAGCCCTTACAGCCATGATGGAACTGAAAGAGACTTCATGGAAGGAATTTTTTTAGGATCTTCTACAGAATTCTATTTTGTCCAGGTATAAGGCTGAGGGAGAGGTGAAGGAGAACAATAGTGATGGACCTTAGTTGTGAACAGGGGCCCCCAGTCTGGCTAGATTATGGAGGAAATGAATTTATTATGTTTTTTGCTCACAGAATATCTGGGAGAGCAAGAGAGCCAGGCTTGGAGGCCATTCAGGGAAACAGCCTGTTTCATGGGCTACAGCAGCGGGGACATCACCTCCACATGGCCCAGATTTGGGAGTTCATACAGAGCCCTGATGCTGAGTTGGTCACTGGCGTGTCAGTCACTGCTGTCCCTGGGGACACCTTTCCCACAGTCCTTCCTGAGTGGAGTCTGCATGACACCTGCTTTATTGACTCATAGCCTCTGAGCTGTCTTACACAGGGCCATGTAATCCGTGGAACTTTATGTCACAAGACTGTGCCACAAGAGAAACTGGGGAACCAAATGTCAGGTTTCTACTCTAGGGTGGTACAAAATCTCAGGTGGAAAAACTGGAAGTTTAAGAGAGGTGTTCAGAGGTGTTGAACAGCCAAAAACTGTGACTGTTGTCCACCAGACAGGAAAAAGGAGCTGGAGCTGGAGATGCCAGGGTCACTCATGCCACCTAAGACGTTGATTGGCATCGAGAGGTCATCACCAACATGTCTCTCTGCTCCTCACATCCAGTCCCTGAGAAAGACCTTCCAGCTTCCTGCTGAATGATCTCTTAAAGCCTTCTGCCTCCCTTACCATCATCCTAGGGCAGGGGTCAGGAAACCACAGTTTGCAGACCAAATCTGGCCAACTTCCTGCTTTTGTAAATAAAGATTCATTGGACCACAGCCATGCCCATTCACGAATATATTGTCTGTGGCTCTTTTTGCACCACAACAGCAGAGTTGAGTAGTTTTGCTGGAGAACTTTGCTGACCAAACCTGAAATATTTCCTACCTGGTGCTTTACAGAAGAGGTTTGCTGACCCTGTCCTGGTCTAAGCCACCACCATCTCTTACTAGATCAGTGCAATGCTTCCCCAAGAATCAGCATTATTCATCATCCCCTACAATCTGAAGTCACACGATAACCAGAGTCCTCACTGTAAAACAGAAGCCTGACCATGTCACCCTAGGACAAAATAATTCCATAAACTCCTTTTACTTAATGTAAAGAGCAACACCCTCATCCTAGCAAGAAGACCCTGAAAAGTTTCCCATGCACAGTTGTCCAGTGAGAGGGATGATAACATTGAATAAAAGAGGTGAACAAAGAATATGAGAGGGGTTTTGGAGGTTCTGACCAGGCAAGATGAAAGCTTATTTCCAGACACAGAGGGCTCCCCTCTTCCCCAGATCTCTCATAGAACACAAAGCTGCTATAGATCTCATCCCCATAGAATGAGGCTATAGCCAACTGCATGAAGCCATCTGTGCAATCTAGTGATTGTAAAAACACCTCCCTGTCTCATGTGAAGTCTAACCATGGTCCTGCTTACTCATCAGGCACAAATGACAAATGCTTCACATCCCAGTACATTGGACATCTTTGCTGGTCTAGATAAATCAGTGATTAATTTTTCAGTAATATTGAACTCCAGCAGGCCGTACTTCAGTCATGCTTAAGCTCTGATGTTCAAAAGTAGCATCTAACCTGAAATTCAATATTAGCACTATATTTTGGCAGATTTATTTTATATGTTTGCTTCCTAGGTTGGTTTGAGGTATTTTTTGGGTTTTGTTTTTAATTTTGTTTTCTATTTCTAAAATTGCTTTTTTAAAAAATTATGAATGGGTAGTCTGTAATCATCACTTGAACTGCATATTGAAAGTATAGTATAAGCAAATGAGTCAATTTTTTATCAATGGAATAATTTGTCCATTTTGTGAGTCTTTCCTCATTATATTTTATTGTATCTGGCCCTTTTGAGAATCATGAATACATTTACAATGTTTCCTTTCCCACATTTTTTTTGTCATTTTGATAATAATCATTCTAAGCTGAGCATGGTAGTGCCCACCTATAATCCCAGACGCTCAGGAGGCTGAGGCAAGAGGATTGTGAGTTCAAAGCCAGCCTCAGCAATTTAGTGAGATCCCAAGAAACTTAGCAATACCTTGTCTCAAAATAAAAAATATAAAATGAGCTGGAGATGTTGCTCAGTGGTTAAAAACTCCTGGTTTACTACCACTTCTCTCCCCCTCCAAAAAAATAGCCATTCTAGCTGTGGTTTTGATTCCTAGTTCCCTGGGGTTATTTATGGTTTGTATATTTTATTTTGAGAAATGTGTATTAAGAAGCTGGGTGCGGTGGTGCACAACTGTAATCCCAGCACTTGGTAGGCTGAGGCAGGAGGATCACTAGTTCAAAGCCAGCCTCAGCAATGGCGAGGCACTTAGCAACTCAGTGAGACCCCGTATCTAATAAGATAGAAAAAAAGGGCTGGGGATGTGGCCCAGTGGTTGAGTGCCCCTGAGTTCAATCCCCGGTACAAAAAAAAAATAATAATAATAATAATAGAAATGTGTATTCAGGTCATTTTGCAGGTCATTTGCCTTTTTTTAACTATTGTGTTGAGTTTGTTATATGTTATGAATATTAATTCCTTTTGGGATAAATAATTTTCAAATATTTTTCTCTTATTCTCTTATTCTGTGTAGAAGCTTTTTTGTTTATAATCCAATTTGTCAAGTTTTGCTTTGGTTGCCAATACCTTTGGGGACATATCCAAAAGCTTTTGCCTGGACCAATATCCTGCAGTATTTCCCCTATGCTTTTTCTAGTAGTTTCATACATTTTATCATTTATTTTAAGTCTTTGATACATTTTTGTATGTGGTGAGAGATTGGGGTCTAGTTTTCTTTTCCTTTGCATGTATATATCCAATTTTGCCAGGATTGTTTATTGAAGAGTCTGTCCTTTTTCCACTGTTTGTTCTTGGTACCTTTGTTGAAATTCAGGTGAGTGCAAATATGTGGATTTATTTCAGGGTTCTCTCTTTTCTATGAGTTTTTTTTTTTTTTTTTTGTGTGTGTGTGTGTGTGTATGTGTGTGTGTGTGTGTGTACGTCTGTGTCTGTGTGTTTATGCCAGTACCATACTGTTCTGCTTAGCATAAGCTTGTAATATGTTTTTTAAGTTGGGTATGGTAATTCTTCCAGCTTTTTTATTTTTGCTCAGTATTGGAAGTCTTTTATGGTTCCAACCAAATTTAGAAGTTTTTTATTTCTATTTTTGTAAAGAACATCATTGGTATTTTGATGGGAATTGCATTCAATCTGTAGACCACTGTGGCTGGTATAAACATTTTAACCATATTAATTTTTCAATCCATGAACATAGGAGACCATTAAAATTCTTTGTGAACTCTTCAATTTCTTTCATAAGAAATTTTTTTCTTTTCAAGTCATTGACTATATCATTCCATTCTTTCCTGACCTTTATAGTCTCTCCTAAGATGTCTGCTGTTGGGCTAATGGGAATTCTTTAATATGTGATTTTAGCCTTTTGTCCGCAAGGCATTGTCCCGTAAAGTCCCAAACAATGAAAGATCAAAATGTCCATTTGTTTAACACGTTGATGTAGAGGTCCCATGTATGTAGAGCAGAGGCCACACTGTTGGTGAGGTTGTTTGATGCTTGAGCAGCAGGGATGCTTGTGGTGACCGCGTTCCTGCAGCTGTAGCAGCAACCGTCTTTTTTATATCTAGATAATGCCACTGGCAAATCTTCAGGGCCCGCTACCTAGAAACTCAAGCATTCAATTATTAAAGGAAAGGCAGTGTTATTTCAGCACTGAGTGAAGAGTCGAGTTGTCAAACTAAAAAACAGAATTATTAGATTAGAAAATTAAAGTTGATTTCTGCTCATACACATTGTTGTTTGAGCTCACACAAACATAAGTTGTCAAAATATCATATTGAGAACAAAAAGAAAGAAAGCTGAGGGTATTTACTGTATTAAAGATAGATTAAAGAAAAGCTAAAGGCACTTTGGAGAAATAATTTGTCAGCTGGAACCCTCAAGTCTCTGTATACACAGCAATTTTTTTACCTGTTGTGATAATTGAAATTAATTAGCTTGTTGTAGCGCTGAAAGTATAAATATTGTTTTTGTAAGTTCATCAGCCTTTTGATTACTTCATGGAGGGGGCCAGGCAAATTAGTATGTGCTCTAATATGGCCTACGAATAGATGTTTTTCTCTTGCCCACAAAAGTTTTTGTATTTGATAAAACAATTTAAAAAGCTGGAGTATGAGGTGCTATTGGTCCTGCTAACTCTAATTTTGGGACAGCTTGTACAATATAGTGGCTATCTGAAAAAAATGTTTATGGGCTGGTCTCTAAAATGTTCCAGAGCTCTTACCACAGCTTCCAATTCCACTAGTTGAGCTGATTTGTGTGCAGTTACGTAAGTCATATTTTCTTTTGTAGTGACTATTGCAGCTAGTACCATTTGAGGACCATCTGTAAATACATTAAATGCCTTAGGAATAGGTTGATTTTTTATTACCTGTGGAAATATAATAGGATGATTAATACAAAAAGATAATATAGGAGACTTAGGAAGGTGATTATCAAAATTTGCAGAGGTAGAGCATCTAGCTATAGCCCAGTCATTATCGTTGAAGCATAAATATTCAATCTGTGACGATGAATAGGGAGTTAATAATAGTAGCAGGGTGAATGCCAAATATTTTAGTAGAAGTTTTAAGTCCTTGAAGAATAAGTTTAGCCACCATGGAGGTATAAGATTCAATTATACTTTTAGGAGAGACGGGCAAATGTATCCATAATAAAGGCCCTTGTTGCCAAAATACTCCTGTGGGTGTATATTGTGAAGAAATAATAATCAATATCAGCGGTTTGAGTTAAATCAAATCTGTCACAATGAGCTCCTTCGATGGCTTTTTCTACTAACTTTAAAGCTTTCCTAGCATCTGGAGTCAGTGTTCGTGGTGAGGATGGATCAGGGTCCCCCCTCGAAGGATATCAAATAAAGGTTTTAATTGGCCAGTAGTGAGGTTTAGTGTAGGGCGAAGCCAATTAATGTCACCAAGCAGTTTTTGGAAATCAGTATTGCTTTTTAAAAATATTTGTGATTTTATGTTTTTTCTTCTTGCCACGTTTAGAATCCGTATTTTTTTAAATTTCTCTCGCATGCCACTGAATATATTAAACAAGATTTTTTGATTAGGGTGGGCCAGTAAAATATCATCCATGTAATGTAGACACATGAGGGTTTGGATAGTTATTTTTTAATGGGTTGGATAGCCTTGTCCACATATATTTGGCATATGGTGGGGCTATTAGCCATTCCCTGTGGTAAAACCTTCCATTGATATCTCTGATCAGGGCCATTATTGTTAATAGAAGGAACTGAAAAAGCAAACCTGGGGCATCCAGAGGATGTAGGGGGATTATAGAAAAGGCCCATGACTTGCATGGTTTTATTAATTTGTCTAAGATCATGTAATAATCGCCATTTTCCTGATTTTTTCTTGATCACAAATATGGGGGGAATTCCAGGGAGAGGTGGAAGGTTCTATATGTCCTGCTTCTAATTGTTCCTGAACTAGTAGGTGGGCCGCTTGTTTTTCTCTTGCCACTGAGGGACCCACACTGGCTTATCAGAAAGCCATGGTATTTTTAAAATTATTTTCTCAGTGGCCCCCGAAGAAAAATGTCTTTTTCCTATATGATAATGATTTACTTTTAGTGTTTCTCTTGCCACTTTTAGAAATGATTTCTTTCAGGGTTAAGACTACCCTGTATATTTTCACATTTAACACCTGCAGGTTTGGTTGCAAGGTGTACTCCCATTTGTTGTAAAATATCTCTTCCCCATAAAAGTAACTGGTAGGTTAGGTAAAACATAAGGCTGAAACGTTCCTTTATGTTTTTTCATCATGCCATTTTAAAATTACTGCACTTTTTTCTGGGAGGTTATTATATCCCAAGCCTCTTATAAAACTGGTTGAAGCTTTTTGCAGAGGCCAGTGTTTGGGCCATTGTCGTAAATTAATGATGGAGGAATCAGCTCCAGTATCTATAAGTCCCTCCATTTCTATTCCTTGGATTCTTATTTTACACATAGGCCTCCTAGTACAGTCTCGAACCCAGCAAGCCATGGGACTCGAATCAGTGGAACAAAATCTTGTATTGTTCCCTTTTTGAGGCATACTCATTTTAAATGAATTATGTAAATTTGGGAAGGAGAAGCAGCTGAGCAATTTTATCTCCTTGATTAACAGAACTTATACTTTGGGGTGAGCTAAGCATTATTTTTATTTCCCCTTTGTAGTCTGAGTTTATTACACCTGGGGTCACTTGCAACCTAATAAGCTTTGAGACTTCGCCCGATAATAAGTCCTACAGTCCCTGAGGGAAGAGGTCCCCTGCCTGGGAATCAGTATGTTTTTCTCTGCCACTTTTAGAAATTTTAGAAATCTACTGACTGGTGGCCCCTCTCTCCATTTTCATATTCAAATACTGGCAGTTCCCAACGTATCTGTGAGTTACCCTCGAGAGCACATAAGCGCTCAGAAAGACTTTTTATTTCTATTTCTAGGGTATGCAAACGCCTTAGTGATACCCTTCATATTTTCTGTAATAGATTCCACCCATGGGGGAGTGGAGGACATAGGTTCCTCCACTTGATGGTCCCTTATCTTGGTCTTCCTTAATTTCCTTTTGTTCATTTTTTCAGAATCACTTTTACTTAATTCCTCCTCACTACTACTACTCTCTCACTGGTCCTAACTGACTCAGTAACATCCTGAGTCCCGGATTCAATTGAGAGCATGTATCCTTGAACTATCTCTAATAAATCTCTGCACACTTTTAGAAATCTCTCTGTTTTGTACTTTTGGCAGTTTAACTATAGCATGCCTTGAAAAATACCTTTCTTGGTCAAATCTTTTAAGCAGTCCTTTAAGCATCCTAGATCTAGATGCTCATACCTTTCCGAAGATTTGGAAAACTTGCAGTATTTTGTTGAATAGTTTTTCTACGCCTTTTCCCTTCTTCTTAGACAGCCATGAAGCAAATATTTTCTTGCTTAATGGTCTTATAGCCTTTCTTTATTCATTTTTTCTTTCCTTCTTTCTTTCTTTCTTTTTGTTTAACTGAATTATTTAAAAAAAAAAAACTTTGTTGTCTAATGAATTATTTCAAAACACCTTTTTTTGTCTAATGAATTATTTTAAAGCACACTTCTTTTGCTGTTGAGAATCTCAACTATATTTACTTATTTATTTAGCATTCTGGCTCTAAGATTTCTGTTCAGTTCTTTTATCCTGATCTCTATTTTTGTGTTGAACTTCCTACTCATATTATAAATTGCCTTTCTAATATTGAATTTTCTGGGTTTTTTTGGTTGTTGTTTGTTTGTTTTTGTATCTCATTAAGTTGAACTATTTTCAGGCAATTCATTAATTTATTTTTCTGTGCGTTCTTGTGCTAGAAAATTATTGTGTTCCTTTAGAGGCATTATTTTAACTACCACCCCCCCAAACCAATTTCTTGTGCTCCTGCATTGGCATATGTGTATCTGGTGATTAGTTGCCTCTACCGATTTTGTAGGCTAGCATTCATACTCAGTTTTCATAGGGTGTCTTTCTACTGGAGATACATCCTAGGATTTTGGTTTGATAGACCATGTTGGCTTTGGTTTCAGGTGAGCCATGTAGTATCATGTCCATGTATCTTCTTTAGCTGTAATCAACATCAGCAACATCTATGGATCTGTTAGTGACCTAAGCTGCAGAGACTGTAGGATTGTGTCACCAGCTGGGTTGCAACTCTCTAAGGTGAGTGAGAGTTGTCTGTCAGTTTCTGCAGGATCCCTGGGCATGGGACTACTCTGGCAGACCAGTGCAGGCAAGACATGGCTGTTGCAAGAGCAGAGGTATAGCCCTTGTCTGTTTCCCCAGGGGTTTTGGGTTATGCTGATCAGCCTAGATGGGTGTGGAACTGCATGCCTGGTAATGGAAAAGGGCACCTAACAGTGTCCAAGGGGCTGCGTGAGTGACTTTCGGGGGCCTCTAGAGATTCTCACTGCAAGTTGCCAAGCTACTTTTTGGGGCTAAGGGTGGCTGAGTCGGGTTGCCCAACTCCTAAATGCATGCCTCACCTCCTAAATGTCCATAGTACCTCAGTAGTGCCACTCTGGGGTAAGCATTAACACATCGACCTTTAGGGGGTATTCAGAATTCAAACTATAAAGCAACCAGTGCTTTAGGTGTCCATGGCAGGAGAGGGACCCATGGCTGGGTCTTTCTGCTTACCCTTTCCCTGGGAAGCAAAGTCCCTCTTGGTTCAGGATAGGCCTTGAGAGACAAGAGAGTAAATGCTTTGTGCTTCCTTCCTTTCTCTAAGGCCATTACCTATCTCTGTGCTCTATGACATCCCTCTGGTGTTCTGTGATAGCACTCCGGTGTTCTGCCTCCATCACTCCAGCAAATCAGCTATTGTTTTTTCCTTGGTGTTGGTTCTTTGTCTTGAAGAAAGACATACCACACAACTCCAGTCAGCCATCTTTCTGATATCATCCCTTCACACAGTTTTTCCTTATTAAAATAATTCAGTCTGTATCTAATGCCAATATGCTATAATCAATTTCATACAATAGATTAAAGAGAAGAATAAAAACCATAGTTTTTTTAAACTTAAAAGACTATCTTCATGAACTCATGGTTCAAAAGAATTTCCGAAGCAGGGGGCATCACAATACCAGACTTTATACTATAGAGCAATAGTAACAAAAACAGCATGGTACTGGCACCAAAATAGACCTGTAGACCAATAATACAGAATAGAGGACATGGAGACTAACACTAACAACTACAGCTATCTTATATTAGATAAAGGTGCAAAAAACATACATTGGAGAAAAGATAGCCTCTTCAAGAAATGGTGCTGGGATAACTGGAAATCCATGTGCAACAAAATGAAATTGAACCTCTATCTCTCACCATGTACAAAACTCAACTTGAAGTGGATCAAGGACCTAGGAATTAGACTAGAGACATTATGCCTAATAGAAGAAAAAGTAAGCTCTAATCTCCAACATGTCATATTAGGCCCCAACTTCCTTAATAAGACTCCTGTAGAGCAAGAATTAATATCAGGAGTCAATAAATGGGATAGATTCAAATTAAAAAGCTTCTTCTCAGCAAAAGAAACAATCAGTGAGGTGAATAGAGAGCTTACTAATTGGGAACAAATTTTTACCACATACACATCAGATAGAGCACTAATCTCTAGAATATATAAAGAACTTAAAAATCTTAACACCAAAAAACAAACAAACAAACAAACAAACAAACAAACAAATAGCCCAATCACTAAATGAGCCAAAGAACTGAGCAAATACTTCTCAGAAGAAGATACATAATCAATCAACAAATACTTGAGAAAATGTTCAACATCTCTGGCAATTAGAGAAATTGAAATCAAAACTACTCTAAGGTTTCATTACACTCCAGTCAGAATGGCAGCTATTAAGAACACAAACAACAATAAATGTTGGGAGTATGTGGGGGAATAGGCACACTCATACATTGCTGGTGGGACTGCAAAATGGTGCAGCCATTATGGAAAGCAGTATGGAGATTCCTTGGAAAACTGGGAATGGAACCAGTGTATGACCCAGTCATCCCTCTACTGGGCCTATTACCAAAAGACTTAAAAACAGCATACTGCAGGGACACAACCATATCAATGTTTATAGCAGCACAACTCACAATAGCTAGGTTGTGGAACCAACATAGATGCCACTCAGCAGATGAGTGGATAAAGAAAATGTGGCATATATACACAACAGAATTTTACTCAGCAATGAAAGAGAATAAAATAATGGCATACACAGGTAAATGGATGAAATTGGAGAATATAATGCTAAGTGAATTAGCCAATCTCAAAAATCCAAATGCCGAATGTTTTCTCTTATATAAGAAAGCTGATTCACAGTGGGGTTGGGTTGGGGAGCATAGGAAGATTAGAGGAACACCAGAAAGGTCAATGGGGAGGGAGGGCAAAGGAGGGAGCAAGGGGGTATAAAGAGAGGAAGAAAAAGAAAAGATGGTAGAATGATGGTTATCATTACCCTAAATGCATGTTTGAAGACATAAAAGATATGAATATACTTTGTATACTAAGAGCGATATGTAAAAAGGTGCTCTTTATGTGTATTACAAATTGTAAAGCATGCTACTTTTATATACAACAATACTGAATAAAAATATATATAAATTAAAAAAAGAAAGTTGCAATGAGCACAGATCACAAAACAAAACAGATAAATTTAACTGTATTAAAAAATCTTCTGGGATTATAGAAGATACTACATAAAACTTTAAATAATTATGTATAATATTATGAAAGATATGTTCAATACATAAAACTTACCATGAATTGGAATTCAACATATATAAATTATGAATCAATAAGAGAAGAAAATCAAGGAAATAGAAAAGTGGGCAAAGAGTAGGAGCCGATAAATCAAAAAGAGGGAATAGAGATTATCACTAAACATTTAAAAAGATGCTCAATCCCACTGGTAATCCATGTTTAGGAAAATGTAAGATAAATGAATCATAAGGTTCCATTTAATGTCCATTAGATAGGAAAATACAAAAATGACAATATGGCATGCTGATATAGATATGAAATATTACAAAGTATCCTACAGTCCTGGTTGTAATATACTATTTTCCTAGATATTTGGCCATTTTAATGGCAGGAATGACCCACAGCTGACCCAAATCCATTTCTGAATTTGTATCATAAAGAAGCTGTCACACAGGACTACAGAGGAACAAGATTATTTTGCAACAGCATTACTTCCTATAGTAAAATATAGGAAACAACTAAATATCCATTAACAGAGCTTGGAAAATTTTTGAACTAGTGCTATAGGTATTGACATTGACAAGTCCTAGGAAGGTAATGGGATTAAAAAGTACGATATGATATGTAAGTTCAGTATAGCAGCATTTCAATCAATCTAAAACAATCTGCAAAATATTAGAGTACATATTAATGGGATAGATACATATATCAAATATTATCAAATCATGTATAGGAATTATAAACACCAAATTAAAGACGAAGATGCATGTGGGGGAATACTAGGAAATAGGACAATGAAAGGGTTCTTAAAATGGTGAAAATGAGTTTGAACATTTTTTGGAAGGAAAATATTTGAAGTGGACAAAGTGCTAAATTTTGCTGAAGTTGGGTGTTTTGTATATCATTATTGTTATATGTTGTTTTCTATTCTTGAAATACATTTTTTGGTACAAATAAATAGTGATAGATGGCAGAAAAAAAGACAAAGGAATCTGATTTCCACAACAGACCAGGGAACTGCATCTATAAACAGTGCAGAAAAACACAAGACTTAAGAACTTAACATTGAGCCAAGTTATTATTCAGGTAGAGGAGAAATGTGAACACATTTTCAAAGATGACAGAATTTAAGCATATCACCCCCTTAATCCTTTTAATCCTTTTTGGGGGTAGGTGGAATCAGAATAAAACTACCCAATGATGAAATCCTGCCAAATGAAAAAGAACAGCTTTGTGTAGTAAGAAGAGCATGCACTATTATTTTGGTTATTATTTTTACATTTTTGTTTTGACTGTCTCTTTTATCTCCTTTGTGTTCTGCCATATTGTTTGAAAAGTTCACAGTGCACAGGTATAATTTTATTTTTATATTTTTAGACAAAGTAGAGGTTTATTTCTTATGTGAATTTCTCAATTAATTTTGAAGATAAACTGTTCAGGCCAGGTCCAGTGGTCTACAATCATCCAGGACCCATCAAGTCTATCCTTTAAACAAAATTTATTGACACATCAATATTTGTACATATTTATGATAATTCAGCACATTTGTAAAATGTGTAAGGTTCAAATCCAAGTAATTAGCATTTTTTTCTCCTCAAAAATTAATCATTTGGGCTGGGGTTGTGGCTCAGCGGTAGAGCGCTCGCCTAGCACGTGCGCGGCCTGGGTTCGATCCTCAGCACCACGTAAACATAAATCATTGCATTGTGTACAACTAAAGCAAATAAATAAATATTTTAAAAAATTTAATCATTTGTATGTATTGTGAAACTTTGGACTCGTTCTTCTATTTATTATGAAATAAATCACCAACTATTGTACACACTAGTTACCATACTAGGCTATAGAACACCAAAACTGATTCCTCCCATAAAGCCATATTTTAGAATGTGGAATATAAGCTCCCAAAGCCCCTTTCTTTTTCCCTTCCCATTCTTTAATGACCCTCTTCCACTTTCTTCTGTAGGACTGATTTTCAGCTTCCACATGAATGAGAACATAAAGTGTTTGTCTTTCTGTGCCTGACTTATTTCACTTAACCTAATGCTTTCCAGTGCCATCCATTTTGATGAAAATGACATAATTTCATTCTTTTTGTGGCTGAATAATATTCCATTGTGTATATATTCCACATCTTATTTATTCTTTCATCTGCCAAAGGTTGACTTCATATCATAGTACTATAAAAGTCCTGGGAGTGAAAGTATCTGTTTGATATGCTGATTTCATCACCTTTGAATATATACCCAGTGTTGGGATTGCTGGATCAGATAGTAGGTCTACTTTTAGTTTTTTGGGGAATTTCCATGCTGTTTTCCATTATAGAATGCATTCTCACTGACAGTGTATGGGAGTTCCCCTTTCTCTGCATCCTCACCAGCATTTGTTTTTTGTCCTTTTGATAATAGCCATTCTGTGGTAAGATGATATCTCATTGTGGTTTCCATTTACATTTCCCTGATGATTAGTGATGTTGAACTTTTTTCATATGCTTTCCCATTTTGCATATCTTCTGTGGGGAAAATGTCTATTTAAGTCATTTGTCCATTTGAAAACCAAATATTTGCTTTTTTCACTGTTGAGTTATTTGAGTCCTTATTAATATTAATCCTTTGTAGGATGAATAATTTGCAAATATTTCTCTCATTCTATATGTTCTCTCACTTTCTTTCACTCACTCTCTCTTTGATATAATCTCATTTGCTAAATGTGCTTTTGTTGCCAGTGCTTTTGAGATCATAGCCAAAGCATTTCCCTGTGTTTCTTCTAGTAGTTTCATAGTTTTGGGCCTTACATTTAAGTTTTGAACTATTTTGAGTTGAATTTTAATATGGTGGGAGCTAGAGGTTTAGTTTCTTCAATGTGTGCATATCCAGTTTCCCCAGAGCCATTTATTGAAGAGACTGTCCTTTCACCAATGTTTGTTCTTGGTGTCTTTGTCAAAAACCAGTTGACGGTGACTACATGGAATAACATCTGGGTTCTCTATTCCATTGGTCTATGGTCTGTTTTTCAGTTCCATGACATTTTGAGAATATTTAAATTTTTTAAGAAAGACAAACTGTAAAGCCACTATTTCAAATATCAGTATAGGGGACAGATGTCAGAGATTTTATGTAGAGTAAGTCATGACGACTGTTTGGTTACGGGAAACAAAGAAAAGGGAGTCTCCAGCATCCTGCTGAGGTTCAGAGACTGGACCACAGAGAGAATCAGGAACAGAATCAGAAACACAGCCGAGAACAGGATTGATGGGATGAGCAGGTTAGCTCTGTCCATGACATAGACACTAGAGAGGTTACTATGAGTATAGAGATGCAGGCTTAGATCTTGAAAATAGAACTGTGCACAAAGACAAATTTAGGAGTCAGAGCTGTAGAAATGTGAGCTGGAGTTATGGAAAAGGATGAGAGTTCCTCAGTAGTATGTGCATGATAAGGCCCATGGTTTCTGAAAAGGCTAGGCCATCGTTGGCTTCAGGTAGGTCCCCTGGCAAGAGACACTCTCTAGAAAGGGTCATCTGTGGTCAATAAGCACAAAACTGGGACAGAAATTAGATAGAGTTAAGATTAACAGTATATGTTATAGATATAACAACATACATATAATAACATCTAATTTTTCTTAGTATTCCACAGTGAAGTTTAGAATGAAAATATCTACTCTGGGCCCCTGCCATACTCAGATTTCAACCCTGACTTGGGTCACTGTGACACTGCAATCCTCTTTCCACTTTAGCATTGACTTATAGCACAACACTGTAGTTGATTTATCACCACGTCTAGGGCCCAGAGGAATTTTCAGTGGAAACAAGACTTGGAGTCTATATGTGCCACTGATTTTTTTTATCAAATAACTTTTGTCATTTTTTTAAATGAATGCACTTAGCAAGTCCTCATGCTGTTTGAAAATACTTAACTACAAGCCAATATGTTGAGTTAAGAGCTATTTAATAAATACATCCCCTGTTAGTAGGCTGGAAGACCAGATTAAAGATGATACACACATTTGCTGTCATCCATCATGCTTTAATGCCCGTTAACCATCACTTCTGAGTGAGGGCTAATCAAGCCAGGCTCTCCCACCAGGTGAACTTGGTGACCACCTGTTACTTTGGCGGGTGAGAGGCCTGCCTGCGGATTTTATTTAGCAAAAATATTTGACTTTGGCAGACTGTTAAAAGAAGTAATATTTCAAAATAATGCAAGAGAGCAATATTTATGAAACTATTTTCACAGTGTTAACTGAGAACCTAGCTCTCTGCTCCCATTATAAGTCATTCTCTAGCCAGTTTAGAAGAGCAGGATTACCAAATATTTAGATCCCTGAGGATCTGCCACAGAGATCATTATATTAAAAGAATAAAGATGATCAGAACTTATTGGTTGGGGGGAAATGCTGGCAGCACACACACCCAAAATAACACACACAGGAATGTGGAAAATAGCATGCAGATTGAAACCCTTGACTTGGACTGCAATACAGAGAACAATGAGAGCACACAAACACAACTAACCAGTGTGACCAGCCCTACCCCTGCCCCTTAGCTGGCCCCAGATGGAGCTCACCCACTTTATTGGCCAATCCTGTGTTGTTATGGCTTGGCAGCATCTCTTGGTCTGGAATAGATGTCTTAAAGTTTTCTGAATACTTCCCACTGGCTCTGTCCATTTGTAGCTAGCATTCTGGAGTTGGGGTGTGACAAGAATTGGAATTGACATACACCAAACTCTGCATGTCCTAGAGCCAGCCTTGGTGGCTCTGCCACTGTCATGTCAAGCTCCATCCCTCATGGCCACTCAGTGTCTGCACCCATGACACCTGTCAGAAACTTTCAAGTGTCTGCTTGTTTCTTCATCAGGATCGTCTCCCCAGCCTGGGCAAGGGAGGGATGACATTTGGGATGAGGGAGGGATGGGCAGTGCCTTCCTCTTTCTGCCTCCTCCAACTGTCAGTTTGGGTTTTGTCTCAACATATCAAGATTTAGAGCCAGCCGCCTTGTCATTTAGAAATGCGTGCAGTGGTAACCAGGTTTGAAAACAATGTGGGAGAGAGAGAATTTGAGCAGTCTCCTTAGAGAACGATGCATCAAGAGGAAATTAAACAAGAGAGGCATGGCAGGAGGCTATCTCTGCCCTTTGGAAACATGCCGCTTTGGGAGATGGGTGGATGCACTCAAGCCATCTATACACATGAATTCCTCTGCACTTCCTTGCTCTTTCCATCAAAGTGGAATAATTTGGCATATGAGCTATCCAAAACAGCAGAGGTTTTCTTGGTGGGAGATTTTAGTTGTCTATTTTTTTTTTTTTCCTTTTACTTTTTATAAGGCTTTAATTTTATAAAATGAAAAATGAACGATAAGTGGTAAAATATGGTCTCTTAAAGCTGAGTTTTCACAGTGTTGCAAGCTCTGAAAAGGTGCATGCCTGTAATCCATTTGGTCCCTTAACATACTTGGGACAAATGGGATGTAGGTCAAGAAACTACTTCTAGGGCTGGGGATCTAGCTCAGTTGGTACAATGCTTGTGTCGCATGTACAAAGACCTGGGTTTAATCCCCAGCACCACACACACACACACACACACACACACACACACACACAAAAAAAAAAAAAAAAAAAAAAAAAAAGAGAGAGAAGCTACTTCTGATCCATCCAGATTGTTCCTAGTAACTTTAATGGACAGTACCATGACTCCTTTGCCTTTCCCACATATTTTTATTGGTGCATTATAGTTGTATATACTGATGGGATTTGTTGTTACATTTTTGTACATGCACACAATACACAACATAACCATATAATTTAGCCAGTGTCACTCCCCAGCACTTCCCCCTCCCTCCCCACATCCTACCCCTTGGTTCCCCACCCAGTCTTTTCCTAAGACAAAGTGAGTGTTTTATTTTCCCTTCAAGCTATAGGAGCTATTTTAATTTTCTAAAAAACGGTTTTCCAGAGTTGAGCTGTGTCACTCAACCATTTCATCTCCCATATATTTCTAGTGGTCTCAAACGCTGGCTCTTGCCACCAAACTGTCACCTGAACTCTATAGATAATTTTTTTCATTGCTTCAGAGCACATTCCTATTTGAAGTTACACTAACTTAAGGTACTTATCCAGGGCTGGTTTGTGTGGCCTCTGGTGAAATGGCGCCTTCGCCATACCAGAGTCCTGGTGATGGCTGTGTAGCCAGATTAAAAAGAAAATGAGCTGGCTGTGGAGTCCCGTGTGGTGTCTGAGCCCAATCCTGGTCACACCTCTCTTCTAAACCTTGGACAGATGACTTCCCCTTGCTGTGCCTCTCTCCCTGGCTATAATATGGAGGATGGAACCAGAACTGGCCTCACTCATGGGACTGTCTTGAGGCCCCAATGAAATAATAGTTATAAAATTACTTTTAAAATAATAGACATTATTAGTACAAAAAGGAGGGAAAGTATATTTTCTAAATAAAATCAGCACCCCCGTATTAAAGGACTCTGTATCCATGGATTTAGCCAACCTCAGATCTAAAATATCTGGGGGAAGGGGGGATTTTTGTGGCAAAAATTGCATCTGTACTGAACATGTACAGACATTTTTCTTGGTACTATCTAAACACTACATAGTAACAGTGATTTACACAGCATCACACTGTATGATCTAGAGGTGATTTATATGGAGGATGTGTATAGATTATATATAAATTCTACATCATTAATTATACAAGCAACTTGAACTTCCATGGGTTTTTGTGTCTTTGTGGTCCTGTAACCAATTCCCCATGGAGACTAAGGGATAGCTGGATGACAAATGGGTTGTGTGACCTGCATTTCCCTCAACAGACACACGTAAGAAGTAAATGGAAGCAGGAGCCACACTTGTCCTCAGGGTGCTGACTAACCTGCAGACAGTGGAGGGAAGTGGACTTACACGGTGTCCTAGTCAACTTTCCTGCTGCTGTGACTAAAAGGACCCAACCAGAACAATTGTAGAGATCTCAATCCATAGACAGCAGATTCCATTCCTTGGGGATCAAGGTGAGGCTGAACATCATGGCAGAAGAGTGTGGCAGAGGGAGGCATCTCACATGATGATCAGGAAGCAGAGAGAGAGAGAGAGAGAGATCCCCACTATCCAGATACAAATGCATACCTCAAAGCCATGCCCCCAATGCCTGCCTCCTCCAGCCACAGCCCACCAGCCTTCAATTACCACATAGTTAATTCCATCTGGTGATTAATTCACTGATTAAATTAAGGCTCTTGAACCCAATCATTCCCCCTCTGAACCCTCTCACCTTGTCTCACATGTGAGCTTTTGGGGAACACCTTCCATCCAATCCATTACACACAACTAGCAGAGGAGATTGCAAGAGTTGTTTGGTTTACTTTCACCAAAAAACTTCCAAGTAATTTGTAGAAGATAAGAGAGTTATTTGTACCCATAAAGGAAAAGATAAGATGATTTCATGGGTCATAGTGAAAACGAGGGAGACTCTCCATGCCTTGTCTTCAAGGGAAAAAAGAAAATGAGACAAGCATAGAAAATGGAAAATAAACATGTATCTTTAGAAGGTTCCACAAGTACTTTAACCAAGGGACACTTCCAACAGCATCTGTCTTCTCTGGCCAATTTGCCCCTCTTGGCTCACACCCAAGGGAAGCACAGCTTTGAAGATGGGACTTCACAGAAACACACCTGTAGAACAGAGACCTCCTTCCACACCCAAGAATCTGACATCCAGTAACATGACCCTTCCAGAGTACAAGATTCCAAGGAGAAGGAATGATGTACCCAGGAAGGGTGCAAGCATCTCCCAGTCTGAAGTCTGTGCCATCAGCCCCTTTGACAAAAACTCACGAGGTCAAGGACAAATGGACCTAATCACAGGGCCTTGTGTGTGGATGGGCAGGTCACCTTGGAAAAAGGACCTGCATCCACACAGGCTAGCCTCCTCTAGCTGTCCAGCATATGCAAGGAGGAACAAGGGGTCATGACCTCTCTCTCTTGCTCAGTATTCTTTGGCTCTGAAAATGGAGATTGTAGCATCTCTACACATCCCAGTGGAGGGGTGTATCTGAGGTGAGACATTAAGACCCTGGTTTTAGCATTGCACTGCTGGCCCTCCAGGTTCTCTTTCCATGCTACCTGCATGTATGCAGAGCATTTGGTTTACAGTTTGTTCTGATTTAAGATATAGGTAAGCTCACAGACACAGAGTACCTCACCATGTACCTGCAAACAAGCTGCACATCTTGACTGGGATCCCAACCTATGTTTACATCTAATTTTATCAACCATAAAGCAGATATTTGTATTTGTTTTGACTCCCATATCTATTTAAAATTCTTTTTCAACTCCTGGCAGGAAACTTTATTAAAATCTTAATAAGAGATTCTTGCTGGTAAATCCTTCACTTGGAGAACGTTGACATCATAAATGCAACTGTGGGAATGATTAAAAGAAAGTCACAGTAAGCTCTGGAGGTGATGCAGGAGTTATAAACTGTGCATTGGCCCTTGAGTCCTATCCCCAGGATCCTAGTAAGAACTGTACCAAATTGAAAATGACTTTTTGTGTGGGAAGTAGGAATGTATGGCAACTTGTAAAGGTAAAATTTAGCAAATAAAATTGTGGAGTTGTGAATTTAGTTCGGAGAAGCACACTTTACAAATATGCAATGAGGGAGTGTAGCTACAAACGTGTCAAAATAATAGGGTTTGATGGAAATCTCTAGGATTATGAATGTAAATGCCAAAGAGAACTTTAGACATGGGCACTTCAAGTCCCATCCTATTCTGTCCTCCTGGAATCAGTCCTGGAGTTTAGAGGGAAGGCTGAACAGGACACTTTGAGCAGGACACAGGAAAAAATGAAGTAGGCCCAAAGAGACACAGCAGGATGGTGAAGGCAGGGACCTCAGGATCCACACAGCACAGGGCAGTAGTTCCTAGAGAAAGGAGCCTGGAAGAACTCAGGCTGGCCTTCTCTAAATATTCAAGTGGCACTTGTATGGAGGAAGAAGCTAATTTGCTCTGTATAGCTACAAGAAGACTAAATAGTGAACATATGGAAGAGTTTTCTAACCATCAGATCTAACAGAAAGTAAAAAGCCTCATCATGTAGAGCTCTTAGTCATCAGAGTGCAGTCGAGATAGAATCCATGCGTGGAGTTGAGAGTTGAGTGGAATGAAGTATCACACAAGTATCCAGGTCTGATATTCTGTGATTCTAGAAATTACTCATGTGAACCTTGTCCAGCCCAGTCTTGAATTATTATACCACTAATTCTGAAAGTTAGATTCTCTTTTTGTCCTTTTTTAAAAATATATTTTCATAATATATACAATTTTTACATATTTATGGGTTATGTAATTTATAATGTTCAAATCAGGGTAAATAAGCTATCTCCTCAATTATCATTTCTTGATAGTAAAAACATCCAAATACCTTTCTACTAACTTTTTTAAAAATTTTACTTTGTTCTATATGACAACAGAATGTATTATAGTTCATATTACACATATAGAGCACAATTTTTCATATCTCTGATTGTACACAAAGTAGAGTCACATCATTCGTGTCTTCATACATGTACTTAGGGTAATGATGACCAAAGCATCCCACCCTCTTTCCTAACCCTATATCTCCTCCCTTTCTATCCCTCCCATTTTCCCCTTTGCCCTATCTAGAGTTCATTTAATCCTCCCATGCCCCACCCCACAGCATCCTTAAATCAGAGAAAACATTCAGCCTTTGGTTTTGGGGGATTGGCTAACTTAACTTTCTGCTAACCTTTTAAGGACAATAATACAGTATCTTTACCTATAGTTACCCTATTGTACAACAGAACACCAGAACTTCTTTCTCCTTTCAAACTATAACATTACCTATTAATTAATCTTCCCTGTCTTTCCCTTCTCCCTTCTCTCGCAGCCTTTGGTAATCACCATTTTACTCAACTTTTGTGCGATCTACTTTTTTAGATTCCACACATGAGTGACATCATGCCACATTTGTTTTTCAGAGCCTTGCTTAACATAATGAACTCCATCTCTATCCATGTTGTTACAAATGAGGGGATTTCATCCTGTTTATAGTGTAATGGCATTCCATAGCATATATGTACCACATTTTCTTTGTTCATTCATCAGTTGACAGACACTTGAGGTTGTTTCCACTTCTTAGTAATTGTCAATAGTACTGCAATAAACATAGAAGTACAGATTTTTTCTCAAAAGGCTGATTTCATTTACTGTGGGCATATATCCAGTTGAGGGATTGCAGGATCATAAGGTAGTTGTATTTATAAATTTTGAGATTCTTCTATACTGTTTTTCAAATAACTGTACCAACAATGCAAGGATTTCCTTTTCTTCAAGCCCTTGCCAGCATTTTTTATCTTTTCTCTTTTTATAATAGCTATTCTAACTGGTACAAGATAATATCCCATTGTTGTTTTGATTTGCATTTCCCTGAAGACTAGTGATGTTGTGTATATTTCATGTACCTGTTAGCCATTTGTTATGTCTTCCTTTGAAAATCAATTTTTGACATGGGATTCTTCAGGGTTTTATTGTCTGTCCATTTTTTTGTTGTTGTTGTGTTGTTTGAGTTCCTTATATATTCTGGTTATTAACCTCTTGTCAGTTGTATACTTTATAAACATTTTCTCCCATTCTATAGGCTCTCTCATCATTCTTTTGATTGTTTTCTTTGCTGTGCAAAAGGTTTTCAGTTTAATTCCATTTGTTTATATTTGCTTTATGTCCTGTGAATTTATGGGATTTTTCTGAGAAATCCTTGACAAATCTAACATCCTGAAGCATTTAGCTTATGTTTTCTTCTAGTAGTTCCGTAGTTTCAGATCTTAAATTTAGTTTTTAATCCAATTTGAGTTGATTTTTGCATGTGGCAAGAAAGAAGGTGCAGTTTCATCCTACTGCATGGAATATTGAGTTTTTCTAGCACCAGCTAATGAATAGATTGCCCTTTTTCTTTTTTATTATTTATTTACTTATTCATCATGCACAAGTATAGTATCTTTTTTACATACAACTGCTTGTATACAAAGTATATAAGTACCATTCAGATCTTCAATCATGCATTTAGGAGAATGATATCCATCTCATTCAACCACCAATTTTTTTCCAACCCCCCCTTACTCCCTCCCTCCCCTCCCTTTCTGTTGACCATTCTAGTGTTCCTCTGATCCTATGTACCCCCTTCCAACAACACTGTGAACCAGCCTCCTTATATCAGAGAAAACATTCGGTACTTGGATTTTTGAGATTGACTAATTTCACTTAGCATTATATTCTCCAACTTCATCCATTTACCTGCAAATGCCATTATTTTATTCTCTCTTATTGCTGAGTAAAATTCCATTTTGTATATATACCATATTTTCTTTATCTACTCATCTACTGAGGGGCATCTAGGTTGGTTCCATAACCTAGCTATTGTGAATTGTGCTGCTATAAACATTGAAGTGGCTGTGTCACTGTAATATGTTGTTTTTAAGTCTTTTGGGTTGTTGTTTTGATTTGCATTTCCCTGAAGACTAGTGATGTTGTGTATATTCATGTACCTGTTAGCCATTTGTTATGTCTTCCTTTGAAAATCAATTTTTGACATGGGATTCTTCAGGGTTTTATTGTCTGTCCATTTTTTTGTTGTTGTTGTGTTGTTTGAGTTCCTTATATATTCTGGTTATTAACCTCTTGTCAGTTGTATACTTTATAAACATTTTCTCCCATTCTATAGGCTCTCTCATCATTCTTTTGATTGTTTTCTTTGCTGTGCAAAAGGTTTTCAGTTTAATTCCATTTGTTTATATTTGCTTTATGTCCTGTGAATTTATGGGATTTTTCTGAGAAATCCTTGACAAATCTAACATCCTGAAGCATTTAGCTTTATGTTTTCTTCTAGTAGTTCCGTAGTTTCAGATCTTAAATTTAGTTTTTAATCCAATTTGAGTTGATTTTTGCATGTGGCAAGAAAGAAGGTGCAGTTTCATCCTACTGCATGGAATATTGAGTTTTTCTAGCACCAGCTAATGAATAGATTGCCCTTTTTCTTTTTTATTATTTATTTACTTATTCATCATGCACAAGTATAGTATCTTTTTACATACAACTGCTTGTATACAAAGTATATAAGTACCATTCAGATCTTCAATCATGCATTTAGGAGAATGATATCCATCTCATTCAACCACCAATTTTTTTCCAACCCCCCCTTACTCCCTCCCTCCCCTCCCTTTCTGTTGACCATTCTAGTGTTCCTCTGATCCTATGTACCCCCTTCCAACAACACTGTGAACCAGCCTCCTTATATCAGAGAAAACATTCGGTACTTGGATTTTTGAGATTGACTAATTTCACTTAGCATTATATTCTCCAACTTCATCCATTTACCTGCAAATGCCATTATTTTATTCTCTCTTATTGCTGAGTAAAATTCCATTTTGTATATATACCATATTTTCTTTATCTACTCATCTACTGAGGGGCATCTAGGTTGGTTCCATAACCTAGCTATTGTGAATTGTGCTGCTATAAACATTGAAGTGGCTGTGTCACTGTAATATGTTGTTTTTAAGTCTTTTGGGAATAGACCCAGGAGTGGGATGGCTGGGTCATAGGGTGGTTCCATTCCCATTTTCCCAAGAAATCTCCATACTGCTTTCCATAGCGGTTGCACCATTTTGCAGTCCCACCAGCAATGTATGAGTGTGCCTTTTTCCCCACATCCTCTCCAACATTTATTGTTGTTTGTGTTCTTGATAGCTGCCATTCTGACTGGAGTGAAATGAAATCTTAGAGTAGTTTTGATTTGCATTTCTCTAATTGCCAGTGATGTTGAGCATTTTTTCATGTATTTGTTGATTAATCGTGTATCTTCTTCTGAGAAGTGTCCTTTCAATTCCTTAGCCCATTTATTGATTGGGTTATTTGCTTTTTTGGTGTTAAGTTTTTTTAGTTCTATATACATTCTAGAAATTAGTGCTCTATCTGATGTGCATGTATTAAATATTTGTTCCCAATTAGTTGGCTCTCTATTCACCTCACTGATTGTTTCTTTTGCTGAGAAGAAGCTTTTCAGTTTAAATCTATCCCATTCATTAATTCTTGGTAATAGTTCTTGTGCTACAGGATTCTTATTAAGGAACTTGGGGCCTAATCCTACATGTTGGAAATTGGAGCTTACTTTTTCTTCTATTAGGCGTATTGTCTCTGGTCTAATTCCTAGGTCCTTGATCCACTTTGAATTGAATTTTGTGCATGGTGAGAGACAAGGGTTTAATTTCATTTTGTTGCATATGGATTTCCAGTTTTCCCAGCACCATTTGTTGAAGAGGCTATCCTTTCTCCACTGTACATTTTTGGCGCCTTTGTCTAATATAAGATAGCTGAAATTATATGTATTAGTCTCTGTGTCCTCAATTCTGTACCATTGGTCCACCAGTCTGTTTTGGTGCCAATATCATGCTGTTTTTGTTACTATTGCTCTATAGTATAATTTAAAGTCCAGTATGGTGATGCCCCCTGCTTCCCTTTTCTTGCTCAGGATTGCTTTGGCTATTCTGGGTCTCTTATTTCTCCAGATGAATTTCATGACTGCTTTTTCTATTTCTTTGAAGAATGACATTGGGATTTTGATTGGAATTGCATTAAATCTGTATAATGTTTTTGGTAGTATGGACATTTTGACAATATTGATTCTACCTATCCAAGAGCAAGGTAGGTCTTTCCATCATCTGAGTTCTTCTATGATTTCTTTCTTTAGTGTTCTATAATTTTCCTTATAGAGCTCTTTCACCTCTTTCGTTAAGTTGATTCCCAGGTATTTTATTTTTTTTGATGCTATTGTAAATGGGGTAGTTTTCATCATTTCCCTTTCAGAGGCTTTGTCCCTTTTTCTATTGCTTGTTTTTTGTACCTTTTTTGAAGGCTGGATGGCTACAGATATATGGGCATACTAGGCTATCTACTCTGTTCCATTAATTTATAGGTCTGTTTTTATGTCAGTACCATGCTGTTTAAATTATAGAAGCTTTATATTATATTTTGAAGTCTGCCTTCTGATTTGTTCTTTTTTTAATTTTCTTTCTTTCCTTCTCTTTTCTTTCTTCCTTTTTTTTTTTTTTTTTGGTAGATGGACAGAATACTTTTATTTTTTATTTATTTATTTTTACACAGTGCTACTGAGGATCATGGAACCCAGGGTCTCACACATGCTAGGCAAGTGTTGTGCCACTGAGCTACAGCCCCAGCCCCTGGTTTTTATTTATTTATTGTTTTGATCAAGATTGTCTTAGTTATTTTGGATTTGTTTAGATCCCATATGAATTTTAGGACTTTTTTTTTCTACTTCTGTTAAATGACTTTGGCATTTTGATAAGGATTACATTGAATCCATAGACTGCCTTGGACAGTATGGACATTTTTTAAAAATATTTTTTTATTTGTTTTAGTTGTACACAATGCCTTTATTTTTATGTGGGGCTGAGGGTCGAACCCGGGCCGCACATGTGCTAGGTGAGCGCTCTACCACTGAGCCATAACCCGAGCCCCTGGGCATTTTAACACTATTGATTCTTCCAGTCCATGCACACAGATGTTTCCATTTTTTTTCTCTTTATTTCCTTTATCACTATTTTACAGTTTTCATTAGAGATCTTACATTTCTTTGGTTAAATTTATTCCTAGATTATTTTAATTTTAATTTTTATTTCTGTAGGTATTGTAAATGGTATTGCCTTCTTCTTTAAAATTTCAGATAATTGGCTATTGGTGTAATTAATGCTACTGATTTGGGTATTTTGGTTTTGAATCCTGACATTTTCCAAATGTGTTTATTAGTTCTAAAAGGGTTTAAAAGGGTTTGTTTGTTTGTTTGTTTGTTTTGAGTCTTTGGGTTTTTTATATATAAGATGATATCATCTGCAAAGAGTGACAGTTTGACTTCTTCTTTTCCAATTTGGATGCCTTTTATTTTCTTCTCTTCCCTGATTGTTCTAGCTGGGACTTCCACTACTATGTTGAGAAGTGAAAGTGGGCATCTTTGTCTTGTTCTAGATCTTAAAAAGCTATTAGCTTTTCCCCATTCAGTATGATGCTAGCTTTTATATTTGTTACATATGGCTTTTATTGTGTTTAGGTATATGTCCTCTGTACTTAAGTCTCGGAGAGTTTTTATCATGAACAGATACTGAATTTTATCAAATGCCTCTTCTGTATTTATTGAGATGATCATATGAATTTTGTCCTTTATTCTACTGATATGTTGTATCAAGATAATGCTGGCCTTGTGTCTTTTTTATGTTTATTTTTAATTTTTTAATGTGGTGCTGGGGATCAAACCCAGTGCCTCACACATGCTAGGCAAATGCTTTACTACTGAGCCACAGCCACAGCCCAATGCTGGCCTTATATAATGAATTTGAAGAATTCTCTTCAATGTTTTGATAAGTAAATTTTTATTATAGATGTAACTTGTTTTCTAGTTTTATTGTAGTTCATTTTTTGCTTTCTTTCTCTTTTTTCAATCTTTTTTTTCATGGTTAAATGTTTGTTAACATGTATTGATTTCTTGCTTATTACTTTAAGGTTGTTTATTATAGATGTTTGCTTTGTGGTTACTGTTAGGCTTACAAAAAGTTATTTTAAAAGAATAGCCACTTAACACTGATCATAAATATTTAAAAAAAATTTAAAAATGAATAAAAGAACTCTACACTTTCCTTCCCATGTTTTGAATTTTGATATTCTACTATACAGCTTTCTATATTTCCTTTCTCAACATGGTAATGTAGTTATCATTTTAATTGGATTTTTAGCCTTCAAATTAAAAATATGAATTGTTTGTGCACCATGTTTACAATATTAGAACATTCAAATTTGTCTATGTAGTTACTCTTACCACTAAATTTTAAACTTTATGATACTATCATGTTACTCAGGAACATGTCTTTCAGTTCAAATAACTCTCTTTAGCATTTCTTATAAAACAGGTCTGGTGGTGATACATTCTCACTTTGGTTTATGAATGTCTGTATCTCTACTTTGTAAAGGATAGCTTTGCTGAGTACAGTATTCTTTGTTTTTCCTTTCAGTACAGTGAAAATGTCACCCTATTGTCCCCTGGTCTGTTGAATTTCTGCTAAATAGTCTGCTGCAGGAGAATAAGGGCACTTATGTGTTGTTTCTTTCCTCTTGCTGTCTTGATTGTCTTCTCTTTATCTTTAACCTTAAATGGCTTGATAATTATCTTGGAATAGACTTATTTGAGTTTAATCTGACAAACTTTGAACTTCCTGTATTTGGAAATTTTATCTTTCTCTAAATTTTGGAAATTATCTGTTATCATTTGTTTGAATATGCTTTCTACCACTTTGGATTTTTCAAGTCCTTTTGGAACCCAAATCACTCAAATGTTAGCTCTTTCAGTGATGTCTCAAAGTTCTCATAAGGTTTTTTTCATTCCTCTTCATGATTTTTTCTTTGTGTATTTTTGAATGGCCTATTTTTGAGCCCACAAAATCTTTGTTCTGTTTAATCTAGTCTTTTATTAATTTTGTTATGTTTGAAATATTAGATATCCCCCAAAAGATGATATGCCACAGACTTGATTGCCAACCTATGGCACATTTTGGAGTGGTGGAACCTTTGGAAGGTAGAGCCTAGTGAAAGGAATTTAGCTCATTAGCAGCATGTACTTAAAGGGGACGGGGCATTAGGACCCTGACACTTTCTCCGTCACTTTTTACTTCCTGGCTGCCATGAGGTAAACAGAGTTCCTTCACTCTGGGCCCCTGCTATGATGTACTGTGCCACAACATGGCTGAGTGACCATGGGCTGAAACCTCTGAATCCATGAGCCAAAAGAAACCTTTCTTCCTTTAAATTGTTTTTCTCATGTATTTTGTCACAGAGATAAAAATATGACTAATACAGATTCCTAATTTCATGTGTTTTTAATTTCACTTAGTGTACTTTCTAGCTCAAGGATTTCTATTTGATTAAAAAAAAAAAAAAAAAAAAAAAAACGACAGTTTCTTTGTTAGAGTATTAAAGTGTTTCTCAGAATTTACTCCAAGCTTATTGTGTTTCCTTAATTTGGCTATTTTGAATTCTTCATCTGAGAGTTTGCAAATATTAGTTGCTGGTGCCTTATTTTATTCATCAGGTGTGGTCATGGTTTCCTGAAAGTTCTTGATGCCTTTTAGCATCTGGATGTTGAAGGATTCAGTATTTATTCTAGTCTCCACAATCTGTCTTTGTTTGTATCTGTCTTTCCTAAAATTCAAAGCAGTCTTCTTTTTCCCCTGAGCTGGTGAACTCTTTTAGTATTTCAGCACTAGATGGTATACTAAGCCCATGTTCCTTGTGAGTCCTCTGTTGGTGTGTTTTTGCTGTTAGGCACTAGTGGGCACCCCAAGTTCCCTCTCCCACAATCCACAGTTGGAGTATTGTTCAGAATGAATAAGAGAAGTATCTTAGGAGGGTAATCTGTCCACATAAGCTTCTACCTAGGGCCCACATAGACCCATATGCTTCATCCATCATCACTGGTTTGTGGTAGGCATTGCAGGGTTCTGCATATCTCTGAATTTCACTGTGGAGGGACCAGCCTCAGTCCAATACAGTGAGAGCATTAGACGTGGCTTTTCTTATCCCCCAAAGACAACTACTCTCTCCATGTTGCCTGATTGGAACTGGGAGAGAATGGTGTAAACAGTCATATAGCCCCAAATGTCATAATGCCAGATCACATTCAAGCCCACAGCCCATTGAGACCAGTCTAGCACAGGAGTAAGGCCACAGCCTACACTGTTGTGGACCACTGTGCTAAGATGGACACATGGCCTGAGGCTGCTATACCTGCCCAATGTGATGCTGGCCAAGGTAAAAGTCCAATTAACGGGGGCTGTGGGTCTTCACCTGGCATCATGGTGATTCCAGAAGCTCTATCCACAGGTACTGGCCTGCAGACAGGGACCATTAGGATTTCCTAGTGTTAGGTTTTACCAGCTTGATATTGAGTTCCAACATGTGGTCCCATGCTTACATTAGCATCTTTCTACTTGTTATTTCCTGAGGTTGGGGAGGGATGGTGGAGGCAGTCATTAGTTGATCAGACTGACACTAACCTGGGGCACACTAACTGAACTCTTAAGATTTAAGTGTACCCTTGGATCATATCTTTAAGTAAGATAGCTTGTGGTGAATAAACTGCTTTTTGAGCAGTCTTGGGGGTGTACTCTAGGCCTGTGCATGGCTTTCAGTGATTTAGACCAAAATATGGCCCATCCATTCAGAGTGAAGATTTCTGTCTGATGCTAGGGAAGGTCTCCATTTGTGACTACTGGCCTGGGGATAGTGGCTTTGGACTCTACTGGTGCTGGGTCTAACTGTGACAGATGGTAAGATCACTGAGCTCCAAGGCAAAGTTCTGTACTCACATTCCTGCCCTACCCTAAAGGCTGGAGCCTTGCTCCTGATTCTGCTGCCTGACATTGAGGAAGGGGTGGTAGATAAATTCTCTTAAACACCTGGCTAATGTAATCCATAGGGTCAATCTGTAGGTACTACACAGTACAGTACACAGGGCTTCACCATAATAGGTCTGGTACTGTGTTCAAGTCTAAAGTCTGGTCTTTTTTTTTTTTAATTTATTTATTTACTTTAGTTGTACACAATGCAATGCATTTATGTTTACGTGGTGCTGAGGATCGAACCCGGGCCATGCACGTGCGAGGCGAGCGCTCTGCCACTGAGCCACAACCCCAGCCCCTAAAGTCTGGTCTTAATTCCTTCTACTTCTTCCAAGTGGGAACTGACTCTTCCCAGGAAGTGCTGCTTGGAGTTAGGGAAGAATGGCATGGTCAACTCTCTCCTTCCTTCTTCAATGTCTTTTCTTACTGTCATGCTAGACCCAGGGACCATGGTCTTTCATCTGGATTCCTTAGCTCTTATGAAGATAGTTTGGTACATGAAATCTGTTCAAATTATTATCTCTCTGGAAAGATGTTTGCTAGATGCTTGCTAGAGCATCATGCTCCAATTCTCTTTTATCCTTTGTATTGTATAGTTCACTCTTAGGGGCTAACCTATTGCCTTTCACTTGAGCACTTGATAAATGCTTACTGAATAAGTGAACATTATACCAAAATATTTTGATATAGTAATGATATGCTTAATAATATTATATTATTATAATGTATTATAAAATTATTATTAAATACTGGGTTAATAAAGAAGGATGGGCTCTCCTTGGACAACTGTGCCAACCTACAGCTGCCCTGTCCCTGTCTTCCTGCCAAACAGACTCAGACTTCAAGTGACTAGTTTCACAGGTCTAGTTTTATAAATATTAGCAGAATTTTTAAAAAATACTTCTTATGGACATAAGCAATTCTTCCTGATTTGGTAACATTTCTCTCAAAAAACTTGTTTATATAAGGGTTGAATGCAACATACAGAACAGCCTTGAGACATCTCCCAAAGAGCTAAGCAGCAGTGAGCATACCCTTGTATCATATCTGATGATGTTTGGGGGCCTCTTTTTACAGACTACCTTATAATATCAGGTCACAAAATAGGAACTGGCAGCAGTCTTGGTATTAAACCACTGTACCAGCCTCTCACCCTTCAAATGAGATGGCTTGTGGTAAATATACTACCTTTCAAAAAAATTAAATTGAGTTTTTACAAAATTTTACAAAGGACACTTTTATCTGTCAACTCTTTATCATCATCAAAACAAATATATGAGGGTTGATATTTTTCTTAATGAGGAAAATAAAGCTTATAGATAGGAAAGGACAGGTTCAAGGACATGAAGCCAGTAAGTAGGAGAATCTGAACAAAGGACAAAGTTCATTAATTCTAAGTCATATGTTCTTCCCCCCATGTGTCCACGGTGTCTAACAAAGCCCTTATGTGAAGAGAAGAAAAGTTACGGGCTTCTGTGCCGTCTGGTTTGTCAGATCTACCTATACCTTATTTCCCACATTCAGAACTCTGGCTGGAGTTCTGAATTCTGTAGAGCTGACTGTTCACAGAAGTGATGGCTCTGGTTTGCCTGGATGCTGAGCTGATGGTGATGCTATGTGAACATGACCACGACATAACTTGTCTTTATAAATATCCATTCCTCCCAGGCTTGTGAAACTACTCACTTGAAGTCTGAGTCTGTTTGGCAGGAAGACAGGGACAGTGCAGCCGTAGGTTGGCACAGTTACCCTAGGCTAGTCCATCACAAGCCACCTTACTTAAAGGAGGACCAGAGGCTGGTACAATGGTTTAATACCAGGACTGCTGCCAGCTCCCACCTTGTGACCTGAGATTGCAAGGTGATCTGTGAAAAGAGGCCCCAAAATATCATCAGACATGCTCGGAGGGTATGCTTGCTACTGCTTAAGTACTTTGGAGAAGGGACATCTATTAAATGTGTTCAGTATTCTCCTTTCCTCTTCAATCACATCTTCTTTCACTGTTTTCCTTTTCTTCTCTCTTAAGGAAACAGCAAAAAAGAAACATGTTCTCATAATTATCACAGAAAATACCCTTGCATTATTTCATTTTAAATACATAAGCACCTATGATGTGCCTGATGATGAGCTAAGTTCTGGTGATGTAGAAGTGGAAAATATTGTGTACACAACTAGTGAGTCACAGTCTAATGAAAAGGACAAAAGATGGGCAAAAAAGGTAAAATAAAGGTCTATTAGTACCATTACTGAGGTATTTGCAAAATGCTATAATGGTATTTCTGTAGAAGTTATAAGAAACAGTGGAATATACCTGATAGTCATACATTTACTGAAAGTCTTTCCCAGAGCTGAATAAGAGTGAACCTGCAAAAGACTCACCATGTATCAAGTAAATTCATGAAAAGAAAACAACACTTAAATAAACCCCAAATAAACTTATTTTAATAGCTATCGTAGTTTGAATAAATATTCCTAGCAGAACAAAGTAGTGATTATTTCTGGAAGAACAATTTCCCACCTAAGAATTATTATTATTGCTTAAATGACTTTGATTGTGTAACTATCCTTCATTTAGAACACAGTAATAGCATTTTTTAAAGGATTTATTTTTCCCTGAACTTTCTAATTGCCTTTATTTTATTCATGAAGTATGTTTTCATCTTCAGGATTTTGTACAAATATCTCCTGATCTTTTCTTTGATAATTCCTAAGTTAAATATACTGTTTTCTTTTTGAAGCCCTCAATCAATAATTCTAACTACAGCTTATTGACCAGATATGAATATTATGTTGAATGCACAAACTTTAATTTCTCATTAATTAACACATATCTGTGTTTGGATGAGATTCAACTTCATATGGAAATAATAAAAAATGTAATGTTTCTCTATCAAAATTTTGGAGAAATTTGGAAGTTGGCAAGGTAGACCTGACATGGTAGCCTCATGTTATCATCAGGGACATAGTTACCATCTATCTGTTCATTACTCACTGCTGATGGTTTTCATTCTTAAAAAAAGCATGCACCAAAATGAATGTTAGAGGCCAGCTATCATGTCTACATTCCAGGAAATCAGAAAGAAAAATAAGAGGAAGTGTCTCCTCTCTTTTAAAGATATTTCCATGAAGGCCTCCTTGTACTACATGCATTAAAATCATTAACCAGAACATGAATACATAGCCATCCACACCTGCAAGGGAGGGGAGAAAATGTTTTAGCTGACTATAATGTGTCCAAATAAAAATTGCTTTTTATTTCTGAACAAAAAGAAAGAAAAAAAGATGACTCACTGGGAACAATTTCCTCTCTTTTATGTCTCAAAACACCTTTACTTTTACCTCCCTTTTATTAAATATTTGGTAAAGTATAGAATTCCAGTTGAAAAATCATCTTCATCAGAATTTTGAAAGCATTTCTTTACCATCACCTAGCATTCACTCTTATGATCATCAGTCTTACAGAGTTATTTAACATATTTATTTTTTAGGCTCTGCGAGCTTGTAGTTCTTGACCTTAATGTTCTGAAATTGGCAATGATTTTTCATTTTTATCATTTATCATGCTGAATATTTTATATCTTGGGGTTCTTAAGAATTTCATCCCTTTATTTATTTGAATGTTTTCTTCCATTCCTTTTCTTTATGTTTTCTTTCTGTAACTTCTACTACCTGAATAGTGGACCTCCTGGCTTGTTTTCCTGTTGCTTGCCTTTGTTATCACATTTTCATCTCTGTTTCTTTCCTATGCTACTTCATGGATCAAGGTGTCCTGGAATTTTTCTTTCAACTCTTCAACCCAAGTTTTCTATTAACTACTTTGTTTTGACAATAATACTTTGATCAACAAGTTATCATTCTTATTTTTGGACACTTACTTTACCATAGCATCCTATTATATTGTGAATACTATATCAACTCTTATATCTCTGAGGATATGATTTTAGTGCCCCCTCCCCATTCTTAAATGTCTCTATTTCTCTTGGCATCATTTTTTCCATATTTATTTACCTTAGAATCAATCTTTTTTTTCTTTTTTCCCCACAAATTTTTAAACATATTTATTAAAAATATTACATATATCAACTGCTCTGAAAACTCCATGAAATTCCCAAATATCTATTCCCATATAGCTGCTACTCAGATCAAGGACTTGATATCAATTGCATCTCAAACCTCCTCTGTGTTCATTCCCATGCAATACCATCAAAGGTATATTATTCTGACTTAAAGCATCATCATATATTAGTTTTGCCTGTTTTTGAACTTCATAGTTGGTTTTTTTGTACTTTCTTTTTTTTCTTTTTTTATTTATAATAGTAGTATGTATTACAATTCATAATGGACATATATAGCATCTTTTTACATACAACTGTATACAAAGTATATAAGTACCATTCAGATCTTCAATCATGCATTTAGGATAATGATATCCATCTCATTCAACCACCAATTTTTTTTCTTTCCCCCCTCCCCCCTTCCACCCTCCCTTCCCTTTGACCATTCTAGTGTTCCTCTAATCCTCCTATGTACCCCCATCCAACAACACTGTGAACTAGCCTCCTTATATCAGAGAAAACACTTGGTATTTAGATTTTTGAGATTGACTAACTTCACTTAGCATTATATTCTCCAACTTCATCCATTTAAATGTGGTATATATACAAAATGGAATTTTACTCAGCAATAAAAGAGAATAAAATAATGGCATTTGCAGGTAAATAGAATCAATCTTATATCATACTTTATTATCCAGATATTTAGCGATTCTTGGATTTCCATTCATACTTGAGAATGAAGTAATGCGAGAATTTCACCATGAACATTTTAAAGTATTGGAAAGTGCATATGCATGTGCACGTGCACACACACACACACACACACACACACACACATACACACTTGAGCTTGAAATAGGAAAAATTTTTTAGTTTCTAAAAATTAAAAATAAGCTCAAAGACCTAGCTGTTTTAATTATCTTTTGCATCACTGTGACCAAAATACCCAACAAGAACAACTTAGAGGAGGAAAAGTTTAGTGGGGGCTTATGGTTTCAGAGGTCTCAGTTCATAGATGGCCAACTTCATTGCTCTGGACCCAAGATGAGGGAGGAAGGGCCCAGTGGAGAAAACTGCTTAGCTCATGGTGGGGTCAGGAAACAGAGAGACAGAGTAGAAGGGACCACAGGGAAGGTGTAACCTTCTAGGACATGACCCCAGTGACCACCTCCTCCCACCATGCTCCCTCTACTCACAGTTATCACCCAGTTAATCCATATCAGTGGATGAATCCACTGATTAGTTTACAGCTTTGTAATCATTTTACCTCTGAACACTGTTGCATTGCTTTTGGGTGACACGTCATATCTAGACTATGACACACAGCATAGTTATCAAAGTAAAGGGCAAATGACCCACAAGTGCATCAGTTTTTAATCTAAGCGTAAAGCCCTTGGGGAGGGTGTTTTAGGGTCCTTATCATTAAACGTGATGAACTGAAACTGAGCCCCTGACCATTACTTGGAGCCTGGAATGATGTGGCCTAGAATCCAGCTCACCACTGAGCAATGTGTGAGAAAAGATTTAATAACAAGAACTTGAATAGCCGAATCTGTGTAGGGGGAGATATGGCATTCACATTTGCACTACAATCCTAGGGAATTATAAACAGAAAAAGAACATAATTCCCAGTATAAAATTGGTAATAACTACCAGGTCTTAGTAAAGGCAGATTTCAAGGTTCCCAATAGAAATAAATCCAAAGCACAGGGCATCAAGGACTATCTTGGGTAGTAAATCTCAAGAAGCAGGAAAAGGAGGAGGAAGGCAAATGAGATTCGGCAGGCACAACAAGTAGAAAAGTCATACCCTATCAGCAACATGTAATAAACTACATCAAAGAAAAAAAAAACAGGCAAATCTGGTAGGGGGCTATGATAAATATGGCTAAAAATTTCCAAATTTTATGACAAATACAAACACAAATTTGAAAAACTCAATCAACCCCGAACAAAATAAACCAGAAGAAACCACATAAAAGCCCATCATAATCAAATTGCTGAAAACTGGTAATAAAGAGAAAATCTTAAATGTTTACACACACACACACACACATACACACACATTCTATCAGGAAGAATGACATTAGGATAACCACAGATCAGGACAGAGCATGTCCTTAAAATTGTCAACCTAAAACTCTAGATCCAATGAAAATATCCTCCACAAATAAGGATGAAATAACACAGTTTCTAAATAAGCAAAACTTAAATTTAAGTCATTGTGAGCAAAAGCACTATGTACATATATGAATATACCACAGTGAATCTCACCCTTATGTATATCTGTATTGCACTATTTAAAAAAAAATAAGTCTAATTTAGGAGGAAAACCAGAGGAGTAGAAGAAGGGATACAAGGGGACAGAGGAGGGAAGGGAAAGGGGAAGTCCTGGGGACTGAGTGGAGGAAATTATATTCCATGCTTTTATGATTATGTCAAAATGAACCCCAAATTATGTATAACTATAATTCACTAGTAAAAGTGAAAAAAGAAAAGGACATTAGAAGAAACATGAAGGAAGGTTACACGCCAAAGAATGCTTTCTAACAGAAAGGAAGATTTACACAAAGAAATGAAGAACACAGAACATGGTAATTATCAGAACTAGGAAAATATTCTGGGTGTATAAAACTTTTTTCCTTATTGAGAGTTTATTTAATGGATAATTTATGTTTTAAAAAGAAATGGTAAGAATGCATTGTGCATTTTATAAGGTTGTAAAAATAAAATATATGAGAAAGGTAGCAAAAGGAAAGTGGGGAGGAATGGAAGAATCCTGTTGTATGGCACCAGTTAATGGTACAGGAAGCAAATAATGAACGTACACTGTGGCAAGTTGAAGATGCATATTATGAATCCCAAGGCAGTCACACATTTAAAAAAGATAATCAGAATACTAACACTCTGAATTAATTAATAATAAAAATGAAAAAAAAAGGGCAAAAAGACAGGAATGGGGAATAAATAGGACAAATAAAAAGCAAATAGCTAAATGGCAGAGTTTAAATTAATAAATATATATGTATATGTATGCTCATATATATAATAACTTTATTATATATGAATGGTCTAAAGACTCCATTTGAAGGAAGAAATTGTTCGAACTTTAAAAGCAAGAAACAATTGTGTTCCATGAATAGGAAAAAAAAATTAAAAATCAAGACACAGGTTAATACCAAAAGAAAAGAAAACTCTTAAGTGATATAAACACTGAAATATTTATATCAATAACAAAGTAGATTTCAGGATTTGAAATACTTGAAATATGGAAGGACATTTTACATTTTAAAATGAAATGACATTTTTGGTTTAAAATGAATCAAGAATATATAGTAATTCTAAATGTATTTGTAACATCTAACAATAGAGCTTTAAAATACACTAAAATACACAGAGACTAAATGGAAAATAGAAAAGTTCAGAATTACAATTGAAGATTTCAGCACTCATCTCATAATATTTAATGAGAATGTACAGGCAGAGTTAGTAAGGACATAAAAGGTTTGAACATAAACAAAAACCAACTTGTATTAGTTGACATTTATAGGAAAATATACCCAATAACAGCAGTATGACCATTCTGTTCAAGAGCAAAACATTCACCAATCTAAATCATAAGCTAAGCCCACATAGTTAAAAAGATCAAAATAATATAGACTTTTCTCTCTTCCACACATATACTAATTTAATAAGAAATAAGTACCAAGAATTATGGAAACTTTTTTAAATATTTGGAAATTAAACAATACCTAAGAAACCATAAATAATATTATTAAATATTTTAACTGAATTACATAAAATCACTAAATATTAAATGCATAGGATACAGCTAAAGCAATATTTGGAAGGAAATGTAGTGCTTTAAATGCTTATATTAGAAAACATAAAAAATCAATTATGTAAGTTTTATTAGCAAACTAGGAAAAGAAAAATAACTCAAAGTAGATAAAAGGAAGGCAATAACAAAATAAGAGTAGAAAATAATAAAGTAGAAAAAGCATACTCAAAAGTGAAAACAAAAACTTGTTCTCAGAAAAGATTTAAAAATTAATGAATTTTTAATAAATTTCTGTATCATGAATCAGCAGATAGATATTAGGAAAACCTATTACATTTGAACAAGTTTGCAGAATGAGCATTAGGTATTGTTAATTTTCTGGTTTTAATGAATGAATTGTTATTGAAGATGTCAGCATTAAAGGAAACTAGATGAAAGTTGTAGAGAAACTCTTTGCATTATTATCTTACAACTTTTTGTAAGCCTGAAATTATTTCAAATTGATAATTTTATAGACAATTCACAAAAACATGTGAATGTTCAATAAGCATGTAGAAACATGGCTTGAAATTACTAATCAAGGATATGCATGTAAATATCACTATTGTGACACATTCATTCTATTATGGTTAAAATCTAAAAAGACTAGTAACACTACATGTTGGTTCTGATGTGGAGCAACTGGAACTCTACATATTTCTCTTTGAAGTATGAAATGGTACTTTTTATTTGGAAATAATTTGGAAGTTTGAAATGCAGTTTAAAATATACTTACATAACCCAGCAATTCCACAGCCAGTTACCCCAAAGTAACAGTAATACATGTTCACCAAAAGGTGTGAACAAGGAAAGAAAGTTCATGGCAGCTTTACTCAGAGCACTCAAGCTCTAGTAATTAGGACAGTGAGGTGCTGACAGGACAGCCATATACAACAGAGGAATAGAACAGAAAGCCCAGAATTGCACCTTCAAATGTAGGACCAATTGGTTTTTGGTAAGTGTGATAAAACCATTTCATGGAGCAAGAACAATCTTTTCAAGAATTGATGCTGAGAAAAGTGGATGTGCACAAGAAAAAGAATAAAGTTGCATCCCTATATAAAAACTAACTCAAAATGGAACAAATACTGTGTAATAAACTCTTAGAAGAAAACAGAAATCATCAGGACATTGGATTTATTGGTGATTTCTAGGATACGACACTAAAAGGCACAGGCAAAAACAGCCAAAATATGCATTGAATTCCATCAAAATAACTTGTGAATCAAAGGACTCTATGAAGAGAAAGAAATAGTAATCCACAGAATGGTAGACAGTATTCACGAATCATATATCTAAGGAATTAATATCCAGAATAGATGAAGAACTTCCTCAACTCAAAAAATAAAAATAAAAAAAAAAAAAGTTAAAAAGGGATTAAGGGCCATGAAGAGTCACTTTTTCAAAGAAGATGCATAAATGGCCAACAAGCCCATGAAGATCTGTTCACTATCACCAATCATTAAGGAAATGGAAATCAAAACCATGAGATGCTGCTTTATATCCACAAGGATAGTTATTATGAACAACCAAACCGGAACTGGAACCTTCATGCAGTTTAGTGGGAGATGATGCAGCAGCTGAGGATTACAGAATGACACCTTTAGAACTTTAAACAAAATTGCCTTATGATCCAATAATTCTGCTTCCAGGTATGTGCTCCACAGAACTGAAAACAGTGACTCATAGCTGTGCTATTCATAATCAAAAGGTTAAGATAACTCAAATATCCAGCATGATGAATGGATAAACATAATACAGTGCACATATACGATAGAAAACAGTATTTCACCACATTCTCATCAGAGATTTCATGCCACCCTTTTTTTATGTTGTTGTTTTTCAAAAAAGTGGGGTGTGGCCATGATACGAAGCTTTTTGTTTATGAACTGATATTATTTTAAAGTCATTTATTGCTAAACTGCCTTTAGCACAAGATTAAGATGCACAGAATACATAGGCATCAAAGTGATAGTGATGTTTATGCAGTGAAATGTAATTCCAATCCATGATCCACCACAAATGAATCTTCAAAACAGCATGCTAAGTGAAACAAGCTAGACACAAAAGGACAAATACTCCATGATTCCACTTATACACTGAAAGTGGGAAAATAAGGCAAATGTCCACCAAATATATATATATACCTATATATATATATGAACAAATTGTAGCATTTTTTTATACACGGAAATACTATTCAGTTAAAAAAAAGAAAAAGCAGCAATCTGGCTAAATTTCAGAAATATAATAATGAGCAAATGAAACAAAGTACAAAAAAGTACATGCTCTGTGACTCCATTTATATGAATTTCATGGCAAAGCCAAACTAATCTCTAGCGACAGAAATAAATCAGTTGCTGACCAGGGTGAAGGCTTCTGACTACGCAAGGCCATAAAGGAACTTCAAGGGCAATGGGAATGTTTTAGACATCTTGCTTGGTGTTGTAGTTACACATGTGCATATATTTTGCACCATTGAACTTTAAATTTGTAATGAAGGTGTTCATTGGCTTTATTGTGTGTAAATTACACCTCAATAAAGTTGATGGAAAGGATGAAAAGGAAAGGAGGGAGGGATGGAAGAATAAAATTACACAGTGATAACAATTAGGATAGGGTAATATTTTTTAAATCATGCAAATTGAAGAAAACAGTGCCCAGAAATAATTTTATGTATATGTACAAACTTGATGGTGACAGAAATGGCATTGAAAGGGAAAGATAAGATGAAATAGAAAAGCAGGGCAGCTGGGTGGTCAAGAAGTTGACTTCTAGCCCTGCATCAGGCACCAGGGTAAAGTTCAGATGGATCAACACCTAAATATGCTAGACAAAAATTTTCCAGCACTTACAAGGAAATACAGAAACACTTTATGATATCAAGGCATTGAAGAATTTACTAAGATGCATCACAGCCTCTGCACTTTCCCCATATCATAAAAATGAAGAAATTTGGTCACATTAAAATTTAAGTAGTCCACAAAAGACAGTAAATAAAGTTAAAAGGCAAATCACAGACTCAGAAGAGATTTGTTCACATATTAAAGCCAAGACTTAGTATAGAGATTATTCCGAGGGTCCCAAGAGTCTAAGTGCAGTTTTAAGCTTTAATAATTTCAAAAGTTTAAATGCTAATAACTTATATTAACAATATTTGAAAATGTAACTATTTTTAAATATTGATGCATTTCTTATTAAAATTCAACTAAAGCACTGTCTTGGTGTTACATGTCTATCTAGTTGATTTTCAAACATCTTAAAAACTTTCCTCAGCTGTTGTATAGTAAGAGAAAGAATAGCATTTATAATTCTGGCCTCATGATCCTCTAAAAAATAAGGTTTTTTTTGAGGTGTTGTTTACTTTACTTTTTAAAATTTTGGTCCAATTAGTTATACATGACAGTAGAATGCATTTGGATACATCATACATAGATGGAGTATAACTTCTCTTTCTTCTGGTTGTACATGATGTAGAATTATACCAGTCATGTAAACATACAAGCACATAGGATATAATGTTCGATTCATTCTACTATCATTCCTTTCCCCATAGCACCTCCTCTCCTTTCACTTCCCTTGTCTAATCAAATTGCTTCTATTCTTTCCTAGCCTCCCCCATCTTATTGTGAATTAGCATCTGTATATCAGATAAAACAGCTGGCTTTGGTTCTTTAGGATTGGCTTATTTCACTTAACATGATATTCTCCAGTTCCATCCATTTACCAGAAAATGCCATAATTTCATTCTTCTTTAAGGCTGAGTAATATTCCATTGTGTATATATATCACAATTTCTTTATCCATTCATCTTCTTAAGGGCACCTAGGTTGGTTCCATATTTTAGCTATCATGAATTGAGCTGCTATAAACATCGATGTGGCTGCATCACTGTAGTATGCTATTTTTAAGTTCTTTGGGTATAAACCAAGGAGTGGGATAGCTGGGTCAAATGGTGGTTACATTCCAAGTTTTCCAAGTAATCTCCATACTGCTTTTCATATGGTTGCACCAATTTACAGTCCCACCAGCAATGTTTTCATGAGCACATGACAGATAGTTTGGATATGATCCCATAAGGAAAAATCGAAAGGATACAGATGGGGTGACCTAGATGGTCCAACAAGAGCTTATCATCCACTGAGCCATCCTCTGAATGTCATTCAGAATCCATGGCACCCAACTAAATTAAAATTTAAAAATTTGCTTTCCACAGTCCATAATGTCAATAAGAATATGGTTGAGCTGGGGATATAGCTCAGTGGTGGAGAGCATGCTTAGCATGCATGAGATCCTGGGCTTGATCCTCATCAAGCTCTGTACATATGCATAAAACAACAATTACATGGTAAAATTATGTTTTAATGATTTGTAGCATTTAAACTTTGAGTGTAATTAAAGTTTAAAATTTTACTAAGATTTTGAAATACTCCACATAATAAATGCCTACAAATCTCCAACAAAAAGTCCTAATCCTTTTTCCTTACACTGCTCTATCAGTTGTTTTTTTTATATATTTAAGCATAAATTGACAAATGTATATGCATGTATAATCTCAATATCTTTTGATTTAGTATTTCCTGTAGCAACATTTTACCATACTTCTTTGTTCTTCAGGAGATAAGTGAATAAAGGAAGGTGCAGGGCCTGGTATATAGTTATAGGCTTAGGCATCCATCCATTTGTTACAAAAAGAAGAGACATGGAAATTATCTACCTTCAATTTTCTGTGAACCTAGAACTACCTTAAAAAGTAGTCTACTGTAAACATGCACACACACACACACACACACACACACACACACACACACACAATATCCCCAGCTCTACTTAGGTGGAGGAGAAAGCATCTTTTACAATTAGGTGAGGAGGGCAAATAAGAGAGTTTGTTCTTCTCATCCACAGGCTTTGGTGAAGGGAAGGCTAGTCTTTCATTTCCTTTGTCAAACTCTGTATAAAAGGAAAACAATGTCTAAGAATATAACTGAAAACCAGTGGAAATTGCTTTAAGAGCTAAATGGGGAAAATGCAAAGATAAAACAAATTGGCACAGATAAGACCTAGCTTCAAAAATGAAGCTAGCTATAAGCCAGTCTAGGATATTTAGTGGTAAATTAAACCAGTATTGAGTGTTGATTTGCCTAATAATTTTGAAAGAAACATTAAATAATGATGTCTGAACCCCCCACAGGTGTGATCTCCAAAAGGTGTGATCTACTCAGGTTTAGGATTACAAAGATCATACTTGGAACTTACTACCCAAGGCAACTGGGGATATCGAAAGATTAGAAAATTTTAAGTCTTAAGGAGAAGTGGCAGGGTCCAGGCTGGGGTTGTAACTCAATGGTAGAGCGCTTGCCTAGCATGCGTGAGGCACTGGGTTCTATCCCCAGCACCACATGAAAATAAATAAATAAAATAAAGGTATTGTGTCCATCTACAACTAAAAGAAAAAAATTTAAAAATGTCAAAGTTCATTAAGTCAGGAGGAATGTCCAAAAAATTGCTAAAATGAAATGGGAATGGGTGACCCAATCTGGAAGTGGCATTAAAGTCAGACATAGTGAGAAGAGTACAGGCTGGGAGCGGAGAGGTAAGAACAGGTGAATGATGTTGGATTCCAAATGAGAGAGGGGGACTTTAGAGTGACCAACATGAAAACATCCAGGTATTTTTTTAGCTTACAGGTGGGGGCATGGGACATAGAAGGTGGGCTTGTTGGCTTTGATACTTAATTTTTAAGGATAGAACCAAACATCATGCTATATTAAGTCATATAAAATAGAGCTCGGGGAAAAAGGAAAAGTTTTTATCTGCTATATTGTTTATATGATTTTTGCATTAATTTTTTATTTTAAAAATACTGCATCCAGGTGTTACGAATTATGACGACTGAGATTTTTGGTGTCTGCTTATAATTACCTGGACCTGGGGCATAAACAGAAAATGGAAGAGATGTTAAGTTCTTACTTTCTTTTTTTTTTTGTGGTACTGGGGACTGAACTGAGGGGCACTCGACCACTGGGCCACTGGGCCACATCCCCAGCCCCCCTTTTTTATTTTGTATTTTATTTAGAGACAGGGTCTCACTAAGTTTGCCTTGCCATTGCTGAGGCTGGTTTTGAACTTGCGATCCTCCTGCCTCAGCCTCCCAAAGTGCTGGGATTATAGGTGTGCACCACCGTGCCTGGCAAATTCTTACTTTCTAATTATGAATACATAAAGTAGAAGAAAATCCATGAATAATTAAGACCACATGAAAACATGGCATATGAATAAACTACCTATGAAGTGTAAACACCATGAAAGCACATAAAACTAAGTATGTAAGACTCAGCTATGAAGTGGGAACTAGTTTTAGTGTCCCCACTTTAGGAATGATGCAAATATTGTGGTTCTGTCTGCTTCAAAGTACTTGGGAGGCTGTGATTCCAAGAATGAACCTAAAGTATTTCCAGAACTTCTTATTTTGAAATGCCTCATAGTTTGCAGGTTACCACAAAATTATTTATACTTGAATAGCACTTTATTTTGCAAAGCACTTTCATATACAATATATTGTATAAAGTCACTGCATCCCAGCTTTGGGGAGATGCTGGCAATCCCACCGTCTGCAATGATGTCAGCTGCAGCTCTGTTTGGACGGTTTTCATTTCCTCCCTGGCAGGGCACAGCAACTGAAAAACAGGGAGATGAGTGAAGGCAGGGAGGAGCAGAGCAGAAAGAGAGCCTGGGCCATTGGCTCTGATGCACCATTCATAACCATCCTCTAGGATGAGGTTTTTTTTCCAAATTTTCAACATAACTAACGAGTACACCTTGACTGAATGGCAGAACCCAGGATGTGGGATTTCCAGGCTATTGATTCTTTCATTGCACTATGCTTAGTGTTCCTATAAGTCTTCAAAAATCTTAAATCTGAAAATATTATTCATTTTAGGATTGCTTGGATTTGTATAAAGAATATGGGGGTTGACTTGGGAACTTACTCAGAGAACAGATTGGTTTGTAGTGCTGGTAATGCCGGTTTTCCCCTTTTGTTCACACTCAGCATCATTTCATGAATGAATTTTTAAAAATGTTATGCGTGATTTGAAAAACATTTTTTAAGTTTGTTTCAAAAGAGAGGTTTCAAAAATATTTTGGGCAACATCTCCATCATCAGAAAAATGTGTGGCTGTACAAAGGAAAGGATGCCTGTTGCAGAGATGCTGCCTTCGTGAGCAGACTTGACTCTGGATGGAGGCATCCTTGGTTCGAATCCTGGCTTCTACACCCACTTCAGTGTACTACCCAGTCCATTGCATTAAGCCTTTCAGAATCTTGGGTTTCTACTCTTTACAATGGAGATAATAAGGGTATCTGCTTCATGGAGTTGTCAAATGACTAATCAATGCATGTAAAGAGTTTATAATAGCACTTGTTGTTAATTATCATTTAGCTAGATTTGTAAATTCTACCCCAATCCCTGCCAGGAATAAAATATATAACTATTTTATAGTCACCAATCAGATGTTTTGAGACGGTTTGGATACTAAGATACTAAATTACCAAGTTATAAAGAAAGAGTTAGTTTTAGCTGGCCTTGGTGGTGCACTCCTGTGATCCCAGCAGCTCAGGAGGCTGAGGCAGGAGGATCACGAGTTCAAAGTCAGCCTCAGCAACAGTGAGGTGCTAAGCAACTCAGTGAGAACCTGTCTCTAAATTAAATACAAAAAGGGGCTGGGGATGTGTCTCAGTGGTTGAGTGCCCCTGAGTTCAATCCCCTGTACCTACCCCACCCCCAACAAAAGAGTTAGTTGTAATCATACCTTGGGATAAAAACATAATTGAATAATATGTAAGAAGAGTTTATTTTATAATATTACTTTGCCTTTGAATTTCTCCTTGATTCTTGCTTTAATTGTGCATATCTTATAATGTACATAGGAATTATGAAGAATATGATTTCAATTAAATTTTAATTGAGTGAAAGAGAAAAGCTTTCACTTCAATATGTATACTCTTTGATCTACAATGTCTAGGCATGCCACAGGCAATCCACACAGCCTGCTGATTGCATTGAAATAACTAGAGATATCTCCCAAATGAAGCCTACACTCCATCTCACATCCGTCCAATGTCGAGTTGCATCTCACCTACTCATTCTCCTTCTTGCCATTCATTTTCCTGTTTTTCAATCTTAACCCATTTTCATTTTCCCATGCCTCCTCATTGTGCATTGTTCTGAAACTAAATGATGTATTTGTTTGCTCCATCAAGTTTAAAGAAAAGGGATGGAAATTTCTTCAATGGGAACTCCTTTGATGAAAGTGACTCATTCTCTTTAATGTGTTTATAAACACAGCCTAATAGACTTCTGTGAAGTACAACCATTTTTATTTTATATTCTTATTTTTAATTAATATGCAATATTGTAGATATTTATGGGGTATGGCATGTTTCAACATGTATACAGCAAATACTGATCATATCAGATTAATTAGCATTTCTATCTCCTTCTCATTTCTTAACACTGCAGGCCTTTGAGCTCCCCTTTTCTAGATCTCCATAAAATATACAACAGGTTAAATGTGAACTACAGCCATCTCAGTGGGCAGTGGAGCATTAGAATTTATTCCTTCAAACTAATTGTGTGTTGTACCCATTAATCAACCTCCCTCTGTTGTCCCTCCCCACATCCCTGGTTCCCAACCTCTGGTAATCATTATGCTAAATTCAGATCAACGTTTTTTAGCCTCCACATATGAGGGAGAACACATAGTATTTGTCTTTCTGTGTCTGGTTTATTGTACTTAACAGAGTTCTCTAGCTCCATCCATTTTGTTAAAAATGACAGGATTTCATTCTTAACCATGGCTGCATACTATTCCAATGTGTGTGTGTATATGTATATGTACATACATATCACATTTTCTTTATTCATTCAGCTATCATTAAGTACGTAGGTGATTCTGGTTTCTGGCTCTTTGCTGCAATAAACATGTGAGTGCAAATATCTTTCATTTTTAGATTCTGATTTTGTTTTTTTGAATATGTACTCAGACGTAGCATGTCTGGTTCATATAGTAAGTCTATTTTTAGGTTCATGAGTAAACTCTACGTTATTCTCCATCTTTTATGCGTATCTCCATATATTTGTTGTTCTAATTTACATTTTCACCAACATTGAATAAGACACCAATAAGAGTTCCTTTTCTCCACATCTTTGCCAGTATTTGTTATATTTTGACTTTGTGATAATAGCCATTGTTGTAACTGGGGAGACGTGACATCTCAGTGCAATTTTGATTTGTGTTTCCTTGATGGCTAATGATGTTGAGTAGTTTTTTCACATATTGTTGGCCATTTGTACTTTTTCTTTTGAAAAATATTCCAGACATTTCTCCATTTAAAAAAATTAAATTATCATTTTGTGAAGTTTTTGAGTTCCTTACGTATTCTGGATACTAATGCTTCATCAAATGAATTGTTTCCAACATTTTTCTCCCATTCTGTGTGTTTTCTATTCACTGTGTTGATTGTTTCCTTTGCTGGGCAGAAGTGTTTTAGTTTGACATAATCCCATTATGTCTCTTTTTGCTTTTGTCACCTGTGATTTTGGGTCCTATCCAAGAAAAGTCTTTGCCTAAACCATTATCTCAAAATGTTTTTCTAGTTTCATAATTTCAGGTATTATAGTTAGGTTTTTGCTTTGTTGTAATTTGATTTTCATATATGTAAAAGATAGGAGTCTAATTTCAGTCTTTTGAATATGCACATCCAATTTCCCAGGGCCACTTATTAAAGAGATTGTCCTTTCTCCAAAGTATGCTCTTGGTGCCTTTGTCAAGAGTAAGTTAGCTGTAGATGCATGGATTTATTTCTGGGCTCTCTAGTCTGTTTCACTGGTCTGTGTGTCTGGTTTTATGCCATAATATGCCATCTTTTAAAATATATATATATATTTTTACTACAGCTCTATAGTATGTCTTGAAATCAGGTGTTCTGATGCTTCTGGCTTTGTTCTTTTTGTTCAAGATTACTTTGGTTATTTGGGGTCTTTTGTGATTCCACTGAATTTTAGGATGGTTCTTCTAGTCCTGTGAGGAATAGCACTGGTATTTTGATGGGAATTGCATTGAATCTACAAATCACTTGAGGCAGCACAGACATTTTAACATTATTAATTTTTCCAATTCATAAATATGGGAGGTTTTCCATTTCTTTATATCATTTTCAGTTCCTTTCATGAGTGTTTTGTAATTTTCATCATATAGGTCTTTCACTTCTTTGGTTAAATTTATTCCCAGTTTCTTTTTCCTTTTTTTTTTAGATTTTGTAAATGGGGCTGCTTTCATGATTTCTTTCTCAGCAAAGTCATTATTGGAGTGTACAAATGCTACTGATTTTTGTAGGCTAATTTTGTATCCTACAACTTTATTGAATTTGTCAATCACTTCTATTCTCCTTCCTTCCTTTCTCCCTCCCTCCCTTCATGTTGCTGTGCTAGGCACTGCTTATCAGTTCTAATTGCCTTTTGGTGGAGTCTATAAGTTTTTCTATATAGATAATCATATTATCTGTAAAAAGGGGTAATTTGACTTCCTCCTCTCCTATTTGCATGTCTTTTATTTTCTTCTCTTGCCTAATTGCTCTGGCTAGAACTTTCAGTATTATATTGCAAAAGAGTAATGACAGTGGACATTCTTACCTTGCTCCAAATCTCGGAGGAAATTCCTCCAGCAGCAGCATGACATTGGCTTTGGTTTTGTCATATACAGTCAATAGTATGTTGATGTATGATCATTACACACCAGTATCATGAAGGGATGTCAAATTTTGTTGCATTTTTTGCATCTATTGAGATAACGATGATTTTTGTCCTGTCCTTCATTTGTGCATAATCAATATAGTGTATGTTGAACTATGCTTGCAATCCTGGGATAAATCCAGCTTGATCATGGTGCATGAACTCTTAGATGTGAATTGGATTCCATTTGTTAGTATTTTTTTGAGAAATTTTGCATAAATGTTCTTCAAGGATATTGGTCTATAGTTTTTTTTTTTTTTTTTTTTTTTTTTTTTTTGTTGTTGTTGTTGTTGTTTTTTTTCTGTGTCTTTGGTTTTAGTATTAGGGTAAGAATGGCCTCATAAGATGAGTTTGGAAGAATTTCCTCCCTTTTGATTTTTTGGAATATCTAGAAAAGAATTGGTATTAGTTCTTACTACAACATTTGGTAGAATTTAGCAGTGAAATCATCTAGTCTTGGGTTTTTCTCTTAAGTAGACATTTTATTACTGATTAAATATCATTACTTACTGGTTTGTTCAGGGTTTTTTTTTTTTTTAATATCTTTTTGTTTCAATTTTTGTTTGTGCGTCCAGACATTTATCCATTTTTTTCTGAGTGTTCCATTTTGCTGGTGTATAGTGTTTTTAATAGTCCCTGATGATCTTTGTATTTCTGTGATATTAGTTATAATGTCTCCTTTTTCACCTCTGATTTTATTTGTGTATTCTCTCTGTTTTTCTTAGTGTGTTATGGTTTGCACCTGGAATGTCCCTCATAACTACACATTGAAGGCTTAGTCCCCAGTGTTCAGAGGTGTGGCTTTCAGGAAGTAGTTGTGTCATGAGGCTCTGACCTCCTCAGTAAGTTAATCCAATGACAGCTGAATGGGAGGTGGTGGTAACTATAGCAGGTGGGGAATGATTGGAGGAACTAGGTCATGGGGACATGCCTTTGGGGACTGTGCCTTATTCCTGGCCCTTTCCTTTCTCTGCTATCTGGCTGCCACCACTGAGCAGCTTCTCTCACCTTGCTCTTCCACTGTGATGTTTCTGCCTTGGACCAGCCAAACATGGACTGAAAGCTCTGAAACCATGAGCCAAAATAAATCTCACCTCCTTTAAGTTATTGTCAGGTATTTTGGTCACAGCAATAAAACACTGACTAACACAGGCTAGCCCAAGGCTTGTCAGCTTCCCTTGTCTTTTCAAAAAACCTACTCTTTATTTCATTGATCTTTGTTTTGTTCAGGGATTTTTTTTGTAGTTGTTTTTGGTCTCATTTATTTCTACTTTGAGCTCCATTCTTTATTTCCTTCTACTAATGTTGGGTATTTTTACCCCTAAGTCCTTAGGATGCATTGTTAGGTTGTTTATTTGAAATATTTCTACTTTGGGTATATGTACATATTGCTATAAACTTTCCTCCTAATGTTGCTTTTGCAGTATCTCATAAGTTTTGGTATATTGTGTTACCATTTTCATTTGCTTTGAGAAAATTTTTTTTAATATCTTGTTTTAGTTGTAGGTAGACACAATGCCTTTTATTTTATTTATATGGTGCTGAGAATCAAACCCAGGGCCTCACACATGCAAGACAAGCACTCTACTGCTGAGCCATAGCCCCAGCCCTGCTTGAGAAATTTTTAAAAATTCCCCCTTTGAAGGATCATTGAAAGGGAAGAGTGGAGGGAAAGAGTTGGGGGAAAGAGGACGTAATGAGAAATGAAATTGAGCAAATAATGTTATCCATGCATATATGAATATGCCAGAATGAACAGCACTATCATGTATATAATGTATATATGTATATAATGTACTCATAAAAATATAACATAAAAAATAAATTTCCCTTTTGATTTTCTTGATGACCCATTTTTCATTCTATAGCACATTTTTTGGTCTCCATGTATCTATATAAATTCTGAAGTTTCTTTTGTTGTTGATATCTAGTTTATTCCATTGTGGTGAGAAAAGATACATAATTTAATTCTGATTTATTAAACATTTGTTGACTTTTTATGGTCTGATATATGGACTGTTCTAGAGAATGTTCCATGCTCATAAAAATAATGTATATTCTGCAGATGTTGGAAGAAATGTTCTGTTAATATCTGTTAGGTCCATTTGATGTATAGTAGAGTTTAACTGTGATTTTTTTTGTTCATTTGTTTGTTTAACTTTTGTCTTGATGATCTGTCCATTGATGAAAATGGGATGTTGAAATCTCTTACAATTATTGTATTGGAGCCTCTCTCTTCCTTTAGATCTAATAATGTGTTTTATAAAATATTGTGGTCTGGAATAGGCTGTATTTATAATTTTTATCTTTTGTTAAATCAGTCCTTTAGTCATTATATGGTAACTTCTTTTTTCTTTTTTACAGTTTTTGTTGTAAGATCTCTTTTGTCTGATGTAAGTATAGCCATTCCTGATCATTTTTGCTTTGTATTTGTGTTGAATATCTTTACTCATTCTTTTGGTCCTTCTGAAGTGAGTTTCTTATAGGCAACTTGTCATTAGGGCTTGTTTTTTAATTTTTTCAGTCGTGAAAAGTTTGTATCTTTCTTATCTTTGGGATAATTTAATCCATTTATATTCAAGGCTTTTATTAATATTTAAAGATTTATTCCTATCATTTGATTAATTTTGTTTTTAATGTCCTTTGTTTTTTTCTTTTTCTCTCCTTGATCATCTTCATGCCTCGATAAAGTTTGCTTCTTCTGTATTTCTCTTCTGAGTATCTGCTCTTCCAGTGGATTTTATATTATCATCTATTTAATGGTTACATTTTTTTCCACTTCTGGATATAAGGCTCACTTAAGCATCTTTTATAAGGTCAGACTGGTGGTGATGAATTCTTTCAACCTTTGGTTGTCTTAAAGGGCTTTTTCTACTTTCTTTCTGAGGACTGTTTTGCTGGGTATAGTATTCTTGGTTGGCAGGGTTTTTTCTTTGAGAACTTGTAATATGTCATCCCATTCCATTCTGGTCTATAAAATTTCTCCTGAAAATTTTGTCTAATGGGGTGATCCCTTGCATGTGACTTAGCACTTTTTATCATGTTGTTGTTAGGATTTTTTCTTGATCTTGTACTTTTGACAGTTTGTTATTAGCCAATGTGAAGATCTTTTCTGGTCATTTTCATTGAAATTCTATGAACTTCCTATTCCTAGATCTTCATCTCATATTCTTCTCAAGATTGGGGAAGTTTCAGCAACTATTTCATTGAATATATTTTCTATACTTTTCCTTTCTCTTCCCCTCAGGTACTCCTAAAATTCTAACATTTATTTAATGGTAACTCCTAAGTCTTAGAGGCTATTTTCATTCTTTTAAATGAATTTACTTTTTATCTTTTATATGAGTGGGATATTTAAAATGATCTTCCTTCAACTTCAGATATTCTTTCTTCTTAATCTAGTCTGCTCCTGAGGCCTTAAACTGTATTTTTTATTTGACTTATTGAATTTATTTCTATGATTTGTATTTGTTTCTTTTTCCCAGTCTGTATCTCCTTTCTGAATTTCTCACTTGAAGGAGCCCTAATTAGGAAGGGCTGTTGTAGCTAGCTGGAAGCCATGGGTTCCACCTGATATGTATGTGACGCACCTGTAGGCACCCGCAAACCTGAAGGTATATAACCGGGTGAAAGCGGTCCGAGTTAGGAGAACGGAGAATTCAGTCAGCCGGGCAGTCACTCGGTCGGTCAGAAGAATCAGAGCGGCCAGAACGTAGGCAGAGCGGTTACAGAAGAGAAACCAGATAGAAGAAGTAATGACTGGCCAGAGTTAGGCCGAGGCTCCAGAGGACTGGTCAGAGTAAGGCCGAGGCTCCCGAGGAAGACAGAAGACAGAAGAAAGAAGAAGGAAGAAAGAAGAGAGAAGAAAGAAGCTCTAATCTTTCTCTACTCTACTCTAAGAAGAAAAGCTCTATCTTTCTTTACTCTAAGCTAAGAAGAAAAATCTTTCTTTCCCTCTCTAAGAAAAATCTTTCTTTCCCTCTCTAAGCTCTAAGAAAGTAGAAGTAAAAGTAGCAAAAGCTATACTCTGCCTCCGAGACTTTTCCTCCCGTGGCGGCGCCGTGGCTGGCCGTGACAGGCAGCTTACACTCACTTATCTCTTTGAATCATTTTCCTAATTGCTTTGTCTTCCTGAGTTCTCTTGAATCTCATTGCTTTTCCTTATAAACATTTTTTAGAATTCTTTATCAGGCATTTCATCAATACCTTTTCTTTGGAATTTGTTGCTAGAGAGCTATTTAGTCCCTTGGAGGCATCATGTTTTCTTGCTTTTGCATACTTCTTGTGTCCCTTCATTGAAATTTTCACACCTTGTGGATCAGTTCTTTCTATTACTCCTCTTTGGTGACTTCTCTGGTACAATGGATATCTCCTGAAGATGCATTTTTGGATGTCAGGTCAGTAGACTACATTGGCATTGTGTCTAGTTGGGTGACATCATGTAGTCTGCATATAAAAATTATTTGTCTGCAGTCACTTTGGGTGTGTTCCATGGGGCCTTCTGACTTAGGAAACCACATGAGGGAGGGGTACTCTAGTGATTCAAGTAGACATAGTACACTCCTCAGTTGTGGTGAGGCCACAGCCACCTGGCAATGTGTGTGGCCACTCTGGCATTTGGAATGGTGGCAGCAGGGGTTGAGGGGGTGGCACATGCATGCTTCAGCCAAGTGGAGGGGGTTTAGAACTTGCACCCTTAGGCCCAGTGGCAATGCAGGGTCAATGGCCGGAACCATTCTTTATTTCATTTATAATATGATTATGTATTGAGTGCCTGCTATATTCATGGCACCCTTTAGGCTCATAAGAGAACAAGTCCCTTCCCTAGTTTGGATAGTAAGTGAAAAAGAAAAAAAAATGTATAACATGTTAAGTGGTGATAAGCAATAGAAAAAAGCCAACAAGGTAAATAGAATGTGATAGGTGGATGATTAGGGGTTAACTTCAGATAGGCTGGTCTTTGACGGCCAAATGATGCTGCATTTGAGAAAAGACCTGAATGAGCTGAAGTAGCACTTCATGGAGTTGTATAGGGAAGAACATTGCAGGCAGAGGGAACAACTGGTACAGTCCCAGAACCACGGGGTTCTTGTCATAGGCAGTGTGACTGGTACAGAGAGGATGCAGGGAAAGGGGCTGGAGATGATATTTGCATTTATTTGTTTCACTCTTATAGCTATACCACTTATTTCTCTAGAACAAATTGTGTAGGGTCATGTGTGATCTTTTAAGGATGCTGATATTTTGTTCTCCAAGTGAGAAAGGAAATCATGGTGGAAAATTAGTAGACTATTAATTGGTCAAACACTTTTAGAAGATTTGTAGCTGTCATTGTTATTGTCTTAATTAAGTTACATTATGCCTATTTCTATCATAATCATAGCCTTCAAAATCCTCAAATGTGGTATGGAAGTCAGAGTACTGTTTTTTTCATAAAAGATTAATAGTAATAACATAAAACTAAATCTCCACACTGTACCTTGGTATATGTTGTTTCAAGGGGGATATTGATTATTATTATAAACTAAGATATAATAAATGTAACTGAATAAATAACTCATACTAATTTTTTATCTACTTTGATGCTTCATGACTAAAATAGTCTAACATTTGTGGTTAAGCCCACTATTAAGGGCTTTCTCCTATTATCACAAACACCCAAATTGAAAAGTTTGTATCTAAAAGAAAATTATCACTAGGGCCTTCCAAATTCACTCCTATTTTTAAAGTTGAGAGAGTTACTCCAATATGAAGAATGAAAAGTCAATGTGGAATAATTGGTATGACAGAATATAATCTCCAAATAGTCTGCATGTGAATTCAGGTTATCCCCTTGAACTCAGATGTCATCCACACCCCCAAAGAGTTATCATTTGCTGTCTGGATGCAGGGCTGGTAAAATCTGCCAATTCCACACAGAGGCCTTTATCCCTGTCCTTAAATATCTTTGTTTTGGTGTCGCCTTGTCAAGGTGCTCATCTATTGCTGAAGCAGGAAGGAGATTCTTCTTTCTCTTTGATCTTACCCACAGAGTAAGTCATCTTATCTCTTAGCCAGTCCAGCCACTGAGGATCTTACCTTAGGATGCTGGTTTTTGTGGACCACTAGGCACAACTGTAGTAAAATTTGTCCATATGTAGCCATCACACACGTGATCATATATTGCCCCCGGGCCTGGGATATATCTTTCCCATACTGTTTCACTGTCAAGGGCAGGGAAAGCTATAAAACTTCATAGGTGGCAGCACTCATTTATATCAAAGATGACTCCATTTTGAGGACAAGAATATCCCTAAACCTCACTTCAGTGCTGAATATCAGCAACCCTTTTTAATTAGAAGAACATTGTCCTTTTTCTTCCTTTTTCAGCATTTCCCCAGCTCCCTACTTATCCCTACCCACTAGATTCTGTATTGGAATTCTTCTCCATGCTCCCTCTTGGCACAATCTCAGTCATTTTCATCTATATCATCCCTACTCTAACAAATTTCCACCATGCATTCCATGGACTCCCAACTCTATTTCTTAGTCAAAACTCCCTCATCCCAGCTTGCTTGTTCCCCTTGTTCTGTGCTGCTTGAGAAGAATTAGCACATGCTTATATGTTAATATGTGCAAATAGCATAATTCATTGCCTACCCACCAACAAATAATATTGATATTTTGATTGCAATTACCCAAATGGGTGTTACCAATGCTGAGAAATTTCAGATAAATTAGTAGAAATAAAATTTGTGTCTTAATATTCTGCATATTCTATAAGGGGTGGCTGATGTATCAGAAGTAACATGGTACTGTACCAAAGGTATGAGGGTCTGGTTGTCACACAAGCAAATATGATCAACATGCTTTGTACTCCTCTGGTCTAATTTCCATTTTCTTGAGGAAGTTATAGCATGGTGTATGAACAAGTTAGAGAGGCCAGAATTAAGTCATGGTAACACCTTTCTACAGTGAAGGTGACTTCTTGGGGGGAAAAAAAATGAAAGAAGCAGGTGGTGAAAGGTCACGTTGGATAAGCTGCAATGGATGGGCCACACAGAAGGGTCTCAGTGGACCCTGTGGTGTTGTGCTCGGGCATTAGGCAGATCTGACTTCAGTTGCCCTTGTGAGTAGCAAGTTCTGCAACTGCTATTGTTTTGATGAAAAGAGCCCTGTGGATTGCTTTTGATCTGCATATTAACAAAGAAGAGAAAGCCAGGTTATTTCTTAGAAAGAACAAGAAAGAGAATTTCCCTTGAAAATGTGTGCAAGATCCATCTCTGCCAGAAAACACACACACACACACACACACACCCTTTCATCCACTCTATAGTTTGCTTTCTTTTATTCCTTAGTATACACGAATATGTGAAAACACACAACACTCAGACATGCAGCCTGATCGAGTGATAATCTCTTATAATGTGCTTCTATTTAAAGCAACAAACAGATGGAGGGTTTATGAGCAAGGCTGGTAAAAGTAAAAGCAAATGATTGCAATAGTTGTACTTTTAATAGGATTCCCCACAATCTAAAACATTATTCCCCATGGAACAAATTCTTCTATAAAATTCTGTTACTTAGGAGAGATACCCACCCTGACATTGCTGAGGCAACAGAGAACTCCAGAATGACTGTGATGTGGGGGTCTCTCCACTCAGACCACTGTCCTGGGGGAAGGAAGATGGAGCTATCAGGCACCATGATCCCCAAAGAACAAGCCCAGAGGAAAAGGGTAAAAGGAAGAAAAATAAAAGTGTAAAGGGGGTATGAAATATGTCCTAGCTTTGATTGAATTTATTACCTTAACTTTCTGCTTTGAAAAACAAGGTTTGGGAAATTCCTTCAGATTTAAGATAAATATGCAACACAGCTTCCTGCCCTTCCTGATGCAGACCAAAGTTGAGCCCAGCAGATCTTGCTTAACAAAACAGTGGAGTTGTAAACAACCCAACACTAATTCATTATCATTATCCCTGCTTGCGAGAAACAAAACTCACTATAATTCTATCAATAAGATGAATATACCACAGTGATGGCCTTTATGTAAATTATAATTAAAGCTAATCTTAATTAAAGTTATTACACCATTCTGGAAGAAAATAAAACAACTGAAAGAGAGGGAAACAATGTGGTCAATAACTCACTTCAAAAATATATATTTTTTTGCCTCCAAAAGCTCACATTGAGGGAGACATTCCTGCACATGATACAAATGGTTCTGACATTAAGAAAAGTAAACAAGTAAGAAAAATAAAGATGGAAAAATTCTGTGGTCAGTTCACAAGTGCTTTTTTATTGTTTGAGGCAGGGTTAAAGCCTTTTATAAAGACAAGGATATATGTGCCGCTAGATTGGATATGACATCAGACTAGTCTAGCTGCCCTTGCACAGAGCTCTGCTGCCCATAATATGCCATGGATGAAGCCTGTGCCGCTGCTTCTAAACAAAGAACCAGGGTGGGACCTAACGCAGCTAATTTAAAGCATTATCCCAAAGCTGTTTTGTAGATCAAACAGAGAGAAGGTACTCAGCTCTGGTTATTAATGGATTGGAGAGATGAAGGCAAACATTCAATAATCTCTAATTATTAATGGTCTCAAGGATTTTAATGTTAACTGGTCTGAACAGCTGATTAATGGAGGTTGTGTAATCTACAAGCGGGACTCCTGCCAGCCTCAATACATGTCATTCCAGGGCTATGTTGACTCAGTAGGCCAGAGGCTATGTAAATGGAGTAGAGCTGAGAAAGGAGGTTCTTCTGGGGCAGCTCGGGGATTCTGAGTCCCCAAAGACTTTCACAATAGCAACTCTCTAGTAACTAACTTGGTATCTGTAACTTGGGTTCTCTTTCAGACTTTGTGCTGTTCTAGGACTGTGGACACCTTGTCTAAATGCAAGAAGCAAAAATAAATGCTAACCCAGCCTTTCACACATCTTCGAGGGTGAAGTTCAAAGAAAGGCTAGTCACCCAAGTAGCACGATCATGGGTATTTTCCTTGTGACATTAGTGCTAGAACACAGCCAAGGAGGCACAAGGACATAACAATATCTCAAAGCTATGCATCTAAATTCTGAGAGGTCCAGAGAAAAACATGACATTCAAAAGGTCTACACTGTCTATAAAAGTTATGTTGTCTGGTGGGTATTTTCTACAGTCTTCATTTTGATTTTCAACCCCCTGACCCATCACTCTCTTTCATCACCTCACTACTTTTAAATGGCACCCAAAGGAACAAGCCAGCCCATGCACAAATAGGGCCATAAGCACAATGAAGCAAGTGCGTGGCTTAAAAGAGTCCCTGGTGCAACCAAGGGTGTTGGGAAAGATGCCTCACCCTACATCTTATACAGGAAAGAAGATTTGAAAATGAATGAAGTAAGATAAAGGCCATGCTTTTATAGTCAAGAGGTTTAGGAAAAGCAATTTAATGTAGCTTTTGTAACTACCTGAGTCCGGCTGTAAATGTATGACCTGACTGAGAAGTGATCCCTTCTGTTCTCTGAAAAACTACAAATGGAAATGCATAATGCTAAAGGTTGCAGGAGCAGTGAGGGAGGAGGGACCTGTACCTATGCAGAATATAAGGGCTAAGATTTAAGGGGGAAAAGGGAGAGCATCCCTCCCCTAACTGTGACAATCCCACTAAAAATAAACCCGCAGCACAATGATGTCAGAGGGATCTTGACTCAGTAGGCAAGCTGAAGACAGTCTCGCTCACTAGATGGCAGCCACTGAGCATGCTCAGGGAGGCCCCAGGTGTGACCTCTGCTCCCCTGCGAGCAGTGGAGGGACCAGGCAATCTATCATGGTGTTCATGCTGTCAACCCTGGTGCTTCGCCGCTGCTGTCTGTCACCCTGGTGGATGAGACCTGCTTAAGGGCAATCATGTCAATCTCTCTGTGACCACTCAGTCTAAGGCAGAAGGATGATCTTGACAGGCCTGGCAAAGTCAGCACAAGGTACCAAGAGCTGAAGTCACAGCCTTCCCACAGAGATGCAATGTGGGCCATTGTTTTATCTTTAGCTTTTGCTTTATTTTTGCTTTCCCTTTTTATTTTCATGAAATAGGCTAAGGCATACAGAACTTGGCTTCAGAGCTGGTCGTCTCGGATAAACCTGTTGCCCTCTGAGTTTTTCCCGTAGTAAACATAGCGACACTTCCCCAGGACTCCTGTAAATAAAAAGAAACACATCATTACAGGTGGCACAATTACGATAGCAGGGAAATACAGGTGCTGAAACACAGGCATGCAATACCATTGCAGCTCCTAGCAGTGGCAGAAATGAAAGAAGCCCCAGAAGGAAGAGACTACCTTTTTGTCCTCAGAGTTGGCATTCAAATAAAATGTCACTACTAAGCATAGGTTCCTGGGAAAAGCATGTTTTCTGCATGATTTCCACACTTTAGGGACTTTGCTAATTTGGCAAATTACTCCCTAAAATATAGAGCAGAACACTTCCTTCTCTCTATGTTTCCTCCCTAGGTTTTCTAAGAGTGAAAAATTAAGAGTTTAAGAATGGACCTGGAGCCAGGTGTGGTGGCACATGCCTGTAATCCCAGCAGCCCGGGAGGCTGAGACAGAAAAATCACAAGTTCAAAGCCAGCCTCAGCAAAAGCAAGGTGCTAAGCTGTTCGGTGCTACCCTGTCTCTAAATAAAATACAAAATACCGCTGGGGATGTGGCTCAGTGGTTGAGTGCCTCTGAGTTCAATGCCTGGTACCTGCTTTGACCAGGTCCAAGCAGAAGAGAGAGAACAATTCTCTCAAAAGGTGATGGCTTTGAAGTACTTTAAGCACATCCTAGATGATTAAGGGAGAGGGAGGTGGTGTTGACAAAACACCACATAGAAAGTGACAAGACCCCTTGACATCAAATGTCCTCTTCTCACAGGCATCAGGAACTGTGTTCAAGGGTAGAATGCTTTCAATTTTCATCTTCAGTTTTACTGTATGTCATTTGTGGCTTCATGTAAAGCCTTCCTCTCCTTCAAGGAGACAGCAGGAGACTTAACTATGAAGAACACCCTTAGAATAGGGCGAAACTTTTTAATCAACTCACTAATTCTAAATACCCACAAGAAATCACCTGCCATAGTTATTGTGAAAACCTTAAAGGATTATTAAGAAAAAAAAATCAGCATTTTCAAGCAAATATTTATAACTTCATTTTGCTCTTTGTTTTGTTTTCGGAAACGGGCTCTCACCATGTTGCCCAGGCTGGTCTTGAACTCACACACTCAAGTGATGCTCCAGCCTCTGCACTGCAAGGGGTGCCACCACACCTAGCTGTCATTTTGTTTCTTGTTGCATTTTTCTTTCCAATTTTAGACAAACTAAAACTCACATGATTCTTTTAGTTCTAATAGGACTTAAATCTTGAGTGTCCAAAGTGCACATAAGAAAAAAACTCCATAAAACATTAATTCATGAGCCACAAAATCTTCCTGTGAAAATAGTTACCTAGAAGCATTTTTTTTTCCCCATCTGTGTGATAGTGTGAATTCAACTAACACCATGCTTTGTTAATTTAGGGGAAATTAGCACTTGAAATTAGCCAGGTTCTTCACATTAGAAGTTTTAAGTAGTCAATGTTTTTGAGAGTGAGGGATGTTTTTCCACTACAGAACTTTAAATTTCGTTCTTAAATAGAGATTAAAATGACTCTTAGAATTTTAAGGACAGGGCCAACACCTCCTGGTTTTGATGGCTTGGGACAAATTGCTGGGGCCTGAGGATCTCCAAGTTGGAAGAGGGACAGACTGGCATTGTCCCATGCTGGCTGCCACTGTGTCCTGCCATGTTCCCATGAGCAACTTTACTGTGACTCACTCTTCCCACTTGGCCATGCTTTCTCTCCTGGGCCCCCAACCCCCAGTGTCTGCTTCAGCACTGGTCTGGTGCCTAGAAATACTGAGCTGGGATGAACTCTCACTTTAGACCCTTCTTGGGGCCTAAAATATTCTTTTAGTTGTTGGAACTGAGCTGTTTTCCTTTATTGTGCTGAATTATGTAGCACCAAGGGTTGTGCTAATATTGTCGGGATCCCAGTGGTCTGTGGGCCGCGCCAGTAGGGCATCTCCTACAGGCCTGCGGGGGAGTGCCATAGATAAATGTGACCACCCCTGGGGGATTGCCTTCAACGTGACTGATTCAAATGAACCCTCAAGACTCTGGAAGGACGGAGCCAAAAGATGTGAAGTTCTTTCTCCAGCACCAAGACAGCATGGATTTTAATAAAAAGAAATGGATAGGGCTGTCAGATATCATAAAGCACATCATCTTCATCTTGAGCAAAACATGAAAGGCAGACACACACATGCTGCCCACCATGGGCACGCTCTCCAGTAAAGACTCCGGCGCAGCCAGGGATGCGATTTCTTTTCTCTGCCCTCTTTCCATGGAGAGCTTCCACTCTGGATCTCGACTAGATGCAACAGATGGAAACAGTTCTCCTGGAACGGGGTCCGCAATGTGTTCTGAGACACATTCCCAGACCTTCTTTCTGGTTGGCATTGATGAAAGTCCTTTTTAAGGCCTGCCCTGTTTCTTTGGGCCTGGAAGCAAGAATGTTTATAGACATCGTGGTGAGAGAGGGCTGTTTGATGAATGCAGGAGACTGCGGCTAGGTGTCAGCACTTGGGAAATGAGGCAAGGACATGAGGTATTAATATTGTCAATGATCTCTTGACGGGAAAACAGATACCGCACTCACTGTCAGATTTAAATAGACATCAAGTGCATTAATGACAAAAGGGCAGACTTCAAACAAAGGGGCTGTGTGGTGGGGAGCTGAGTGAGTCTCTGTGCTGGCAATAACCTGATCTGAAAAGACACTGTCAGGACGAGAGACAGGCCCAGGATTGTGTGCAGTGACAGAAAACAGAGATACTGACAGAGATACCAGCGCCATAGAATGCCAGGGATACTCTCACACTGTCTGCCGTTCTAACACAAGCTGACATCACTCCCTATCACTTGGGGTCTTCTCCGCCTGCTCCTGCAGAACATTTCTCCCCAAACATCATTCCAAAGCTTGCTGTGGCTGTAAAGTTCCTGGCAGCCCTGGTCTGTTGGAGCAGTGGGGTCATGGGGCCTAAGGATAACCTCAGTCAGTCTAAATCTGGGCTTTGCAGGAGGCACACGCTTGTTCCCACTGATATCTTGGCTACTTGAGGTGATCACAGAGGGCCAATGTGTGAGGAGCTGTCACCTTGAATAAAATCCTTCAAGGGAAGGCACTCGGTCCCTGGGCTGCTCCAGGAAGGCGCGGGGATGGCGTGGCAGCCAAAAATGAAACCCAGCTGCTGGTGCTCGCCTGGGGAGAAAGGTGCTCCAGCTAGTGACAGTTAAATTCGGTTGAAATTTTTGCTCTGGAGCCATTTACAATGGCTGAAATTAAGCAAGCAGTTGCCTCTCTTGAGTTTCCTACCCAAGCTCACAGTGGGGATGTGATTACCCCCAATACGCGACTTTTGTGCTCAAAAATAAATAAAAAAAAATTAACAAGGGGGAGAAAAACAACAGCTTAGCACAGTCCCATGTGTGGCCACAGGACTTTCATTTATCATGAAGGTTTTTTTTTTTTTTTTTTTTTTTTTTTGGTGTGTGTATGTGTGTGTGAAATAATAGGCTGTGCTCATAAATTAAGTGAGGTGGCATTATGGGTTGCTCTCTCCTGGCTGTCCCCCCGGCCCTCCTTCTCCACCATGGCAACTGCCAGATGCTGTGAAAATTACAGAGGGAACCGTCAGCTTGCAAAGAGCATTTTCTCAGGGAGGTGCTCCGAGGCTAGAATTTGGGAACCCGCTGGTTGTGACCCAGTAGGCCACGGTTTCTGTGCACATCTGCAATGGATTCACTTGTTTGTATCTTCTCAAACTATAATATCTTAGAACTGGAGGGGGAACAACACATTTAACAGCATATGTAGTGTTTTTAATTAAAATATCTGGCTTTGGCCATAGTGAGCGGAGCAGGCCTGCCCTGCATCAGGCCGACATGCAGCTGTCTGCGCAGGGTTTCTTTTCAGGGGCCCTGAAAAATGACAGTGCGCCATCCCCCGGGGAATCCTCTCCTGCCAAATGAGACTCCTAATTTTTCTTAAGTAGCCAGCTTTCCCATCACCATAAGCTCTTAAAGCTATAATTATGAAAAAAATGTATTGGGAAGAATATGTTTTAAAGAGGCCTTTTATCTTTTCAATGTTTCCCCCCTCTGGAAAGGATGTTCTAATTATGCGAGTTGAGTTATGACCTTGGGGCTGCCTCAGGGGGTGGGGAGCAGCCCCTTTTCTTGGAAGCAAGGCTGTGACAGTTCCAGAGACTTGGCTGGGGGAAGCCTGAGTGTCCAGGGAAGAGTTCTGGCACACACCCCTGCATCTGGATCCCGCACAGCCTCCAGGACACTCCGCCCACCTGGGCGGCCTCACACTTCCACCCAAGGAGGAGCTGGGGGAAAAGTGGCAATACAATGCTAAGTGAAGTTTGCCAATCTCAGAAATCCAAAAGCCGCATGTTTTCTCTGATAGAAGGAGGCTGATTCACATTGTGGTTGGGTCAGGGAGCACAGGAGGATTAGAGGAACACTAGAAAGGTCAATGGGGAGGGAGGGGGAAGGAGGGGGCAAAAAAAAAAAAAAAAATCCAGCCCTGTTTTTCATGATTATATGACTGGGCACACCTTGCACACCGTCAATGGGCTGGTATCTCCACTTATAAAATGGGGACAAAGATACTCTTGGAGGTCCATTTTAATTCTGAAATAGACAATTAGCTTTTTGAAATCTTTCCCTTATGAACATAAGGATGGTAGGCCCAATATTGCCCAATGAAGGAGGCAGATCTTTTGGTCAGTGGATCCACAATTTGATTTGGACTAAGCTTTTGAAACCCACTAAGTACATAGGCCCATATCACAGCCCAGTCATCTGGGAGCCCTGGAGGACCCTAGAATCTCCAAGAAAAAGGTTTTCACCAACTTTCTGACAACCTATACATGGTACAGCTGAAGTGCTGTCCCGCATCCTGCTAGCTCTGTCACCAGACCAAGTCTCACGGCATCATAGTCAATGGAATAAACCTGGCAGAACCAAGACTTTCTGTTCACATCTTAATGGTTGGGGGAGTGGGGGGATGGGGCGGTGAAGAATGTGCACATACAAATATAAAAACATTGCGAGTTCAAAGCCAGCCTCAGCAATGGCGAGGCACTTAGCAACTCAGTGAGACCCTGTCTCTAATAAAATACGAAAAAGGGCTGGGGATGTGGCCCAGTGGTCTAGTGCCGCTGAGTTCAATCCCCGGTACCAAAAAAAAAAAAACATTTGATGATACAAAAACATTTGACGACTGAGTGGAGGTTGGACCAATAATTCATATTTACAAAATAGAGGAATTAAGTATCAATTTTATCATTACTTTTAATTTGGGTAGTCATCATTTTAAATGCCGTTATCATAATCATTTGTATGCATAGCTGTAATAATGACAAACAGATCTCGATTTGATTGTGGTCACCAGGAGCTTACAATTAGATGACGGTATGCGATGGGTCAGGGACAGAGGGCTCTTCTGAGAACTCTCTAATCTGCAGGAGGGAATGAAGGAATTAGGAGCCCTAGAGAAAGTGACACCAGTGTTGTGAAAGGGTTGGTGGGCCTAGTGACAGAGAAGGAAAGGGGCATCAGTGGGGCCCTTCTAGTCCATGTAGAAGGCTCTAGAACAATGTTTCCATGGACACTATCCATAAACATGTCATACCCACAGTATTCTTCCTCCACCATTTTAACACCCACTGCCTAAAACAGTGTTTGTCACAATGGAGGTGCAAACTAAGTTTCTGTTGAATCGGTCAATCAATACCATTAAGACGATTATGCAAAATTTAAACAGAATCCACACAGGAATTTCCATTGTTGAATACTCACACTTTAAACCTCTGATATGACTTCAGATGTTTAAAACATTAAAAAAAAAAATATATATATATAGATAGATAGATAGATAGATAGATAGATAGATATAGATTAAGTATTTGCCTTATTATTAAAGAAGGGGACAGAGTAGCAGAAAGCAGTAGCTTCAACTCCTAAATATCCATGTTATTTGTGTGCTGAATACTTTTCTCCCACAAAAACAAACTAATCGAAGTGTCTGGTGGAGAGAAAGAAGCACCCTGAATGTTATCACCTGCCTTAAGAGCTATTAACATCACATTCTGGGAAGGGACATTCCCCAGAAAGAACATGCCTCTGCCGCTGTAACTTACAGGTTGTGAGTAAACTGGAAGGGAATAAACACCCACGTTTTATGATCTTGAGAAGGGACCAGAGCAAACCCCAAGGTCAGGCGTGTAGTATGTTATCAGCTCTGCAGTGGATTCTATGCAGGATTTAGCAGAGCCTGCAGAATTACAGGCTCCTAGCACAAGGTCCTCCTTCAGTCTAAGCTACTTAAATACTAAAGCAAAATGAAAAGAAGACAGACTTTAACATTCTTAAGGGAAAGGGTCACTTGGAAGCAGTTTTTGTGGAAGGAGGACAAAGTCCTAACTATAGGCCAAGTATATTGGTCCTCCACCTGTGTGGCCAGCTGAGCAGCTCAGGGTGGAGTTGAAATGGGTTGTCCTCCCCACCCAAAGGATGGTGCAGAAAGCAAAGCAATGCTACTTCCTTCCCCAAGTGGCCAACCGTGACTTTAGGCAAGGGTCATGTAGGTTTACCATCTGTATCTTGTGTAGAAAGGGGGTGCCACAGTTGCCATAATGCTTGCTAGTCCTAAAAATGTCTCTTAAGGCTCCTGCTGTCTTCAGCATGAATGAGGCCAGAGGCACCCCACTCTGCCCTTGCTCAGTACCACACTCATACTGCAGCCACGATTCTGGCTTCTCCACAAGAGGGGTTTTCCTGCCCCACCAAACCAGCCCTGATTTTCTGTAATTCTGCCACTTTGACCCAGGGATGCATTCCTTTTGGGTTTTATAAATATAAACATGCAAACTAGACTGATCGTCTTTCTTTGAGAAAACATTAATTATTTACAGAAAACTCCATTTAGTCCATTTAACTCCTTAATTTTTAAAATGCAAACTTAAACCATGTCTATTTTTAATGTTTTAATTTCTATTTTCAGTGGGATCAATTCTCTTCCATGTAATTTTTTTTTTCATTTAAAGTTAAATTCCTTGATCAGCTTTTTGCCAAATACTCTCTTTTAGCCATATCTTTTCAGTCTCTTTTTGAGTCATTTTTCAGAGTCCCATTTTCCTTGAGTAAAATTGTGATGGGAAGACTGGAGTCTTCTGTCAAAGTTTAGTCAACACATTTTATTGTGCGCAGTTTGAGTTCATTTCTGTTTTATTTTGTTTTCATTATTTCTACCGAGGCTAATTCCTCTGCATGAATTTGTGTGGGTTTCCATATACTAAGATATAAATCTTGAATCAGTGTTTTTATTCATAATAAATTGTATTATGTTCGGATTTAGTTGCTGTCAGTTTTCCTTCAGGCTGATTACTTGTACCAGCGATGTGCCTCATAAATTAAAGGGTAGTTTTTATTCATTTCTTAGCAGAAAGGTGAGGATTTGGGGAGCATGACAGGATTCATGACACTGGTTACTTTCTATCAGCACCAGGCAAAAAGAAAAAAGAAAAAAATCACTCCCCAAATAACAAAAGTGAAACTCCCTACGTTATGGGTCACCTATTCAAGGGTTCAGATGCATCCACTTCCTGAAAGAAAACTGACCCCAAAAAGCCACAAAACTTCCTATTGAGAAGAGGGCATTGGTGCCAACGCCAAGACCCTTCCAGTGAGACCTGACAGAAGGTTGAGCTGTCCTTAGAGAGCAGATTACACAGCCGCCTGCACAGGGTCTCATCAAGTAGCACCCATATGTTTGTAAGAAAGAAAAGGAGCAGGAAGAAAGGCAGCAGAGAAAGGACCTTGGAAAACTCTGTCCTGAGGTGATGGGCAGGCAAAGCGAAAACCCTTGCCTCCCAGACCTGGGGATACTGATCGAATGGTGACGCGAGTGGGCAGACAAGCTGACGTGTGACAGCTGGAGCCTGTGGAAAATACACTCTGGGTCCCCAGTACAGCTGAAAACAGGCTTGTCATTTCAGAAGAAGAAAAGGAGGTGAGAAAGGAAGGAAAGGAGAAAAATGCAGGACAAGTTTCCCCTCATGTCCTCTGTGAGTGGAAAATGGAAATGCTGATCCAAGTCCAAGAAATCCTTACAAAATCGAGTGGGTCTTCAGTCATCAGCTCTGGCTGTCCTACCTTGAGCCCCCGATCCCATGCCCAGGTCACAGATGCCATGGCCCTACCCAGACCTAACCAGGCCATGTGAGTCACTCCGTATCAAAGACAAATCGGGCTGAAGATTAAGTTATCTGGCAGCAGATGTTTCCATTTTGTGAATCCTGAAAGGACACAGTCAACATGCTTTGGCTCAGATGTCAATGTTTCTTAATTTTATATATATGTAAATATAAATTTTATATATGGGAGGTAGTGAGAGGTAAGCAGAAGCTGAGGAAAGAACCTCAGACCCAGATGGGCTCACCAGATCCCTGTTTTGAATGTCACTAATGCGATCGGCTCTTAATGCCGCACATGTTGTATTTCAATCAAATAAGGACATATGAGATCAAACTCCATTGTAAATATTTCCTTGATCTGAAAACTCTTCCCCTCCCCTCAAAAACAAATTGGTAACCCTTAGCCATATAAGTTTTGTTTTTTATTCTCAGGTTGATTTTTTTTCCCCCAGGTTAAAAAAAAAATGGAAGCAGAAAGAGCCTCTACTCTTGATGTCCTAAACAATATTTACTTACACTGTGTTATAAGGATATTAGGTGCTGTACTTCCTAGTAAGCAGATGCACAGAATGCTAAATTTTCCTTTGAAAGTATTTCTTTCACTGTATTGGAAAATTCTCAAGCTGGGATGCGATTTAAATATCTTCATTTTAGACAAAGCCCTGCGTTTACAGAGGAGGAAAATGAGGCTCCAGTACACTTCCCTAAATTGATAACACCAGGTACCCATATGACTCTACCTTCCTGGTGCAGAAATCTCTCAATTATAAAACACTGCCTTTAGGACAGGAATAGGAATTTTGGTTTTACAGTTTATTTTGCAAATGCATTATTTATTTGTTCAATTGTGTTTACAGGAATTGGAGGTCTCCTGAGAACTTCAAAGATCACCAATATGACTAAGGCTCATTCTTACTACTTTCTCATGGAGAGAAGTGAAGTGCAAAGCCAGTTTGGAGTGAGTATGTTTCCCTCTCCCCCATGTCTGTATTCTGAGCGGGGCTTAATGGATTTGAGATGGGCTGGATTCCAAAGTGCATGCTGAGATGGGATGCAAATCAGTTAAGATTCATGAAGTACCGTGCAGTGCGGCCCAGTGATGGATGTGCCATAAACCAGGCTGTCATTCAAAGTGGACAGTGGTCAAGTGGGATGACTTCACATTTCTTTTTCAATTTTTAACTGAGGAATTTGAAACCTTTCAGACAGACAGGAGAGAGGAAAGAAAAAAAAATCCGCGCGGCCACTATTTCCACCATTATCATATTCATCTTTGCCACTTCATCTGAAGTCAAAAGCATCGCCACTAGAGGGCAGCATGAATTTAGGGAAAAAAAAAGCCGCTTTCTTTAGAAGATCTCAACTATTCAGGGAGGGCCTTAAAAGCCACCCTGTGCTTTTGGTCACCAATTATAGGTTCTGTAATGATCAATATGTTTTGGTCACCAATTTTAGGTTCTGTAATGATCGGTATGTCATTTTTACTCAATCTGGGCTGAAGGCTTTCTGGGAATGAGACTACCAGATGTCTCCTCCCATACACACTTTTGGATTAATTTTGCCTCAATTTTAGGGGCCGATTTTCTTTACCATCAATTTTTGCCCTAATTAATCTTCCAGGCTCAAAGGTTAGGGATATTTGCATATCACCTACATAAATTCAAAGAAGCAGGCTAACTAATAAACAAAGAAAAGTTCTCCCCACTTCTCAGGAAAAAATGCTCAATTTTACCATGGGAGTCTAAAAAGAAAAATGTTGCCATCATTTGATAGTCAAAAAAATAAAATAAAAATTCAAACAGTACACACAAATCAGAGATACCGCCCTGCCTAAAACCCCTCCCAGCCATTTTCTTGGCTCTCAGTATACCTGGTCCAGATTTGTCAGAAAAGATAGAAGCTACTCAAAAACATAATAACTCCAGCTACTGTTTGAGCATCCTTTGGTCCCCAGCATTCTCTGGTTCATGGGTCAAGTGACTATTTTCATGCCTGGAACAACAAATGATCAACTCCCTTTAAGAGAAAAAGGTATTTATTCGTGGCTTCCAGAGATTTTAAACCTATCATTTAAAACAGTGAAAAATGTGTGGCATCCTAAGATAGAACTTCATAGGAAGAAAATAAATGACTTTATTCAATCAGAGAAGGGGAAAAACAAAAACTGGAGTTAGTGGACTTCTGGGCAGGGAAAACCAGAGCTGAGTCCAGGTGTGAATGTTTGGAGTGATCATGACTCTCTCTAGCTTTCTTCCCTTATACTCCCACAACATAGTAGTTACATGATCTGTGATGGACTAGCCACTGGGGGGAAACTGGGATGTAGTTAATTAATTAAATTATCTCATTAACTCATGCTTAACTAGAAACCTTTTTTTTGAGTTTTCTCTCACACACGAAACACTATCTAAAATAAAAGTCAATTTCGTTGTCTTACTGGGTACATCACAGGGACTACACTGAGGATGAGACAGTTAAGACCTTTAGCTGGAAGACTGTGGATTGATCATTTCTCGGGGTCCTAGGATCTTCTGCTTATATGAACTTCAAAAGGGTGGAGACAACAGCCTTTTACCCCTACATCGTGGAACCTGCATCGTAGTTACCCAGTAGGTGAGCGTTTTGTTTATTTGGGGTATGTGTATGGAGAAAATGAAAAGTTGACCAGATACTACTTCTTGTACTCCATTATTTCCCATACATTCCCAACATTTACAGGCAAAAGAACTGTACCAGTTGGCCCCAAGATGGTGTTTTTCTGTTAGAATTACCCAGAAGATGTGCATTTGTTTTTCAAGTTCCTAGGTGACACTGGGGGCTGGGGGGGGACTACCTTTAAAAAACTGTTCTAGGGCAACCTAAAAGGTCCCCCTTTTCCTTTGTCAAACATGAATCCCTTTACGTTGGTTTTCATTCTTATAAAATTAAGGCTATTCAAATTCCAAGATTAAAATAGCTGGTTAATTGAGGATCCTATTGTGTTAAGTCTTGATAGCTGGAGGTTTTACCCCCTCCCTCTCCCATCCCAGAGCAGTCAGAAAACAAATGGTACCTAAAATATAAAATATGGACAATAATAAAAGGTTGCTCAGCTCTTTAAAAAGAAAGAAAAAAAAAAGTTTTAACTTAAGTGATGTGCAGATTACATTAACATAAAAGAAGAGTTCTTTTGGATAAGTAAAACAGAACTGAACCAGCAAACCAAGATTTATGAAGTATAAGAGGAAAAAAGCTTGCAGAAAAAATTTCCCAGAAAGTCTTTAGCCTCCCTCTAAACTGACAAACTCTTATATGAACAAATCTGAGCAGTGGGGGTCCTCCTGCAGAGTTTGAATGGGAATTTTGGCTTTGCTCTCAAGCAGAAATTCACTTTTGGGTTTCAGATCTGTTCCTATTAGAGAGCTCACATCAAATGGGGGAAACATCCACAGTCCTGTCTGGTTCTGCAGGCTGAAATTTCTCAAGAGAATCATTGAAAATAAAGACAAGTTGCTTTCTTTTTTCCCCCCTCTTTTTTTTTTTTTTTTTTTTTTTTAATTCTTCAAGCTGCAAAAGAGAACTCTCACATAAAATTAAGCAGACCCAGTAACAACTGGGTTTGTCATAATTCAAGCCCTGCAAGGACTGGGGAAAAGGGCTTCTTTCTTGGGCACACTGGGCCAGCTTCCATCTGCCCTTCATTAGAATCCAAACAAACTTTTCCTGTACTAATATTACCATAATTTTTCCTAATTCCAGGACACTCAAAATTGCTTTCTCTGAAAGGAAAACAAAATGAATCTGGTGATATATGATCTAACTGAAAGAAGTTTGTACCCACAAAAAAAAAAAAAAAAAAAAAAAAAAAAAAAAAAAATCCCAAAGTCTATTGTTGCAGAAAGCACATAGTTCTTGGGTATTACAATTTTCACTACCAAACTCCTAAAATATTTTCATTACTTCTTGGTCTTCAATGATCCATCCTCTCACTTGTTCTGGAAAAAAATATATGGGAATGAGACTATCTATGTGTGTGTATCTATATATATATATACATATATATACATTATATATATAATTTACACACACATATATACTTGTAAATGCAAGAAACTGTAGATTAAATAAAATGGTAGCAGAAAGAAGTTTATAAAGGCAATATGAACTTTCTTTACATTTTCCCCCAAGATAAACAGTAGAAAAGCACATTACAATAGGGTCAAGCTCATTAAAACTTAATGAAAGCACCAGAGTCTCCCCAGAAATATTGAGGGGTATATTTTTGCCTATCAGTGGAGTAGTCCCAGCCAGAAAGACACTGCTAACTGTGGGTGGTACCAGGTGTTATCAGTGGTATCTGGAACATACCACTTGGATGGTTTGGGATATTACCCCTTTCTTTGGCTGGCTTGAATTTGTGGGATTCACCCTGTGGGGAGTTAACATGCCTCCACATTGTGGGAGAAGAAAATTGCCCATAGGCCAGTGTGGGCCTCACACCTAATAGAATACATCTGGCTCTGACAGTTTGATGCCCAGCTCTGAGCCACATTCAGCAACACAGATTAACAGCATAGACATTGCCCACGCTGAGCAGGAAGTAATAACCTGCTACCTGCTACTTGGCCAAAATCTCATTATAAGCCATTATGGTAATTGAGGGCCAAGACTCTGTGGATATTAGACTCCCCGAGCGCCAGTGGTTAGTTCAGGAGAAGAAAGGCTCATAATGGAGGGGGTGGGGCAGACCAGAGAAGCTGTGCTTTGGATCAGAGCAAATGCTACAGGGTGATCTTAGGGTGTTCCGTGGTGCTAGGGAACTTGGGAGCTGTTTCTCTTCTGTCCTGAAGCCCCTTGTAAGGGGGCTCAGGACTCCAGGAAGAGGATGTAATTTTGGGTAGGTCTCTAACAGTGCTGTACAACTAAAAAATAGCTTAATTGCATGTTGGGGACCGCCACTAAGGAAGAAGAGGGCAAAATAAGAATGCTCTGTGAGTACTAAGCATCAAAGCAGGAGAGGAAAGGAGTCCAGAAGGTGGAGGCTCCCTAAAATTATTGCATGTGTGTGAGCTTCCATTCATCTGTAGTTGGCAAACCACTCCTTTTTCCACAAGGCCAACCCTCTTAAGTTTCTGTCCAGGGTTGGACAGGTGTGAATGAAGTGATATGGGTTGAAGGGAGGGGAACATGGCAGAAGAGATCCTATCCATCAATCAATCCATAGCCAACTGATCAATCAGCCTGATTTTTGCTACCATGATGGTGATCCTGGACATTGCAGTAATAATGGCAGCTTTACTTTATGGCTTTTGTTAGGAGTTGTGTGGTGCCAAGGAGAAGAACAACTGAAAACAAACTGTCTCCAGAAATCCCTTATCAGTCCCCTTGCTAGAGTTTGGGTCTTAAACGTCCCTCACAGGCCTGGGAGTGAAAGGGTTGGCCCATAACCTGTGGCACTGATGGGAGGTAATGGAACATTTAGGAGATGGAGCCTAGTTGAGGAAGCTGGTTTGGGGGAACATGCCCTAGAAGGGGCCACAAGGACCCCGGCCCTTCCTGTTTTTCTGTTTTGCATCTGGCCAGGAGACAAACAATTCACTGTGCTACATGCTCCTACCAGGATGTACCCCCTTGCCCCAGGTCCAAAAGAAACAGGGCCAATTGTCCATGGGCTGAAAATTCTAAAACTGACAGCCAACATAAGCCTTAGGAGTTGATTTTCTCAGGTATTTTGTCATAGTGCCAGAAAGCAGACTAACATACCCTTGTACATGAATATATACCAACAACCACCCAATTCTCCCATTGTGAGAGCAAGCTTCTACAAGCTTTTACACATAAAATCAATCATTTTAGATATAAAACCAATGTTTTAGATATAATGAAAGCTCCCAAATCCCATGTCTTCTCCAGGTACCATAACTGGAGCCCTGGTGAGTAAACCTTCCTGTGCATCAGGAAGTTAGCATGTGCTCCACCCCAGAGCTCAACAAAGGTTCTCTTGGCATTGGCATTTTAAAGAATTGATATTTGGAGAAAAAGAAGCATGGCGGTAGATGAAATAGTGTTGTTGGAGGTGAGGATGCCTTGAGAGCATCAAGTACACATTCTACACATTCCTAAAACAGCCTTGCCTCTCAGCCGGGCCAGCCCGATTATTTCTCTTCACCTAGAGGGTTAAGCATAGTCCGGGACATAGAAAATGGCTGCGGTTGGTACAAGCGAGGCCTTCCCTATAACTAGATCCTTCAGGAAAAAACAAATTAATCAACAGTGAGCTGAAGTGGGTTTAATGATTGCATTCTGCATACAATCAGCTTTTCCCTTTTCAAGGGCCATCAATATGTCAAGGGAAGACATATCTGAAGGATATAGCTCTTAACATCAAGGTTATCTATTCTCCACAAGGCTCCCACTCCTTGCCCGGCTGATACTCCACGCTGCCTGTGTCTAACATTTTCATCAACTCTGCAATCAATCAAGGTAATAATGTTGTGCAAAAAATCAATTAACAACGCAATTAAACTTTCCTTATTATCTCAAAGGGCTGAAATAATACCTAAAGGGAAGATAGACTCACTGAACGCAGACATCCATAATCCAATGTGAAAGTGAATTATGAGGTTAGACAGATGCAGGCATGTGCTGGTGCTGTTATTTTCCAGGGGTTATATCTCATCATGGCAGTGTATCAGTCAGCCCCAATCCCAGACCCTAAAATTCCAAATTACTTTTAAGAAATATATGATGTGCAATATCCATTTCATATTCTCTTTTAAAGATAACCCCCTCCCCTCCAAAAAATTGAACAGCCATATTATTCAAAGACAAAATGATCTTTCAACAAGAACATAAAATATAAAAGCTATAATAACATTTACATCTGTATAGCACACATCTCTGTAAATGCAGGTCATCTATTATACATAATCTGCAGCGCCTAAAAGGCCCAGGATGCAACACCACATTTAAAACCCAAATGCATAAATGTGCAAACTCCTGGGGGATGGCTGCCCCCGACCAGGGCCCCAGTGGAGGTGTCCTCACTCAGGCCTGCCTGTACCACAAACACACGTGCACACGCATGGGGAACAACGGAAGTATTACTTGTTTAAAATGAGAATGACTATATTATTTAGCAATTACACTCAACTTGCCCTGAAACAGTATGCTTAGGAATTGAGCATTTATAGTACATAAAAAGGGACGACTATTAACCTTTTGCTTCAGTGAGGACACAAAGTGCTTGAAATTTCACACTGAAATGAGACTGGGAGGGAAGGAGAAGAAAAAGAGAAGGGATCCCATGACACTTAACAATGCTCCTTTTAGAGGCTGTGTGGGGCACCTATATGCCATGGTCCCACAGCCACAGGGGAAGGTCGAGAGAGGCAGAAGCAGAAGAGGAAGTTTAAACAAACAAGCAAACACCCAAACAAAGCCAGCAAACTCAAAGTGCTGATCCTAGATTACCATTATTTGAATATTCTCCTAACTCCTGGAAACAAACAAAAAAAAAACAACACTGACTTAAAGAATAAATATTAACAAACATCGAATGCAAATGCCCACACAGACATCACCAACACCTCCCCCCACCCAGCTTGTCCATCATGGCACCAGAGGCCATCCTGCAGCAGAGTTTGAGGTTCTCACCAGCTAATGAAAACCTACTGAGATCCCTGGTGAAGCACAGAAGCGAAATGAACTGATCTAGGGAGGTACTATTCCAAATTTGCACCTCAGGCAGTTATCTGAATCAGTCTCAGGAAGCATTTCCCCCTTGGTCAGATGCAGTGGGCTGTGGCTGTAGGTTCAGGCACTGCCGGGCTAATCTCCTAGCATTGTGGATTTCCACATATGCTCCTAGGAGCTGTGCAGGTATTGTTGTTTTAAATATCATTGCTCGACAATGAATTCTTTATTTTTTTTAAGTTACTTATAACAAAGATCCACCTTTGCAAGCCAACTTTCCTCCATTTTCAGCACAGCATGGAGGCAAGGCTGAGCCCTAAGTGCAGACTTAACTAAAGGGTAAAACAAGACAAAAAACACAGAGACACACATGGTGCAAATTTCTGAAGAAAAGGAAAAAGGCAACTCATGATGCACTTTTGATATAGATTTTCAACAGAGAAGTTGGACAGGTTTGGTGAATCTTGCCATTTATCCCCTAACCTTAAGGAACATAATTAATATGTTTTCATTTCCAATGACTATATTGTGTGTGTATCAACTGGAACTGCTCCTGCTGTGTATTTGATTCCACTGACGATGGGGTGGGTTGGATTTTAAATGATGTGTGAGCACTTCTGTTCTTTCCGTGCTCTGGTTTATGTGTTATTCATGACTTGCATTACAGACATGGCTGATACACAGATGTAAATGTTATTAAATCTTTTGTATTTTAGAGGCTTTGTGAAAGGCTTCTTTGTTTCCAAATAATTCTCTTAACCACCAAAAATAACCAGTAATACATGACAATGTCTTGGGAATTTTTTTTCCACTGAATTTTCTGATGAAGAGATTTTACCCTCTTCTGCTCTCTTTTCATCAAAATAAAAGTGTAGGATTAGTTGGCAGATGGGAGTTACATCTTTATAGTAACACTCAACGACTACTTCAGGGGTGTGTGTGCGTGAGTGCGTGTGCATGCATGCGTGTGTTGCAAGTGGGCAAATGGATGCTTGTGTGTGTGAGGTTGTCTGTGTGCTTTGTGTGTCTTCCTACAAATTGTGTTATACATGTGTGTACCATGCATCTTGTGAGTGTTGTGTGTGTACATTGTGTGAATATGTTGACATGGTTTTGCCAAATCTGAACTCAAAGTCACCAGATTCCCGATTACCTGTCAGAGATGCAGTGGCTTTCCTGCATTTCAGTATCTGACATAATTTTTAATCTGTTTTTACTTTGTTCTGTCCTTTCCACATTTCTCAGTATTTCAACAGAAACGCAGCAGAGAATAAACCTCTTCATACAGGTGGCACTTGGTCAGTCTGTGCCTCTTGATGGCTCACTCTTTTTTACTGATTTTAGATGTAAACAATGCTTGGAGGCTGGACAATGCACCTCCACAGATACAGCTAACCTGACTGAGGGCGGTCAAGACCTAGGTCTGCATTTCAGTCTTGACATTAGAAACCCAAACTAGGGGAGGAGAGAAGCTCAGCCCTCAGCCTGCCCTGGGGGCAGTGGGAGTACCTGCTGGATTTCAGAAGGGCCCTCTTGGATCTGCAAGAAAAATCTTATCAACTCAGGGAGTGAGGTGAAGTCAAAAGTCCAAAAACTCGCTCCTGTGCTGCCAATGACTGTCCTGTGCCACTAGTCCCAGCTCTCTGGGCCTCGCTTTCTTTACACCTAGAGAAAAGCATTTCTGTTCTAATGAGTGTCACCCCTGCTGACCCCTTAGCGGGTTGTCTGTGCTGTGCTTGGCTCACAGAATTGACAGAATGATATGGCCCCTTTCTGTCTCTCCTTTCCTTTCTATGGTTCGTCCTTCTTTCCTTCTAGAGCATCCATGATGCTCAGAGCTCGGAGTCCTTTTTTTTTTTTTTTAATTTATAATAGTAGTATGTATTAAAATTCATAATGCACATATATAGCATCTTTTTACATACAACTGTTTGTATACAAAGTATATAAGTACCATTCAGATCTTCAATCATGCATTTAGGATAATGATATCAATCTCATTCAACCACCAATTTTTTCCCTTTCTCCCCCCTCCCTCCCCCATTGCTCCCTCCCTTCCCCTCCCTTTCCTTTGACCATTCTAGTGTTCCTCTAATCCTCCTATGTACCCCCATCCAACAACACTGTGAACTAGCCTCCTTGTATCAGAGAAAACATTCGGTATTTGGATTTTTGAGATTGACTAATTTCACTTAGCATTATATTCTCCAACTTCATCCATTTACCTGCAAATGCCATTATTTTATTCTCTTTTATTGTTGAGAAAAATTCCATTTTGTATATATACCACATTTTCTTTATCCATTCATCTACTGAGGGACATCTAGGTTGGTTCCACAACCTACCTATTGTGAATTGTGCTGCTATAAACATTGAAGTGGCTGTGTCACTGTAATATGCTGTTTTTAAGTCCTTTGGGAATAGACCCAAAGAAATAGAAAAATCAGTCACGAAATTCATCTGGAAAAATAAGAGATCCAGAATAGCCAAAGCAATCCTGAGCAAGAAAAGTGAAACAGGTGGCATCACCATACCAGACTTTAAATTATACTGTAGAGCAATAGTAACAAAAACAGCATGGTATTGGCACCAAAACAGACTGGTAGACGAATGGTACAGAATTAAGGACACAGAGACTAATACATATAATTTCAGCTATCTTATATTAGACAAAGGCGCCAAAAATGTACAGTGGAGAAAGGATAGCCTCTTCAACAAATGGTGCTAGCAAAACTGGAAATCCATATGCAACAAAATGAAATTAAACCTTTATCTCTCACCATGCACAAAACTCAATTCAAAGTGGATCAAGGACCTAGGAATTAGACCAGAGACAATACACCTAATAGAAGAAAAAGTAAGCTTCAATTTCCAACATGTCGGATTAGGCCCCAAGTTCCTTAATAAGAATCCTGTAGTGCAAGAATTATTACCAAGATTAATGAATGGGATAGATTTAAACTAAAAAGCTTCTTCTCAGCAAAAGAAACAATCAGTGAGGTGAATAGAGAGCCAACTAATTGGGAACAAATATTTAATACATGCACATCAGATAGAGCACTAATTTCTAGAATATATAAAGAACTCAAAAAACTTAATACCAAAAAAACAAATAACCCAATCAATAAATGGGCTAAGGAATTGAAAAGACACTTCTCAGAAGAAGATACACAATTAATCAACAAATACATGAAAAAATGCTCAACATCGCTGGCAATTAGAGAAATGCAAATCAAAACTACTCTAAGATTTCATTTCACTCCAGTCAGAATGGCAGCTAATAAGAACACAAACAACAATAAATGTTGGAGAGGATGTGGGGAAAAAGGCACACTCATACATTGCTGGTGGGACTGCAAAATGGTGCAACTGCTATGGAAAGCAGTATGGAGATTTCTTGGAAAACTGGGAATGGAACCACCCTATGACTCAGAGTCCTTCTTATCTTTGGAATTTCAACTGCAGATCAGAACATCACTGTTGATTGCCCCCACCTGCCCTCCCACACCCTTCCAAGAAGCTCCAAGTTACCCCAAAGCATGTGGATATTTTTCCTTTTGTAAAACAGGCATTTATTATTAAATGGACCAGCTGAATACATCTCTGATGCAATGTTAAGCAAAACAAGTGGGGAAACCCATGTGCCAGACAAAATCAGTGACCTCCAAAAGAAGGAGAAAAACAAGGAAAGGAAAAAAAAAGAGACTGTACTATGAAGAGACAACAGGCCAGATAGGAAGTTGGCTTACCAAACAAAAACGACTGCAAAAAGAATGGCTATCATAATATTATATAAAAACTATGCAGTGAAATAAAAAAAGGATTAGCTCTGTCTCAGGGAGTAAAGGGGTAGGCAGAAGGCACACCAAGAAGACATTTTCCTTCAACGTACTTCTCTTTGGGGTTGTATTAAATTACAAATATATTTTTCTCATTAGCAAGTTAAATAGAAGGTGTACAAACCACATTTAATAATCACTCCTTTCAAGATTTACATGGCCACCTGATACGATGACTCCTAGGATTTACTGTGTGTGTATGTGTGTGTGTGTGTGTGTGTGTGTGTGTGTGTGTGTGTAAAACTGTACATAGGTAGAATCCATGTCTATGTCTATCTATATGTGTGTATATATTTATTTTCAAGGGGTAAAGAAAAGTACAAAAACTCAGCTACTTTGGGGTAAGAAGTAAAAATAAGATAAACATGTGCACAAGAGACTCACATATCCATGTTTTAAAAAAAACATAAAAGTACCTCATAGACTAGTAAGAATGACTTCATAGTAGTAGTCTGGTAGAAATAGGGTGGAAGAGATCAGGATGGGCCAAGACTTCTCTGAACATTTCTCTTTATAGTCATATATTTTACATATTCAAAAATAAACCAATAAGTGGGAAAAAGCAAACCTCCAAACCGAATACAACATAAAAATTTAACCTAATTGATGATGTAACCACATGAAGATATTAATTTTGGAGCACAGTCCTTCAACTTCACACCTGATTTGCAGCCTGAGGGCCAAAAGAACCACAAAGAATCTTGAAAACTATGCAGTAGGCTTATCCTTATTAGTACCATGACTATCATCACTTTCAAGTTGGTTTCATATATTGCAGGATAGAAAAGCTGTAAATATATGGAAGTTCTGGAAAGTCAGAATTTTCATTGTGAGGGAAGTGAGAACAAGAGAAGATGTGGGTGGCAGAGTAATGAGCCTCAAGATGGGCACACTACAGTCCCCGGGACCTGGGAACATATTACCCAACATGGCAAAAGGAACTCTTTAATAGGCTAATCGTGTGAGCCTTTGGGTTAGGGACATTATCCTGGACTATCTGAGAGGATTCAATCTAATCACATGAGTCCTTAAAAGGGACTATGGTCAGAGAGGGAGACATGGCCCTGGAAAAGTGGTCAGAGAGACACAACATCACTGACTTTGAAGGGGAAGCATAGACACCAAGAGCCAAAGGATATGTGTAGCTTCAAGAAGCTGCAAAAGGCAAGAAAACAGATTTTCCACTGGGTCTTCAGAAAGGAGTGTGATCCTATCAACATCTTGATGTTAGCTCAATGAAGACCCATGTCAGACTTCTGACCACCACAGTAAGACACTAAGTGTGTGGCTTTAAGTCATTTGGTCTGTAGACTTTTATCATGGAAGCCCTAGAAAACTGAAGGAGGAGGTGGGGGCACATTGGATGGATCTGTAAGAGATTATGACTTTGAAATATACATATATGAATGTGTATATGCACACATATTTGTAGGACTCCTAGCATCCTGATGGTTTCTAAAAGATATTCTCCACTAAAAAATAACCAGGACTCCTTAAAGAAACCTCCGATTCAAGTTGTGGCACAGCAAATGTACAAAGTGAGCCTAGAGCATCTTCTTGTGCCAGAAAACAAGGAAAATGCAGAAATGAAGAGGCACTCTGGTAGAATTTGGCATAATTTGAATATTGAAAAGAATAATGATAGTAATTATTTGACACAGGAAATGAAAAAAAAACATGAAGCCAAAATGATTCTTAAAGATACAAATAAATGCAAAGGAAGAGAGAAAGCTCTTATTTAAAAAGTGACAGATAATTAATACAGAAGAAATGACAAAATTAGAAAAACTACCATACTCCAATGTAGTAATTCAGGCAGTTATTATGAATGGATATTAGAACTATTGAGGGAAAATTTATTGGAGAAGAGAATATTCACACAGTGTTAGAGTGTCACTCTTCGGGTTAATTATTAATTATAAAAGGGAACATATACCTTGAGAGTGGATCCATATGATGGTGGTAATCACATTAACCAAATGATCAATCTCAGCATTGCTAAGGAAGGCATGATTAACTATCCTGTGTCTCTGAGCACGATGCAATAAAACATACCCGACATCCTCTATGCTTGCCAAAGTGTGAAACCTGAATCAAACCACGAGGCAGCAATCAGAAAAAATCCAGAATGTCGGATGTTCTACAATAAAAATGACCTAGGCTTTGGGGGAAAAAATAACTGGCATGAATAGCACAAAAGGTGGGAGGTGTGCTCTGGATCAATGGTTTTGGGTTTCATCTGAAGCTCTGAAGGGCTTGTTACAACACACACTGTTGGGTCTTCCCCCAAAGTTCCTCGCTTTATGTCTTCGGCATTTTCATCTCTGACAAGATCCCTAATGATCCTGATGCCACTGAGCTGGGGCCGCTAGACTTGAAATGCTCAACAGTCAAAGGCAGTGTGTAAACCTTGACTGGACACCAGAGTAAAATAAGACTTATAAGAACATCATTGGAGAGAGCGAGGAAATTTTTACTGTGGACTAAATATTAGGTATGACTTTTGAATGAGTGTTCATTTTTGTAGGTGTGGTAATGGGGTTGTTCTGCAGGAACAGGTTCTTATTCATAGTAGATGCTTGCTGAGCTTTTTTAAAAAAAATTTTTGAAAATATTTTTAGTTGTAGATGGGGACACAATACCTTTATTTTATTTATTTATTTTTATGTGGTGCTGAGGATCCAACCCAGTGCCTCGCATGTGCTAGGCAAGCACTCTACAATGAGCTATAAACCCAGCCTTTGCTGAAGTATTGAAATGAAGTATGATGGCATCTGCAATTTAAATATCATTTAAATGTGTATACACATACAGACTCAAACACGAAGAGAAAATGTAGGAAGATTTTAACAGTGAATTTAGGTAAAGAATGTACATATGTTCAATGTACTAGTCTTTGAGTTTTCTATAGGTTTGAAAGTTTTCACAATAATTTTGGATGAAAAAGCATGTTTTTCTTGGCATATGATACTCATCATCAAAGAGCAATGACCCCAGGAACAGTTGTCAAATCTGTATGAATTTCCTTTGTCTTCTCCTCTCCTGAGTCATCAGGTGACCCACTTAAGCATCTCAAGCTAGAAATGACTGATGTTCTTTCAGGCCACTGTGTCTTCCTCAAACACCAATCAGTTGTTCCATAAAAAATTAGTTAAGAATAAAAATTATCAGTCCTTCTCTACACCAATACAATCACCCTATGATTTTTTCTTTATACATCCCCAAACATCACATGGATATATTTCCCTTCTTTCTTTCCTTCCTTCCTTCCTTCTTCCTTCCCTTCCTTTTTTCCCAAATGGAAGAAATAGGCCCATGTTTAATTTACACTACAAGATACCCACCTAGAGGTGTTTTCTAGCCATTACTTCATTCCTTCCTAACATCACACAGCTATTTACTGAGGTCTTCATGTGCCAGGCAGTGCCCTAGTAGATGAGGATACAGCAGGGGATGAGGGCTCGTGGACACAACCTCTAGGTAGTAGAGGACAGGCAATCAGCAAATTTGTCAGAGATCTGATGTTATATATAAACATACCAATGGCGGGCAAACTGAATAAGAGGATAGAACCAAGAAGCAGTCAGAATGCCTTAATGTTAGTACTAACCCTTTGTAGTCCGGGCTGATGAATTTTGGCAGGTCACATGACTTGTGTAAATCTCAATTTTCACGTCTAAAATGGCAATAATAATCTTTGCCTTGTACCCCTCATGGGTGGCTATGAGGATCCTCAACTGCTAGATAATATGTATCATCATTGTCAAATGATAGCATATTTGGGAATATACCTTGACAACTGGTCATAATCTTTACAATAATCTTTATAATAAATAATTTATATAATTATAATAATCTTTAGAGCTGTCCTGCGAATGTATTAAGGTTTAGGCAAGTGGCTAACAAACCTTAATAATAACAAATAATAACAAATAATCCCATGATTTCAGTACCTAAGACAATAGAAGTGTGCACCCTCCTTATTCAAAAGTCCAATGCAGGGGCTGGGGTTGTGGCTCAGTGGTAGAGAGCCTGCTTCACACATGTGAGGCACTGCATTTGATCCTCAGCACCACAGAAAAATAAATAAATAAATATATATATATTTTAAAAGGCCAATGAAAGTAGCTTCCTTCATGTGTGATTTTTTTTTGGCTCTGCCATTGCCTATCAAGGCCACTCATATGCATCAGGTCAGTGAAAGTGGAAAGAGGATGGAAGAGGCACAGCTCTTCCTCAAAACTCTGGATCATGGATTAATTCACATTCTTTCCACTGACATTTCTTAGGCTAAAACACCCACATGTGATCATATCTAAGACTGTGAAGTTAAGGCTAGTCTGATACTCTCCAAAGAGAAAGAAGGGGCTGGCAATGTAGCTCAGTTGGTAGAGTGCTTGCCTTGCATGCACAAGGCTGTGGGTTCAACCCCCAGTACTACAAAAGGGGGAAAAAAAGTGGAAGAAAATATGAATTGTAGAAAGAAAAAATCTCTCTCTGCTATTATGATTAAAACATTTTTTACTTCCACATTCTTCCTGAATATAAAATATGTAAAGAGAACACGAGGATAATTTTATAGTTGAATGTTTCTTGTGGGCTATCCATGTGCCAGGCACAATATTATACCTGTACAGCAAAGCATTGGCAACTATCACAGCGCCTGGCACGTAATTCAGCATGTGTGCTCAGAGGTCAATGAATGAACCAACAGCCTGCTAGATTCCAAGCTCCATGAGAGCAGGAAGTCTCACTGTCTACAGCAGTCTCTCTAGTGCCTGGCACTAAGCCCAGCATAGAGTGAACAGCAAATATATATAAAGAATTTATGTTTTGCTGGGCTTGGTGGTGCATGCCTGTAATCCCAGCAGCTCCGGAGGCTAAGGCAGGAGGATCCTCAGTTCAAAGCCAGCCTCAGCAACTTAGTGAGGCCCTAAGCAATTTAGTGAGACCCCATCTCTAAATTAATAAGGGTTGGGGATGTGGCTCAGTGGTTAAGTGCCCCTGGGTTCAATCCCTAGTACTACACACACACACATTTAAACCTAAAATTATTTTTTTTTCTTGAGAATAAGCATTTGTAAGCATACTCTTAAAGCCCAAAACTTTGATAACACATTTAGCCCTCTTAGAATAATTCTAAGCTATCCAGGCTTTTTCTAAATACTCATGAATACTTAAGTAGCTGACAATGCCATAGAGCCATTATAGCTATATTTCAGTATCAAAGAGTAATAAGCCAATCAATTAATGAGATAGCATGTATTTTTAAAATGGAAGTCAGTATGTGCCTTTAACAGAAAAGTGAAAACAAGGGACCCTCATTTCTAAAGAGCCTTCATTAATTATGTAAAGCAATGAATCTGGAAGCTCCTGGATGACAGCAGGAGTTCTCGGAAGTCAACATGTGGAAAAATGACAAAATCAGCAACCACTGCAATTGTGGTGACATATAGCTGAGTCCTACATGATAAAGATCTAGACAAAGTTATCCCTGAGGAGGAAGAGGTGTTCATGAGTTTAGGCAAAGATATTGTTTCTCGTGATATATCCAGAGGACAAGAGTCCAGTTTGTAACTGGGTATAGCAGATGAAGTTGGCGTGGCATGATCAACTCACTTAAGGTAAAACTTTGAATGCTCATAGTTGATTCTGCAACATTCTCTTTTGAGTTAAGGGCCACACACAGGTGTTTGTGATTCTCATTCTCGCTCCTCCCCCACTCCATCTTTAAATAGTTGTTCTTGTTTTGTTACCATAATGTCAGCGCTCAAGGGCCATTTCAAAGGCCACATCAGCTTTGAAGAAGACATTTATTTATTGTTACAACTACGAAAATGATAATTTAAATCAAAATAGTATCTGAAAATCTGAGAATCACTATTAAACAATAATTAAAATCCAAGTCCACTCTGCAGGAAGATTATAACAGACATGTCAACTGCATTTGAGAAACACCGAAACAGAAGTTGTGATAACTAAATCAACCTGACTTTTTAATTTGTCATTTAGATTTTGGGTTCCATGATCAAAACAATGAATTTCTAAAGTAAATATTCTTACCCTGTGAAAAGCTGAGATGGTTCCCAAGCATCCCCTGGCAGTTCACAGGACAAGACTCCCCTCTGTCAGAATTCTTGCATCTTTTAGGGTCCAATTCAAATGCTGTTTCTTCTGAGAAACTTCCCCTGACTTCCCTGGCGCTAATTCTCTCCCTCTGTGCTGTTGACCACACAACCATTACATCTAGCCCCTTGCAGCATAGCTAAATTTTTATTATCATTCTCACTTAAATAGAATTTACTTGAACTCTGGAATACTCTCTTATTCATCTTTGAATCCACAATCCCTATCACAGTTCCTGGAATTTGAAATGTGGTTGAAGTGTTTGCTGTATGAACACATCAATGAATGTACGCATGTGCCAGATTATCTGTCTTTACTCAACAGAAGGCCCAGGAGGTCATGAGCAGAATTTGTCATCAGACCATGAAGAATACCATGGCTATCTAATGGCCACAATGATTTAAAGTGGAGGTTTAAAGGAGGTAAAATTTGCTTTTTTAAAATAAAAGATTGATACTAAAGAAGAAATGAATAACCTGAAAAGTCTTATATCTATTAAATAAACTGAATTTATAGCTTAATACCAGCCCATGAAGATATCTCCAGGCCAAATGACTTTAACATAAAATTCAATCAGACATTTAAAAAAGGATAATAGAAATTCTAGACAAACTTTTTCAGAGAACTGAAGAGGTAGAAATACTAACTTATGAGCCCAGCAACTAGACTGATACTAAAGCAATACATATATTATAAGAAAACAAAACTACACACATTCAGAAGTCTATAACAAAAATGTTAACACATATGATCCAGCAACATTTAAAAGTATAATACATCATGATCAAGTAGAATTGATCCTGGAGATGCAAGGTTGGTTCAATATTCAAAAATAAACATGACTTGCCATTTCAATAGATAGAAAAACTGCAGTCATTCCAACTGATGCAGAAAAAACTACTGACGAAATTCGACAATCATCCATTTGTGATAAAAATCTCAGCAACATAGAAAATAAAAGAAAACAGAAGTTCCATAAATTGATTAATCTCATCTCAAAAGAACCCATAGCTAACATCATATTTAATACAGAAAGACTGAAAGCTTTTCCTCCAATATGAAGCAGATGGAACACCCACTTTTAACCCTTGCTCTTCAATTCACATATCCCCAGGTCCCTGTCATGAATTACCCTGTCCCATGTGCTGTAGGGACTGTGTGGTGTGATATCTAGCAACCCACTCAGAAAGGTGATTACAGTCCCTAAGCTTCAGCACAGAGACTCCCAAGCTGGAGGAGCACTAGGCAAAGTCCCAAGGGCAGGACGTTTGGGGACATGCGGAACAGGGCTACACTGTGATGACTGATGGGGTAGGGGTGGGAATTTTGTAACACTAAAGGAAGGACATGACAAAATCTTTGCCCCCAAAGATCAAATAATAAACCCTTTGGCCATATGAAGATTAATATTTAAAAAAGAAAGAAAATTTTCAATTCCCAATGTTCTTTTTGTAGAATTTTCTTATGCATCAGGCATATCCCGAGAGATCAAGACAGAAGGCAGATAATCCCTAAGAATCATGGCACATTCCCCAGAGCCCTGTTGGCTGCTGCATCAGCATCAGCCATTTATTTGATCATCTTCTATGTGTGCAAGACACCACAGTGAGAACTTGAAAATACAACATCTCATTTAATCTCCAGGACCACTGGGTTTTATTACCCCCAGACCACAGATGAAGAAAGTGAGAATTAATGTGTTCAAGGAAACAAAATATAACAGGGAAAAGCTGTGGGTTTTTTTTTTTTTTTTTTTTCAGTTGTTCTGACTCCAAGTTCCATGCTCCCTCCACTAAAACAAGGATCGTTTGAGGGACTCTATGAGCTGGAGAACCAGGCAAAGAGCTGTATTTCTATGACTTCTGGCTTTTTCAAAGAATTTTGGTTTTTGTTTCATGATGAAATTTTCAAAATGCATTTTCTAGTAATAAAGACAAAGCTCCCTTTTCAATACAGATGTTCAACCAAAAGACATTTTTGCAGCAATATGTTAGCAGTATCATTATTATAGCTAACTTCCCTCCGCTTCCGATGTGTAAGCACTGAGATAAGTATTTTATATGGATCATCTCATCACTTGATCCTTTAAACAACCTTATGAGGTGACTGATATTATTTTTGCCCTGTCTTTCTTTTACAGATTGCCTATAAAATGGATGGATCTAAACAGAATTCAAATCCATGAATCCTTGGAGTAGTGTTTAATTCTCCCTGGGGCCCACAAAATCAGTTTACGATGCAGTTCGTGAAAATCCTTGCCCATAGCTTTCATTCCCTCTTCTAACCTCCCTCAGAGCATAAATCTATCACAGCCTAGGGTTTGTCCCACTGGTTCTGATCCATTGCAAAAAAGAACAGTCATTTGAAAAAAACAACAATGTTTCCAACATTCAGTTATTTTGAGAGTCTTCCTGCATTCGAGTGGAAATGAGTCTCCTGGGAGCTTTAAATGGCACAGCTCATGCCTTCTGCATTGGGGAGCCCATCCATTGCCAAACACAGACCTCCTCTTTGTGCCTCTGCCATTAGTGGGCCAATAGGAAAGTTCACAAGTAAGGTGTGTGGTAGGCCCTCTAGATCTTCCTGGAAAATAACTGTTCACCTCCTTTGGCCTGTCAGTCCTTATTCTTGGCCTCAAAGACTTTCTTCTTTGGAAAATAATGAAAATCCAACTAACAAAATAAATCATTTGGGCTATGTTCTCACTTCTGAATCCCTATACGACTGTATGAGAGGTAGCGGCAGAAGTGAATGACCTGTTTTCCATTAGAGATGTCAAAGTCCCCCAAATATTGGCATGTCACTAAAAATATCCACTCAGAAGGGTTGTAGTCTCCCTGCCAGGAATGGCTAAAACAAAAACCTCAGGAGCCAGAGGAGCCTAGACTCGGGGACACTGCTGCTCTTTGAGATATTGCTGGATGATCTAGATCTCTGGATTAAGCACAGACTATCTGCCATAGAATCTGATTTTTGATCATAGGCATCTGCATTTTTAACCAATCTGTTGAGATTCTTAAGTACACTCAAGTTATGGAATCAACGTCATACACCTAGGAGTCAGACAACCCAGGTCCAAATCTCTTTGTGTCTCAACATCTGCCCGTGTCAAATGAGGACACTCATGATGCCCAATTCCCTAGATTAAATAAAACACTGCATATGAAGACCTCAAAAGTGACTAGTGGGCAGTGAATGATTCCCATCAGCCGTATTTAGTCTCCTAAAAATTGTATTTGCACAGCATACAACCTTTCCCAAAGAACTTCACCACTATGAAATCACAGAATTCCCACCCCAATCCTAAAAGGCAGTGAACTTTTCATCATATCTGTTTTAGAAAGAGTAAACTGAAGCACAGAGGTAACAAGACTAGGAATGGCCAATGGATCTCACGTGGTACATCAAGCACAGGTGATGATAGTGGTTGCATCTGGTGCTGTACTGGGAAGATTCTTGAGGCTTCTATGATACCATTGATATTCTAGCCTTTGTTTAAGTCAGCCCACTATTGAGTGGCAGAGTTGGAATTAAAATTTGAAAGTGGGGTCTGCTACCCAGGATCCATAATTTCTCTTTTACATGCAGAATTCCTATGCTCTTGAGCACAGCAATGTTGTCCCTGCCTTTTCTTTCTTTCTGCTACTTGGAACATGGAAATAAAGGCTGGACTAACAAAAATAATGCTGTGACCACAAATCAAACTTAAGATGGGAGCCAGTCTGCTGGAAGGTAGAACAAAATAATCAAAGAGGCCTGAGTTCCTGCCAACATCATGCCAGTTTTGGACTGTCTACATTTGGGGTTCATGTGAAATGGAAGGCATCTTATTAAAGCCACCGTTATTTGGGCTCTTAGTTGTAGCTGAAAATTCCTAACTCATACCAAATCCTGTTTTCCTTTCCTCTAGAAAGGAAGTCTATTGTTGCCGCCTGAAGCGATGGCCACTTGGAGCAACGAAGCCGCGGGAAGAAGTTCAGAGGCGAACTGGAAACAAACAGCTTTTTATTCTGATAACTTTTCTCTCTGGCTCTAACAAAGACTAACACGCACCACACACCACCAAAAAATGGCGCAGACCCTATCAGCAATCTCGGTTCAAGTCACTCGAGATCCCGGGCCAAGTCCCGTAAGATCCCGGGCCAAGTCCCGTGAGACTACGGAAGGCGGCAATGCCCAAATCTCCATGGCCCATAGTCAACCGCAATTTAAGCCATCTCCCCAAACAGGGCTCCTGCAGTCTATACTGTCTATTCTTTAGGAAGTCTATACTGTTGCTTGGCAGTTTGCTTTAAAATTTCTTCTACGTGAGAAAAATAAGGCATAAAGGAAAATAAAATCATGTATAATTACATGGCCCCAAACTAACCACAGTATTTTGATGTTTTGATTTCTAGTCTTTTTTCTATCCACATGCTGTAATCATAGATGAGTTCACATATATCTCTATTCATTTATTTTATTGCTTTGATATTTGCCTAACTTATTAAAAACTTTTTAAACATCATTTGAATGCTGTATAACATTGTGTGCTGCAAACATGAAATAATGTACTTAGCATTCCTATTTAGTTGGATAATGACTTTTTTGTATGTGTTTTGAGGTTACAAACATTATGATAGTGAACATTTTAGTGTATGCTTTGCTCATGTATTCCCAATTTTTTCCTTTGGATAGATTCTTAAAAATAGCATTGCTAAATCAATGGAGCTAAACATGGTCCATCCTCAATACATAGAACCAAAATGCTTTTCAAAAATATATCTGAATATATCAAATCCCCTCAACAGCATCAAGTATGGTTATCTGATTGTCTCCACTAGTTGCTAGTTGAATAAGAAGAAAATTTATACCCAGGGTTGATTTACTTTGGAAGTATTTGGTTACTGTCGAAGGTGGACGCTGCCCCTGTTTATCTCCACTTGTGCTTCCGACTGTACTTCATGCATCTGTGTATCGCCAATATCCACCACACACCAGGATTACAGGATGTACTCAATGTGGTTTTACCAGAAGAATATGGTTATTCTCCATAATGGCATACATGAGATGGCCTGAGAAAAATCCCTTTTAACACTACAGATTATATCTCATGGAGTTTTAGTGTTTGAGTACTGGCCATCCATGAACGATTATGATACTTATAGCTCACCCTGAGCTTTTGCTATGTATCACACACTGTTCTAATCACACTAAGTGCTTTTATCTCCTTCAACCATCAGACTAGTCCTGTGATGTACACTGCATCACTCTCCCCACCTTAGGTTTCAGAAGTTGAGGCAAAAGGGAGGCTAACATACCCCCTAAAACCAAAGGCTGAATGTTCTCTCTGATATGCTGATGATAACACACAACTAAGGATGGGGATGGTGGGGAAGAACAGACGTTCACTGGATTAGACAAAGGGGACTGAAGGGAAGGGGGGAGGGATGGGAATGGGAAAGGCAGTAGAATGAATCAGACATAACTTTCCTATGTTCATATATGAATACTCGATCAGTGAAACTCCACATCATGTTCTACCACAAGAACGGGAAGTTATATTTCATATGTGTAGAACATGTCAAAATGCATTCTACTGTCATTTATAGCTAAAAAGGACAAATAAAACATTTTTTAAAAATTTTTTAAAAGGAGGCTAAATTGATGGAACAAGAATTTGAAGAATGAGGTTTTACTCAGTGAAATGGAAATTTGCTAGGTATTTAGAGAATGCCAAGAGGGAGAATATGAAGATATAAGAATAGCCTGGACTCCCAGAATTCAACCTGTTTACATAGACAAAACGAAATATAGTAAATGTAGATAGTAATGGCGATAGTAATTACCAACCTTACTAAGGTCCAGATGCTGTTCTAAATATTCCTCTCAAATTGCACATGCTGTAGAAACTACCATTACTTCCATTTTACTGATGAGGAAACTGAGGCACAGAGGTTATGTGCTTTGTCTGAACTTACACAGAGAGCAAGTGAGAGAGGCAAGATTTGAATCCAGACAGATTCCAGAGCCCACCTTCTTAACTACTTTGTATAAAACTTTCAATGGTTGAGTATAAAATGATAACAACAGCACACAGCAGTTCATGCATTCATCGTCAAAGAGGTAGACCCCATGTGTTCAGTAACTTCATAAAACAACTCGCTTACCATGAGCTGGAACAGCTAGGAAAGGCCTATCATCCTTTACCATGAAATCAAAATGGCAGCTACAGAAGCATGCATTAGATAAAAGGCCAAGAGTGGAATCAGACAAAGGTAAGTTCAAATCCCAGCTCCACCATTTCTGACCATAATGGGAAAAAATATTTTTCTGTAACAAGATTGTAAAGATAAGTTGGTGTATATAAAGTGTATAGCAAAATGTCATGCCTTTAGTAGGAACATGGAAAATGTGATTTATCTCATGTAGCAGACATTATGGATCAGATATCTTTTATCTGGCTTTCCTCTACTATAAGAGCATGAAAATTGAAATGCTTCATTTTCTAGCTTCCCAGTGATATGGTCTGGGCAATGAGAGAAAGGCAGACATCTGTAGGAAGCTGTCCATTCACAAATAAAAAGGGAAAGCCCTGCAGGGCAAAGACCTTCCTTCCTCATTGTAGGCAGGGTGCTGAAATGACACTAGGAGCAGTAGGAGCCACTTGGAGAACATGAAGATGAAATCCACATGCTAAGTATAGTGGGCCAGAAAGACAGAGAGGATCCGGGTGCCTGCTGACCTCCTCTTTCAGGCACTCCAACAGTTCTGGATTGCCTACCTCTGCTATTATTCCCTGTGAAGAAAAGAACTGCCTGCATGGTTAGATTACTATTTGCTGGGTCTCTGTTGCTTGCTGGGGAGCACATGTTCATCCAACATACTTCCCTTACCGTTTTCCAGAGGTCCTTGTGTTTCTACAGACCACAGAAATACCTTTCTGAGGGTCACACCATATTCCCATCACCAAATAGCCAATTTTATTTTTTAAAAAGCAATGCCTATTCTCTGTAGATAGGCCTCAGGACATCAGGTTTATGTAGGAAAGTGTGAACCTACTCCTTTTGTCCATTAGCAGCCACTTGGACAGCTGGCTGGCCATGAACTAGAATAAAAAATTGGGGTCACTTAGTCAGATCTTATCACCAGTGATAAGGGACAGGAACATGAAGGAGGATTGTATAACTGATACAAACTGGCCAAAATTCAAATCCTTGGATCGCTCTATACTAATGGTGACCATGAATAATTAGCTTATACCCTTTGATAAAGACCTCAGTCTTTATCTCCATAAAGTGGGGATAATAACTTTAATCTTCTAGGGTTACAACTAAGATCAGGTAACATATGTAAGCCAACAATCACAGTACCTAGAAATCATATTAGGTGATTCACAAAATGGCTGCAGTCATGTTTTTCAAAGGCAATAAAAAACAATTGCCCTCCATTCATTCAACTGTCCTGTGTAAGAACCCACTGCAGTTAAGACCCTGGGATTCTAGGAGCAAAGAAGAAAAGCATTCATGTTCCTGCCTCTCATCCACTGTCATGAAGCTAATTTCCCTATGACAGAAACACAAACTGAACAAATAAGCAAATGAATCAATCTTCTAAGATAGTGAGAAGAAAAAAACCCACTGAGTTCAGAAACTAAAGGAGCAGTGGGGGCTGGGATGACATCAAGGCTAACAGGTCTTCAATACCTAAAGTTTCTCCTTTATGGGAAGATGAAGGAAGGGCCAGTAAATCCATTAGTTTGTTGACTAATGCACAAAATGCTGATTTCCTCTGCATCTTAGGGCTGTTAGAACACAAACTTTTATTATTTAAAAAATGTATATGTCTGAAAAGAACATATCTGATATTTTTTAAAATATTGGGTAGCTAAGTTATTCCAACCCCTTGCTCCTTTTTCCTCATCTTGCAGCTCCCCTAATATCTGTTGAATTGTTTTCTCCAGAGCTCTGCCATTAAGTGTGCCCCCAACACCAAAGAGGACCTCAGACAATTGGTTGCAGAAGGGACTTAAGAACAAGCTCTTTTTGTCTAGAATGCTTCTAATTATTTCTATAAAGCATAGGCCATTTTCCAGGATCTTGTGCTCATCAGGGATAACGTATTTGGTCTGCTTTATTTTGGGAGGAAAAAAGGAAAATAAAAAAAAAAACATTTTTTAAAAACTGAAGCATGTCTGCATTTTTTGTTCAGATGAAGCCATTTCCTTCCTTTCACTCCAGCCTCTTTCTGTCCAGCAAGATGGCACTGCTCCTGACCAAACCCCTTCCCTCTCAGCCACCACAGTCCTACCAGACTTGCAGCAGTGCTACAAATATCGACTTGAAAAGTAATTAAGATATAAGTATTCCAAAAGAGAACACATGGTTATTTAAAGTCATTGGACAGCGTTCAAAAGGAAAGATCTATGGAATTCAAGGGCTCAGAGCCATCGTGCTGTTGCTCCCCACTTCTCACATTAAGAAAAAGAGACTAATTATAAATCTCCAGCAAATATGACCTGGTAAAGAGTTTTCAAACAAAAGCCTGCACCAAACAGGATATCTGGCAGATCTGGGCACTTGTTTTCGCTAATAACCATTAAAGTTGTTCCTAGTAAACCATTTTACAGCAGCATTAGAAATATCAGAGTTTACGTTTTTGTTAATGAATTGCTGCAGAATGTTAGCACCGCACCACGCCGCCCAACGGCTCCCGGTCCTCGCTTTGTCTCCGTGGTGCCTTTTTCCCCCCTTAACATTTCATTTCCAATGACATGTCAGCCGTCTTTCACCAACCTCAAAGGAAAGTTGAATGCGGGGCTCACAAAGTTAAGCTGACATTTGCTCCCTTCCAATAAAAAATATTTAGTCCATTAAACATAAATACCTGTCATTATGATACATGGACTGGGTGCAAACCTCCCGGTTCCCTCTGATGTTTATTACATCCAAACAACTGCAGTGCCTGCATGTTTTCAACTTTAGTGTATTGATTAAACTTTTAAATGGCTGCCATATAACCCAGGGACAGCGGGAAGATTAATTTGCGTCAATGTTCATCTGTAATTCATTAGCCATTTATTCTTTACAACCACATGGGCTATCAAGAAAATGCAGGCCATTTTTCACTCGGCACAGGCTGAGAACAGATTCTGAAATTTGTGCTGCATACAAATAAGTTCCCTGGGCCTGGCCAGTTAAACTGCTTGGCTTTTCAAAAGTTAAAGTTGGGAAACGGCAGCAGGGAAGGAAGATGAGAAAACAGAAATGGGGGAAACGGGCAACCTTGGGGCCCTCGCTGTTTAACCAAGTTTGTCCTCTGTCTCTTCACCCATGGATTATGGTTTCTTATTTCAGTGGGGTTAAAATCACGGAAACTGGTGTCTGAGCAAAGGCCATAAATAACGTGGGATGCCTTTTCCCATCCCTCCCTTCCTGACCACTTTCGAATATCTCCTAAAATGCTGTTTCTGGCAGAAAACTCCAATGAGTGGCAGTGAAGTAGAAAATGCATAGCCTAGAAGAGCCTGGAGCCATCAGCTCGGGGACAGTGGCATTTGAACCGACTCTCCCCGAAACAGTGGAATCTCACCCTGCCTTGAGTTGGGAAGGTGCCCAGCTAAATAGCGGCACGTTTCCTGAGGGAAGAGGTAAGCCATCTGGCTTCTCCACGTGCCCTCCTGACCCCCTTGGCAGAACACAAAATGCATATTAAAGGCATAAATGGAACGAGCACCCCTGTGAAAGGCCCTTGGACACACAAGGCACTTTGGGGAGAGGAGGAGGGAGGAGTCTGCGTGTGCGCAGGCTGGGGCTGGAGCAGAATAAAGCACACGAGGGAAATTTTTCTTCATAAGGATGAATAATTAAAGTGGAGAGCTCAGCGCCCAGGCCTCACTGTGGCTAATCACTGCAACAGCGAGCAGCGAAAAAAATCAATGGTCAGGACGACATCTGGGGAAGAGGGCTGGCAGGTCCCCATTTGCGGGACATGTGAGAGCCAGTGTGCAGATGCTCAAGGCGACAACTCTTTTTCTCTGGTCTGCAGTGCCCACAAAAATCAAAGGCACCAGGCACGCTGGTAACCTTTGGTAACAACGTCCATGAAAGGGCCAGCAAGGAAGCCTTGGGGAGGAGGCGGTAAATTACCCATTTATAATATAACTGCTCAGGCTGCTTACAACCAAGGATAAAAGAGAACCTTCCACAAAAGTGTCCATCTGGAGCCATCCTTGTCCCAGCCCACCCTGAGTCACCAGCACCAGGAGTCAACTCCTTGGGGACATGGGGCGGGGGCATCATAGCAATGCAGCTCTAGGAGCTTTATTTGGATTGTGGATGTGGCACGTGAGTATCAAAAAGAATGCACAAATGGTAGAAAATGCTCTGGATGGAACTAAAGACCATTACTTCCAGCCCCTCTGCCATGCATAGGATCCATCATTTTTCCCCCTATAGTAACTAGAACATTGGCTTCACAGGAGCTCAATAAATATTTGTAGAGTAATGGATTAATGCAACCTAAGCACACAGATTCATTCAACCATTCAACAAATATCTATTGATATCACATCCCCGACACTGTTCCGGATGTAAGATAAAATGGGAGAGTGAGCATAGCTGCAAACTCTGCCAATAGGGTGCTTCTAACATAGTTGCCATTTACTTTCCTGTAGAGGTAAGGAACTTTCTAGAACCCCAAGGCATCCATTTGAGAAGGTAGGGGCCATGTTCTTTGTCTAATCAAACTCTGAAAATGGCAAGAGTTAAACAGTTCGTGCCTTGAAAATTAGTTAGATAAGAGCTAGAATAAAATGAGTCTGAAACTGGAGAAAAAGTCAACATATACATGCTTATCAAAAATTTCAGGTAACATTGATCCCAAGGATAGGTATAACCTCCCCAGGTAAAGTTAGGTTACATTTATTTTTGGAGACAGGAATCTAGAGATATACTGTCTGCCAGATGTATCTCTCATAATTGACCTTCAGTTTGAGAAACAAAGAAATTCTGTGAAGGTGCCAATCACTTAATAGATGTTTTATCCCTCCCTCCTTCCCTCCCTCCCTCTCTCCCTTCCTTCCTTCCTTGCTCTGAGGATCGAACCCAGTGCCTCACACATGCAAGGCAAGCACTCTACCCATGAGCTACACCCCCAGCCCCACCAATCACTTATGAAACAAATACTCAAGGCAACCATGCCTGCCACACTTTGGGTAGATATTGTGGGGAATGAAGAATAATATAAATCATCAACCCTAACCTCACACATGGACCTTCCCATCTCTTTGGGAAGACGAAATTAAGACATGAGAGCTAACTAAAACATGACCCAGAGAATTAGGGGCTGAAGGGTCTCCATGTGCTTTCTTCCCTTCTCTAAATAATACATAAAACATATTTATATCCAGTAAAGTCAAGACTCCTGAAATACCAGAACTCTTGCGTAGAAAACTTGTGGATGAAATTCATCTGGTAACATATACTGAGCCTGAAAACACTCTCACCTTTTCTCCCTTTAATTCCAATCCTTGGTATCTCTTCTGAGGAACCCCAATGAGATGAAAGCTACACAACAAAGATTTTCACTCCAGAGATCTCTATTATAAAGAATGATAGTAGGGGCTGGGTTTGTGACTCAGTGGTAGAGCGCTCGCCTAGCATGTGTGGGGCACTTGGTTCGATCTTCAGCACCATGTAAAAATAAAATAAAGATATTGTGTCCACCTATAACTAAAACATAAATATTTTTTAAGAAAGGATGACAGTAAGCAAAGTTTTAAAATATAAGAGTGTACTAACAGTGCAATATTGAGCAGTCGCTAAAATAGTAATAATGAGTAAAACCAAGAAAAGCATGAGACTATGCTAAAACAGCCTGTGAAACTGCAAGTTTACTAGGGTTATCACCTTGTGCTCATATCAAAAATATTTACATGTAATACACAAAAGGGAGTTAGAGTTATATACGGTATTCCTTCTCTACCAAATGTTCTAAGTTTTTTCTCTTATAATTGAAATAATTCTACAATATTTAAACTGTGCAGAACAGATTACCAGTGCTACAAATATTGAAAGAAAACTTCATCCTAAAGGAGCTAGAGTTTGGCCCTAAAAAGCCCTTTAAAAAAACAACAGATTTTAATAACAGAAAGAAAGAGGAAGAATATCCCTGGCAAAGAATATTCTCAGCAAAGGCTGAGAATTTAAAATGTGAATGGCCTCAAGCAGGAATAATGAAGAGATTCGTCTGGCTGGAATAGATGAGGCACTTTGGGGAAATAATGTCAGATAAATAGCCCTAGATAATTTTTTCAAAAATTTGGATACATCAGAATGTAGCTGTTTCCTTGCTACCTTCCCCTCTTCAACCTGATAGGTGTATTTCTTACTTTAGGATCTACTTTAGCTCTCTCCAAGTTTATGGGTCAAATTAACTTTAAAATTATATATCAAAGAGATTGGTTGTTTTCAACTTTGGAATGAGACATTGCATTTTATCTTAGTTAATTAATGAAAGATGAATAGTTGAGATCATTTTGAAATATAAAAGCATTCATAATGGTTATAATCTTTAAAGGAAAGTATCCAGTAAAAATTAGGAAAAGAAGAGGAATTGAGCTAGGCAATGAGGCTTATCATTACTGCATAAATATCAAAGCTCTAATAGTTAAATAATATTGAACTTGTAAAAAAAAATGAAGAAGGAATTCGTGGCACAAATTAAAAAGAAGTGGGTTAAATATAAAGGGATTTAGACTAGGATAAGGTTGACATATCAGTCAGGAAACAAAGTGCTTCTTAATAAATGTTCAAGAGACAGTTAAATATTAGAAAGCAACAAAACAAAGCAACAAAAACGAATGTTCTTTTTTTTTTTTTTTTTTGAACATATGTCCAGATTTGGTTATATGAAAAGTTAAAAACTTCTGCATGGAAAACACTATAAAAAAGTAAGATCCAAATTAAAAACTTAAAAAATATACACTCTTTATCATTTATGACAGGTAAAGGTTATTATCTCTAGTGTAATACATATTCTTACAAATCAAAAAGACAATATTAACATCTCCACTGGGAAATGGGTAAACAATAAAACAGCAATTTGCAACAAATAAAAATAGCCAATAAACTTTCAGAGCATGTTCAGCTTTACAAAGTATAGAAAACAGAAGTTTTGGGAAAAGGTGTCATTGTTATTTAGAGGAAATGGCAATGATAATATATAATGTTTGAGATTGTGAGGGAAAATGAACCCTCTCACACTATTGGTAACACTTTTGTACAGCTTTGTGAGAAAACTACCTGTCAACATGCACCAAGAACTTAAAAAAAAAAAGTGTAAAACATGAAACACCAAAAACAAAGAATTTATTTTTCTGCTCTTCACCCTGCCAAACATACATGAATGAGTTTCTGCCTCTGATGGACAGATGGGGTTGAAAGTACAATATGCTTCTTAGTTATTGATTCTAAAAGAGAACTTACCTTTTGACCACTAAAAATCAAGTATTCTATAGGTTTTGTTTGTTTGGGGTATATATGCTTCATTTAGCTAAGAAGTTCCTTTTAATTCCTTGTTCAATAACATATTTTCATTATAAATGGATGTGTGTCACCATTTTTATATAAAGTCCTTTCATTAACATTCAGCTCTAGGAATTTTTTTCATTTTCATTATTTGATGAGCCATAGGTTATAATTTGTTTTAAAAAACACTCGAACAGATGGGGGCTTTCTAGCTAACTTTGTATTATTAATTTCTAAATTAATATTTTACTATGGTCAGGAAATATATGTATAATATCTAGTTTGTGAAATTTTTTCAAACTTATTTGTTTTGCTTAGAGTGGAGTCATTTATTGAACGTTCCATATGTATGAGAAGAATGTAGATTCCTGTACACAGTTCTATATAGGTCCATTAAGTCAGCTGGTTAGTGATATTCATCTTCCACATCTTTGCTATATTTAATCTATTTGACCTATTACAAATTGGGAGAAATGTTTTTAAATCTGAATATCATGTAGATTTTTTATCTTCCTTTTCTGTTCTGTAGATACTCCCTTTATATGATGTAAAGCTGTCATAATTCATCAGTCTAAGGCACACATTTTCACAATACACATTCCTGAAATCAAGATGTCTTACAATTGGTATAATATGAAGACATTACATCATAGCTTAATTGCAGCAGTTACATTGTTTATAGTGGTAGATAAAATGATGGTGTATACCTTACAATTGTTGACATCTTAGATTCAATGAAATATGATATTTCAACAGGTAGATGGAAATTTAGATTTTAAAAAATATTTTGGTGAATCAATGGTTTATCGTGATTTGGGGTGTACTTATCTTGAGGAATAATTTTATCTTGAATATTATATGGATATACATCCTTCCTCTGTTTGAATGCCATTGCCTGGTACACACAGAGCTGCTGTGTGTCCTTACATTTTGTGTTCATATTATAAACACCATAAGGCTGGGTTCATTTATTTTTCCCTCCAAGAAGATAATTTCAGTAGTTCACTTCTAAGTTTAGTCCAATGATGAGGTTGCAACTACTGATCCACTTAGACACGTTACTAGCATTTTAATTTGGTATCTATATTTGTTTCACTTTTAAACTTTTTAATTCTTTTTTTAAAAATACCTTTATTTTATTTTTTTAAATTTTTCTGTGGTGCTGAGGATCAAACCCAGTGCCTTGCATGTGCTAGGCGAGCACTGCACCTCTGAGTCACGACCCCAGCCTTATCCTTTCTTGATTAAAAAAAAAAAAAAAAAAAAAAAAAAAAGTCTTTTCCCCCCTCTACTATTTTTCTTCTACGCTGGTTTGGAATTGATATACTTATTTATTTATTTATTTATTTATTTACTTTTTGGTGGTTGTTTGTTAGAACGTGTAATTCATTAATGACTTTTAAAATCCAATATTAGAGGTCTAGGGTTGTAGCTCAGCATTAGAGCTTTTGCCTAGCATGTGTGAGGCACAGGGTTCAATTCCCAGCACCACATTCAAATAAATAAAATAAAGGTCCATCAACAACTAAAAAATATTTTTTAAAAAATCCAGTATTAGAGCTATGGCAGTACCTCCGGGTAGAGTATGTGCCTACCATGCATAAGGCCCTGGGTTCAATTCCCAGTACCAGAGCATACATATGTAAATCCAACATTCATATTGTAAACCCTTTCCCTGAACACTTTAACTTTGATAAGTTCATCCTGACTTAGATAACAGGGTTGACAGTGATTTAATTTAGTTTTGTCCCGATTGTTTTTCATGAAGAAATCAACTATTTAGATATACATATATGTTTTGCTCATCATTCCTTTAAATCAATTTATAGTTTCCTTCCAGGATTATTTCCATTTTTTTCTTAGGTACATATTTCAGAGGTTCTGTTAGTTGAATATACCAGCAGTAAATTCTTTCCATTTTATCCATACCAGTTTTTTTTTATTTTTTTGCACTCATCATTGAAAAATAGTTTGGCTTCCAACACAATTCTTTTTCTCAGTACCCTGATAATAAAATTCTAGTAGCTCATTGCTTCCATTTTGATGCTGAGAAATCTACCATTGATGCCTTCACAGTAATTGCCATTTCTTTGTAGGGGATTTTAATTTGCTCTCTAGCTACTTGTAAAGCTCTTCTCCTTGTCTTTGGTGCTCTGTAGTTTCAATAATTTTGCTTAGGTGGAGTTTTTAAAATAGATACTGCTTGTTCTGTGATGTGATTCCTGAATGTTTTCTTTGTTTTTTAATTTTGAAGAATTCTCAGCTACTAAGTATCAACTTTCCTAAATTTTCTCTATTCTCTCTGGAACCTTGACTTGCTGAGTGTAAAATCACTTCCCATCTCCTTGTATTCCCGTGTCGCATTCTGTATACTTTCTTTAGATCCACTCATTACTTTACTAATATTCTCTCTTCCATGATCAAATCTATTTAATTTACCTGTGGAATTTTTAAATACTCACAATACTTTTGTACTAAAGTTTTTTTTTTTTTTTTGGATGTTTCCCAAATTGACAAGTTATTTTTAAAGCCTCATTCCTTTACATGTTTTTCCCATCTTTATGTTTTTTTATCATATAAATTTGTTTCACATTTCAATTGTGATCACTCTAATATTAGATGTTATTGAGAGTTTAACCCTCTTTCTTTTATTCTCTTTTAGGTGAGATGTCCTTGAGTGTATGGTAATATCTAAATGTGAGCTTGTATCTGCCTTTTTACAACCTATGAAAATCTTGACAGCCTAAACTTATGACATTTCCTTCCAGAAAGTACCTGTGCTCCAGACCTGAGATCACAGGATTAAACTTCAATGATCTAGACTCAATAAAGAACTTTTTGGTTTATATTTCACATCTTCTGCTGGGTCCAAGGCTTAATCTCCATGATTCAATCTCTTGATTTGGAGCAAACATCTTTCCTCTCATTTGAGCTCAATGTTTTTCTTAAGCTTTCCCTCTTTAGTGATTTGTATTATTTCTAGGTTACCCAGAAACAAATTAATAATAATTTATTATCTAGAAATAAGGTATATTGGACAGGATTCATGTTGTGGGTATATAATTGGCCATGCTTTCAAATATGCATCTATTATTGTAGAAAATAACTTGCATACTTAGGTTGGTGGGAAATATGCCACCAAATTAAAGGTTGAATTTATCTCAAATAATCACATTTAATTAATGAAAGTTTCCAAAATTATTTTTGATAGATATACTACTGTTTGGCCTTTAAATTTATTTTCTAAAATTATAGATAAAGGTATTCAGAGATGCTTCAGACTTAAGTTCAGGTGGACTACAGAGTTGCAAGTATATAGCTACATACTCCCAAATTTCAAGAATAGATTAAGTCTCCATTTTTAACAATAAGGATAAAAATTCTATCAGAAGTAGGGTAGTCACACAGAATAGAACTGGTGCAGCCCAACAAAGTACAGTATTTCTTAGTTCTAAGTTACTAGGAAGCATATTCAGTACATTGGGACAAATCTTTGCAAGGTATTTGAACTCTTATGCCCCTGAGAAACAAACATAAGTCCAGGAGGCTGTGATACATGACCTACTTTAAGTAGTGCCCCACTCCTGTACTCTTGCTCCCTGATTGTCAATATTGAAAGTTTGGTTGCCTAAGTATGCAAAAGAGGCAAAACCACAAATGCAGCACAAATTGCACACATACCTGCAGGATTCAAAAGTGCATACCTGCCAGCAGGCAGCAAAGCCTGCTAGCAAGCCACAAGACAGAAAGGAAGGTTCCTAGGTGAAGGTCATCACTGGACAGAGGTCATCACTAGACCCTCCTACTCATGGGTTAAATTGTCTTGTCTCCACAAAAAAGCTTCATCCATGCAGGCTGTCAAGATTTCCAGAACTTAAATAACCATTCAGAAGGGTATATTATAATATATGTACTTCCATTCATGAAAAGTTTCATAGACAAGAACTTTACTAGTTCTTGGGCACATTGAGGGAGTGACCATTACAGATCTATATCTGAACAAAAGCTCTTTATTTCTAGATTTCTAGAAAGCCCACTTATCACAGATTCCCACTAAGATGAGTGTAGCAGAGTGGTTACTGCTATGTTATTTATAATTGTATAATAAGGTGAGGTATCTAATTCTGGTTTTGATACTTGACCACAGACAATTTTAGGACCTACTACTTCACATTCCCCTTTGCCCCACCTCTGGGAAACCTGGTAAGACATCAGGGTGATCCTTTCCTTGGCACCAATGAAGAAATTCAAATCACTTGCACATGGGGGAACCCCCTTTTTGGCACCACCCTCTAACCACAATAAAAACAAAAGCCATTTACTCCTTCCTTCACTCAAGCCAAATGAACTGACTTGGATGCCTGCCCTGCTCTCTGAAGAGTCTCATAATTGAGTAATGTATGTTCTCATGCCCTCTAGGTGCATGTGTGGTATCACGAGTCTTGACACTGGGACCGATTTTTGGAGGGGGTGATTGATTCCACTTTTCTACTGAGCTACCATGAAACAAAGGAGCTCATGAATAGGAGGGTCTATTGATGACCTCTACCTGGGGAACTTTCCTTTTTGGTCTGCTGGCAAGTCTGCATTTTTTAATTCTGCAGGGGCATGTGCAATTTGAGCTGCATTTATTGTATTTTATTGTGCCTCTCTTGCAGATATAGCCAATCTAAACTTTGCAGGAATACAGGATTGGGGTACTATAATCCTAGGTCATATGTCTCATCCTGGACCTTTATTTGTGTCTCAGATAAAATTGCGCATCTCAATTCTAGCATAAACTGTGATTTATGAGAGAGAAACAGTGGTAATTCTTACCCTGGGACCATTGGTTGCTTCTCAACCAGGCATTGACCCTATTCTATGAGATGTTGATACTTATCCTGGGCAGTACCAGGACCCACTTGGATGCCGTCCTAAAAAGAGTCAACACATTGCTGGCTGAGGTCTATACTCCTTGAAACAGTAGATGTGCCCGTTCATATGTCACCAAAACACACCCAATCCTCAGTGTTACAGGGAAAGGATCATGCACTTCAGAAAATACTTTTATGAAAAGTGTTCTTAAATACACTATCCCTGCTTCTCTTAAAGGACCATAGAGCATCATCACCCTATCAGAACACTGCAAAATTGACCAAGAAAGACATTGTGTTCCCTTGAGTGATGTGGTTCTTTCAAAATGAGAAAGGGCTAATTCCCTACCTTGATGACACTGAATTGCTACTTTCTGGAGGAAAATAACACCAGTCTGAGGAAAATAACACCACTCTGAGCAGAGAAGATCCCCTGGAAATATATTTGGCAACTACCAATTTTTTAATAAATAAGTAAAAGTGAGGAGCTAGGAATAATTAAAATAGAGACCCAATCCCAGTGGCTCTGGAGGCTGAGGCAAGAAGACTGAAAGTTCAAAGCCAGCCTCATCAAAAGCAAGGTGCTAAGCATCTCAGTGATACCCTATCTCTATAAAATACAAAATAGGGCTGGGGATGAGGATCAGTGGTTGAGTGACCCTAAGTTCAATTAACAGTACCAAAAGCAAAAAAAAAAAAAAAAAAAAAAAAAAAAGATAGAGTCACAAGATTTAAGCCAATTAGAAATCTAAATTTTACTCTAAAAATAATGATAAAAAAATGAATGCCAACTGGTTTATGTACTCTAAACTTTTCTAAACTAACTTTAATATATGCTAAGGAGATGTGAAGCCTCCATGGCCCTCATGGATGTGGGAGCTCAAATTGCAGTTACTTCTGGGGAATCTAACTAAATTTATTCTCAGGGGAGTTAGCAGATACAAAATAGAGGATAAAGGGTATTCCTCACCTCAACTTGGAACTACTTCTCTGCTTAAATTCTCCATGGTCTTAGTGCCCATGATCTTAACATAGCTCATAGCTTACACAGACATCTGACTCAAAGCATTTAAATAAAATTTAATATTGGACATTTGAAATCTGCTTGAAAAAATGGAATCCTATGGGACCAAAAATAGGATTTCTCCCTCCAACACCAGTCAAAATAGTAAATAAGTTCTAATATAGATTAAAACAAGGCCTACAGAAATTAAGACCCACTATACAAGGAAAAAAAATCATTGTTTCTACTGTGCTTCCCATTAATAATAACATTACTATATGTATTTGTCTGTGTGTGTGTTGGGTGGTGCTTTTATTTTGGTGTCATGGCTCAGATGGGTTTACTTAACCAAAGGTCATGAAGACTTACTCCTATGTTTTCTTCTAAGAGTTTTGTAGTTTTAGTCCTTAGATTTAGGTCTGTGATCACTTTGACTTAACTTTTGTGCATAGTGTAAAGAAAAGAGTCAAACTTTTTTCTATTGTATATGCATGTTTACTGCCCAAACACTCTCTCTTGAATAGACTTCTGTTTCTCCTATTGATATATCTTAGAATTCTTGTCAAAAATCAATTGATCCTTAAATATAAAGGGCCTATCTCTGGATTTCCAATTATATCACATTGTTCTATATGTTTATCCTCCAGTGGTGTGAAACTTTCTTCATTACTGTAGCTTGGCAAGTAAGTTTTCAAATTTGGAAGTGTGGGTGTATAATCTTATGTTCTTTTGCAACACTGTTCTTGCTATCCTAGATCACTTGCATTTCCATATGAATTTTAAAATCACTTGTTAATTTCTAAAAAAATAAAATAAGAAGTTAGTTGAGATTTTGATAATGATTGTGTTAAATCTATAGATCAATTTGAGAAATAGTATCATTCTAATAATATTGTCTTACAATCCATGAATGTGGGATGTCTATTTTTTTATGTTTTCTTAATGTTTCAATAATGTTTTTCATTTATTCTATTAAATCAATTACCACACATTTTATATATTTATGCACTATTGTGAATCAATTTATTTTCTTAATACCATTTTTGGATTGTTCATTGAAAATATATAGAAAGACAATTGGTTCTTTGTATATTGATCTTGTACCCTGTAATCTTGCCAACTCATTTATTAGTTCTAATAGGCTTTTAGTAGATTCCTTCGGATTTTCTAATACATAAAATCATCTGACTTCATTATCTGGCTGCTGACAGATTTCAGACTCTATCCACCCCCCCCCCCCTTTTGTCTCACATCTGGGCAAAGCAGTTTAAAAAAAAAAAAAAATCCCAGCTACTCCATCCCTTGGAACTGGCAAGGAAGTTCAAACGCCAGAAACCCCAGCCTATACCTGAATCCTCATGCCATCCCACCCTTCATCACAATGAAAACCCTAACAACTTATCCCCTCCCCACTCAAACCTGATACAACAGCTTGAGGGCTTCCCCTGTTCTTTCAAGCAAGCATCATGATGTAAGTAATAAGTGCTTCCAAACTCTCTTGGTGCATCATTAATTTTGACTCTGAACCAATGATGGTGCACATGGTGGTGGTGGGATATTCATCTTGCCTTCTTTGGGGTAACCATAAGATAAATAGCAAATATAAAGATATTTCAAATGCCCCACAACAGGGACAAGGTTATAAACTCCCCATTCCGGACTTATCAAAAGTAGTTCCAATTTTATATACTTTGCAACTTGGTCTTCAAAGAAGAATTGAGTTCAGTAGTTAAAATCTAGAACTTCACAGAGCTCAACCTGAAGAAGACTGGACAGGTAGAGCCCATGAGTTATGAAAAGCTAGATCCAGTGGAGGCACAGGGTTGGATTTGTCTCACAGATAGGGTGGTGGCTAAAGCTTTAGCAAGGTGCATAATCTCATCTGAGGCTCTGAAAAACCTCATCTCCACAATGACCATGAGGCAGCAGGGCATAGTAGCACATGCCTATAATCCCAGCAACTCGCCGGAGTCTGAGGCAGAAGGATCACAGGTTCAAGGCCAGCCTCAGCAACTTAGTGAGGCCCTACGCAACTTAGTAAGAACATGCTTCAAAATAAAAGGGCTGAGGATGTGGCTCAGTGGTTAAGCACCCTTGGATTAAAATCCCCAGTATCCCCCTCCACAAAAAAATAAAATAAAATAAAGACCATGAGGCAACCACTTGTGCAACAGTTGAATTTCAGAACCAAATGAACTATAAGATTATATTACCATTTTTCCCCACTGTACAAGTGAAAAGTGAACCCCAGAGACATTAGGGACATGCTCAGGTGACCTGGCCACACCACAATTTCATGGCAGTCCTAGACTGGAATATGGTCCTTCCACACTTCTTCTCTGTGCTCTTCCCATAACATTGACTCCATCTATGTGTAAGATTAGCCCTCTCTGCGATTCTCTGAAAATGGCAGTTATTAGTTAAAGGGTTCCAATCACCCTGGCTCATTTTCTCCCCTCTGATAGGGAAGAAAATGATTTCAGCAACAGCTTTCTGAAAAAGATATGCCACAAGTTTGTACTTGACACTTGTATACATCAAGGGATTCTAGACACCCAGCTACTCAGCTACTTTTACAGCCTGGATGGAAATGTTGAACTTAATGTCAGCTCAGAGCCCTACCTTAGAACCCTGCTTAGCACTCAGCCTGGAGGCTGAACTTGAGATAACCCAGGCTCAACACTTCCCCACCTCAACTCACACACTTTCAATATCACTCATTGTGGCTTAAGTGAGTCTGCCTTGCACTAGCAGTGACCTGGATGTTGTACCTACCAGCAGGCCAAAAGGAACCACCCCCTGGAATTCTGCCCTTTATCCAGGCAGCCTCAATGTGTTCCAGTCAAATTTCCACTCTCAGATCCTTTCCATGTAGCAATTCTGCAAATCCTCATTCAGTACCAGCCAGGGAAGAAGAAGCTGACTCTCATCATACAAAATTAAGCTAAGTTAGCATTTTGTAGTGGTTACATTTATCATCCCATTACACATTTTAATAAGTTGGGGACCTTTATGTCCTTTGTGTTTTAATTTGCACAGCCAGCCTTTCCATGTTGCCTGGAAGTCCCTGTGTCAATATAATTTCCAAAAAATGTTGGAAAATGATTTAGAAACTAAGATTGCAAAATGTGGTCAGTGTTCTGTGCTTCTTTTTGGTAGAGACACACCTGCTCTCTTAATCTTTTCTCCACAACAGCAAATTCATTTGACTGGTATTCTCTAAAGTCCTGTCTTGGAAAGGATTGGCATGCAGTTTGGGCTCAAAGGGAAGGAGTGACATAGAGATTCATAATGTGCCATGGCCTGATGTGGAAGGACAATCAGATGTCCTGCATGGTTTTCATTCCTGGTACATGTATAGCAATGAGAATGTAACCAGAGGGTGAAGAGAGGAAGGGGCACACTCATTCTGTGGAGTCCTGAGTCAGGATTCGAGTCTCCCCGAGAGATAACACGAGTCTGGCAATCCATTACTTACCCAGCCTTGTTCTGATCCACTCTCCCTCCTTCCGAGTACTATGTATAACACTGTTTTCATTTTGTAATCTAGCAACACTCCGAAACAAGGCCTGAGTAGCTCTCAGACACTAGATAAGATGGAAATGACTTCCAAGTACTTATTTTCCCTACAGATAACATTTAAAGGAAGAATTCTAGAAGGCCTGTTGTCCTCAGTTTATACCTAGCCTAACTCTAATTATGTCTAAGAATATTTGCACCCTTCAAAATACATTGATCAATTGCTACCAGTGGAATGTGTTACAAAATTGATCAGATCAATATGCTAGAGAACCAAGTACAGCCTTGACCACCTTTCTTGGATATCTGGTAGGATGGAATTTCTCTTCCAAAAGGAAACTATTCTTTTATATAAAGAATGATTTATTATGTGAAAAGCAAAATTTTTTTCTCTATCCCTCTAATTATTTCTGTTCGTATAAATAGTTGGTCCTGAATGATATCTTCTATGCTAGGCCCTCATTCTTCCATGTTCTTCTGTGGCACTTTAAATCTCATCATCTTTGACAGCTCAGCTCAAATATACCTTCTTCTACCTAACACTGAGATATCCACTGCCTAAAATCTTAGATCATACATCCAAAATTTCAAAAACAATTTCTGGCATTGGTAACATTCAATTGGAATTTCATGTATTATAATATCATCTTTACAATTATAAGTACCTATGTGGCTGAGGCTATATCTTCTGAATCTTTTATATCTGCATATATAGCCAGGCGTGGTGGCGCACGCCTGTAATCCTAACACTTGGGAGGCTGAGGCAGGAGGATCGTGAGTTCAAAGCCAGCCTCAGCGATGGCGAGGCACTTAGCAACTCAGTGAGACCCTGTCTCTAATAAAATACAAAAAAAAAAAGGGGGGGGGGCTGGGGATGTGGCCTGGCGGTCAAGTGCCCCTGAGTTGAATCCCTGGTACCAAAAAAAAAAAAAAAAAAAAAAAAAAAAAATCTGCATATATTCTAGATCAGGGCTAAGAACAAAGTAGGTGTTTGGAAATACTTAGTGAATAACCTCAGTATTTAGCATTTGAGTATCCACTGCAGACCAAATTTTGTGTTAGACAATTTACCATGTGTCCTTACATTCACATGTCACAACCCTTAGAGGCAAATTAGATTCATTTTGAAGGTAAGAATAAGAAGACTAAGAGACACTGGGTACATCTTCCAACCCCAGAGTGTAATTAAATTTAAGTATGGATGTTGGAGTTAAGATAACAGGGTTTAAATTGTAGTTACAGCACCTTCATTTGTGTGATATCTGATGGTTTAACCTCTAGAAGCCTCAGCTCTTTTACTACAAAAATTGGGGTTGCTAATTGTACCCAACTCATAGTAAATGAAATAATATTAGTGTTAGGAATAGTATCCAGCTTGTGGTTTCTATACATCTTTCTCCAGTGAAAGTTATCAGATTTCCTTGGAGAACTGGCTCCTCCAAGGCTAAAGAAAAGAAAAAAAAAGAGTATAAGATAAACCTATAAAAAAATTAACAACTAGCATAATAAATTACAGCTCTGTGTGTGTGTATATTATATACACCATGACATATATGGGATATATATATATATATATATATATATATATATATATATATACCATGACAGTGGTCACTAATACTATGGATACTGCATACAAAGCTCAAATGGAAGGGTCTCCCAATGGGTAAATCTTAAACAGTTCAATCAACCAAATAAATAATGATAGTCATGCATTAAAACCCATATTCCATGAGAAAACAATGTTATAAATAAGTGTTAAACAAATATGTAAATAAATGACTAGGACAGCATGGTAAACTCCTCCTTATAGCAAAAATTTAACAAATAAATGTGAAGGAATGATAGAAGTAGAAAATCACCATTTGGTGAACACCACAGTAGTAATGCTGCTAGTAAGTATCAAATGGATGTTAAAATTAGGGAATGAAATTCCAATATGAAACAGGATACTTGTATAGTCTCGAAGTATCTCCCCACAAGACATCAAACACAAGGGGAAACAGTACCTGTTCAGAAACTTGACAGATACCACCTCAACCAAATGATCAAAGTTAGTATCACCAGTAATGGGACCAATGGATCCCTCGCGCCTGCTGATGTAAGATACTGGGTACACAACATGCTATTCTGTTTTTTTTTTTTTTTTTTTTTTAAGGTACTAACGTTTTTAATATAGTCTAATCAGATCAATTCACAGCACAAGGTCAACCTGGGTTTACTCATGTATGACACAACCAAAGTACACAATATCCCCTACCTGTTGGCTCTCCTGCCTTCCTGACTCCCTACAGCACTGAAACTCCCTACCTTCCTGACCAGACTGGCATTTTTAAATTTTTGCATAAAACCATTTCTTCCATAGACTCCAAACAATCAACTAGCCAAGTTAATTATAGTACTACAACATGCTATTCTTGACAGATATGCAGCTCCTGAATTTACCCATGCAGAAGCATTAAGAAATCCAACTGAGGGATACTCCATCAAATAACTGATCAGTATTCCCAAAATGCCAAACAGTTAAAGACAAAAGAATGAATTGGAACTGTTCCAGACTAAAAGAGACTAAAAAGAAAGGATAATTAAATGAAACGTATGATCCTGGATTGGATCCTGTACCAGAAAAAGAATATTAGTGTAATAAAGGGAGAGATTTGAATAAGGTTTTTAAATGGAACAGTATTATAGCAATGTTTGATAATTGTACTGTGGTTGAATAAGATGTTAACATTTGGGGAATCTGGAAGAAGGATGTGTGAGAAATCTTTGTACTAATTTTTTAATATTTTAAAATTAATTCATAATGAAAGGTTAAAATGAAAGTACAGTGCCCGGTGTCTAGTAAAACCCTAACATGTTAAAACCCAAATACTCACAAACTGATGAATATGTTAAGAAAATGTAGCATATCCATGCAATGGACAATCATTTAGCTCTAAAAAGAAAGAAGTTAAAGTATCGACACATGCTACAACATGGATGAATGCTGAAAACATCATGCTAAATAAAAGAAGCTGATCACTCTGTGGTTCCATTTATTTAAAATGTTCAGAATAGGCAAACATACATACACAGAGAAAGCATGTTAGTAATTGACAGGAGTTGGGGGTAGAGGGGTAAGGAGAGGGACTGCTAACGCATATGAGGTTTCTTATGGGGGTGAGATAAATGTTCTGAGATTAGACAGTGGTGACAGCTGCACAACTCTGAAAATATACGGAAAAGTATGGAATTGTTACACATGAAATGGGTGAATGTTTTGCTCATGAATCATACTCAACAAAGTGGTTCTTTTTAAAGAATTATGCTTGATGCATAGTAAATTCCCTAAAGAATGTGGCCCATGATGACCATGACCGTGGTCTCTAATACTACGGACACTGCATCAACTTCTAAGTCTTATAAATAGATTAGGGGCAAAAAGACTTGATTATCTGTTAACTGTATTTTTTTTTTTTTTGGTTGGTTGGTTGTTTTTGTTTATTAATCCACAGAGGAACCAAAGAGTCTCCATCTGCCCTGTCTAAGGAAGGACCAAGAATCAAAGGAGGGCCCATTTCAGCTATAAGCACTGAGGAAGATGCTAGAAAACAAGGGCAGACTGTGACCTGGGGAAAAGAGATCAGTCCATTTCACTTTTACAGATGTTTTAGCATTGTCTTTCTATTTACTAAACAATTTTTTAACAAAAACGTTCAAAGAGATACATTTGCAATGCAATCTGTTCAGACCTCAAGACATCAAGTAAGAAATGCTCTAAGTGTGTTGGAGGGCCAAAAAGTTAACTAGCCTGACATGAGATGAGAATTTCTACAGGGAAGGACTAGAGCTAGCTCTAAAGGGCTTTGCATGCCTGGCAAGGGCGGCTTATCACATTGACAGGTGATGCGTGGAACAGGCACATACCCCATCTCTTGAGTCTCTTGATGTGTGCAGATGACCCTCTATCTCTAGCTTTAGTTTTCAACTGCAAATGGAAATGCTGAAGTTGTGTGAACACTACCTTCTCTCAGACCTCATCAAAGCCTCGGAGAACTGAGGGATGCCATTAATCTTGAGGTAGCTCCAAACATAGTATTTGGCTGGGATTTATGAGAGGACTTTTGAGACTTGCTAATGCTGGTCACAACCCTAAGTCTTTGATTATTGTGAATGAAACAAAGCCAAAGAATACAATACTGAAGGCTGAGCACAGACAGAATCAGCTCTGAGTGTCATAGCCCAAACTCACAACAACTGTTCCAATTTGCAAGACCATTAAGTAGCTTCTATGAAATGAATAAATGTCCATGGAGGTCTCTTTGGGAGGAAAGCTCTGATATTTTGGGAGAGGTTGGAGAGGGGAGAAGGCCAAAAGAAATTGCTCTCCAAAGCTGCATTCTTAAATAATTTGTTCCGAATACCCTCCAGTCATACACGTGAGAAATGACATTGGAGGGCAAAGGGCTATAGTTCAGAGATAAAACAAGTTGAAGGCATTTAAAGTACTTGCCAAGGAAAAGTGCTCATCTGATAAAAATTTAGGCAGGAAGGATGCCAAAAGCCAGGAGAGACACAACTGAGAGACGTGATGAGGTGATTGCTGTTCCAGCTGTCAGACTTGTCAATGGTGTCAAGATGCCAGATTTTAATTCAAATGCAATGTCAGCCCAAGAGCTGCCTCTATTTCCCTGCATGGTTTTCATTAAGAGAACACCAAGACTTAGTTCCAAGTACAGATATCCTATTTGGAGCCCATTCTAGATGGGAATATGTTGGTTTATTCGTCTCCTCTTCAAAAGAATATAATTAAATGAGGAGGGAGAGAACACAATACAACACCTTCACCAGCGCTACAGAAGAGAATCAGCAGGGGTGCACTCACCTTGAAGTTGTGGGCGCGTTAGAGAGTGTGACACAAAGGGATGAGGAAGAAATGAGCTATGTTACAAAGAGCAGAATTTTCCATATTAGCCTTTAAGGATCTTACAAGGAAACAATGGTACAAGGAGTATAGCTCTCCTCCCTTATTCTGGAATGTTAAATCAGATCAGTATTACATTTGTCATAAACGTTTGTTATATAGGCCTAGACACATGTTAAAATCAAACTGTGGCCCACATTGAGCTCATTCGACTTGCTGAAAATATTTAAGAGAAATAAATGTATAAGGAGAAAAGTTGAAGATTAAAAAAAGGTGGGCAAATAAAGACTAGGGCCATGGAAGTGTACTCCTATATTAAAAGAGATGTAAAGGAAGTTGGTAATGGGGAATCAAACAAACATTTTAAGCGTACTAAAATAATTTTCATGACATGCTTACTTTCAGTTCTCATGAAATGCTAATTTATTTTCATTCAGATAATCATTGTCCCCATTCTAATCCACACATTTAACTATAAGGAAACCATTCTTTGCATTTGAAGACAATAGACCTATGCAGCACCCTACAACTGAAACACAATTCGAATACTGAGTAATATCTTATTAGAACATTTTAAAAAATCACCATTACAATATTAGTGCCACATTCTTCCTGTGATGCCAACTAGCCCAGTGCTCTAATTTCTATACTTAGCAGAGTATATCTGGGTCTTTTTAAATCTTGACTTCTTATTACACATGCAGATTCTCCTTGGTGTGAGAAACACCCAAAATTAAACCCCAAAGGCAATGTCCCCCAAAGTATCAGGGCCAAGGGATTCAGGAAATTCTTATGAGTTTCTTACTAGGATGGTGGCCTATATGTCTCTTTTGCTTAGAAGCAGATAATAGAATTTGAAATGTAATAATCAAGACTGAATAAGCTTCAAAAGGATACTAAGTCAAAGTAGAGTTCTATGATACTTCCAATTCCAACAAAGATAGGATAACAGGGTCAGATTACCCCCCCACACACACACACACACACCTGAAACAACTAAAATTGGAACAAAACATAGGAAACAGCCTTGGACAGAGAACAGCACAAGACAGTCCACAAGACCATGTGCCCTAAGAGTGGGGAAACAAAGGAGGTCCAGGAGGGTCCCAGTTTACTGCCAAGGTAGAGCCCAGAGTCTCTGAGTTGAGTTGAATCTGGAACTAAAGGGAGGGTAAGGTGGATAAAGTTCAAAGGACAAGTTGCTGAAAAAGAATAGAAGTGCATCAGAAAAGCTCTGGAAAGCTACAGAGAGCCTCGCCATGAGATTACAGCTGAGTACCAGTGAGGGCTGTGAGGCAACTCCGTGACTCAAGGAGAACTGAATGAAGAGGAATACCTGAAAAAAGCAGAAGGAACACCCCACAGACATACACAGAGAATAGCTACACAGGGAATAGTTCTTGTTCCTACCAGCTACAGTGGAAAATCTAGTAAGTCATAGGGCATTGAGTGGAGTTCCCAGGAGGGTACTGGCTCAAGAGTGGGGCAAAATTAGTTGCAAATTAAGGATGTTTCTATTCCAGCTAACAAACTAACAAGTCTTAAAGAGCAGTAAGTCAGAAGAAGAAAACAAGGAGGTGGAAGAATAGAAAAAATAAAAAGGAATTCCCACTGAAAAAAGAAGAAAACATGATTATCTACCTAGAAAACCCCAAGTATTCAGTTGATTCACAACAAAAACTACAAAATAACTCCTAGAATTAATAGTTGAATTTAATATGGTGGCAAAATACAAGTTCAACATATAACAATTTCATTTTCTATACACTGACAATATATAAGTAGAATATGAAATTAATGCAATACCATTCACAATTGCTCACAGAATATGAAATACTTAGCCATAAATTTAATGAAGCATGTATAGGATTTCTATCATTAAAATTAGAAAATTCTGGTGTAAGTCATTTTTCAAAGATCTAAGAAATTGGAGAGGTTCACCATGTTCACAGATTAAAAGCCTCAACATAATAAGGATGTCAATTCTTCCTAAAATGATATATGAGTGTGATCAAGCACCAACCAAAATCTCAACAAGTTTCTTTATAGACATAGACAAACTTATTCTTGGATTCATATTGGAAAGGAAAGGAAGAATAAAGTAGGAAGAATCACTCTTCTCAATGTTAGGGCTTATTACATTAGTGTAGTAATTAAGATGGTAAGGTACTGGTGGAGAGACAAATATACTGATCAATGGAAACTAGATAAAGTTCCAAACAAACACAATCAATTAATTTGTGACAAAAAAGCAAATGATACAATGGTAGAATAAGAATCTTTACAATAAATCAAGCCCCTGTGAAAAGTAGGGAGAAAAAGGAGAAAGAAAGATGGGGGGAGGGATCTCATGAAAATCAAAGTGAGATCAGTAGAACAGAGGAAAAGGACCAGAAGGAGAGAGAGGGGAAGGGAGGGAAGAATTTCTGGGGGAGGTATATTGGTCAAATAATATTGTGACATTGCATGCATGTACAAATATGTAACAACAAATGCCACCATTATGTACCATTATAATGCACCAATAAAAATGTGGGAAAAAAGTAAAGAACAGGCCGGGTGCGGTGGCGCACGCCTGTAATCCCAGCACTTTGGGAGGCTGAGGGAGGAGGATTGCGAGTTCAAAGCCAGCCTCAGCAATGGTGAGGCACTTAGCAACTCAGTGAGACCCTGTCTCCAAATAAAATACAAAAAAGGGCTGGAGATAATAGGCCCAGTGGGTAAGTGCCCCTGAGTTCAATCCCTGGTACCACAAAAAAAAAAAAAAAAAAAGTAAAGAACAGTATTTTACATGTATGAGTACGTCACAATTTAAAAAAAAGAAAGAAACTGGAACAAAAATAAATAAATAAATCATGCTGGGCAAAAGAATATTAACTGGCCAAAAAACAAAAACAAAAGGAAAAAAAATAACTAAAAAGAACTTCAATACACATCATACTTTATACAATTTTAATTTAACACAAAATCAATCATGTTCTTAAATGTAAAATCTTAAACTCTAAAATTTCCAGAAAAGAGCTTATAAGAAAAGCTTTGTGATTTAGAGTTAGGGAAAAAAGTTCTTAGACTTGACACCAAACTCAAATTCATAGAAGGAAAATTTGATACACTGGACCTCATCAAAATCTATAAAAGACCATGTTTAAAAAGTGAAAAACAAAAGCATATTTTCTGGCCAAAACAGAAGAAAATTAAACTAGAAGTTAAGAACAAAAAGTAACTGATAAATCCAAAAATATTTAGAAACCAAATATTAAGTACAGACATAAGTAAATCAAAACACAAAATAGGTAAATTAGAAAATATTTTAAGCTAATTGGAAATTTAAACAAAAATATCAAAATTTGAAGGATGAAACAGGCATTGGAGCAAAACTGATAGCACTAAAAGTCTATATTAGAAAAGAAAAACAGTCTCAAATCAATGATTTCAGCTCTCACTATTAAAAGCTTAAAAGAGGAAATTAAACACAAATTAAGCAGCAGAGAAATAAAGAACAAAAATCAATAAAACTGAGATCAAAGTTGGTTTGGGGAGAAATTAATAAAACCATATTCTTCTAGCAAAGCTCAATTAGGAAGACCGAGAAAAGAGATAAATTACCAATATCAAGAATGAAAGCAGTGAAATTATTACAGATTCTATAGAAATATAAAAGATAACAAGCAACATGAAGAATTTTATGTTAATATCAACAACTAAGATGAAATAAACAAATTTCTTGAAAGATACAGAACATCAAAATTCATTCAAGAAAAAAATGGCAGCCAGAATGGAACTATATATTTTAAAAATGAAAGTGTTATGGATGTGCTATGTCTCCCAAAAGCTGATGTGTGAGATAATGCAAAAACATTTAAAGGACAAATGATTGGGCTGTGAAAGTCTTAACCCAATCAGTGAATTAATCCCCTGACAGGATTAATTAGTAACTGAAGGTGGGTAGAGTGTGGCTGAAGGAGGTGGGTCATTGGAGGCATGCCTTTGGGGTATATATTTTGTATCTGGGAAGTGGAGTTTCTCTTTCAGTTTCCTGATCATTACATGAGCCCCTTCCCTTCACCACACTCTTCGCCATGATATTCAACCTCACATTGAACCCCTAGGAATGAAATCAGCTCAAGTGAGACCTCTGAGACAATAAGCCCCCAGATAAAGGGAAGAAACACAAACAAAAGACAATAACCTTGAAAAGATAGTAGTAGAAGTGTTCTTCCATGCAAGACATGATCGTCTATAAGAAAAATAACAAGTATACAAAAAAAGAAAGCCACTAGAACTGAAAAATACTGAGGTATCAAGATACAAAATCAGAAGTAAAAATCCATTGAATTCATATAGAAAAAGAAACAATAAGAAATTAAAATGAACTCAGAGCATAAAAATATAAAATATTAAGGGATTAATTGGTAAACTTAAAGCTATAACACATTGTTGAGAGAAATAAAGAAAATCTAAATAAATAAATATGACATGTATATGAACTGAAAGAATCACTATTATTAATATTTTAATACTACCAAAATTGATCTATAAGTGTAATACAATCCCAGTCAAATTAATCAATCAAAATTTTCAGCCTGTGTGGTATTGACATTAAGACAAAAACATACCTCAAAGAAACAAAATAGAAAGTCCAGAAGTGTACCCACAGATATATAATTTGACACTTTGCAAAGATACTAAGGCAATTCTATAGGCAAAGAATAATCTTTTAAACAAAGCCCTGACATATGCATACACTGAGAACCCAGGGGTATGGCACAGGCTCCGAAAGATAAACATGTAAAAGGTAGAGTTTGTGGTATAAACCCGGTGGGTTGACTACCTGCCTAAAACACAGAAGGAAAAAAAATAAAAAGAACATGTTCCAGATGATAGTAAGAACCTAATAGCAATAGAATAGTTATAATAATAACAATATAATAAAATATAATAATCTAAGATTATATTATCTATTACAGATAATAGATAATAATAATCTAAGGATACAATATTAAAAAGGTCAACTTTAGTTCTAAACAAGATGGAACAAGTACACTTCACCCATATCTATTAACTAAAAATCTCAGAGTGAAACAATAAAGCACCTACCAGAGGATTTTGAAGGGAGATGAAAGCAGGAGAACTAGATGAGGACCTCAGTACCCTCAGGATGACTCAGTGGGTGAGATCCCTATTTTGTTTTGTTTTGTTTTGTTTTGCCTTCTATGTATCCCAGTCTGGGAGCTATAGCAAACTAAAATTTTTAATAGTTGCAGACCCAAAAATCCCTTATGGAGAAACAAGGACTTCTCATCAGAAACTATGCCAGCAAGAAGAAAGTGGAAGAAAATAATTGCAGTAGATTTCTATGTTCTGTGGAGTTATCCTTCAACAGTGAAGAAAAAAAAAATAAAGACTTTGGTACAACCAAAAAAAAACTTCATTGACAGTAAGCCTATTCTGTGGGAAATGTTAAGGAGTTCTTTAAGAAAAAAGAATGATCTAGGTCATAAATTCAAATCCATGAAGAAAGGAAGAGTGTTAGAGAAGGACAAATAAAGAAACTAATATTCCACTTCTGTATTTTAATTGATCTAAAAGATGACTTCTGGATTAAAGTAATAATAGCAGCACTGTGTTGAATGGTTAAATTGAAATTTTAAGAGTTTGACAAATGGACTTTAAAATTTCTGATAGAGAGGTAATAAACAATGAAGGAGGAGGAAGAGAGAAAAGGAAAAGAAAAGAAAGAGAAGTAGCGAAGAAGAAAGGGCGAGTGGAAGGGAGAGGAAAAGAAGAGAGAACTGTAGCTAAAAAGTTATAATAATTAATACAGTGTACCATTGGTACAAAGAGAGATCAATGGATACCTCAACTGTGTTTGGAAATTATTTTTCAATAAATAGTGCTGAATCAATTTAATATGCATGTGAAGCATAATGAATCCTGAGCCCAGTTCACACCAAAAAGCATCAGATGGACCATAGACCTAAATATGAAGGTAAAGCAGTAATTCTTCTGGTAGTCTAAAACAGTGTTTTAAAAAAGTGCTTTCTTGGCCCAGTCTTGACACTGGCTACAGCTGTCAGTTCTGCCTGAGTAGCTGATTTAAGGCCATACCTTAACCATGTCCCCTACTGGATTCTTACTGAACAAAGCCACATGTACTTGCCCCATCACCAGGAGGCCAAGCAATTCAGTATGTCCCTGTACCCCAGAGCCCTTGGAAACTAGGTATATTCAAATTAGTCAACCCACAGGGGGCCTAAGAAACCTAAGTACATTCTGCTTCATATATAAGCTGCTCCTGCAGCTCTATCTTGCTCTTCTCCTGTCCCTCCCCCTGTAGTGCAAATCCTTGTGTGGCCCATCTGGCAGCCTTCTCTGTTTGGGGGCTGTGCTGGGTACCAAAATTTCTTTAAATTTTATAAAACATCGTCAAATTTCCTAAACAGAACATTCAAAGCCCTCATCACTTAGGAAGCAATAATAAATTAAACCACTTTAAAATTAAGAACTTCTGTTCATCCAAACACACCATCAAGGGAATGAAATGTAAGCCACAGCATGGGAGGGGAAAATTGCAATCCATAATCTAGAACAGAACATGAATCTTGCAAATAATATGATAAACAATTCAATAAAGAAGAATTTACATTGAAAATTTGTTTCACAATAGAGGTCAAGAAATGTATGAAAAAAGTTTTTCTTCAGTCAATAGAGATAAATGAAAATTAGCACCTTGGTGAGCTACCACTTCATATGGATCATTATGGCTAAAATGACCAAGGCTCATAATGCCAAGTGTTGATAAGCATATGGGGCAATGGAAAATCCACACACTGTGCGGATGATAATGTGAACTGGTACAACCACTTTAAAAAACTGTCTAGGAATACTTACCAAAACGGAACAAATTTATATGTACAAGTAAAACTACTCTTGGGTGTTTGCCCAGCAGAAACATAAATGTGTGCATGGAAGGACATATCAGAATGTTCACTCTAGCATTACTATAGCCTTCAACTGAAGACAAATGAAAGGTCCATCAATGGTAGAAGGAATGAACAAACTGTGATATACTTATTCAATATAACCCTAAACAATAAGAATGAATGCACAGGTATTGCTACAGACAACAACTTGCATAAATTTCATAAATATAATTTGAGGCAAGAATTCAGATACAAAAGAATACATACACCATTATAGTTCCATTTATATTAAGTTCAAAAACAGGCCAATTATTCTACTTCTGTAAGTAGTAGGTAAACTATAACTTTGGAGGGCAAGGATAATGAGGAGTGGGGTTACAAAGCTTGAGGGCACTAATAATTTGCTTACTGATTACAGATCTGTTGAATTTGTAAACATTCATGAAATTACACACTTATAGTTTGTGCACATTTATAACTGTATGCTCATGCCTTAATAAAAAGCGTCAAAAAGCATATTTATGCATGTGACAAGAGAGAAGAACTGAGTATTTACTTAGGATATTTCACTTGCCTGAACTGGGTAAAACTGTCATGTTATAAACCAAAAAAAAAAAAAAAAAAAAAAATGCAAGAAAATGTTAAAAAAGGGCAGACTGAGTTATCCATGATTACCCTAAATACATGTATGAAGACACAATTGTTGTAAAAATACTTTATATAAAACCAGCAACTTGAAAAATTGTGCTCTTTATATGTAATATGAAATGAAATGTACTCTGCAAACATGTATAACAAATTAGAATAACAAAAAATTTTAAAAAAATTAGTTGTGAGTATAATGATGATTACCAGAAGCTGGGGTGGGATGAAGACTTCAGTTTAATGAGTATGAAAAAGTTCTGGAGATTGGTCACACAAGAATATGAGTGTACATAATATTACTCACCTGTCTACTCAGAAATGGTTAAAATACTAAAATTTATGCTAAGTATATTTTACCACGATAAAAAATAATTGAATTAAAAAAAGAAAATGTTAAAAAAGAAAAAAGATGAAAGGAAAGGAAAGGCAGAAGGAATATGTTGATAGAAGAATGATCATGATTTCTGTTTAACTTGGGTTCCTGAAATCCAGGAAGAAATATTTAATAATCAATTGGAAATACAGATTTGGAGTTCAATAAATACAGATTTGGAGATCAATAAATAGAGGTCATGAGATACACATTTGTGAATCAAACAGGTATGCAGAGGTGGTGTCTGGGCTCATGAAAATGGATATATTATCCAAGGGGTAATAAGAAGCAAGGGTGGCTGATGGTCAGCACATTAGTGAATATTAGGAAAAAAACAGTAAATAGAAGGGTTTGTTACTAGTTGGGGAGGGAACCCTATGAACTAGGACCCAAGGTTTTGTGTGGATCTGATTTTGCAGAAAAGTAAATTAAGAATGAAAAATATTCATCTTTATAATGATTACAGAGAGAGGGATTAAACAAAAAGCTAAAACCTGAGATCTTTGACCAATTATTAAGACCATTCCCTGTAACTAGCCCTTTCCCCTCCAAACTAGTGGACATGTCCAGTGATCTTTGTGAGACCCTGTAAGACTCAAGGGAGGAAAGTTTATTGTTCAGAGAGAATAAAGTTTGGCTTATAAACAGTTTGCAACTCCAAAGCAGCAAGAGATTTATGTCTCCCTAAAGGAAGCCTTAAAAAAACCAACCTTTATCTCTGTCAAAAATGTGCTGAGTTCACTCATCAGAGGAACCAGGCCAAGGAAAGGTCATCTTAGGACACTTCCTGCAGTCTAAGGAGGGAGCCCTAAGACTGAGCATGTCAAGGCCACAAGCAGAATCCAACACAGGGTTTAAGATGTGTTCTGCAGAGTATTTTTTATTTTGTTATTTTTGAAGAATACACCTGACACTTAACTCCCCGATTCTAATATCTTTGAGTAGTTGTAGAAAGAAGGAGGAAACTGAGAATTCCCCATGATCCATATTAGTTTATGAAATTGCCCATCCATATGTCTTAATGGATCCACCTGAAATCAGAGACCAACAAGCCGCAATTGCTTCTCAATTCTAAATTACTCCAGAAACAGGAAGTGGAACATTTCCTCTGAACTCTCTAAATGCACCATTTTCAATTTTATCCTTATATGGAGTCATTGCCCTAGTGAGGAAACTTCTTGTTCCTCAACTCATATGATTGTCCATAAACTGTTCTTTTAACTTACTGAGAATGATTTCTCACTGGGTTCAATGTGGAGTGAAACCAATGTAAATTAAATGCCTCTGCAAAGAGGTCAGTTCCATGTTGAATTAAAGAAGCTCCAAAAGCCTATGATTCACACATACAGGATGTTCACAGACTGTCTACACCCCATACAAGTTATTTCTATTGAAAAAATCTCTTGGATCATTGATTGGATTGTTGTGTTTCATTTAGATGAAACTGACCAGAGAGAGAGATGATGAGGTGATATTTGGAAAGACTAACGGACCAAGAACTCACTTGAACCCACAAATCACATTCCTGACTTTGTCACTGATATCATATACCAATTATGTGAACAAAGGTATGAGATTCAATCTATCATCTAAATCTTGGTCTCAAAATCTATAAAACATGTGGGTTGGCACAGGAGTGCTTTAAAAGTTCTTCCCACACTAACATTCTATGACTCTAAAAAAACTGGATCTTTTACCTCCTGATTCAGTAATTTTGTCTCATGTAGAGTATTAAATTCTCAGTTTAGAAATATAGTAATTCTTGGTGCAACACCACCTTATAGCGTAAGTGTAGAACAATAACATAGAATAGTGGATTCCAACTGTAATTCTTCCCATAAGACCTAATAAGTTTGGGAAGAAAGTCAATGAAGGAGAGAAGCTCCTATGGAGTTCAGATTTCATGTATTAGTAGTTGAGAAGTCAGGAAAAAAATACATAATTTTCTTCTAATCTTTCTCTCTTAACCTTATTGAGATCCAGTTTCCTCATCTATAAAGTTGAGGTAATCATAATCAACCTAAATATTGATGAAAAAAATTAAATGCAACATTATACAGAAAGTGCTTAGCTTCAATTTTTTTTGTTTATCAGAAATGCCCTGGGAATCATAATTGTTTTTTCCACAGAGCCCACTAAGTTAGCAATTTCTTAATGAATCTCCTTATAACCACAAATAAAATAAGGCTGTAATCATCTAAATTTCAACAGGCCAGCTAAAGAAGAGAAGACGGGCCAAGGCATATAAGGTTCATACAGAGTATATTATCTGTCTCAGGAAACAAAATGAGGGACAAAACCCCCAGCAACCTTAGACCTTCCATATTCTTCTTTGAGGTGTATGAAATAAATCAAAGCAACTTTCCTGAAGAACACACACTATTCTTGAAAATTTCAGATTAGGTTCTAGTAGCCTAGTTAAAAATTGCAGCCTTTCTGAGTTCAACCATTACTTAGCAATCAGTGTTTCTCATCAGGGCACTTTGGACAGAGTTATTATTCACTGTGAAGGGCTGCCCTGTGCACTGTAGGACATTAAAGGATCCCCAGCGCCTTCCCACTATCTGTGGGATCAAAATTGGTTATGTACTTTGTGGAGCTCAGTGTAAAATGAAAATTCAAGATACCTTGTTCAAAACTTATAAAGAACGTCTAGATGGCAACAGCAGAGAATCAAACCAATCTTGGGTCCTTGTGACCATGGGCCCAGGATCTGATGTGACGGCATAGGTTACACACCCATAAAGCTGGTTCTTGGTGAAGAGAGACCTCCAGGTCACTAAAATCATTAATAAAGTCCTGCTTCCCCTACCCCAATTGCCAAGTATCTGCTTTAAGAAAGTGTCAGTTCAACATCCCACAAATAAACAAACTGTCGAAAGTCATTGGTAGAAAAAAACAAATAGAGGAGTGCATCCATGTTTTTCTGACTTACATTTTAGTCTCTTTTAAAATAAAAGCTTTAGTGAAATATAATAAGCACAGCATGAAATTCACTGGGTTAAATTGTATGTTCAAGCTTTTACTTGGATTCACAGAAGTGTGCAGTCATCACACGATTTGAAAACATTTTCATCAACTCAAAAAGAAATCCCATGCTCACTGTCAGTTACTTCTCAATCTTACCCTTAATCCCTCCAGCCCCAAGTAGCACCAACCTTTCTGTCTCTACTGATTCTCCTTATATTGGATACTCTTTTGTAACTGGGCTCTTTTACTTAGCAAAACGTTTTCCAGGTTGATCCATGCTGGACCACACACACATCAATATTTCATTTCTTTTAATTGCCAAATATTCCACTGTATGAATATACACTATATTTTATCTATCCATTAACTGATGGACATTTGTGTTATTTCTATACATTCAGTTGTTATGAATAATGCTGTGATGAACATTCACGCACAAGTTGTATGTGTGTAGGTATGTTTTCCATTCTCCTGGGTCTACAACTAGGAGTGGAATTGCTAGGTCAGATGGTAACCCAATGTGTAACATTTTGGAGACTGACAGACTGTTTTCCAAAGTGGCATTGCCATTTTATAGTCCCCACAGCAATGTATGAGGATAACAGTTCCTCCAAATGCTATACTTTTTTTTTTTTTTAATTACAGCCATTCTAGTGGATGTGAAGTAGCATCTCTGTGGTTTTGATTTGCATTTCCCTGACAGCTAATGATGTTGAGCATCTGGTAGTGTGTTTATTGACCATTTGTATATCATCTTTGGAGAAACGTCTATTCAGATTCATGGCTCATTTTAAAAATGGGATAATTGCCTTTTTATTATTGAGTTATGTGCTCTGTACACTTTAGATACTCAATCAGATATGATTTGTCAAAAATTTCCCCCATTTGATCTGTTCACATCTTGATGATGTTCTTTGAAGAACATACATTTTTAAGTATGATAAACTCCAAATTTTTCTTTTGTTTTATAATTTTGGTATCCTATTTAAGAAAAACTATTGCCTAACCAACCCAAGGTCAGTAAGATCCAAGGCCTCTGTTTTCATCTAATCATCATTTTTTTTTTTTACTACTAGCTTGTTTTTATTTTTGGCTTTTTGATCCAAACTGAGTTAATTTTATATAAGTTGTGAAATAGTGGTCCCAATGCATTTTATTGTGTGTGACTATCCAGTTATCCCAGTACACTTGTTGAAATGATGATTCTCATTGAATTGTCTTGGCACCCCCATCAAAATTCAATTGACTATAAATGCAGATTTATTTCTGAAACTTCATAACTATTATTCCACTGATCCATGCTTATCCTTATGCCAGGACCATACTGTACTGAATATTGAATACTGTAGATTTGTAGTAAGTTATGAAATTAGGATGAGAGAGTCAATGGTGTTGAGTCTGTAGTTCAGCATGTACGAGTGCTGCCTTTTTCACATCCATGAACATAGGATGTTCTCCTATCAGGTCATACTAAATGTATCTTAATAATGTATTCTCATTGTTAGAGGATTTTTTTTTTTTTTTTTTGAGGTACTAGGGGTTGAACTCAGTGGTATCCTACCACTGAGTTCTATCCTCAGTCCTTCTATTTTTTATTTTGAAGTGGGGTCCTGCTAAGTTGTCCAGGCTGGACTTGAACATGTGATTCTTCTGCTTCACTCTCCCACCCAAGTAGCTGGTATTATAGGCGTGTGCCTCTGTACCAGGGTTAGAGCATGGGTTTTACACTTCCTTTGTTAAGTTTCTTTTTAAGTATCTTATTCTTTGGATGGTATTGCAAATTGAATTTCTTTCTTAATTTTACTTTCAAATTGCTCACTGCAATTGTGTAGAAAAACAATTGATTTTTCTACATTGTTCTTCTATTTCAAAACATTACTGAATTCATCCACTAGTTTTAGTAGTGTTTTGTTGTTGTTGTTTCTTTTAATATTTAGGAGAAAATCCTTAGAATTTTCTATTTACAAGACCATGTTACCTGCAAATACGTATAGTTTTACATCTTAGTTTCCAATCTTGACTATTTTATTGCCTAACACTAGGATAGGACTTCAAAGACAATGTTGAATAAAAGTAACCACAGTGTTGGGAGGCTGAGACAGGAAGATCACAAATTCAAAGCCAGCCTCAGCAATGGCAAGGCACTAAGCAACTCAGTGAGACCCTGTCTCTAAATAAAATACAAAATGGGCCTGGGGATGTGGCTCAGTGGTTGAGTGCCCCTGTAGCCATAGTGGACATGCTGATCCTATTCCTGGTTTTAGATTCTTTACTAAGAATAATGACAGCCAAAGTTTTTCATAGCTGTCCTTTATCATGTTGAGGAAGCTCCCTTTTCTTCATTGCATGTTTTTATGATGAAATTGTGTTAACTTTTTTCAAATGCTTTTGTTTTATGGTATCGAGATGATCATGTAGTTTTTGTCTTTTATTCTATTGATATGGTGTATTATATTAATTGGTTTTCCAATGTTAAACCAATTTACATTGCTAAAATAAATCCTTCCTTGGTCATTGTGTATTATCATTTTTATGTATTGTTGTATTAGTTATGCTAATTATTTGTTAAGAATTTTCCACCCATACTCATGAAATACCATCTTTTTCTTGTCTTGCAATGCCTTTGTCTGGGTTTGGTATCAAAATAATCCTGGGCTTGGAGAATGAATTGGGAAGTATTCCCTCCTTTTCCTTTTTGGTAAGAGTTTGTGAAAAATTAATATGGTTTTCCTTAAATGTTGAGTAGAATTCACTAATGAAGCCATATGGGCCTGGTATCTTCTTTAGAAGTAGATTATTACTTTTCTAACTCAATCTATTTACTTTCTATCAGTCCATTCACATTTTCTATTTCTTCTTGAGTCTGTTTTGGTAATTTGGGCTTTTGTAAGAATTTGTACATTTTATCTACATTATCTAATTGGCTTCTTTACTGTTGATGTAATTTTTCCTTATACATTTTTCCTATAAGATTAGTGGTAAAGTTCTTTCTTTCATTCCTAATTTTAATCATTTGAATCTTGTCTTTTCTGGTCAATCTAGTTAATAGTGTGTCAGTTTTGTTGATCTATTTAAAAAGCAATTTTGGGGGTTCATTGATTTCCCCAAGTTTTCTAGCTTCAATTCATTAATTTCTGCTCTTTATTATTTCTTCCTATCTGCTTGCTTTGACTATAACTTGCTCTTTGCTCTCTTTTTTCTCTAGTGTGTAAGGTGGAAGATTAGGTTATTGAAAGAGAACTTCCTTCTTTTTTAACATAGGCATTCCAGATGTATATTTCCCTGTATTTACTTCAACTTTAGCTGTAGCCAGTAATTTTTGGTATGTTGTATCTTCTTATTCATTCATCTCAAAGTATGTCATAGTTTTCTTTCTAGTTTCTTCGTTGACCAGTTGGTAGTTTAGCAATGGATTGTTTATTTTATACATAATTGTGGATTTCCCAGATTTCTTTGTTACTGATTTTTGTTTTCACTCTTTTTTTCAGAGAATGTACACTGCATAATTTTAATGCATTAAATTTAATAAGGTGTTTTTATTTCTTCTTTTTAGTTATACCTGGAAGTGGTATCTATTTGATATATTTATGTAAACATGGAATATATCTTATTCTAATTAGGATCCCAGTCTCATGGATGTACATGAGGTTGAGATTCACTGTGGTGAATATATATGTTATATTAGATTTATTCTACTGTTTTTCCCATTAATGAGACTTTTTAATAGTCTAACATATAGTCTTTGCTACAGAATATTTTATGAGCATTTGAGAAACTTGTACATTCTGATATTGAATGGAAGGTACACAGATGTCTGTTAGGTCAAGTAGGTTTATGTTGTTGTTCAAGTCTTCTAGTTCCTTGTTGATTTTCTCTCCAGTTACATATCTGTTATGGAAAACAGGTCATTGAACTCTCCAACTATTGATGTTGAATAGTTTAATTTTTCCTTCTAGTGTGTCAGTTTTTCTTTCATGTATTTTGGGGCTCTGTGGTCAGATACTGAAGGAGCCTATAATCAAGGAGATAGCTAAAGATTGCGGTTAGCTGAGAGCCATAAAAGATGTTCTAGTTTCCACCTGATGTTGATACATTATTCAAAGAATCTTTGTATGCCCGTGAACACTGCGTGACGCACCTGTAAGCTCGAGCTGTAAGCACGTGTCCTTGTTAAAGCTATATGTATATAACTGGGTGAGGTTCGTTAGTGTGTGTGGGGAAGAAGAAGGTGGTGGTTGGAGTTAGAGCATTTGGAGTGATTGCTGGAGCTGGAGAGAGGAGAAGAATAAAAGACCTTTTTTCATTTTCATCCTGCCTCCGAATTTTCCTGTGGCGTTCGCTGCTCCAAGCGACTTCCGCTTCAGGCAGCGACAGGTGACGGCCTGTACGGGGAATTCGGCGGCAAGGTAAGAAAAAAGAAAATTTAAAAAAGATGGGAGCAAATATAACAAAAAGTCGGTTTATAAAAGCCATGAATGAAATTTTTGATATTGAGAACTCAGAGGATAGTGAGAAAAGTGAACAAGAAAGCATATCCTCTGACTCAGTGGAGACCAGCAAGGAGAGTAGGAATGTAAATTCAAAAGTAAGATCTGCAAAAGCCATCAGAAGCTTAATAAAATTAGCTGAGGAGTATGTACTCTCCTTAGAAACTGAAACTCAGGATACTAGTGAAAGTAATAATAGTAACAAGGAGCCAAACCATGAAAGTACAGTCTCCTCTACTGAGCCAGTTAGGAATTATGAAGCTAGTAGTGAAGAGGAATCAAAAAGCGATTCGGAGAGCACAGTCTCCAATAAAAAGAACAAAAAGAAATTAAAAAAGAGAAAAGACCGTCAAATAGAGGAACCACTAGCGCCCTCTGCTCCTTCATGGATAGAATCCCTAACAGAAACAATAAAGAGTATTGATCAGAGTGTACGTGCCCTTGAGGTAGAAATTGGCGGCCTTTCAGAGCGCTTATATGCTCTCGAACAACATAGACCGCAGGAGCACCTAGAACTGCCAGTATTTCAAAATGAACAGGGACAAAGATATCACGAGTTCCTAGACTTTAAAACAATAAAGAATTTTAAAGAGGCGGTAATGACCTATGGGCCTCAAGCTCCGTTCACATTAAGTATGATAGAGTCACTTAACACCCTAACCTTAGCCCCCTCAGATTGGAAAAGTCTATGCAGAGCGGTACTAAGTGGGGGACAATACCTAATCTGGAAAACTCAATTCCAGGAACTTTGTTCAGAAATAGCAAAGAGAAATGCTGCAGCAGGTTTCCCTCAACGCAATATAGATATGCTCACAGGGGAGGGTGAGTTCGCCGAACTACAAAATCAGCTACAATACGATCCAGGTGTGTATGCCCAGGTACACACTGCAGCTGTGAAAGCCTGGAAGACAATCTCAGGCACAGGGGATCTGCAAGGCAGCCTATCAAAAGTTATACAAGGGCCTAACGAACCTTACGCTGATTTTGTAGATAGGCTCTTAAAAACAACATCTAGAGTTTTTGGAGAAGTCGAGCAAGCTATGCCCCTAGTTATCCAATTAGCATACGAGAACGCTAATAAATATTGCCAGGATGCAATAAGGCCATGGAGAAGTAAAAAAGACTTATCAATTTATATCAGACTGTGCAAAGACATTAACGAGGCTGTTATCACAGGCAACGTAATTGCTGCAGTGATGAAAAATTCCTCCCCTCAAAATTCCCAAAGGTTTCAACCTAGAACAGGATATTCCAGACAAAATTATTATAATCAGCCAAGATATGCTAAGCAATATCCCCCAAGGGTAATAAAATCAAATTCATACCGTGCTCCAGGCCGATGCCCCAGATGCAAAAAAGGTATACATTGGGCCAATCAATGCCATTCTAGATATGATATATATGGAAATGATTTATCAAGGATTTCAAAAAACGGGGCACGGGGCCCAATGCCCCGGGGCCCACAAATGTACGAGGCACTAGAGGAGGAAGGCCCTCAGATTCAAATGATTCCTCGTCACAGTCCTCCTACCCATTAACTCCCTTATCAGAGGGACAAGAGGAAGTGCAGGATTAGATCTCTGTTCTACTGCCCGGATGGTCCTGACACCTGAAATGGGGGTTCAGCTGATTCCTACGGGAATCAGGGGACCTCTCCCTTCAGGAACTGTGGGACTAATCCTTGGGCGTAGTTCCAAAAGTTTATTAGGCTTTAATGTTATACCAGGGGTTATTGATTCAGATTATAATGGAGAGATTAAAATAATGCTAAGTACACACAGGGGCATCATCTCCGTAAATCAAGGAGACAGAATCGCACAGCTGCTCCTCATTCCCAGTCTCCATAATTCTTTTAAAAGCATGCCACAAAATAGAAATAGCAGAGCATTCGGTTCCACTGGTTCAGGACCTATGGCTTTCTGGGTCCAGGACTGTTCACGGAGGCCTATGTGCAAATTAAAAATTCAAGGTATAGAGATGGAGGGGCTGATTGATACAGGAGCTGACTCTTCCATCATAAATCTACAACAATGGCCTAAGCACTGGCCTCTACAGAAAGCCTCAACCAGTTTAAGAGGCTTGGGATACAGTAATACCCCAGCTCAAAGTGCTGTAATCTTAAATTGGCAAGACAATGAAGGCCATACAGGAACATTCAAACCCTATGTTTTAAACAGCTTGCCAGTTACCCTATGGGGAAGAGATATCTTACATCAAATGGGGCTACACCTAGCGACCAAGCCTGCAGGTGTTAAGAATAAAAATCCTACTCATAATAAAAAAGGCAAAGGACATTTTTTCTAGGGGCCACTGAGAAAACAATTTTAAAAATACCATGGCTCTCTAATAAGCCAGTTTGGGTCCCTCAGTGGCCCCTATCCAAAGAAAAATTGCAAGCGGCCCACCAATTAATTAAAGAACAATTAGAAGCAGGACACATAGAGCCTTCCACCTCTCCCTGGAATTCTCCCATATTTGTAATTAAGAAAAAATCAGGAAAATGGAGACTATTACAAGATCTAAGACAAATTAACAAAACAATGCAAATTATGGGCCCTACTCAACCTGGACTTCCTAATCCTGTAGCTATTCCAAAAAACTATTACCTTATAACCCTTGATATAAAGGACTGTTTCTTTTCCATTCCCCTACATCCTCTGGATGCCCCCAGGTTTGCTTTTTCAATTCCTTCTATTAATAATAATGGCCCTGATAAAAGATATCAATGGAAAGTATTGCCGCAGGGAATGGCAAATAGCCCTACACTGTGCCAACTATATGTGGACAGAGCTATACAGCCCATTAAAAACAAATATCAAGACCTTATGTGTCTACACTACATGGACGATGTTTTATTAGCTCACCCTAATCAACAAATCTTATTTAATATATTTAGTGAAATAACAAAAAATCTAAAAAAATATGGATTATATATAGCAGAAGAAAAAGTTCAAAGCAGATCACCTATACTATATTTAGGCTTTAAAATCATGGATACTTTTGTTAAACCCCCAAAAATTCTAATAAGTAAAGAACATTTGACCACCCTCAATGATTTCCAAAAATTACTGGGTGACATTAATTGGCTTCGCCCTACACTAAGCCTCACTACTGGACAATTAAAACCCTTATTTGACATCCTTCGTGGGAACCCTGACCCATCCTCACCTCGAACATTAACTCCTGAGGCCAGGAGAGCTCTAAAATTAGTAGAACAGGCCATTGAAAGATCCCATTGCGATAGATTTGATTTTGCACAACCACTAATATTGATTATTATTCCTTCACAATATACTCCAACAGGAGTATTTTGGCAACAGGGACCTATATTATGGATACATTTGCCTGTCTCTCCTAAAAGTACAATTGAGTCTTATACCTCCATGGTAGCTAAACTTATTCTTCAAGGACTTAAAACCTCTACTAAAATATTTGGAATTCATCCCGCTACTATTATTACTCCTTATTCATCGTCACAGGTTGAATATTTGTGCTTCAATGATAATGATTGGGCTATAGCTAGATGCTCTACTTCTGCAAATTTTGACAATCATATTCCTAAATCTCCTATACTGTCCTTTTGTATCAATCATCCTATCATATTCCCACAGGTAATAAAAAAATCAACCCATTCCTAAAGCATTTAATGTATTTACAGATGGATCCTCTAACGGTACTGCTGCAGTAGTCACTCAAAATGAAAAAATGATTCATATCACTAATCAAAAATCAGCTCAATTAGTGGAACTCGAAGCTATAATAATAGCTCTGGAAAATTTTAAAGAACAGCCTATGAATATTTTTTCAGACAGCCATTATATTGTACATGCTGTCCCAAAATTGGAGCTAGCAGGTCCAATAGCACCACATACTCCAGCTTTTAAATTGTTTTTCTCAAATCCAAAATCTCCTATGGCAACGAAAAGAACCTTTATTTATAGGTCACATAAGAGCTCACACTAATCTGCCTGGTCCTCTCCATGAAGGTAATCAAAAAGCTGATGCCCTCACTAAAACAATATTTATATTTACTACAGTACAACAAGCTACTTTATTTCATTCCCAGTTCCACGTTAACAGCACTACCTTAAGACAAAAATTTAAAATCACAAAAGAACAAGCTCGTAGAATTGTAAAAGAATGTCCATCTTGTGTAACACTCTTGCCCAATCCACATTATGGGGTTAACCCACGAGGTTTGATGCCCAATCATTTGTGGCAGATGGATGTCACACATGAGCCAAGTTTTGGAAAATTACGATTTATTCATGTCACCATAGATACATGCTCAGGCATGATTTTTGCTTCTTTACATTCCGGAGAAAAAGTTAAAGATACTATATCTCATTGTCTGCAAGCTTTTGCTGCATTGGGCATCCCCAAAATGCTTAAAACAGATAATGGCCCTGCATATACATCCACATCCTTCAAACAATTTTGTACAAAGTTCAATATTATCCACAAAACAGGTATCGCTTATAATCCTCAGGGACAAGGAATAATTGAAAGAGCAAATCGGACACTTAAAAATATGTTACTAAAGCAAAAAGATGGAAACTGGAAAAATCCTAAGGACAGATTGGCAGTTGCCCTGTTTACCCTAAATTTCTTAACTTTAGATTCTAATGGACATTCGGCTGGAGATAGACACTGGAACCCACACCAACAACATAAACCTTTGGTTTACTGGAAGGATGTTCTCTCAGGTACATGGAAGGGTCCAGACCCAGTATTAATTTGGGGGAGAGGATCTGTTTGTGTTTTTCCAAAGCACGAATCCTCTCCAATATGGATACCATCTAGATTGATAAAGCAGGTACAAAGTCAAAGGGATCAAGACGAAGTTATTGAGGAGTCTAGATTGAATAAACAAGTGCAAGGTCAAGAGGACCAAAATGAAGGTATGGAGTGATTCCCTTAAAAGAGTTCTCCATTAAATTTACAACTTAAATTTCATTCTTCCCGGCCGGGACAAGAAGATCTCTCTTCAGTGTATACACAATTGTAATTTTTTTTTTCTCTTTTATATATGTCTTTATGTCTGTGCATTTGTCTAAATTTCATGTTAATGTGATGTCACAAATATGTTTATATGTGCGTCTGTCTAGTGTGATGTCACAAATAATTAAGCGCTTAAAAAAAAAAAAAAGTAGATAGATATAGATCCAAATAACAAATAACGTTAATTCATTTAAGCTTAGAATATTCTAATTTGATAATCAATAGATAGATAGATAAATAGATATTTATATAAGTTCAGAATATTTTTAGATAATCAATTATAATGATAATCAATTTTGATTTATAGTTGTCTCCGGGACTTCTCTTCAGCTGTGAATATGTTTAATGTTGTATAACCTGATATTTTGGTGTTCCGACAGAGGATCATTTATTTGTTATTGACTTCATTTGTTTAGTAGCTGATTAATTTGAATTATTTCAACAGGTATAGGATTGCTGTGTATATAGAGACTCGAGGATTCCAGCTAACAAATTATTTTTCCAAAATGCCTTTAGCTTTTCTTTATCTTTAATGCAGTAAACACCCTCAGTTTCTCTTTGATTATTTCTGAATGTGATATTTTGCCAGCTTATGTTTGTGGGAGCTTGAGCAGCAATGTGTGTGAGCAGAGATCAACTTTTATTTTCTACTCTAATAGTTCTTTTTTTTTAGTTTGACAGCTCACCTTTTGATCTCAGTGCTGGAATAGCACTGCCTTTCCCTTAATAATGGATGCTTGAGTTTTTAGGTAGCGGGCCCTGAAGATTTGCCGGTGGAAATGTCTGGACATAAAAAAGACGGCTGCTGCTACAACTGCAGGGACCGCGGTCGCTGCAAGCATCCCTGCTGCTCAAGCATCAACAACCTCACCAGCAGTGTGGCCTCTGCTCTGCATGCATGGGGCCTCCTGAATCTATGTGTTATAACTTATGGACATTTTGATTTTCCATTATTTTGGGACATTGCGGGACAATGCCTTGCGGGTATTTGTCTAAGAGAACTCAGTGCGTTACTTGATGAAACTAAGGGCAGCTGATTGGCTTAAAGAACTTGATACGCTATGGAAACTTGGCTCGTCAGCAGTAGGCTTGCCGCCTTAAAGCCGCAGCATCTCCTAAAAATTGGACGGCTGTTAGTCAACACACAGTCGATCCTGAAGGGCTCTATTGGATGGCTGGTTAGCCTATGACGGGTAAGATCCCCAGAGGGGGACAACCTAAGACACGGCACAGTCGCACGGGACAGTCTAATGTGGCCGGCATGTCAACCTAAGCCAGGAGTCAGGACAGCCTAGACTCCCATGACGGGTAAGAATGTCGGTTGCACATGGACGTCCTAGAACATCCCCTCTTTTAAAACTAAAAGGGGGAAATGAAGGAGCCTATAATCAAGGAGATAGCTAAAGATTGCGGTTAGCTGAGAGCCATAAAAGATGTTCTAGTTTCCACCTGATGTTGATACATTATTCAAAGAATCTTTGTATGCCCGTGAACACTGCGTGACGCACCTGTAAGCTCGAGCTGTAAGCACGTGTCCTTGTTAAAGCTATATGTATATAACTGGGTGAGGTTCGTTAGTGTGTGTGGGGAAGAAGAAGGTGGTGGTTGGAGTTAGAGCATTTGGAGTGATTGCTGGAGCTGGAGAGAGGAGAAGAATAAAAGACCTTTTTTTCATTTTCATCCTGCCTCCGAATTTTCCTGTGGCGTTCGCTGCTCCAAGCGACTTCCGCTTCAGGCAGCGACAAGATACAAATATGTTTACAATTTTTACATATTTCTGATATGTTGACATTTTTATCATTATAAGATGTTCCTCTTTATCTCTACTAAATTTTCCTGTTTTAAAGTCTATTTTTTTTAATATTGGTATAGCCACTGTAGCTTTCTTATAGCTGCTGTTGTCATATCTTTTCAATTATTTTACTTTAAAACAATTTGTAACTCTGAAGTTGTGTAAAATTTTACAGTTAGTCCTCTTAGTGACATGAGGTTGAATCTATTTTTAAAATCTATTCTGATAATCTCTGCCTGCTGATTGTACTTCTTAATCCATTCATGTTTCTTGTTGCTATCAACATAATAGGATTTAAATCTGCCATTTTACTTATTGGTTTTTATATGTCCCACATACTTTTGTTCATCCGTTCCCTCTTTACTGCTTTGTTTTACATTAAGTACATATTTTCATTTTTGGCAGAGACACTCTGCCACTGAGCTACATCTGAGCCCTTTTAATTTTTTTTTTTTTTTTTTTTTTTTTTTGTTGTTTTTTGATAGGGCCTCACTAAGTTTCCAAGGCTGGCCTTGAACTTGTGATCCTACTGTCTCAGCCTCCTAAGTAGCTGGGATTTTAAGTATATGCCACAATGCCTGACCTAAGAGTAACATGATAAGTTCTTATAATGATTTTTTCACCATATTTTCAGTTATTTTATTAGTGGTTAACTTATCAGAAACCTTTTTCAAATTTACACTAATTTAAATGAACTAACATAGAAAAATTGTGCCTTATACCTCTGTTCCACCTTCCTTCTTGTGTACCACAACTGATATGCCTATTATATTCAAATACATTATAAATCAAACAATATGTTTTGTAATTCTTATTTTATGTTTAATGCCTATTAAAGAAGCTAAGAGAAGAGAGGACAGCAAGTATGTATTTGCCTTCCTATATCCCATTTCTGATTCTCCTTATTTGTTCCCATATATTTGAGTTACCATCTGGTGTCTGGTGTCATTTCTTACTCCAATATCATTATCTTCCCAAACATCTCCATTGTATTGTTATTGACAAATAGTCTACATTTCTGTATAGGTCCAAACTTATAATTGCACAACACTGCTTTATATAGTTGCTTTTTGTTTAGAGATAATTTTATTTAATTTTTGTGGTAAAATAAACATTGAGGGTTTATCATCTTACCCCAGCTGTAGGCAGCTGCCTAGGTTGTCTTGGACGTTGGCAAGTTTTATACTGCTAGGAACACAGAAGCCAATAGCTGATTGACATTCTGGTCTTGGTTCATGCTGATTCTGTGTTGTTAACTATTCCAGGATGTCAGTTGTAGTTAGAAACAAAATTATCATTTTAGCCATCTTAAGTGTACCTTTCAGTATCAATGAGGCATGTTCACTATGTTGTGCAACCATTACCACTATACATTTCCAGAACTTTTTTGTTATCAGCCCAAACAGAAACTCCACGCCCAATAAACGATAAGTCCCTATTCCGCCCACATCCCCCAGCCTCTGGTACCTCTATTCTTCTACTTTTTATCTCTATGAATTTGTTTACTCCAGATCCCTTGAATAAGTAGGATCATATGATATATAATAATCTTTTCAAGGCTGATCCATGTTGTAATATGTACCAGTGCACATTTATTTTAATAATATTCCATTGTATGTATATCTGGTATTTTGTTATCCATTTTTCAACTGAAGTACATTTGGGTTGTTTCTACCTTTTGGCTATTGTGAATAAGGTTGCTGTGAACACTGGCATAAGAGTATCTGTTTGAATCCCTGCTTTCAATTCTTTTTAGTATATACCAAGAAGTAAAATTGCGGGATCCTATGGTAATTCTGTTTGCACAGAACTGCTTTTTAAGTTAGTTAAGAGAAGAAAGGAGAAGACATGTGTATTTAAATTATCTTCTATTATGGTGTTCTTTGTTTATTCATGAGATTTTGAATTAATGTCTGGGGTGCTTGTCTTTCAACCTAAACAACTTTCCCTTAGTGTTTCCTATAAGGCAAGTGTGCCATAATGAAACCTCTCCTTTGTTGTTTACCTAGTATACTTCATTTCACATTCATGTTTGAAAGACAGTTTTGCTAGACACAAGCTTATTGTTTCACAGTTACCTTCTTCCGGCATTTGAATATGTCATCCCACTGCCTTCTGACCCCCAGTGTTTCTCAGGAGAAGTCAGCCTGTGGTTGGAGAGGGAATGGGGAGTGATTGCTTTAATGATTCCTGAGTTTCTTCTTGGGGTAATGAAAATATTTACCTTACCCTCTTCTTATGGGGAAGGAATGGTATCCCATGATTGGGAGCCAAAGGAAAGAGGGAGCCCTCTTTCCTTTGGTAGCACCTGCCTGGAGCACAGCTTCCACCATACTGGGTTGGGAAGGAACAGAAAGGAGGCTGTAAGGGCTCAAGTGCAACAGGATCTCATTGATCCTCTGGAGTTTTGGTGGATCTTAAATATGCATTTCTTCATTTTCTGTATTCCCCTGAGACAATATCCAGATACTTGAAATGGCTGGGTGTGGAGGTGATTGCTGTGTCTCCATCATCTTCACCAGTTATGCTTGTCTCCCTGTGCAGCAGGTCACAGACCCTCACACTGTCTTTCTGGAACTGTATTTATCCCGCCTTCCCTCTCTCACCATCCCTCTTCCCAGGGTCTTGGTGCCTTGGAATCTGTCGATGAGCAAATGGAATTTGTTACAGTGCTATCATCCTGGCTTCAGGGTACATTTTGAATTAGGCAACCCTTCTATGCTCTCCTTCTGTTCTACAGGAAATTTAATTTTCAACCATGGGCCTTACTTCAAGAATAGCTGTTGTTAGAGATGTATACCTGAGAATGATTAAAAAGTAGTAAGAGCAACTAAACTGCCTAATTATAAACTCCCTGACCAATCATCCCTCAGGTGAAACAAATCTTCTCAGTCTGTGTGAGGTTCATGGCTTCCTCTAAGACTCTTCAGAAAGAGCCTCGTCTACTCTGTTTAAAAGCATACAATGGCTTAAATAAAACAGAAATATCCTCCAAAACTCCCCCGAAAGGGGTCAGCAATTATTAATGAAAAGCAAGCCTCAAAACTTGCCAGCCAGTGATTAAAAGACATTTGCTCCGGAACAGTCTCGCTCTCTCAAATAAAAGAGATGAAGAAGGAAATTAAATTCCTGAAGAAATAAATTTTGACTGAAGTGAGAAATCACACTAAGAAGCTAATTTAAGGGAGATGAAATTAATTTTGGTGACATTTATTCTATTTAGCAAAAATGGTGACAAAACATATAGTAGCTCTGTTAGCCAGAGATAAGAGGCGAGTAATTTAAGGCTGGGCACAGCTACAGTCTACAGCGATTTAATCCTACTGCTACACATCCCTTGTGACCTATCATTAAAGGTTTAAAGTAAAACTGACAATTATTATTAGCTAGTAATTGGATTTTGGAGATTCGGTATAAAGTTAGGATAATTTAAATGACTGTTGACATTGGAAAGATTATGTAAACGCTCTGAATCAGCTGAATTTATCAATTTATTTAGTCTTATAAAACCAAGTGTATATACCCAGCACCAGAAATCAGCATAAGGGGTAGTGGCTTTCTCAGAATTGTCCTCAGGGAGCCAAGAAAGGCTTGCACTCAGATTTTCCAAAGGTAACACCTACTCTGGCAGACCAGATTTCTGTCATGGAGAGGGGCTTCAACCACCCCGCTCAGAGAACTGAGCAAGGCATACCTCAGAAAATGACAGCATCCCAGGAGAAAAATAAAATTGTCACAGGCCCATATTTTATGATACAGATTTTTAATTACGAAGGCTGAAATTCAGAAACTAAAGATGGAATCAAAAACACAACTGTCATTATAGATTTATAGCAATGTCCTCTGGCCAGAGTAATTCCTACAAGGCTACACTCCATAAATACTGATACAAACCTGCCTGCTCCTTTGTCCAACCATAAGTACCAAGTAAAATTGGATTATTTAGAGGAATGCTTTACCAAATTAGTTCTGCTAAGAATGCAATTCCATTAAAATCAGTAACGACATGGTGTCTCCACCAGCTATGGCAGATACTGCTATTAATAGTCCCCTCACCTTTAAAGGCTTTCTTAAAGGGGAGGTTTAGTTTCACCATTAGATAATTATGTCCCTATTCCTGTTATTCACATTCAGTGGGTACCACTGAAGCCTTCCCCTCATCTCAATGTTTATTCTGTTGAATTAAAGGAAAGCATAATTCCTGTCCTCTTTCACTTAAAAAAAGCAAGTTTTAACCTTAAAATATTCATACTTGTTAATTTAGTAATCCTACTTTTAAAATCGATACTTAGGATCTATCCTTGCATTGAGTGAGCTGAACTCTGATTTATAAGAGTAACAAACTTTTAAAACACCAAATGGCTAAGGATAGGAAGCTGGTTAAGTAAAGTCATGGAATGTATGATACAGCCATTAGAACCCATGCTCTAGAAAAATGCTGAATCTATTTTTTTTTCATAATTTTCTGCTAGGAAATAAAAAGCAAGGCTATAGAGCCAGACATGACATTTTTTTGTTTGTGTGTGGTACTGGGGATTGAACCCAGAGGTGCTCCACCACTGCCTGCCTATTTATCTATCTAGTTACAGATAGGGTCTTTATAAGTTGCAGAGGCTGGCCTCAAACTTGTGATCCTCCCACCTCAGTCTCCTAAGTACCTGGGATTACAAGCATATGCCACCAGCCTCAGTTAGGACATGACTTTTAGAGAAGCTGAAGGAATTTGTGCTGGTTATTAAATTATGGCACCACAGCTCAAATCCATTCTTCAATAGTGCACTCTGTACCACTGGTACTGTGAGTTACAAATTACACTTCTTTTTTTTACCAGCAGATACCTTTTAGGTTCTGCCTATAAGGGGCACTAAAGGAAGATATGAAGGTCAAAGGAAGGAGACAGAAGAGGTTCCTCTTCTTTTTTTCCCATGGCCCTAGCACAAGAATCATTGTACAACCCCATCAGTGCTAGTACCTGTACCAGTCACTAATGCTTCCTCCTTTGTCAGAGGTGTGGACCCAGGACGTCAAGGCTCCTTCTCCAAACTTCCAAGTTCTAATTTTAACCTCTTACTTTTATTCCTCTACCCCTAAGGGTAGGGTAGCTTCTTTGGGCTGTGATTATCTCTGTTATTTCAATATTCCCTCTTCTCCCATCTCTTCTGTCCTCCTATTCCCATTTATTATGAGCTGAATTGTGTCCCCTAAAAATTCCTATGTTAGAGTTCTAATGCCCACTATCATTAAAGGTGACTGTTACTTGAAGATAGTGTTTATAAGAATGTAATGAAATTAAAATGAGGTTATTGAGGTGGACCCTAATCTCATGACTGATGATCTTATAAGAAAGGTAGATTTTGACATAGACATAATGCAGTGGGAGGCCCATGAGAAGAAACAGGGAGTAGATGACATCTGTAAGGAGAAAGGCCTGGAACAGATCCTTTTGTCATGACCCTCAGAAGGAATCAACCTTACCGACATCTTGATCTTGGACTCCTAGCTTCCAGAACTCTGAGAAAGGAAGTATCTATTCATTAAGCTGCTGAGGCTAAGGCATTTGTTATGGAAAATATGGAAAACTAATAACCTACTTAACCTATTCCTATATTATTTCTGTCAAAAGAACTTACATTGTAGCACCCAGAAGTAGTCCTAGGAGAGAGATCATCAAAGATGGGATTCCAAGGAAACACATTCTTGACTTGCCTGTATCCTAGAGGATTACACCCAGATTAATCAAATGATTGTTGTGACTGGCTGTGCCTACTTCACCAAGGGTCTCAGGGGAACAAAGAGCTACTACCCTTAGTCATAAGGTTAGTAACAATGGCTTCAAAACCATTGGAGCAGGAGGGGTCCTTTCCAGAAGTACACTGGAGTAGTCAGAGAAAGGAAATGATAGTCAGGTCTTAAAATTTCAGCTCTTGTAGCAAAAGAACCAGAAAGCCTCTATGGAAGTCCTTAAAGCTCACATACCCATAGCTGCAAAGGTTCCTGATGCCTCAAAGCCTTAGTGTTGTAGGAAGGGTACCAGAGGAGTTTTCCACTTGTTCATTTGAGATCACAGAAGCGCAGTGGAGAAAGAGACACTGCCAACCATCGCCACAGAAAGCTGCTCATCTGTAAATGTTGTTTGTGTTCTGAGACTCTTAGCTCAAGGTCACCAAGATGCCACAGACTAGGTTTCTTTTCCTATGCATCTTTCTGAGAAATAGTAATACCAGGTAATAAATATTTACAGGAGATAAATTTGTTAATTAATTAGTATAATAGTAGGACTATCCTCATACTTACTGACAGATCATGAAGAAGCTGCCAAAATATAGACTTATCTCAATCCCAATACTTTTGTCATATTTGACATTGAGAAGTAGTTCTGAATAACAGACACTATGCTGATATCTGCTTGTTCTGTGTACTTACACATCCACAAAAACCCATGTTAAAATAGGGAGAAGAGCTGGTCTGCACCTGGGGTCAAAGTGCATACATGTGCCCTATTGTCTTTCCATAGGCAATGTCTTCCAATAGATGATCATACACTTGGGCAAAGACTCACATCCATTACCTGTGATGGTAATGAAAATGTGAGGGAAACAGGCATAATGAAAACCCATGGCTCATTTGGAAGTCTTATTTGGTCTCAGATTTCTAATCTAATAAATATTTCAGACAGGGCTGCTCATTGAGAAATTATAGAGGTATTTGGGCTCAGCTCATTCTTCTTGCTCTGTCCTTATTTTTGCCCAAAGGGCTAAACCAGAGAATAGCCCCACAGATGAGCTCCAAGAGTGCGAGGTAGCAGTTAGAGAGTTAGTCCATTCATAAAGACGAACAAATAGTCCTCAGTTAGACTGTCCTGTGGAGGCATCTGTAGCAGAATTCATTCATGCCCGCCCCACCATTCTTTTGTCTGAAAAGCTGTTTCCACGTGGGAGTGCCCTTCCTGAGCCCTTTGCCTGTGGCAGGCATATTGACTGGGTAGCAATCATTCTAATCTCTGACCTCTTGTCCACTCAAACCTGCAGTTGCCAACACTCTGGTTTATTTGGCCTCTGTGACATCATATTGCTCTCTTACTGGAAGACCCTTCCCTGCCATCTTAACCCAGAGCCAATTCCAATTCCCCTTTTGACACTTGGAATGGATGTAATTTCTCTCAGGAAGCTCTTAACGACCTTTGTTCTATTTGCTTCCCTTGTCCCCACGGTCTCCCCAGGTATGACTTATGCACATCTCCACCACGGCCCTTATCTCATGGATCCATTGCCTGCTCCATACCTCTTCCTTCCAGCACTATGGACTCCTTGAGAGCAGAAACTGTCATATTGTTCTTGTATCTATTTTTCCCCCACTTAGAAGAGTACAGACCCACTGTGCTTCATAAACATTTACTAAGGACACCCAGTATGCCTTTTAGAAGAGTTCTAACAGACCAAAAGAGAGAAAAAGGATCTACAAAAGGGGCAGAAGATGGCCTCATGTTTGCAATCCTCCTATCTATCGTTCACCAAAATTTAAAGACAATCTTTGCCATCTCAAGGTCACCAAAATCGAAGTACTCCCAATATCAACCCCAAATAGTGAAGAGTCCCTTCTTCATTCAGTAGTTTCCGTTCATTTACTATGTACCAGGCACCGGACTAGTTTCAAGGATATAGTTGTAAACAAATTAAACAAGCATCCAGGTCTTGTGGATTTTAACTTCTAGTTGGAGAGAAAGATAATAAATAGACAAATTTTAAAACAAGATAATGAATGGAAGCCAGTGACAGGCCTTGGGGAGAACAAAGCAGTGATGTAGAAGAGCATGTGCCAGGTGAATCTGCAGCTGTCCCTTCCTGCTCCGAACACCATCCTGCTCCTTTGAAGCCCCCCATCCCCCATATCCAGCAAGCCTCTTCACTGGGTCTCTTAGCCTCATTCATTCATCTGCTGAAATACTCTAAAGCTCACAGTGAAAACAGTGTTTCTTTGCCCTGGAAGAAATAAATTACAAAGCTAGCCTGTCATCACTCTGAGTCCTGTTACCTCTCCACCTGCTGGAGTATAGGAGTCTATCTCATCTGGTCTGGGCAGCCAGGGCTCCACAAGATCCTGGTGGTAACCAAAGTACCCTGTAAACTTCAGCAGCAGGAAGAGGCCCTTTCAGAGTGATAGCTTTGCCTTTTGATTTACTGTCATTCCCCTTTCTGGCATTTCTAACAAAATCTATAGGTCCCACTAGCATCTCATTCCACTGTTGCTGGCTGTTTTTCCCTGTGGCAGCATCTGGCCCACAGTTACAGTATTTAAGGTACAGCATAAGGTTTTTTGGCTGCTCAAGTGCTCTTCTGTAGGCTTGCCTTGGATACAGAGAAGTGCTGATCAAAGGAGGGCAATTTGGAGAGAGAAGACCCACTGCACATCCATGAGCCTTTGGAGGCTTCAGTCAATCTAACTGCACCCAGGCCAACCAAGGCATCCAGTGGACTAGTAACAAATCAATCTTATGAGATCCTTTTAGAGGTCCTGAACTAATAACTTGCCAACTTCACGCATTGCAGCTCCATGTGCTGCCTCGGTTGGGTGGAAGGAATGAGGCACTGGTGAAGTTATTGAGCACAGCATTTGCACAGGGGAACAGCAGGAAGTGATTTAGCAGCCACATAGGTGTTTTCTTTAATTGTGCACTATAGGGAACACTTGCTGAGCTCAACGACCCCCCCTGTTCCCTGTGTGCATCCCTGGTTGTCCAAGGCAGGATGCGCTGAGTAACTGGATAGCGTTGTTGTCTGGCTGAAGTGCCTCCTGGTGGCCAGGAGACAGCGTCTCTCCTCATCTGTACCCCAAAACTGGGCCTACCTTGAAGGCAAATCCAGGCAGGGGAGTGTCCACTCTGCTCAGCTTGGGCAGACATAGCATGGGCTGTTAGGAGACCTGTGTGTCACCCAGAGAAACTCAACTTCTCATAAATGGAACTGGGTGTAGCTAGCAGGTCTAGCAGTCTTGCCAAACCCCAAATTTTCCTGAAGTGAAATGTGCATCAGAGAAATATGCCACAAAGGAGCTGGATGAGGAGGAAGAAGATAGATCTTCTGGCCATTGGACTCCTAGACCTCTATTTCTAGGATCCTTCTACTTGTAATTCCCATCTACTGAAAGAACTAGGCTTACACTATTCATTTTCTCTTCCACAAGGAGAAACTGAGCTGCAGATAAACTAAAATAAAACAAAAAGAGGTCTTCCAATCCACAGTCTAGTTTTCTATGATTTTCCCTTATCCTTATGTACCCAGGGCTTTTGAAAGGGAAAAAAAAATGCAGATTCCAAAGTGGGAGAGCTCAGGCATTGTCCAAGAGTCTAGATTCTTTTTTTAATTTTTTGGTACTGTGGATTGAAATCAGGGGTGCTTAATCACTGAGCCACATCCCCAGCCCTTTTTAAAATAAAATAAAATAATTTTATTTAGAGACAGGGTCTCACTGAGTCATGTAGGACCTCATTAAATTGTTGAAACTGGCTTTGAACTCACAACCTCCTCTCTCAGCCACCCAGTCTGCTGGGACTAGAGGCGTGCACCACTGTGTGCAACACCACACCTGGCCAAGAGTCTAGATTCTTCTCAAGAACCCAGGAAGTCTGCATGGACCACCCTTTGAGTACCAAGGAGAGTTCTTAATGAACTGCAGTTCTAAGAGGACACAGCCTCCCATAAGGGTTTGACAAGAAACCCCAGCTGTCCCATTCACCCTCCTTCCTCTCTTTACCTATCAGCAGCTTTATTTCACAAGTTCCCAATCTTTCTGCATTCTCATTTATTTATGGTTCTAGAGTTAAGACACTTTACTTAGAGGGAAGAACATTTGTTGAAAACCAGTACATTGGAGGCCAGGCATCTTTATTTCATGTGAATCATTCTGGAAGCAATGTCCTGAAAGGACCAACAGGTTGCTGTGGAAATCTAAGTGCTCACAACCTGCTTCCTATGAAATATGGTATGTGAAAACAGGACTAATGTTTCAATGGAGTTCACCAGCAGCAAAGATCAACCAGGGCATATCTCATCTTAATGATGGAGTCCCTAGAGATTTTCCACTGGGAGGGCCTTTGGTTCTTGAGGGACAGACCTCAACACTGCCAGCCACACATCTTGATAATGGGACAATGTGAAAATGCTTGCCCAACCCCCTGCTGCGTCACACAATCCAAGAGCACTTGGGCTCTTTTCCAGGACAAGGTGTGTTTGCTACAATGGAATTATAAACAAATTATGCATTCTGCTTAGAACTGTTTTAAATACAAACTCATTTTAACTTCCAAAGTCTATGAAGGAGGTGCTCTTGTCCCCTGTTTCATTAATGAATTAAATGGAAGCCTGAGGGGTTAAGGAATGTCCCTAAGATCTTAATAGTCAAAACATCATAGCCAGAATGTTCAGGTTCCTCTGACTCTGAACATAGAACTCTGCAGGTGCTTTCTTTAAAAGTAAATACTAAAAATGGGTCCATCCCTATAGCAGAGAAGAGGAGAGAGGGTCAGTATGCATTTAAGAGCCCACAGATACAGGGGAGCTTTTCCCTGGGGCTTTGGAAGGTGGGGAGACCCAGCGTGCTGGAGGTATTCCCAACTCTTCCCAGCTACCCTCCCAACTTAGCTAGCATTATTCAAATTATACTGTGCCTCTGTCCTAGGCTGGGCACCTACAAGACACTAGAAAAAAACAGTTTATTCCATCAAGACTTTTACTGTTTATTTGGAAGAAAAAAGCCAAATCAGATAATCAGAGGAATTCAAGATGGACAGCTGTTTATCTCTACCATGTACATTAATTAGGAAGAAATGTGTGGAATACAGCCCTCAATCTTATTTGCACACTGGAATCACAAAATGAATTCTGAAGCCACACAGATTTTGATTCATTGGATGAAGGACAATTCCCCTTACCTGTGATTCTGAACTAGTAGCATCAGCAATAACTTTTAGAAACACCAAGATTTGAGCCCTGGGCCTACTGACTCAGAAACTCTTGGTGTGGAGCCCTGTAATCTGTTTTAACATGTCCTCTAGGTTGTTCTGATGCGTGTTAAAGTTCTCAAAATACTGACAGAATATACAACTTGTATGTTAGGGTTTTATTGTTGTTTTTTTAAGCTGTCCTGGTAATTCTACTGTGCACTTAGTTTGACAACCTTGATATAGAAGACAATAAAGAATAGCCTCTAAGACAGATGTCACAGATCAGCAACCAAAAGGGGACAAATTATGGGGGTTTTGAATGTTGGACTGAGCTTCTACCTTGCAAATAAGATCTTGTATCCAAAAGGCAGAAGCTCTCCAAAGGTCAAGAGCACACCTTCAAATTCAAATGTCCCATTCTGTGCTCATCACACAGTGGTGTCTCTATGTACATCAGTCACTTACAATTTCGGATTGTTCAGAGTATAGACCATTGTGAGTTAAGCCTTTGAAGACCAGTGAGAATGAAGTCCAAGAAAAGGACAGAAGAACTAAGAGAAGAAAGCCCGGATGAAAACAAGAAATGCCTGAATAATAAGCACCCATTCAGATGCTCACCCTAAACAGCAACCATTTCCTTTCCCGATCCTCACCCTTACTCAACCACACATTTTGCAGTGGCACCAAAGCACGTAAAGCATTTATTAAACAGCATGAAATCCATTTAACGCTTCTCTGGATGCACTAATTAGGTTTTGTATTTTGGGGCAGAGCAATACAGAATGGAGGGCAAAATCGTGGGTTTATTAACATTCTGTGCGTCTGTTTTGGATTCTTCCACAAGGTATCAAACCCAACTCCATTTTCAGTCCCAAGTGATGGAGAAAGTTCCTTTTAGGGAGGAGAGGGGAGAGAGCTTTCAAAACCTGCAGTCAAAAATAATAAACACTAGTAACAGGCTATCAATCTGTGGGTCTTCACCCTGGTCCACAGAGTTTCCCATTTCCATTAATAAACATCTCCAGGAACATTACAGTTCCTTTGGAAAATCCAAAGTGCTTGGCAGGGAGGTTTTGGTTTCCAGCCAGTCCTTATTTGGTGCTGTGTGTGGGGGATCTGTTAAGCTTCATGCAATTAGCAGGCAGAGACGAGCTCCGAGCAGGGAATATTTTTTAGTTCGTTGAATCATACCAAATCTGAATCTATTTACCAAAAGGAATAAGAAATGTGCATCTGGCTAGGCTCTCAGTAGGAGCCTGAGATAACCTTCACATTTTCCTGACTTACTGCTATTTTGTCTTGATACTTAGAATTCACCATCAGAGAAGGGGAGGGCTGCGAAGAAAGTCACAGGCTGGGTTTGCAGGTTGAGGAAAATGACCTTACTGGTATCTGTGCATTAAGCACCAAATACAATTAATATATTTTGAAAGCTTCCTAAGGTGCCTACTGAGAACCCCCATTTCCAAGTAAAAAACAAAAAAACAAAACACTGTAGCCAAAGGTGTCACACGGTCAAGACTTTGGGGGCTTCTGTGCAACTGGGTGTCTGACATGAACACTTGGACAGCACAGTGATCTGGGGGGCCTTCTAAAGTGCATGTGATGTAAAGAGTAGAAGTCATTCCTAAAAGATAGATCTTTAGCTGATCAGGCCCTGGTGTAACTCCTGTCTACAAGAATGAGCTCTAACTCCCCACATCTCACCCATCCTCAGGTACAACTGCTAGGAAATAAAAATGTCCTGTCCGTTATATTATGCATCCATAGTAGTATGATAGCCAAATCGATTGACAAACAGAATTTGACAAGAGTATCAATACCCTTGTCTGCGAGTAAGCTATCAATAAACCATTTTATATTCATCTAAATGTTTACGTGTAACTGAAAAATAATAGCACATTCTTCTAAGATTGATTAGTATTAGAAATGAAAACAGTATTAAATATCCAATGCAGGCTGGTGTAGCTCCAGAGATTTATTGCAATGTCAAAATTTAACATAAAATCCAACAACACACCCTTGTTTGGAAGCGAGGGGTGGCTCTCCTCAATGGGGGGTTCAGACTGCAAATGTATACCTAATAGTGAGGCCAAAAAAATTTTTTTAATTAAACAACCATTTTTTGGAAAGCACCAGGGGTGTGAAAGAAAACAAGCTTCGATCCAAGTGAAATGGTCTAGAAAATGATGCGTTTCTACCTGGCTTGTTAGAGCAGTTCCAGGCTGAGAGGGAACCTTCTCATTTCCCTCACGTAGCATGTTGCTATACAGTACACACTGCATGCATATCCTTTACCAGCATTTTTGGTCTATAATCTTTATTTTCATCATAACACTGAACACTGAAACAATTACTGTCAATGTGCAGTAGTCGGTGTATTCTATAGAGTTAGTGCAAACAAATATTGACCCATTGCTCCTAGTAGAAATATAGGGTCAGGTTCCTATGAGCCTCTGATCAGAACTTTTTTGTTAATTGATCAAGAAACAACCTTGGTTTTACATGTGTTTCTGTTCAAGACATCTTAATTCATATATTCTGTTGATTGGTTAGTACTGAATTCACGGCCAACAGCACTATAACTCATGCCTGAACAAAGTTTGCGTAACTCATGCTCTTCTCTGTAAGGCATGTCCCAGCTTCCCTGTGCTTAGGAACATGAGAGAGCTTTAGTGCTATACTCAAAGGCCACTACAAACAGCAGCATCCTCAACAAAAAGCACAAAAATGTGAAAACAACAACACTAGGAAGACTCTAGAAAGGAATTCCTTTGCAATACAAGAACTGAAACAAAAAGCCAGGGATTCACTCTTCAACCTCAGCTGGGAACATGAGCAAGTCAAATTTTTCACTGTCTTTGCAGGGCCATGAATGACGGATAAAGTGCTCCAGGGGTACTGACTTTGGGGTTACAAAATTTAGTGAGTAGGCACATTTGCAAATGCCAAATTCAGGAGCAATGAGGATCAACTGTACATGACTTGAACTGAGGTTGACACAGAAAAAGGAAAATTGAAAAGCGTTCAACTTTGAAAAGTTAAACTAAAATCCTGAATTCTCTCCCCCAATGGGAGATTGGACCAGGTACTTTCTTGATCTGTAATAGAGAGCAGCCTCAAGGAACGCTAAGCACAGGGCCATGACAAAATTCTTGGGGGCAATGAAACGTGGCTCTGACCATCTCCAGACATCCAAAGAATTGTTGAAAGAATCCACGGTCTGAGTTATGGCTGAGACCACAACTACAACAACAACAAAACGGTTCAACCTCAGACCTTCACCTTAACCTGTGCTTCTTAGTAAATAAAAGGCAAGAGTCATGAGCAAGAATTTCACCCAACTTCTGTTCTGCAGGATGACTATTCCAGGCCCCCAAAGAATAAAAGTAAGAGGGGAAGGAGGAGGTGGCATGGCAAAAAAAAAAAAAAAAAAAAGTCTTCCCTCAAGAGCTAGAAAAAAAAATCTCTCTCAACAACAGGAAGATGGCAAAGACAGGCTGAGCACATCATCTTGCTGGTTTTCATTTTGAGTTTCTGTACCTCTAATTCTCATCTGAAATACTGCCTTTTAGTCTGAGTGCAACTTTCTAAAAGGCCTACTCTTTGGTCTTCACTATACACAAAGAAAACCATCATTTCTTATAAGTAGCTACCTCATGAAAACAGGAGGACCAGCTTACCTCAGATCAAAATGCACCTCATAGAGGGCTTGAGACTTGTTGCCTAGCCACTGGCCTGCACAGTACATCTCTTCAATGGGCAGCTGAGCAGTCTGCTCTGCTGTTGCCTCATGTGCTTCTCTACAGTTGCTTTTTATTGGCTGGGGAAGCTCCAGCTCACAGCCTGATTTCTGAGAACCTGAGAGATACTGAGCATGCTCTCTGGCCTCCATGGTTAAATTTTAAAGTGGGAGATCATGCAGAGACAAGCTTGGTTACAGAATATATTTGGGGAGATAAACACAATAATGGGAAGAGGACCTCAATCCACCCACTCTAGAAGCCAGGTCCATGCCCTAAATTCATAATGTTGGGATTGAATCTAGCTCTTGTTATTTATTTTAAGTGACATCAGAAACAAAGTGGAGACAGGATAACTATTCTGGGTAGGATCCTGTGCAAGGGGGTGGGGGGAGACATTATATGTGGCCCTTCTAGATTTTTTTCCACCTTACTCTGCTCCTAGCCAGAGTAACAGGGTATATCCCTTGGGACATTTCCTCCCACTCTTTAGGGCCTTTCTCCTCTCCCACATCCTAGGTAGGATGGTTCCAGAAGATGTGCCTCCTTTGTATTCCTATACCACACCCAGACCAGAGAGTAGAGCAGGCACTTTAGTTCCTGTGCTTTCCTCTGCTGTGATCTGGCATGTGAGGCCCTGTCTCAGAGCAAACTGGTAAGATTGGCAACATGAATTTGGGTTTGGGGGTAGACATAGAGATAATAGACCTTTTTGGCCTATTCTGATTCTAGCACTGATGGTTAAGGTTAGCCAAGATGATTAAGGTTAAGGAGTTTTCTGTTGACTCCATCCATTCCAGCAGTGTTTTTATTAGGGTATGTGCCTAAAGACCCTGGCTAACATTTAAGTCTTATGCCATCCTGAATCAGCATCTGTGCCTACACTTACCTGGGGACCTTGCAGGAAAGGTGACTGACAGATACAGGATTTACCCATGATGGTCTTGAGGAGAAACAAAATTTTAAGACTTTAAGAATTTTATAACAATCCAATACCATCAATATAGCATAGATTTTCATTTTAACTAAGGGATTTGGGTATTGGGTGAGAAATTAGACTAATGTTCTTGAATCCCAACATACACTTCATTTCCGCAAGGTTCACCAATTCTGGGTGGTCACACATGCCATTTCAAAGAGCAGCAAACAGTTTTAGATTCCAGGAGACAATTTCTTCTAAAAACAGAATCTCTCTCACTCTCTCCTGCAGACTTCATCCAAAATTGATTTTGATGGGAGGCTGGATGACATGACCTTTAATGGCTTTTCCAACTCTGGCACTCTGGGAGGAGGAAGTCGTGCTCCCAGCTCACACTCTGTACTCACTGTGGTTGCTCCCCAAGCCACAAGGAACAGTGAGGGCAGAAACACAACCTGGCCCCAGTCACACTAGATCCGCACCCTGGATTCCCCATCAAGGAGAAACATATGTGAAAACTCCACCCAAATTGTCCTTCTCTCAACAACCTCAACCCTCTTCCTGTTGCTGTGAAACATCAGAATTTGTTCTTCTCAGCATGTGAGACCTCTGCAAAGCCAGGAGATTACAAATAGTCCTGGCAGTTTCCAGAAAAGTCTATTCTGTCATTGGGTACAACAGGGAAATCCACACATCTGGCCCAGGGAAAGGAAATGGAAAATACAAACGAAAAGAAAGCCAAAGTCATGGTAGATGAGAACAGCTTGCCTCTAGCTGAGTGAATGCAGACCAAAATCACCCTGAGTTCTCATTGGGTAATTTTTTTCTTTATGTTTAAAGGGACATATGCGTTTCAAAAACGATTGTTCATTATTTCTACATTTTCTGTCTGCTTGCTTTCGGATAGCCAAGTTGGAACAAAGAATGATGTGGCCTTGGAGTAACCAAACTCTGTCTTTTGGGGGACTCTGCATTAAACAAAAGAGGAATATGCCATGCTGATGCTGCGTCTTTAACAACTGAAGTCACCTGATGAAGGCTCTTTTGGTTCCAATTCTGACATTCAGCATATCAGTGGACACCAGAGTTCTTATTTCAACCACTCCAAAATTAGAGTTCTTATTTCAACCACTCCAAAATTCAATCTCTTTCTCCTCCTTCTTATGCCTGACTCATCCTGAGAACTATCTATGCACACTGAATCAAAGAAAGATCCAAAATGGATGTTATTCTAAATCTAGTTTCATATTCAATGTCATTGATAGTCCTCAGATTTGTGGTTTCAAAATAAGTTTTCAATAAAGCAGCTGTTATATACCACAAGAACACCAGATTACGAATGGGAAGATGTGGGTCTCAGTTCAGACCCTGCTACTAATAGTATGACTTTCAGAAGTTTCTGAAACTGTATGAACTTTATGAGCCTTTATTACAGTTATCTTTGAAATGAATTTTGAGGATTAAATGTAAATTTGTATGCAAATACAGATTATATACATATATATTTGTTTTACTTTCTACTTGTTAATATGCTGTATTTTTATCTTTGACTCACTTTTATTTAATACATTAAATGGTGCAGCTATGAACATTAGGATATTCAACCAGTCAACTGGGCTCTAATTTAATAAAGGAATTTCTGGAATCTGTGCACCCAAATGCTGAGCTATAGTCAAAACTCATGCTAGCTTTTACTTAAAACATAAATTTTTTAGTGTCTACAGGAAAAAAAGTTACAAATTCATAAATTTATGTTTTAAACCCAGTATGAAACATGCTGTTGTGGTTACTGGTTTATCCATCCTGCATGATTTATTCATAAACAATGTAAGACTAGATAATCCATAACATGGCAAACAAATGTGCCCTGGTTTTGTTCAGATCATTCCTCCAAACAGATGCTTATCATACCTCCCTCAAAGTAAAACAGATGTTCCACTATTGAAAATCTTGGGAATATATGTTGAGAAGACTCTGGATGTTGTATAACTCTCAGTAGAGGTGGAAGGCTCTATTTGAATTCACATATACTTTTGCCATGAGATTTCACTAAACTTTAGTTGGCAACTCTTCACTATTTCATATCAGATGGCCAAACTGGTACCTGAATAGCAAAAATCCCAGAAAGTCTGCACACAGGAAGTATAGCAGACTTAGTCTGATTAAAATGGTCAGTGAATTTATCCTACTGGTTAGTCCTTTCAAGGAGATATGGGTCTCTGCCTAGTGGCGAATCCTGATCATTGCTGAAGGTGATAATCTTGACTGTTCTTTAGAAACATTTCTTGATTCCAGAGACTTCTGACTGTGTACATACAGAATACTACCTAACATCCATCTAACAAATATATTTATTCATGGGCTACCATAAGTCAGGTACCATACAAGGCACAGGAGATCAAATATATAGAAGTACGGACCATGTTTACACAGAGTTTACTGTCTAGAAGAGAAGTTACACAGCATAATAGAAATCTCCCTATATTAGGAATTTAGAATCCTAAGACATAACTCCATCACAGTATCTGAAATGTAGAGGTGATTTGATAAATGTGTTTAACTAATGAGTGAAAGAATATATGAATGTAGGTATGAATGAAACAAATATATGAAGCCTTTGCTGTTAACTAATCAAATTATGCCATTTATCTTTTTAAATCCTCCTCCCCTAGATCCATTCCATAAAACTTTGATTGAATCCAAACTCCTCATCCTAGCTTAAAAATTATTTTCTTTTCTGGACTCTGCTTTCCTCTCCATTCTGGTCTCATACCCTCTTCCAGCTAGCCTACAATGCTCGGGCCATGCTGGTTTTCTCCTGAGCCTTCTGCTCAGCATTTGTGTACCAGCTCACCTGCCTCTTGTGCTCTGTCTGATTTTTGCCTGACTGATGTCTTCATGCCATTCCATTCTCATTTTAATTTTCACAAGATCTGCCTATTAAAGGAGCTGGAGTAGACAACTTCTAACTTTATATCAGTGACTTCCATATTTGGGGGGGGCATCAGAAATTGGTAAGTGATGAGCTTTTCTGTTTCAAAGAGAGTTAATGTGATCTGGAGCCCACATGGCCTTCCCATGCCTCCTCTGCGGTCAGAGGACCTGGATGTCCTGACCCAGAACACTGGGGTTTCTTAACACTGGGGTTTCTTATCACTTATGCTCCCCTACACTTATACATGGTGGAAAAAGCAGAATGAGGATCTAGAACATAGGCAAACTAGTGACTTAAACCATGTCATAAGACACTACCTATTTCCTAACCACTCTGATGACCCATCTGGCAAATTACCTCTGTGTCATTCAAGGTTAGACTTCTAATCTTTACTTCCATTTTAGTCAGCTTTTGTGCTGCTGTGACCAAAAGATCTGAAAAGAACAACTAGAGGAGGAAAAGTTTATTTGGGGGCTCATGGTTTCAGAGGTCTCAGTCTGTAGATGGCTGACTCTGTTGCTCTGGGACTGAGGTAAGGCAGACCATCATGGCAGAAGGGAATGGAGGAGGAGAGCCACTCAAGACAGGACAATCAGGAAGCAGAGAGAGCCTTCTCCTCTCACCAAGGACAGAATTTATACCCCAAAGTAATGCCCCAATGGCCCACCTCCTCCAGTCAGACCCTACCTGCCTATAGTTACTACCCAGTTATTCCCTATCAGGAGATTAATGCACTGATTAGGTTAAAGCTCTCATAACCCAATCATTCCACCTCTAAATTTTCTTGCAATGTCTCACACATGACCTAATATCCAAACTATAAGAACTTCCAATGTCTTTAACAGCCCTCTGCATAATACACCCATTCACATTATACATCCTCAGTAAAGACAATGAAGAAAGTAGAGGTAGATCTTTGGGACATCTTATTTCTCTGAAGAAGTTTTACAAATAGGAAAAGACAGAGCACTTGAGAAGCATCTACTGAAGAATGTAATAGGTATTAACAACACTGTTAATACCTTAAACTCTATCTGATTTCCTAGTTTGTTCAAAATACCCAAGGGTCAGCACAAGTATATTAAAATTCAATTTGGAAGATCTACACAGAGAGTTTCTTTCTAAACACTTCAAATTTAAGTGCTATTCCTTCAAACTTCAAGAGGGGACTCCAACCAAATGACAATGGGATAGAAGCAAGGAAACATCCACAGAGCCTGCCTGTTGGAACTAAAGCAGAACTCATTCTGTCCAAAGATGAGCACACAGAAATGCACACATTTACTGCCAAGGATTCTAAGAAAGAACAGAGCAAGGGCCTCTAGGAAAGGAGCTGCTCCCTGTTCATTCAGATACAGAGGATATACTTAAATGAGACAGAAGAGAGATTTATAATATGTCTATTTTCTACTGCCAAAGATATACAAGAAAAGAATGACTCTGTGAAACAAGATCAGAGTGACAATGGAGAACTGTCTGGAGATGTAAACAGAGATGACAAGGAAACTGGCTAAATTAAAGAAGTAGCTCAGGAAACCCATAGCAGAATGGTAACATGAAAATCTATATGGAGGCAATACAAACAGAATTGGCAATGTAAAAAAAATAGGGGAATAGTGTAGGGAAATCTTTAAAGAATATTTCTCAATATTTATAGGAGAAAAATAAATAGAAGAGAAGGTGACAGACACAAAAGATTATTTAGACCTGAAGTGTTGCTGAGACAGGAATCAGAACAATGGAAAATTTATCATCCAAAATTTAATAAAGAACTATCCACAGAGAAAGAAAGGCCTTATAAGTCTTACTTAAGCTTATCATTAAACAACTTCATGAGAACCAAACAAAATAAAATGTTAAAGGGCTAGAAATATTAGGGAAGTATTGTTTTGAATTTTAACGGTAAATTTAAAACCTTCCACAAATCAAAAGAGGATTAAAAGCTCACTTCTAGAACAAACAAAAGGTGAGGCTGGCCTCAGTCCATCTTTGCAAAATCTTATGTCAGAAGACAATGAAACAATTTGTACAGAGCAGTGAGTGGAGAAGTTAACCTGAGAGATTAATATCCAAACTGCTCATGTGAAAAGGTAGTGAGGAAGGCATTCTGCTAAGCTCACAGTTCTGAAAGACTAATCATTCTTATTCCGTAAGAAAGCATACAAAACATGAATACCTATGAACCTACAAAGAAAATGAGAAACCCAGAACTCAAGATAGCAAGAGTTGAAGAATAAAGGAAATGGCAAGAGTTGGAAGGCTTGTGAGGCTTCAAGTGAGGACCAAGTAGGAATAATTATAAAGTGGGAACATCATTAGATTTAAAGGTTTAAAAGATGTTGTATGTGAACTTTATCATAAAAAGTTGGTATCATGGTATGAAATAGAGGAACAAAAAATAGCAAATGCAGAAGTGTAAGCCTGGGTAGTTTATAATCCTCCTTAGGATTTTGTTCTAGAATATGATAGGAAAATAAAGGTTTTAGTATGAGTTTGATGAACAAAAGAACTAACACCAGTATAAACTAATAAAAGCATTCCAGTCTTCCAAACCTTTGCATGAAAGACAAAACCTAGGAGAAAAAAAAAAAGCATCCTTCCTTCTTCATCATACAAGGTGACCAAGCCCAAATATGTCTTATAGCAATAGATGTAAATGCCATAAATTTTCCTAGTTTTTTATTATAAAATCAAATATATCCAAATCACTACAGGCATTAAAAATTTAATGATGATTTAAAAACTGAAAACAAGAGTATGTGAAAACTTTCTTTCAAAAAGCAATAATAGCAATAACAGGCAAAGCATAAAGCAATAACCTGGGAAAAGAAGATAATATTTTGTATTGATACAGGAATCCTTTGAAGTGAAGATATGGCAGGCATATAACTTATGTCACAGACAATATGATCATCAAACACCAAAATGCATACCACAAACACTAGCAGACTAAACAAACAGTGAAAGGAAAGATACCTTTGAATGACGGGTGAATGGACACATAAACTCACATATACATTTATGCCCTCACACCCTTCAAAGAGAAAATATGGGTACTTTTCAAATATTTTTAAGGCACTTTAAAATTTGTCAATTTATTTGAAAAAGTTCTCAAAAGAAAAGTAAATCGTATCCTCAAAGTTCAATGCAACAAAACTAGGATAGCAAACATTTGGGCAAAAATTCAAATAAATCTAGAAATTTCTCAAATAAATGTTGGATCAAAGAGTAAATAAAAGTCAATTACAACCTACTTCAGAAATAATGAAAGTAAGTGTATTCATATCAAAGCTTACAGAATAGAAATGGAGAGCAGTAGAGAAGCTTGTAAGGCAGTGAATAGAGAAAATAAAATTAATTAGGCAATCAGCCTAAGGCACACAATAAAAGAACATGTACAACAAAAGACTGCAGAAGGAAATAAATATAAACAAAAATTATGAAAAACAGAAAAGATTAATACTGGTTTTCTGGGCCAACCAGAAAAAAATGAAAGGAACCTAAAACTTTATATAGAGAAAGTAAAATTTAAAAATTAGAAATTAAGAAGTATTGAGAAGCTCAAACATAAATAGCATTTTTCTCATCTATCCAACTGGTAAAGTTGGAGAAATAAAACTTGTTGGCTAGAGAATAATGATGCTACCATTGAAATGTAAAATGAAAATACCATATTTGGATGGAAATGCTTCACTAAATATCAAGTACCTTAAAAATGTTCATATTTTTTTGCTCAGTAATTACATGTTAATTTATGCTAAGAGAGATATTAAAAATTTGGATGATTTATGTTGTTATAGTACCTCCATATGTTGGGACATTAAGGAGCTGTTAAAAATACTGCTTTTGAAGATTATTTAATGGCATGGTAAATCCACCCTATAATGTCTGGTATAAAAGAGAGGGATTTAAAACTAAATATAAATAGTGAATCCTGTGTAGCAAAAAGCAAAACATTGACAACAACACATTGATATGTTAGCTAAAACTATTTTTTTGTGTAGTTGTATTTTTGCTATTTAAATATTTTCTATATGCCTTTCAAGAGTTTGCATGCCTATGATAATTATCATACATTCTTTTACAATCAAAATCAACTCTTTAAAATAAATTCCAAAGATTGCTGGCCAAGATGGCATCATGAATTAACATATTCAATATTTCTTTCTTGATTCCACAGAAGTGATTCTAGGTGAAATTTCAAAAATTAAATACTATATCCATGTCCAATGCAAGACAAGTATTTCTGTACACGGGAAAGTATGGCAACATATAGCAAGGAGAAAATCAGTTTATGGAACTCTATTTTAAAAATAGCAAAAGCACTGAGACTGTTGTCAAGACCTGAATTTTGAATCAGGGTCACAGGCTAGACTCAAAGCATGAAACTGGGAGCCATCAAGGGATCCCAATCTGTGAGGGAAGAAAGTGAGCAAGATAAGGCTATGGACAGGAAGAGTAAGGAGAGTCACACAGATCAAATTCATGACAAGTTGCTGAGCACGAGACCTACAATATTAGTAATATCAACAGCAGACAGGAATCCCAGCCCAACATAGCATATAACCTGCTGCTGGTCTGAGATTCACAGGGAGCTACATAGAGTCATATGTGAATCTGCAAAACATTGTAAATATTCTAAGATATTTTGAAGCCAGGTGCAGTGACGCTCGCCTGTAATCCCAGCAGCTCGAGAGGCTGAGACAGGAGGATCCTGATTTCAAAGCCATCCTCAGTGACAGCAAGGCACTAAGCAACTCAGTAAGACCCTGTCTCTAAATAAAATACAAAATAGGGATGGGGATGTGGCTCAGTGGTCAGATGCCCCTGAGTTCAATCCCCAGTACAAAAAAAAAAAAAAAAAAAAGATAACTGTCACTCTAGATGAGCCATCAGCCTAAAATTCAAAACCAATAAGGAGGCTAGGCATGGTGGCACATGCCTGTATTTCCAGTGACTTAGGAGGCTGAAGGAGGAGGATCACAAATTCAAAGCCAGCCTCAGCAATTTAGTGAGGCCCTGTCTCAAAATAAAAAAGGGGTGGGGATGTGGCTTAGTGGTTAAGTGCCCCTGGGTTCAATTCCCAATACCAAAATATAAACCAACCAACCAAACAAACAAACAAACAAAAAAAAACCCAATAAGGAAAAGATATATAAAAAAAATAATAATCAGAGGAAGACTTGACTTCCATAGAAAATGCATGTAGTAATCTCTGAATGACCTTAAAATAAAGATGTCAAGTAACAGATAATATAATTTTAAATAAGAAAAACATTAAACAATGGTAAAAATATAAAATTTTAAATGCTTAATAAAATAATCAACTGAAATTTCAAAACTCCATAGATGGAATTAATCTGAGGAAATAAATTATGATTATAGCACTGAGATATAATAAGATTAAAGAGAGATAGAGAGAGAGAATTAAGAGGTATGGAGTCTCCAAATTATATTTAATAAGATTTCCAGAATAAGGCCACTGAGGGATTACTGGGAAGAAATTTAAAGAGATAGCAATAGAGAACATTTCCCTAACTGAAGAAAATGCTAAAGTATCACACTTAAGACACACGTTAACTACAAATCAGTACCTAGGCAAGCTCACTGCAAAACTGGTTTGGCCAAAGGGTTATGTGTCACTTCTTAGCAAAGGCATAAAAAAGTGAATCTAAGTTTCCATGAGGTCTTTTCCCTGTAGCTCCAAAGTGCCTTTTCTGGAGATGAAAATAGCCTGAATTTGAGTCACCATACAGATGGTGGGAGTCACATGATACCTAGATGACATTGCACAAGACTTTCCTTGTGTCAATCTATGAGGTTTTAGAATTACTTGTTACCAGCTTAACTTGACTAATAAAAACTCCTTTGTGGGAAACACATAGGTACAAATCATCAGGAATGCCAGGTGTGGTGGTGCATATCTGTAATCCCAGTGGCTCAGGAGGCTGAGGGAGCAGGATCTGAGTTCAAAGTCAGCCTCAGCAAAAGCAAAGTGCTAAGCAATTCAATGAGACCCTGGCTTTAAGCAAAATACAAAATAGGGCTGGGGATGTGGCTCAGTGGTCAAGTGACCCTGAGTTCAATCCCTGATACCTCTCCCCACCCCCCTCACACATACACACACAAAGAAAACATCAGGAATAACACAAATTTGGAAGATTAAGCAGGACACTTAGCAATCTTGACATAAAGATAGCCATAGAACTCTTGTTCCAAGTAATAGTCTTTCCCTAATCATTCATGCTTTTTGAGTTCTACATTGTTCTAGATTCTGAGGTATAGTACTGAATGAAAAAGTTAAAATCCTTATGTTTATGGAATTCACATTCTTCTAAGGAAGAAAGTGCTATAACAAAATATGTCAGATACAGGGTAAAAGTAATAAAGGAGTAGGGGTGTTTGGGAGTACTATATTAAACAGGGTAACCAGAAAAGCCATTTCTGACAAGAAAGACCTTTCAAAGGGACTGAATGGAATAAGGGAGCAAGACACGCAGACATTAGGCCAATGTACCAGTAAGTACAAAGGCCCTAGGGCAGCAGTAAGTGACTTGGGGTGGTGGGTAGGGATAGAAGTAGGAAGAACATATTTGTGGTAATACAGGATAAGAGATGACAGGGAACTAGATCATCGGTTGCCTTAAAGGTAATGGCAAAGACTAGAGATTTTACTCTGGAAAAAATGAAAAGCTTTTGAAGGGTTGTGGCCAGTGACATATTTTGACTAATGCATCTGAAGGATGATTCTAGCTGCTGGTCAATACTGAAGCTTTTGTGTGAGCAAAAGCAGTTCTGTGGCCACTGTATGCGGCAGGCATATAGTCCTGGCATCGGCTGTGGAAATGAATCCAATGTCAGATTCAGGCTGCACCTTGGAGACAGAGCCAACTGGACATACTGACAAATTGCATGTTTGCAAGACAAAAAGAAATTAAAGATGATTCTGAGATCTTTGGCTTCAGACAAAACAGCATAGCATTTTGTGAAATGAGAAAAAAACTCTAGAAGAAGCAAATTTGGGAGCTGAAGGAAACCAAAGAATGTTATTTTTAAGAGTATTATTTTTAAGCACCCATCATACATTTGGAAAAATTTGCCAGGTACTAAGGCACAAAGAAACTCTCAAAATTTTTCTAAGAACCAATATCAAACAGACTATATGATCATATGAAGTAAAATTAGAAACCAATAATAAAAGGACAAGAAAATACCATGGTTTAGAAACCAAAAAGCAAGTTCCTAAATGACTTATGAATTAGAAAGGAAATTTCATGAAAATGACAAAGTATTTAGGATGAAAAATGTCTAAGAATAGGTGCAAAACCTTGAGATATAGTTAAAGTAGTCCTTGCAGGGAAACACATAAACAGAAGTGAATTTATTTTAAATTTTAAAGACAGAGTAAATAAACCAAACTTCAAATGAGAAAGGTAAAAGAACAGAGTGAATCCACAGAGATTAGAAGGAAAGAAAACGAGCCCAAATTAATCAATTAGAAATATAAAAAGAAATCCATAAAAGATAGGTCTTTCAAAGGAACAGTCAAACTCACATAATTCAAACATGGGTGATTAAAAAAAAACAAGAACACAGAAACAAATAATAAAAACAAACTACCAGAAGATACCTACTTGGCAAAAAAAAAAAAAAAAAAAAAAAAAAAAAAAAAAAGTCTAAAGTGCATTCAGCATTAGAAAGGAAGGAAAGAAAACAAACTCTCAAAACTCGCTCCAAATTGGAACTTTGCTGTATCAACTTTGGAAAACAACTTAGAACATAATAGATCTTAATGGATCTCCAAGAAGACCTATTTTAGATATATAACCTTAAAAAAGAAAAAAAAAAACCCACATCTTGGTACAAGATGGGTACACATAGCTATACAATGCAGCTTTATTCACAACAGCAAAAATTTGGAATTGACCACCTGTACAGGAATCAATAAATGAACTGCATTATATTCATATGATGTAATACCACACAGCATTAAAATGAACTCTATGTACATACCATAACACAGATTATTCTCAAAATACACACTGTGGATTGAATAAAATCCAGCTGTCAAAAATGTAGTATCACACTATTGTAATAATTTTAAAGGTACAAAAATAATCCCGCTATTTGTTTATGGCTATAGCAACCTCTATGCAGTAAAAGGATAAAAATGGAGGGGATACTCAGCTGTTACAGGACAATATTTGCTTTGAGGCAGCAATATGAGGGAATAGAACTAGTGAGATGAATGTGAGGAACTTCATTTTTTTCCCTAAATATTTCATTTCTTAATAAAAATTATCTGAAGTCAACATGATAAAATGTTAACACTTCTTCATATACAGGGTGGAAACATGAGTAACTTTCATTACATTTTCCTCTGTGCTTTAAAAAAAAATGTTCAAAGAAAAAGCAAACACACACAAACTTTTCTTGCTTCCCTTAGCTCCAAGCTGTCACTAGCCTGTCCTTGGGAATGTAGCAAGTCCTAAATTTGATCCTTGGCAGGAATGGAATAAGATATTACCCAAGGAGGGACCCTGACTTAAACCTCTCCCTCTGTATAGTCTCACGGATCTGCTTTGTTGAATTCAATTCCTGAAGAACAAATCCCATCTATATTTTTGAGGCTCTCCCAGTGGGCAGCTGGAATGATAGAAGCTAGAGAACAACCGTGATTAACTTTGGCAAATGAAGAATTTACTGCTGTACATGTGTCCTGAGTTTGGGGAACAGACAAATGAACATCCTCCGTGACCTGCATCTGCAGGTCTGGAAGCAGTCCTCAGGGGGAGGCAGAGTCTTGAAGAAACTCACGCTTCAGAATGGGAACCTGTTCTTGCCAAGATCCCAAGGCAAAGAGCGTCTGTGCTTAGATGCCAGCAGAAACCTTTCCTAAAAGCAGGCTCAGAAACTGAGCCAGTGGATTTGATTTCCCTCACCCTTAACTGCCACAGCAAAGTTCAACAAGTAGAAAATGTTCATCACTGCCCTTTTAGTAGGAGAGAAACTGATGACAACAACTGTTGGGACAGCGGCCTTCTGTTCTGCGTTGCTCACAAAACCCAGGAGTAAATTATCCTAGACCACCTACCTAGTCACAGAGGAAAGGGAGTTATTTCTGGGATAATGACTTTAGAACCCCATGTGCCTCTAGACTCCTTGAGAAGAGGACCTGTGTCCTGTTCCACCAAGCTCTGTCCTTCGTAGTCATGGTTGTAATTCACCATTATGTTTTCTGCATACTCTGAAGCTGAATAATCTTATAAGAACTAAGTGAGGTCAATCTCCACTTGTGCTCACCTAAGTAAAGAAAGGGAAATCACAAGAAAGTGGAGATGATTGCCACTCCCTTCAGAAAGTGAAATATTCTACAGGAGAAGACCAACAAATACCAAAAGGTTGACTCATTACCTGAAGGTTGCCTCAGAAGCTCAGCAAATAAGATTTAGAAATATTCCTAAAAATTCTTTTAAAGAAAAATCAACTGAATAGAAAGATAAAAAAGACCAGATAGGATTTAATTGGACCTTTTCCTTTTAGGGTTAAAAACATAAGGAGAAGTAGACTTGTGAGGAGAAGCAGATTTGTGAGGGAAAAATAAAATAAAATAAAATACCTGGTAGGAGAGTCACATGACTGGAGTTCAATAGTTCTTAGTCCCTGGACCCCAGGTTGAGGTAGTTTTCACCCTTTCATTATTTCATTCTATTAAAACATTTTTTTTGACAAATAATGATAATTTTCTTGCAGAATGCCAAGAGATAGTTAAAATAATCACAAAAGTTATTCTACATGTCAAATTAGAAGTTCTTTAAGGACAAAAGCCAATCTAGGACCTACATGGGGCTTTTCATCAGAGCAATTGAATTAAAAATAAATATTTGTTTAAATCAATGTTTTGCATGAACAAACTTTGTCCATTGGGATTTAGGAAGAGCTTTCTACCATGCTTCTGGCTGACCAAGGCAGAGACAGACTTGGCTGGTACTTGGGAGGTAACTACTAAGACTGTGGTGCCACCAAGCATGGTGCCACACAAATTCACCATTGCCTTTTGCAGCTTTGAGTCTAGGAAAAACGACCAGTAAGACTTAGATGATTATTTGAGCCACAAAATAAAAATAGAAAGCCTAATTTAGGTTAAATAAGAACCAAGCATGGCGTGTGTATAAAGATTAAGGAGCTTTGGGAAATGGAACAAGAGGAGGTGCAGAAGTGGGGAGAGGAGTGGGACAGTGGTGCAGGGCCACATCCCATGGGAGTGGGCTGGAGAAGCCAGCAATGCCCACCCTTCAATCCTAAAACTTTCCTGGTACTAGAAACTTTTAGGGGGTGCTTTTTATTGGTACATGGGTACCACATGGAAGATAGTGCTTTAGGTTTGGTTTGGCCTGGGTGTGTTTGTTAGTTGCTTTTAGTTTGGACTTTGTTCTCTTATTTTTTGGTTAATAGTTTTAATCCCTCTGTGAGTTAGATATTATTGGCATTCCCGTGGTACAGACAACACAGCTGTGATACTTGGAGGGTTATTAATTTCCGTGAGGTTTCACAGATAGTGAGTGGGAAGATGAGGATAATGGATGAAATTGGCCATGCAGTTAGTGGTTGTCACTCCACACTGTCTCCTGAAGTTGGGAGAGGCTAAGCGGTGTGTTCCATTTGTCCTAGAAACTGAGTCTGGTTGACTTGATTTCCCTCAGCCTTAACTGCCATAGCAAAATCTGAAGTCAGAGAGAGGAAGAGAGAAAGAGAGAGAGAGAGAGAGAGAGAGAGAGCCTTTAGAAGATGAAAGAACCACCCCACAATATAACTCGTGCACCATCTGGTGTGTGCTCCCCTCCTCTGTAAATAATGAAGAAGCCGTTGATGGGAGGAAGGAAGGCACGTGGAGGATTTACCAGGGAGAAGGGATATGAGAAGAAAAGATTCTAAGGTTGGTTTATTATGAGCCCAGTCAATTATAAGCAGCACATTTTGACACCACTGTAAATAATACACTCTGTCAGAGTCAGCTGATGGAGATTTTCTGTTCAATATATTGTCATAGACACATGATGAAGGGGAGACGTTGGATGGCATATGCAGTACACAGGAATAAATATGTGAATAATCTCACAGGCTTTGAGACTTCCAAATACTAACTATGACAGATATGAACCACAGTGCATTCCCATCCTAAAACTATGGGACTAATGATGATAAGTTGAACAGTGTAATATCCATCTTTACAGTGTACAGCTGGATCTGAGGGTTATGCTTGAAGGGACATCATTTGACCTGGCCTATTTCCAGTCATGTAATAATGAGAAGCATTTAACTGGGTCAAATGCAATGTTAGAGCTAAAAGGGATCTGAAATCATCCACCACTCCACCCCACTCCCGTTGCAGAAATGAGGGAAATCAGACTAAGTGAAGTTAATTGCCTTGTCCAAGATCAGTTACAAAGGCAGTTACAGACAGTTCTCCTGAACTCAGCGAAACTAAGAAAGAACTGACCTAATTTGTGTGCAGACCAGGTAGTAGGGAAAGGGAGGCTATTTTTGTGTGAGAGGTAATTCTCATTCTCCCTCTCTCTCTTTCTCTCTCTCTCTCTCTCTCTCTCTCAGCTATCTTGAGCCATAACAACAGAAGCTTATTGACTTGGTGATTAGAAGTAATACATATTACCATTCAGTCAATTTGTCCACAAATGATAGATTTCATCCCCTCTAGTCAGGGTTGATACCATCTACATCTTACACTGCCAAAGAACTTTGCTGATGTTCAACAGGCCTTCCAGACTATGCCACTGTCCCCGCCCTTAATCCACAGGCACGCCCTCCTACAGTCTATATCACTGGTTCAGAGTGTACTGCTTCTATCTGTAAGTTAACCACCTCCTTAGAGAATCAATGACTTCAGCTTGACAAAGGCATTCCAGGAGCCCCCAAGATGGAGGTGAACTCAAACACTTTACTCCCAGTTTAGGGTTAGAAATTCTGGTGGGCAGTGAGGAACATCTTAAGGACCTCCCCAAGGGGTTCTTTTCTTCTGTACCCCTACAGTTTGAAGGCTTTTGCCTTAAAGAACCTGCCTTCTGGCCAGTGTTCCTTCAGAAGACATGATGCTAGCTGCTCTTCTGCCTCTGAGGTTTTTAGACATCATAATGTTTGGGGAAGAACTCTGAAAGACACACCACCCACCTGTATCAACCAAGAGGGCTGCCACTGCTACTGTCCATTTCCACTGGCACCTTTCTGATGCACTGGGTGAGGTCATGATGCTTTGAGAGCCTACGCTCAGCAGGGAGGGTCAATGGACACTTCTGACCCTCTTGTCTAATCCTGAGGTTGCTCAGAGGCTTAGTCCTGTGGGTCACACTCCCTTGAACGTAAGTAGAGAATTCAGTAAATCATTTCTAAATTTCCTAAACAATGTTATGTCCACATTTCTAAAGAGACAGTATCTGTCCTTTGCACTGGCTGAGGTCACACCTTCTGCTGAACTCTCTCTCTGCTAAGGACTGAGCAGAACAAGGAGAGAATAGTGTCCCTGAACCAGAAGAACACATCACACATGAACAACACACCCCAAACCCACCCACGGCCCAGACAAGGAGTGTGGAATTAACTCTAATTAGCAAAAGTCATGGCAGTATTAGAAAACACCTTAACATCACATATATAAATGGCACAGATCTCCCTTTCAGCATTCTTGCTTCACAAAACCTCCTATCCAATTTAAAAACAAAAACAACAACAATTAAAAAAAAAAAAAAAAAAAAAAAACCTCTCTTTTGGGATCACAGTCTTCTTCTTCTTTTTTTTAAGAGTCTGAAATCTACCTGTATGCTTCTGTGTCAGAGATAATATTAGACCTGGAGAAAAAAAAATTGTATGTTTTCCAGACTCAAATTTAATTTAGGCAAAACAATAATGGAGTAAGTAGCCAAAAATTAATTTCACTCATGTTTATATCTTCAAAATCAAATACTGAGTTCAAATACCAAGCACTTATCCTGAACTTACCTATTTTAACTTTTCATCACAGTTCATTTAAGCTCAATTTTGACAAGTGAGTTTATGTACATATGGCAGGTATATACACACCCATTGTCTAAATATATATATCTATAAATTGCCAGAAATTGACAAACTTTATTTTAAAAAATCTACATGTTTCTGTCATCCAAAAGCCATTTGAATACACATTAACATATACATTTGAATTCAAATTTATGAAACAGCATGAGAAATAGCTTTCTTAACTCCACGGTAATAAAGAATCAAGAAACAGATATTTTTTCAATTTCTTCCCATTACATTTTATGTCCACATTTAGATGTATCTGGGAAGATCTCTAAACTGACATCACTGTGAGAGGCCCCTGGGATTCACAAATATCATTTCCATGACACTCAGAAAACTGGGGGAAAAGAGGAAAATGTGAGCGGCGATAAATTGGAGCTAATCTCTTTCTGCCACAACCTGAAATGATACTTGGCCAGGTAATCTCCCCATCCTCCACGCTGTAATAAGAGCTTGTCTATCTCTCCCAGATGCCCAACCTGAATACTGGTATCTCCCCCAAAAGCTTGTACTAGAAATTTCCTAACAGGATTCCAAAGCTCTGGGAAAAAAAAAAAAAAAGTAAAAAATAATTCTGTAATGCAATAAACATTGTAAGTTTAAAGAAAAAGCAAAGCCCCATGTTTGAGGCCTGTAATATACAACACAAATAATGGATTCTTTTGGGTCATCAAGCTCAACCAACTATAAAACACACAGAGTCTCTAAAGAGGGACCTCTGAGGTTGGTGGAAGCTCTGTTCAGTGTGACAGTGTTTTGAAAGTCTTAAACCTGGTTCTGCTCCACTGCTTCCTCATGTCCAGGCCAGAGCATGCCCGAGTAAATGGTGGTGAGAGGGTGCCCAGGCCCACCACACCATCACACTTCATGGCTTTGGACACAGGCGACCTCAGGGACTACACCGTTTTGCACTAGGGAAATTGAAGCTCCCTTAGAAACAGACACATCCGATTAAATGAGCAAACCCTAAACTGCCAAGGCTCCTCAGTTTACTCCTCTGAAAATAAGTGACAAAGCCCACCTCATGGCTGCCATGAACATCAAATAAAATAAGCAGGTGATGCTCCTGAGCAGAGGACTGACCCAGAGTAAGTGTCAGTGATCATCACCATTAGAAATTCAGTCCAATAAGCATCCAAATGCAGGGAAGGGAAGGTGACAAATGCGACCATTCTGCTTTTCCCATGGCACCTTCTAGAAGGCTTTTCTGCTGCTGTGGCTATCATACTTTCTGGCCCACTTTGTGCCCTGATGTCACTAGATCCTGCGCATCTTCTTAGCTTGTCATTCTGTCTAGTTCTACTCATGCTTGCTGTTCTCCTCACTAGATTCACACCATCTGAGTTCATGGATCACGGTCTACTCAGGCCCCTGGTTCCAGAGAAACCTGCCCAGAACTCTGAGCACAGTAGGACTTCATTGCGTATTTCCTGGGGCTTTAAATGAAAGGGAAACAAGCAGAAAAATAAAACGAAGGTATTGGAAGACTCTTTCCACTTATCTTGGCTCTGGCAACAAATATTTCTTTAACCTTGGAAAAGTCACTTAATTTCTTTGGACATCAGTTTCCTCATCTGTAAAGATAATCTCCAATTTCCTTTGCTGTTCAAAAATTCTATAACTTGAAGAAAAACAGCTGCAAAAGGATTCTTCGTTATCTGGTCTGCTAAGCTGTCACAGCAGAGGAATGAGACCAGCTGAGCTGGGGTCAGCCACTCGGTCTAGCCTATGCAATTCAAATTTCTTCTTGTTTCCTTCAGCTGTTCTTAGTTGTCTTTTTTTTTTTTCTTTCTTTCTTTCGACTGAAGTTCAAGGTGATGAGCCCACTGCTATGATTAAAACACCACTAACACCACCTGGCCTGTGTCATCAGTAGCCTACATGGTGGGAATCACAAGCTCAGTACAGAAAGAGCAGAAAAAAGTGTTTAGAAGCCAGCAAACGCCAGTTTGAGGAGGGAGAAGAACAGGCAGGCCAGGTAGGTGGAGAGAGCATGAAGGTGGGCCCTGCTGGCCTGGGTTGCGCCTCTCCTAGGGAAGCCCCGTCCATCTGACAAGTTGAAGCCCTGGTGAGATTTATGAGTTTCCTAAACTCAATCAGAACGGAGCCTGTTCTGACCTGCAGAAGGTCACTCAACTGCATTGAATATTTGTCAGCCTTCCATGGCCAAAGATAAAGTGAGCGAATATCTCAGACAGATTTAGCAACCTCCCTGTTTATCCCTGGAAACTGTGATTGTCTGTCTGGGCACAGAGAACAGAGGGGGATTTCCCCTTTCTGGACACAGAAGCTGTCCACACACACAGGACCTGTTGTGTCTCCTTGACAGCCAGTGGCCTGTCACCATCACTCAGCAGCTTGTGTCTCAAGAAGCAAATGGGGACCCACCCTGAAAGGCAGCAGGGTGCAGCATCCAGGCTGCAGTCGGTCCCTCCTGTGTACCCCAGGGCCTTGCCTGAACTCCAAGTGACCCAGGTCTTCACAGACACCCTGAGAGGGGACCACAAACTTACCATAACCTTCCTCACTTTGAACCATCACAACCTAACAGCCACAGAGCCTTTCCTAAACAAGTTGCTTTTTCACTTAAAATATTAATGTTCTCTGTTTTGTCACTAAGCATTTGGGGAAGTGGAAACTAACCTCCATTTCACTAATTCTACCACTGCCTCTCTGCTCACTCGCCTCCAAAGGAGACCACGAGAAACACTCTCTGGTGGCACAGTGGCACCGAGGTGGGCACCCAGCATGTCCAAGGCTCCTTCCAGCACACAGACAGGTAGGATGTTGGAATATAACTAAAGCCTAGCTCGTTCTTTTATGTCTGGGGTAACAGATGGGATTACAGTAAAAACTGGGGAAATTAATATTCTAGAAGTCAAAGCATTTGCTCAGTTCATCCCGCCTCTTCGAAACCTAACAATCCAACTGAGAATATTCTTTCTGTTCCATCTTTCATCATCATGGCCATTGCCAGAATGATGACAGTTAGAAGGACCTAGGTGAGGAAATCTCCATTCCTGAATTCTGCTTCTGAATAATGGCTGCCGAGTCCTGGTGTGGCCTGATGGACCCATGACCCAAGGCCAACCACCACGACGGTGCTTCACTCGTGTGTGGTATGTGTGGAGATCATCCACCAGTCAGGATGAGCAGGGTGATGTCTACAGAAGCCCCCAATAGAAGGAAGTGGGACATGGAAAATGTAGTCAGGGGCTGACCTGGGCATCCAATCTTTTTAATTTTTTCTAGGGTTAGCTTCTTGGAACAACAGAAAGCTAAAGTGCTTGATACATGAAACCCCTCTTGACTCAGAGTCATGGGTAGCCTGTCCAGCCCCCAGGGGAGACCCTCCCCTTTTCTCTGAGAATGATCCTCAGATCACAGCATCCTCAGCTCACCCCATCATGTTCTAGGGGTCTGAGTGAATTCAGGCTACTTCTCAGACCCCATAAGAGAGAGGAAAGGGTGAGGATCCTTGGTGGGCCTGGGCTCCCATGTTGGAAGAATCCTCTCAGTCTGATCCAGGGTCAAGTCACAGTTCTGACAGTGATTGCTTGTGTGCCCCAGAGGGCCCACTTTACTGTCTTTAGAGCCTTTGTTGTTCTCATTTGCAAAGTGAGGGGCTTAGACCACAATATTCCCATTTCCTTTGCAAATAAATGTTCAATGCTGTCCTTCTTTACTTGAGAACTGGGAATAGATGTATAGCATAGATGGTTCTTAATTAATGTAAAAAATTAGCCAGGCACAGTGGCGCATGCCCGTAATCCCAGCACTTGGGAGGCTAAGGCAGGAGGATCGCAAGTTCAAAGCCAGCCTCAGCAATGGTGAGGCACTTAGCAACTCAGTGAGACCCTGTCTCTAATAAAATACAAAAAGGGCCTGGGGATGTGGTCCAGTGGTCGAGTGCCTCTCAGTTCAAAACCCGGTACAAAAAAAAAAAAAAAAAAATTAAACAGACTACCAGAGAATGGGCCAGTCTGTGGCACAGAAAGATAGGGAGGGAACAATCCAGGTTGTGTTTCATGAGACTTTTAAGAGCAAGAAGGATCTATGTATTATTTATCTCTAGAAACCCAATACAGAACACAGTACCTGGCTCCCCGGAATATAAAAGATTTTTTTGATTAACCCAGAAATGAATGAAAAACTCAAAAGTCAAGCAGAAACTTAACACTGAATGTCAGGTGTGTGAGTGTGTGTGTGTGTGTGTGTGTGTGTTTGTGTGTGTGTGTACAGGCATAAACATACACACACGAACATATATCTGTATGACTTACCACATATCACTTAGTGCCCAACACTGATTGTCTATTTCTTTCATTAGATGGTGAGTTCTTTAAGGATGAAGATCTCATCTTATTCATTGCTGTGTCCTGAGCACCTAGCCAGAACCTGGGCAATGGTAATTATTCCATGGAGTTTATTGGATGGATGGATAAATGGATGGATGCAAAGATGGGCAGATTGGTGGGTTAATCGAGTGGTAATAGGCAGACTGTGAAATATCCCACATAATCTCAATTCCCATTGTCCCACAAATGAAACAGAAAGAAGCAATCATGAATCTTCTTTTTCCAGCTTTGCGAGGGAAGTAGGGTGAAAGACAAAGGAATGAAGAGAGAAAGGGAGGAAGAAAGGAGAGAGGGGAGGAAAGAGAAGTTAGGGGTGGGGAGGAGAAGAGAGAGACTAGCGGGCTGATTCAAACTGCAACAAAACCCAAGAAAAGGCAAAACTCTTTTTCAGTGGGCAGGAAGGGAAGCCTATTCAGGGTTCCCTATAATTAGGAGACTGATATTTTAGAGAAAGAAGATATTAATGTTCTAGGATGTGAAAAAAAAAAAGTACAGGAGATGAGAGGGCAATGGTTACCAAGAAAATGAATTATGCAAAGAAATGAATTACATTTCTTACTCTTCTGTTAATAATCCTTTAGGATTTTAATTTTTATGTTTTCTAAAGAGACTTATGTCCTCAGCAAGGTGAGGTGGCATAGGATAATAAGAAGCTTAAGCATCACCCATGTGTGTGGCTTGGGGAATTCATCAGAGGCGAGGGACTGGATTTCTGCCTTGACGAGCAAACGCTCGTTTCTTTCGCTGTCGCCCAAGCCATCCCAGCTGCACCTGTGTTCAGTCCCAGACAGGGAGTTGGACTGCTCACTCTGAATAGGTGAGAATCTGATCCTATGACAAATGAGAACATCTACCTGTTGATATAGGTAAAGGACAGGCTGGAGAAACCCAAGGGGCGGGTGCAAAAGGACAACACAAACCAGGAACAGGAGAGCCTTGGTCAGCTCTCAGGAAAGGCTATTTCTGTTTTCCCAGAGCTGTTCTTTAGCGCAGTGTTGATTACCAGATAACCAGAGCCCTTGGTCTTTCACAGAATCAACAGCTTGGCAGCCGCGAAGTGACAGGCATCAATACTAATCACACGAGCCTTTCTGTAACTGGACCCCAGGACAGGCTGTTCTACACCTGCCTGTGCAGGAAATGTACTCCAGGTCCTCCCCCGTGGAAACCACTAACAACACTTATTAGCTGTTTCCTCGCCTGCTAAGTGGTCTGTGCCCAGTTCTGGCTCCCATTATTATATTCATTTCAGCCTGTGTCCTGTAACCCGACGCCTTTGTACTCAGGGGTGCTGTGTCTGCCACCTGACAATGATTTGACAAGACACAGTGACAGAAAACAGGGAGAGGGGATAGAATAAAAGAACAAGGGATCCCAGCTGCTGTTCTGGCGTCTCCAGGCAGGGGTGCCCACCAACAAGGGTACCCTGAGTGGAGCCCAGGCCCCACTGAGGCACCTGTCAGACCACTCATGTCAGCTGCAGTGAACTGGGAAATGTCAATTTTCCTTCACTAGCCAAGGCCCTGTGCAAAACTACAGTGGGCTCTTCACCTGCACTGTTGAATTAATGTGACTCAATTTGTGTTCCTCATCTCCCTCTGTTACTCCCCCAGCAATTTGTCTTCTTGCTTCTGCTTTCTGGGCCTCTGGACCACACTCAGAGCTGTCATTGGGGTGATGGGAATGGGTACGACTGCTGTGGCCACTACATGGTAGTAGTATAATTGTTCAAGAGACCATCTAGGGTATGTGGGAAGGGGAAGGGGACATCAAGGCGAGAGCCCCAACCCCTGGCAGCCCCTTTGTAGGCACAATGGTGTAAACAAAGGGAATTCCAAATAGTAATTTTGAGGTTAGGGTCCTTGACTGATTAGCAGCAAAATGAGTAAGTGGCCAGTTGCCCTGGGCCTCATTCATAAAATTAACAAGATGGACAAGACCACTGATATGCAAACCTTTTATTGTTGTTATATTAGCAACAAACAGTTTTGAGTTAGATGATATTTTCTGCTAGACACCGCAAAGGAGACAGATGGAAAGGACTGGAAGCCAGGATGCAGGGCCCTGATAGCTCACCTGCTGGGTCACTCACGTGCTCCCCTATGCCTCTGACGCATCTCTTTGGAACACTTACCTTCCACATAGTCTAGTATGAAAACCACAGGGGCAAGTAACTTGTAAGTTCCCTTCCAGCCCAAGTGTCGCTTTAGGGAAGGCATAGGAGGTGGGGAACGTGGAGCAGGGGATGGGGGTTACACTGTGTAGAAGGATCTTCTCTCCCATTCAGTTTTCTTCTTGTCATTGATGGCTCTAGAACTCAGGACTCAGTGGAGGTCTTGGGAAAACAGTAAGGGAGGAGGTCACAAGCAGGGCCCAGGCCCATACACACCCGCTGCAATTTGGAAAGCTCAGCTTTTATTTCTCTATAATACTGGACAGGTAATATAGGGGAGAACATTCGAAAACAATCAACCCAAATTCAAGTTTTACAAGAGGAAATTTAAGTGCCAGGAATATTTCCCAAGGCATTTGGTGCATTTAGGATCTATTATCTCTCTAATATCATCACCACCACCATAACCCCATTACCAAAGTCTGTTCTTCACACTACTGCCATCTGGTTAAAAAAGAAAGAAAAAAAAAAAAAAAAAAAGCTGAAGTGAGAAGAGAACTGAGCTGTGGTAGAGCTCCAGGACACTGTAAAGTCAGCTGGGTCACTTCTCAGTGGCATTCGGTCACCACTAGGTGAGCTCCTTAAGCTCTTTGCATCTCTTCTCTATGGCGCTCCCCAACAGACGTGTGCTCCCTCCCCCGGGCACCTGGTTATTTATTACCTTGCTTATTCTTAATGTACTCAGAAAATATTTAGGTCTCTCTCTCTCTTTTTTTTTCTTTCTTATCCAGATGTAAAGAACTGATAACAAGTTAATCTGCTTCCTCCTCCCAGGGAGAGTTGTGGTTAGAAACCAGAAACCAAAGCCTTGAACTACAGAGATAAAGCTCTACTTGTAAAACGTCAACATCAGCACAGAAACAGGGATTACGAACTCTTGAAATCACCAGAGTCTTCCTGGTACCCCTGAAATCTATTAGGTGGTGTTGAATTCATTAGGAGAAAACTCCCCAGATGGGGAAGTGGATATATATAATCTTTACTCCAGATACTACTCAATGGAAAACATATCAGAAAGCTTTGGCCTTGGATTTGTGGAGAGGTGAGGGGTTGTAGGACAATTAGGAGGTCAGAATCACTTAATGACCCTATCCGAAACTCTGAATTCTATCCTGCTACCCTGCCATCACCCTGGGTTAATGTGTCCTCCAAACATTCAAGTTCCTTCAAGTTATTTATGTTTTTTTTTTTTCCTTTTACAGAATAGAGAAAATGGAAGGAAAATAACTTCCCTACCCCCAAAAGCATTCATGCTGGCTCCTATGAAGAAATGGCAGAACAAAACCAGCCCCTACTTTCACACCACACGCTCCTGCTCGCCGAAGAAATCACTCAGCGCCCGTAATGAGAGGATGCAGTGGCTAATTTTACACCATAAATCATACAGCTAATACTATGACTAAAAAGTGATACCATCAGCTCCTTTTCCTTCAAGGCTGTTAGATCTCAGTCAATTACTTATGAACAAAGATTTAAAGACTTCAGAAGCCCCTTTGCCAACAAAAGATGCTTTTGCTATTAGCTTTCTTTCCCCTTGGAAAGATTCTCCAACTCTCCTGGAAGGGACATCGGTGCCTTCTCAGCATTTGTAGGAAGTGTGTTTACAAGAGAGTAGCAATTAACAATGCCAGGCTAATAGAAATACTGGAGCCTGGGTCCCTTCCGAGTGCTACTGCCAGCGCTCCTCAGGTAGCCTGATATAAGAGGAGAAAACACACAGAGATGGGGAATATATACCTTGTTTCTGACATATTTCTCAAGCAGTTTAAATAGGAAACAAAATCCTACCAGGCTACAAGTTTCCAGCTGTTATGATATCATAAGATAAATTTACAGCTAGAGAAACAGCATGTTTGCTTTTATAAAGTATGGAAATATAAATGTTCCAAGTGTTAAAACTGTCCAAACAAATTAATTCAAGTAAAAATAGTTGCCTTGGGTTGGGCTCTATTGCACTGTCTTCTTTTTATAGAGTGCATGAACAGGTTTTTCCTCAGTGCTGCAAGAGGGGAGGAAGCATGCTCATCTCCACGGGCAGGTGCCTCTTCTGCATGTGGATGTCCAACGAGACCTAAAGCAGAGAAGTCAGGTGAACCCTGCCCAATCCCCCCCTGCCAATCTAGTAATTAAAATCTCAATTTAGCCTCTTTGCAATGAAGACAGATGTGGTGCGAGGGAGTGGAGGCTAGAAATCTTAATGGTGTGCTCCCATTTCCGTGTTCCCTGAGAGCCAAAATGAAAAAAGAGTTTCTTTCCTCAGTGACTTTGAAAAGAATAGAGTGGTGATTAACAGCAATATTTTTTTTAATGAAACGCAACCCGTCATCCCTGTCATCTTCTGGCCATCCTCGCTTGTACGCGCCTCCCTGACAAGAGGAATAATAATGGTCATACATCACTGCTCTCCACGTCCAATCATCTAAATCTTCCTTCGCTGCAGCCTCTGAGACTCAATTACTTTATTGACATGCAATCTTCATAAGGGGAGAAATATTGGGCATGTAAGGTCACTTGGTTATGAAGACATATTATCATATTATCTGCATGAGGGTTGCAGGGCTAAGGCCTGACAGAGCTAATTATAATGGTACATGATAGAAAGCTCAGTACACATTATTCGCTCGGCTGCACTAAAGGTGAGGTAAGTCCATGACATCATGTTTTTTTTTTTTTTTTTTTAAAGAAAATAATGCAACTTTGGCTTGGCAGCTGTAACTTTTAACTCCCTAATGTTTTTATTGGGATTTTCATAGATGATGAAAGAACTAGGTAAGGGATATACAGATCCTGAGGAAGGGAGATGGCATGGCATGTGTGTGTGTGTGTGTGTGTGTGTGTGTGTGTGTGTGTGATTGACAGGGTTCTTCCCCACATCTAACACTAAGGTTTCAGTCTACTCACTTCCCAGCAACTGAAATGAGATGGACTCAAGGGAGAAAAGTAAGGGGATATAACTGGGTCAATTTGATAAGAGAGAAAACTTCCCCTCACCCTCAATATACCCTTTCTCAGATCCTTGCTTCTTTCTTTCTCTTGGCCTCATTGGCAGGACCTTATCTTGCTAGGATTTAGCACTCTAGTGAGGTTTCTTAGTTCAGGTCTACCAGGTTATTTGAGCTTTCACCATCAGACCCATGCTAGGAGTTTCTTCTACTGCTAAGATACACACTAGTTGGTCATTCTCTTCTTTGTATCCTCAGCCTTTTTACCTTCCTCGTTCACTCCAGGGGTATCTCATAATGAGATGCCAGGATGGGGTTCTCTGGTGGCAATTTTGCAGAAAAGTAGAATCAAGGAAATAAGCCTAGGCCCAGCTGCTGTGTCTTCCAGACTTTGCACAGTTAAAGAGGAGGCTGAAAGGGAAATGGGTGAATGGGTCTATGATAAGTCATTATGAAGTCAAAACTAAGTGGACTCCACAGATAAACTTGAGCCAGCATCAAAGCTTAAGAACTAGATGCACAGTCTATTGTAGAAGGGCTTTATGACCGTTCAAAGATGAGGAAAGGAGCCAGATGCGGTGGTGAATGCCTATAATTCAGTGATTTGGAAGACTGAGGCAGGAGGACCTTAAGTTCAAGTCCAACCAACTTAGTGAGACCCTGTCTCAAAACTACAAAATACCCCCAAATGATATAGTTCAGTGGTAAAGAGCTCCCAGATTAAACCCCCTGTATGAAGAAGGAGGAAGAAGGAAGAAGGAAGAAGGAAGAAGGAAGAAGGAAGACAGAGGAGGAGGAGGAGGAGGAAGAGAAGGAGAAGAGGAGTAAAGGAGCCATTCATTCAGAACATCACTACAGTCCAGGATAGGCTGGTGCCTAGATTCTCATAGTCATCAATCCCCATCTGAAGAACTAATTCAATGCAGGTGAAATAGCTAAAGCCATCTACCCTCTCCAAACTGCCTTAATCTTGTAATTTGAGTGCCTTAGCTCAGCCTTGACAAGCACAAAGCAGAACAAGAAATTAAGGTTTTCCAAATCCCCTCTCATTTAATACTTTAGTAGCTCTAACATCTAAATCCCTTATACTAAAGGCTCATATATAATGGTGACATTGGTAACAAAGCCACAAAGAGATCTAGAATTTTTTTTTTCTGAACTGGAAATCAAATAATGTGATGTTGGCATTAAGTAAATTTGATGGTGATCCATGTACAACAGAAATGGTAACTCTTCAGAGAAGAGAACTTTGTTATTGACTACCTTGGATTGTTAGGTTTACTGCACTGAACCTCCATATCCAGCATCTCAAGTGTCTTTTGAAATGTGGACATTGGCCAAATTCCCATTTCTACAAGTGAGATAAAATTGTATGATCAGTACAAAGAGTACTGAGGTAAAGTTCAGGAGATTAAAAATCTAGTCTTAATCCAAGCAAACATCATACTTGCTAAAGCTCCTTAGACCAGGCACAATTTCTCTATATATGTTGGAGAAAGTATTTGAGAAAGACAGTAAGGTATCATGAGAAGACTCTGGGATTGCCAAATAAACAAAGTGAGTCGAAAATCTGGCTACAATATTTACTGGATTCATGATCTTGAGCAAATTCTGAGCTGCATTTGCTTCTTTGATGAAACAGGTAATGATTTCATCCACCTTGAGGGATCAGTATAAGAATTAAATTATAAGGGGAAAAAAGGAAGATATTTTTTTCAAACAAAATGTACATAGTGAATGGCAGTTAAAGTTGTTGTTGTAGTCCTATACATTGTTATGCAGAACAATGCCAAAGGTAAACAGACTGTGAAGAGTAAATCCCCACACCAACTCTAGGTGTGACTGTTATTCCTGCAGATCATCAGACTGGAATTACAAACAGGAAAGCTCCTTCCTTATATTTTCAATGTCAAAAATTACCTTTAGTCATCTAGAGCCATTGATATTGTCTCATAGAACAGAAAGGAAAACTTTGACAACAGATAATGAAGTAATGGAGGAGAAAGTCATTGAAGTCTAGAAAATGACTTCATCCAAAAGGTAAGCCAGAACCTGATGTCACAAGAGAGCCCTTCTAGCTAGTTCTGCATCAAAGCATGCTCTGTGGCATCTTCCCACCAGCCCAGAAGTCAGGAGACCCCAGATCTAGGAGTCTTGGATTCGTCCTGTCATCTCCTTGAGTCCTCCTATTCTGTACCTAAGAAAGTGACTCATGGTCATTGGCTTCCTATAACACCTTCTCAGTAGTTTAGGGCCCATTGAACAAAAGCAGACACCAGAAAAATGAGAGAAACCACTGTAGTCAAGTTAGAACATGATGTTGAGATCTGAGTTAAAAGGGGCCTGGATTTTTCTATACCAAACATCAGCCACAGGCTTTAAACAGTGCCTTTCCCATAGAAATAACTTCATATTAATTAGTTTTAAAGTAATTATTTTATTTCAAACTCCTTGTTAAATGTGAAAAATCACTGGATCAATAATTGCATGTAATATTTCATGTAATACACTCAACAACCTTATAATATGATGATTATCATATTCATTTTGTCAAAGAAGGAATCAAGGTTAAGAGAAGCCAAATGAATTTCTCCAGGTTTAATTTTATTTGTGAAATTCCCTATCTTTATGGAGATTCTTGGGACTGCTATAATAGAGGAAATTCACCTCTTTGGCTTCTTGACCAGTGTCAGATAAAGTGGATGTAACTTTCTCAAAGGGCTTTAGCTAGGCCTGGCTTGCGGACAGGATAAAGTTATACACTTAAATTCTTCAACTCACTGTATAGGTTTGGGAATACTAAATCTCATGTTCTCATGAGGAAGCAACTTCATACAAATACATTGGAAAGAGTCAAAGCTTGAGGTAGGAAGGGGAGATACAAACATGCAATTGTCTGTAGTGGGGATTTGGGGTAGGCACCTCTACTGAATTATTGAGAACCAAGCACATTTGCCACTTCTATTCCTCCAAACTAGATATTTCTGTCAAAGGCTGCTAGCCTTCAAAATAGCTCTATTAATAAAATGTGATTATCCCTTAGGAAAAGCTTCACCTTAAGAATTAATACTTTCTTATCAAGATTTCTTTGACAATTACCCTAGAGCAAGACATGAAATAGGGGCCTGAGCAGTAAGAGATTTTCTTTTTTTTTTTTTTTTTAAAAATGTCTTATGATTAGACACTCTGAGGAGAAAGACTGGTGCAGCTGAGTTTCTTTCTTTGTAATTTCATTTATTTAGCTTGATCATTGAGATTCTAATTCACGATCTATATGGTGTGAATAATGTAATCTGATGACTGAGAGTGACACAGACTAGTTGCCCTAGACCAATGCTCCCATGGAGAAGCAACTAGAAGTGCTGAGCAGACGTGGTGTATAGAAAACTTTATTTTAAGCCCTCAGAGCTGCTCAGGCAGGGAAGACAAGAGAGGCTGAGATCCTGGAGAGAATGGAAGTGCAGACACTGAGCCCAGCTGTCTTTTCCATGAGGCAACTTTCTTTCAGTGTTTGAGCTGTGATTAGCAGGCCAAGACACTGACCAAAATTTTGCCCAATCTTACAAGTCTTGAAAGACAGAACTAGATGTAAGATACACTAAGGAGAAGGGGCCCAGGCAGACACCCCGGACTTGAGATCCCAAACCTGAAGGGGCAAATGGAGACAGATTTGACCTCATAAAATTTGTAGGCCAGTTTTTGATGGGCTCCGTCCCTAGCTGCATTGTAGTGACTCTTCCCTACCCTCTCTGCTTCCCAGAAATGAAATAAATCCTTTCTGAAAGAAAATAGTACTTTTCAGATCCTTTGTGCTCAGTGTGAGATATAAAATATCATGTGGCATAACAATGACGAGATCAAATGCCAACACGTTCCCCCCCCAAAAAAAAAAACCCCAAATCAATCAGAGATACACAGCTACCAAAGACACAGATATTGGTATTATTAATCATGGACTTCAACATATTAATCACATACATTTTAAATATGTTAGAAGGAAAATGGACAATTTTAGCAAAGAATTGAAAACTATAAAACAACTGAAAATTCAGGCTGAAATATACAACAGCTTAAACTATAAATTCAGTTGATATATTTAGGAGATTAGAAATATTGAAGAGATAATCAGGAAAAGAGTCTGAGTCCTAAGCACTTTATATGTTAAATAAATATTAGTTAAGAGATCAATGTATCTACTGTGTCTACAAACCACCATTAAAAATAAAAAGTTTATAAGAATTAAAAATGTGATATGCTGCTTACAAGAAACATATATTAAAAATATGGGTTTATAGAGAATTTGTGAGGAAATGAATGGAAGAAGCATATAATGCAAATATGAACCATGAGAGGGTTTATGCTCAGCAACACCAAGGAAATTAGACTGCAAGGCAAGGGACATTGTTACCAATAGAGAGGGGCAGTTTCATAATAATAAAAGAATCAGTGGTTGAGTGGCCCTCAGTTCAATCCTCAGTACAAAATAATAATAATAATAATAATAATAATAATAATAATAATAGAATCAGTTGTTCTGCAATATGTGAAATTTCTAAATTTATATATATCAAATAAACTGGCCTCAAAAATATCTGGAAAAACAAAAAAAGAACTATAACTTTACAACCATAATGGGAAGTTCTAACATACTTCTTGGTAAGTGAAAGAACTAGATAATAAGTATTGGAAGTTGTATAAAACATTTGAACTATATATATGATTATCAAATCTGATCATATACACACACACAAATACAAATGAAGAATCTTGCACATGAGTTCTGCAGACACTGCACAACATAGAACATTCATCAAAATTAAACATAGGCCAGGCTATAAAGTAAGGGTTGATAAACTTGAAAAGATGGGAATTATTCAAGTCTGTTTTCTGACCATGGAATTACCTAAAATTATTTACAAAAGATAACTATTTATAAAAGACATGCAACTGGGCTGGGGTTATAGCTCAGTGGTAGAGCACTTGCCTAGCACGTGTGAGGCACTGGGTTGGATCCTTAGCACCACATAAAAATAAAGTAAATAAAACAAAAATATTTTGTCCATCTATAACTAACAACATAAAAAAAGGATACACAAATACTTTTAAATGATTCAATAGTCAAAAATATCACAATAGAAAGCAGGAAAGATATTGAGTTGAATGATTATGGTATTAAATACTTAGACAAAAGTATTCATGTGTTAGAAAAGAAAATGAGCTAAAAATAAGTGACCTGATAATAAATTAAATAGTAGCAAGTAAAACCAAGAAATAAAATGAAATGAAGGAGTTAGTAAAAAGAGAAAAAATTAATTAATGAAATATATGATAAATAATCAAAAAGACAAAAAAATTTCAAGAGGACTTACAAGATGATAATTTCTGGGGATGGGGAAATGGCTGAGACTGCTCCAGAGAAAAATTAGACAACATAATAAATTATAGTAGCAGGAATGATAAAGGGGCATCAATAAAATGTTTAAGAATAGATAAGATGTTATTATTTAAAAATTCTACACAAAATAAACTTGCCTTAAATCTAATATTTAAAATCCCTGAAAAGCATAACAAAACAGACATAATAAGAAATGTATTTTTTTTTAAATTGGATCTGGAATTAAAAGCCTTCCCACAAAGAAGATTCCAGGCCCTAGACAGTTTTAGCCAAGAAAATTTCCAAATACTTAGGAAACAACAGTAATCTTAAATGAAGTCTTCCAAAAAATAGAAAAAAGAAAAATTTTCTAACTATTTTTATGTGACTAGTAAAATTTGATGTAGACATTTGATAAGAGTATTACCAGAAAAAAAAATTCCAAGACACTCATTCTGATAAACAGGGATTCAAAATCCATAATCAAATACTGGAAAAACAATCCTCTGTTTATGAATGTGTGTATATTTAATAATATGACACAATTGAACTGGGTAAATTTGAGAAATGCTAGTTGCTTTAATATTTAAGACTTAAGAAAATATTTGCAAAATATATGTCAGATAAAGGACTGTTATCATGAATATAGAAAGAACACTCAGAACTCAGCAACAAAAAAGGACAGCCCAAATTTTTAAAGGGGGCAAAAGAACTGAACATATACCTCACCAAAGAAAGTATATGGATGTCAAAAAAGCATATGAAAAGATGTTCAACATCATATGTCACTAGAAAATTGAAAATTAAAACAACAATGAGATACCCCTACCTGTTAAAATGGCCAAAAATCCAAACACAGACAAGATCAAATGCTAACTGAAAATGTGGTGCAACAGGAATTTTCATTCTCTGTTAGGAAAATGCAAAATGGTACAGTGACTTGGAAGACAGTCTGGCTATCTTTTAGAAAATGAAAGATTCTTTTGCCATATGATACAGCAACTGTCCTGCTTGGTATTTATCCAAATAAATGGAAAATTTTAACCCAAAAAGGAAAAAGAAAAAAACCCTGCACACAGATGTTTAGAGCAATTATATTAATAAGTCCCAAAACTTGGCAGCAATCAAGTTGCCTGTCAATAGGTAAATGGATAAATATATTGCAGTAAATTCAGACAATGAATATTATTTGGCACTAAAAAGAAATAGCTATCAAGTCATGAAAAGACACAGAGGAAACGTAAAAACGTATTACCAAGTGAAAGAGGTCGATGTGAAAAGGCTACATACTGTATCATTCCAACCATATGACATTCTGGAAAAGACAAAATCATTAGAAATTTGTGATTGCCAGCAGTTAGATGGGGAGAGCAGGATGAATAGGTAGAGAAAGAGGATTTCCAAGACAATTAATCTATACTTTTGATGTTGTAATGGTGGATTTTTGTCATTATGAATGTGCCAAATTCTATAAAATGTACAGCATCAAGAATACAGCCTAATGAAAACTATGGAACTTGAGTAATAATGATGTGTCAATGTAGATTCATCAGTGGTAACAAATATACTACTCTGGTATGGGATGCAGATAGTGTGAGAGGCTGTGCATGTGCAGAGACAGGAGGTATCTGGAACTCTGCTTTCTGCTCAACTTTGCTGTGAGTGTAAACCTCTCCCCAAATAAAATCTATTAAACAATCAATGTAATTTTTCACATTAATAGAATAAAGGAGGAAAAGCAAATGATTGCCTAAAATATGCACAAAAAATGCTATTAGATAAAATTCAATACCCATTTAGGTTGAAATTTCAAATAAGAATAAAAGAGAACTCTCCTAACTGATAAAGCCATGGCAATAGAAATAACATATCAATCATTAAAAGTCAGTAGTGGAATTAAAAGCTGACTTTAGAAATGAGACAAGGATATCTTTTAAGACCATTTCTATTCCATATTTTACTAGAAGTGAACAGCCAATGCTATAAGGTAAGAAAAGAAATAAAAGGTATAATCATTAGAAAGAAATGATTACTTACAGAGATGAGATTTTGTATAGAGAATTTAAAAACTGTGCAAACTCTGAATAAGTGAAATTTAGCTTATTTTAATATAGCCTCAAGAATAGCATATGAAAATGATTTTTCTCTCTATATATGAACACCAAAAATAAATCACAATACTATTTTAAAAGTTGTACATAGGAATTAATCTAATGAAATATGCCCAAGACCTCTACAAATGCTTGCATGTGCACATGCACATACACATTGACACCCCAAGAGAAACTGTAAAATATTACTGAGATAAACTGAAGCCCTAAATAAGTGGAAGGATATCCAATGGCCATGTACAGGATGACAACATATTGTAAACATGCAAATTCTCCACAAATTGGCCTATAAATTAAAAGTGATTTCAATCAACATTCATAATTTTTTTCAGTATTCTTGCTGTTACTAACAGATAAAATAACTCTAAGAGGTTCCTAATTTGTATGGAGACACAAAAGCCAAGGACAGTCGATATACTCTGGACACATGAGTAGATATTAGACCTTATATATAGCCATAGTCACTTAGAAATTGAGATACTGACCCAGAAGAAAAAGAATACAAATGAAACAGAATAGAGTCCAGGAAAAACTCCCATATATACAGACAAGTGATTTAAGATGAAGGCAACGAGGAATGGAAGGTCTTTTCAGATACGCTCATGACAAAAAAGAGTTCTTAACCCTACACACCATATATTAAAATAAATGCCATGTGCACTGTAGTTGTAAATGCGAATGTGAAATATAATACTTCTACAGGATAACATAGGAGAATATTCTCTCTTGACCTTTGAGGTTATTAAGATAGCACATCAACAACACTAACCATGAAGAAAAAGATGAATACATCAGAACCAATATTAAAAATACACATAATGTTGAACAACAAAATAAATAATGTGTACTATATGCTTGCATTTATTTAAAGTTTAAAGGCAAGTAAAAGTGAGGGATGGCATTCAAAGTATAATTGTTGGCTACATTTGGGGAGGAAAAAAGGAGTGATGTCCAGGAAGGGATATGAAAGAATTCGTGGTTGGTTAGAACTAGTAATATTATATATTTTGTCTTGATGTTAGTGACTTGTGAAGATTCATAAAGTTATATACCAAAATTTGTACATTTTCTATATGTCATAGTTCACTTTAAAGGTTTATTTAAAAATAAATGGACAATTTATCTAGTGAATGCAAAGCAGACAGCACAGTGCTAAGAGCTCTTCCCTTTTCACCAGAAGGATAAAAAGTACCTGAAATATATGCTAACAAAACAAACATGAAAGAGCAATTTCACCCTTTGCCTTGTGCTGATCAGAAAGAATGATCTAGAGAGGAATCAGTTTAAAATACATATCAAGCAGGTGTGACCCAGGCAGGAATTGAAGTAGATAGAGCTACCAAGTTGTATCTAGGGAGATCAAATTGTTGAAGGATTCTGTAATTTCCCAACTAATCCTACTGAGCCAGAGAAAAATATGATATGTTACCAAAATTAACCTGCACAAGGGAGTCAGGCAAGAAGAATACATGCAGTAGGATTGTCCAGCTCATTAGCCGGTGAGACACTTATGACCCATGAGATGCCTCCTCCATCACAGGTAGTTTTTACTTACCATATTCTTTCTGTGAAGAGATAGAAATGCAAAACAATAGATACTACAAACATAGCTACACCACACACATGCATACACACATGAACACATACACACACATGCCCACACACAATTCCTCCATCATTTCCTACAGGCCAGTGGGGTGCATGTCTGAGCCCTGGAGAGAGAAGGAGAAGAGGAAACACATATGTAGCTTCTGCTAGGAAGGCAGAAGTATTATTATGCTTATTTGATCTCTATCTCAGGGAGTGTGAAATTCTGACACATGGACCTGCTAAGAACTGCTTGAAATTGCATGTCAAAATTGTCTATAAATGGAGGTAGTGTTTTTCCTGTTTTTTAGTGAAGGGCTCCACAGCATTAAATATACCTTCTGGACTCAGATTAATTTAAAGTTTATTATTTAAAAATTACTTTCACAAACATGATCTTCTTTGCCATCTCATAACTGTCCTGGGAGGTGAAAATGCAGCATGAAAGGCAGTATGTTCTTCTAAAGGTTAGGTGCCAAAAGCTTAAAGAAGTTAAATGATTTGCCCAAGGCCACATTATAAGTGGTAGAACTGAAGCTTGAATAGAGTATATTACTCCTTTAAAATATTTGAAAAATACATAGCATGTGACCCCCACCAGGGAGAGGGAAAGCAGGACTCCATAAGGTATTCCATTTCACTACAGAGCAAGGGTCATTTGAACACCTTCAGAGAATCACAAATCTTCCCTTTCTGAAGCATCCAGCCTAGTTCTGCAATATTAATTTAATGCTATGTCCTCAGGTCAAGCCATTTGGATTGTCAAAGACGGTAGGCCTCTGCCTGAGCCTCAGTATTTCTCTGACTTGGTTCAAAGAGACTAGCCTGCTGTGAGTGTTTACAAATGATACACAAGTAGAGGCTTGACACTACTGTGTGATATAGAAAATAGAGGCTGCGCAAGATCCCCTCAGAGCCTGCCTCTTATGCTCCCCCTTCTACAAAGTCAGGTTAGTGTGGGGCTTGCAGCTGGCTTTAGGATTCCTCGAGGAGCTGCCAGGAGAACAGTACATGGAGTCAGCCTTCATGAAGGCTGTGTCAGCGCATCTCGTGCACGCAGGAACATGTGCTGTGCTGAGCTGTGATGTGCAATAAAGGACAGCCAGGCTGACAAAGTGTGGGGAGCATATGGCAGGGGTGGGGCCCATAGCTGCGTCAGGAATGCACACACATATGGTGACAATAATGTTCATGGGATATTATCCTCAATCTTTCTTTCTCAGAAAAATGTGTGTATACACATACATATTCCAGCCAAAGATTAGAGAATGTTAATATGGAAACAGGGATTAGATAGCACCCAGTCCAAACCCTACTCCTCATTTTAAGAAGAAAGTGGAGCCCAGAATGTACGGGATAGAACATATTCTAGATCATATGGACAAACCCAGGAACTAGAATGCAAGACTTCTTATTCCCAATCTAGAGCTCTTCCACCCATACCAAGCCACTTCTAAAATAAATAAACAAACAAACAAACAAACATCCAGCTTTATCTTCTTTGCCCAAATAGATCTAAAGGTCGTCTGAACAGAAATCCCCTTTTGTCTCTCTTAAACAGGACATGAAAAAGAGGGTTCAGACACTGGACTCTTTATGACCACCAGAAAGGAACAGAAATCAGTCGTCTTGGCAAAACCAGGAGGTCCCCAGACCATCTTCAGAAAACATGCACAATTGATCCCTCCAGCAAAGAAGCAAGGTTATTACAAAGGCCAAGTCAGATGGAGACACTTGCACTTGCCTGCCAACAGGCTCCCAGGAGGGAAGGATCTGAATCCCGGCAAAGAGAGCTGGTGGATTCCACATGTCTGGTAGGAATCCTTCAGTCCCTCTGCCAAAGAACCAAGGGCTTAGAGAGCCCACCCTCCTTTTCTTCCCGGTCTTCTGCATAACTACAGATGCCTGGACTCTCCTTCCTACAAGCAGAAGATAAAATGAAATGGCACCCCAATTGTTCCAGGCCCACAAACACTCTGGGGAGCAAAGCACAATCAAAGGTCTCTGAATAAGCACCTTTTCTGAATCATTATTCCAAAATAAGGCAAGACTTTTTTTTTTTTTTTTTTCCTAATGCTTTCATGCTATATTTTTTTAATTCCAGTCCTCCAGCTGGTTAAGTCAAACAAAATTTGGGAAATGTTCAAAATTTCAAGAGAACTCAAAGGGTAATTTGGTCTCATCAAAACCAAACACAACCATTGGCAGAAAAAAAAAGGCCTGTGACTTGAAAATTCATCAGAAGGTGTCCCAGAGGTCCTCAAGATTCTGCAAACATTCTCCATTTCATTCCCTCCATGGATTTCTCACCAAGTGAAGGCCAGAGTCTCCATCTGCTTTCCATCACTGTCCCCGCTGTTGCTCTGGGCAGAGCTCTGCCCCGTTACATCTGTCATGCCTCCAACAGAACACAGGAGACCCAGGCAAAGCTTCCCAGCCTGGGGCCGAGTTCCAGAGACCTCTACACTGCCAGGGGTGTGCCTCCATCCCCTGCCTCTAGCACCCTTGCAGTTTGCTTCTCTCTACTTCTACAGTTTACTCCTGGAAAATGGCCATCAACGACATGATAGTGAAAGTGCTTTGAGATCCTAGGATGGGCACCATTATGCCGCAAATAGAATCTTAGCCAGGAATATGGAATCTTATGTTCCTTTAACCTGAAGCATTTTTAAATAGTAAGGGATTTATTCCAAGGAAAAAGAATACTCCTTTAGAGAAATGATGTAGTTGACCTTAGGCAAGTGTATTCAACTCAAGGAGTCCACAAGACAAAACTATAACATGTGTGTAATCATCCTCTTGATGCTTTTTTAAAAAATCATTTGCATAGACCTGGTACTAGTCTGAATGTGGCAGTTGAGATTCCAGAAAGATATGACTTTGTGGGATGTATGCATCTGGATGAAGTGTGGTCTGAACTAGGTGGACAACCATTCTCAAGAAGGACCCTTCACACATCCAGGATGTGCTACTGAAATGACAAGGCAGGTGGACAAGAGAAAAAACTCAGCCTTCAAGTGAACCTGACATGTTGTAATAGCAAGATTAGCTGGCACTTTTATTTTGATCTTTTCTAATGAAATACTACTAAATGCAGCAATATGTCCATGCATGAACATTTCATCTCAGTGTTATTCTTACTGTGAGAAAGGCAAATCAGGTCAATGACCTAAATATCTCTTTCATGGATTACATTTCTTGCTCCAACCCTATTTCTGGTCTTTCTGCCTCTACCTGTGGACTAGGGCCAGAGTGATCTTCCAGTAAGCCAATCTGATCTTTCAGATTCTCCTGTTTTTAAAATTCCTTGGTAAACTCAGGAAAGCAGTTTCAAGATTTCTCAAAAAAAAAAAAAAAAATAGGGACAGAACTACCATATGATCCAGTTATCCCACTCCAAGGTATTTTCCCAAAAGATCTAAAATCATCATACCACAGCCACATAGCCAAATCAATGTTTATAGCAGCATAACTCATAATAGCTAAATTATGGAAGCAACCCAGATGCCCATCAATAGATCAATGGAATAAGAAATTGTGGCATGTGTGTATGCACACACACACACACACACACACACACAACATACATACATACATACAGACAGACACAATGTAGTTCTACTCAGCCATTAAAAATATTTGATGGTAAATGGACGGAAATGGAGAATATTATACTAAGTGAAATTAGCCAAACTCAGAAACTCAAAGGTTGAATGTTTTCTCTCATGTGTGGAAGTAGAGTAAAATAAAGAAAAGGGAGAGGGAAGGATAAGATTATATAAAGAGCCAATCAAATCCAAATTAATAGATGAACAAAAGGAATTCTAGCAGGGAAGGGAGGATGGGAGGGAAAAACGGTGATCACGAACTGAAATCCATTTCTATGCATGTGTGAGTATGTTGGGATGAACCCAACTACTATGTATCACCATAAAGCTCTAATAAAAAATTTTTTTAATTCCTTGGTGATTTTTCCAAGCCTCTGACACAATCCCCATATTTTAATTTGGCATACACAGTTCTTCATGATCCACCTCTGTGATAAGCTTCATCATCACCCCCTTATTCTCTTCTCTCCCCTCTCTCCCACCCTACCTCCCTTTTTTTCTATCCTCCCCTACCATAATTACTAGTCAAACCAGTGACTTCAGAGGTGACTTGAGCATACCATGCCTGGGTCACACATACTGTTCCCAACTCCAACACTTTTCCCACATTTCTTCCTTGGCAGCTGCAATACCATTCTAAGGTCTCAGCTTCACTTTCACTTAAATCTTCCCTGATCCTTGCTTAAAATTGGAATCCATGTTCCTCCAAGTGCTCATTTAACTCCACATGTCCATAATAAACCTCTGAACATACAGAGTGTATATAACCTTTATAAAAACTCTATCCTCCGGGACAGCAGAGTTCCATTTTGCTTGACAATTTATTCTTAGCACCATGCACAGCACATTGGGAGCACAAAATAAATATTGACTTAATGTTGCTACTACATATTTAGGAATGCTAATGTCAGCTATGCACTTGGTATTTGTATTTAAATAATGTGGTATATAGTCAATAAAAGTGAAATTCATAGAGGTTATATGACATAAAACACTTGCATTAATGTTTATTGAAAAAATAAAACACAGCCATGCATAGGGGCACATATTGCTGTAATCCCAGCAGCTCGGGAGGCTGAGGCAGGAGGATTACAAGTTCAAAGCCAGCCTCAGCAATTTAGCAAGGCTCTAAGCAAATTATTGAGACCCTGTCTCAAAACTGAAAAATAAAATGGGCTGGGGATGTAGCTCAGTGCTTAATTATCCATGGGTTCAATCCCTGGAACTAACAACAATAAAAAAGCAAAAATGTACATTTTCAGGATGATCACAACTATACACATTGCTCCCCCCCCCGCCACCAAATAAAAAAGAGAAAGAAAGAAAAAAGGAAAGTTTAGAATGTTAACACTGGATTGCTGTGAGTGTTAGAAGTTTGGGGAACCTTTTAAAAACATATAATTTTGATAATTTCTAACTGTAAAATATTCTCATTGCAGAAAAATGAGGAAAGAGCTCAGAGGAAAAGAGTATGAATATAATTTCACCACAGAAAAGACTGGTAACTGTCCATCCTCTGTGTGTGTGTGTGTGTGTGTGTGTGTGTGTGACAGAGAGAGAGAGGGAGAGAGCGCTGGGGGGTGAGGTAGGCAGGGAGAGAGAATGTTTACCCCAAAACTACCTGGACAAGTGACACAAAGTAACAAACTGAGTGAACCTAGACCATGGACTCCGGTGTTCTTTGGGAGTTTGCAGATAGCAGTAACCAGAGGCAAATATTCCTTCTCTTGTTTTGCTTCCATCACTCATTCATCTACTCATTCACTCCTAACGTGACTGCTACACTCAGGGCACATGGAAAGCACCGAAGGAAAGCAGGGGAGAGGGGAGCATCTTCTTACAGGGAGTACAAAAGGAAGGGGATGCCCAGTGATGGAGAGGGATGAAGACCTAAAGATTGTAGCAGGGGTTCTGCAGCCTTGGAGAAGAAAGAGGAAACCAGTAGAAAAACAAAAATGAAAACAAGAAAGGCAAACTTCATAAGTACTTTTAAAAAAATTATTTATTTGTTTTGGTTGTACACAATGCCTTTATTCCTTACATGGCGCTGAGGATCGAACCCAGGCCATGCACGTGCTAGGCAAGCGCTCTACCGCTGAGCCACAATCCCAGCCCAGAAGTACTTTTAAATAGCAGGCAAGACACTAGGCAGACTTGTCCTTAAACATTCCCGCTCTTAGTCAAAATTATCTCAATATGAACAGGTTCTCCCCCGGTATTTGAAGAACAAAGTCTGAATTTTGGTTAAATATTGACAAGGATAATTTATATTTCTAAGACTATGTCCATAGAACATTTCCTTGAAGACATTCAGAGCACAATCAATGAGAATTCTGCCTTTAAATATCCTCCACAATGTTCAGAATTCTGAATAGAGATCAGGATTGCCCAAAGGCTAATGTTTTAAATGGCTGGGTTCATATCATTTAAAGGCCCTTTTTGTAGTTCTACAAAGTCTCCACCAAACCCAGTTAGTACTCAGTGGTGTCACAGTGCGTCTGTGTTGACCACAGCATCATCATGGTTCTGCACTGGTGCACCATCTCAACATCTGAGTGACCGCAGAATGAGCAATTTCATACTATGTTCTAAGCCCTTTTCTAGCACAGACCTCTCTATCCCAATATTCTGCACCTTCCTCTTTTGGGATCATGATCTTTATAGGTGCTGGTCCAAACAAAAAACAATAAATGTTAGCTGATGTAGAAAGGAGTAGGGAAACTTGCATTCTTGCTATGATTTTGAAACTCTGTCCCCTCTCATCTATAATATGGCAGAGGATGATTGACTAATTATATCTAGAGTTATAACCTAATTATATCAGTTCCAGCTCTGATCATCTAAAATTCTGTGTTTAACATATTGCCCTTAATAGGAATGCCTTAAAGATCACATTTTAATTCAAAACAAATGTTCTAATATAGGTCTGTGTCTCAGAGGAGTTTAGCAGGAAGATTTCCCTGGCCTGTATGAAGTCATTTATTAAACTCAGCTACCTATAAGGAAGATGGAGAGATGCAATAGAATCAACCTTGGATTTACAGACAGACAGCTTTGACTCTCACTTGGAAATCTAGCTGTGAGAACTTGCACATATCTCTTAATCTCCTTTGAATATCTTTTTTATTCATCTACACAATGAGAATGACTATACAATCTATTTTACAAATTTGTTATTGAGTTGAATGAAATAATGAGATCAAGGTTACTTATTTAATCAAGCAAATCTCAATGTTGAAGAGGACTTAGGAATTACTCTTGCATTGGATGAAAACTAAACCTAATATCTTTCAACACATTCATTCACTCTTTATTCTACTAAATTCCCTTGCAAGCAAAGGGTATGTGTCCAAGTCCTCTGGGCATCCTAAAGTCTGAAATTCTTATTGAATGAGACAATCAATAAAGCAACACAGATTTTTAAGCTTGTTCCATTATTTAACAGCAAAGAAAAACAGGATAGGACTGAGTCTTCCAACCTCTTAAACACAAAGCACAGAGCATTTCTTCCCTTACAACACACCAGCAGCTCCAGGATCTTTTCCTGCCCTCCTCCTCTCTCCTTTGTGGGCCCACACTGAGTCACACACAATCTCTCCTCTGCACCTCCACCTGCCACATCTCTTCCGCAGTACCCTGTCCACACTCTGCACTCTCATCCTTCCTACTTGCATATGAGCTTTCAAGTCATGAATGAATCTTGCTTATGGGCATTCGGCACACATTTTGGGGTGGATGGAAAGATCAAGGAAGGGAAGAATAAGTAGATGGTGAGGGAGAAAGATAACTGAATGAATTGTAGCTTGACTATACCAAAAGCCTGAAAAATTCCTTTAGCCTTTCTCTTTTCAAACTTTAAAGTTTTCTCCTTTAAAAATAGGTAAAATCAAAGACAATCAACAGGAACTACAGAGCAGGCCCTACAGACTCAATAACAATGGTTGCACTTGTTGCTTTACAACTCTGTTCCAGGAAGGCCTCACCTTCACCAAGCATGGCCCCATTTGGGGGGACACACCCAAGGTCACAATCTCACCTGAATAGCCCTTTGGGCAGATATCATAGCCAACTCCACCTGCATGGCAGCCAGAGAGGCATACAAGGTGAGAAGAACCATTTTGATCACTCTTTCAATGCTTTCATAGTGTGTTAGAGCTCATCAGAATAGTGGGGTTCAATCTGACATAATCACACATGCATGAAATAATCGGATCACCTTTGAACGTCTTCAGGAATTATAAGACCATAGGTGCTGGAACATTTTGCGTTAGAATATAAGATGCTTGACAAAAATTTCTACCTGGCTATATATGTCATTCCTATTTTGTTATTAAAAATCCAAATGAGTTGGGTTTCTGCTTTGTTTTTGTCTATTTGCTTGTTGCCAGGGATTGAACTCAAGGGTGCTTATCCACTGAACCACATCCCCAGCACCCTTTTATTTAAAAAAAAAAAAAAAAAAAGAATTTTGAGAAATGATCTCACTAGGTTGCTTACTGCCTCACTAAGTTGCTGAGGCTGGCTTTGAACCTGGGCTCCTCCTTTATAGGCCTCCTGAACTACTAGGATTACAGGTGCATGCCACCACACCCAGAATGAGTTGGTTTTTAATCAAGCCATCCCAACATCTCCCTGTCGGGCACTTAGAGTACAAGAAAATACAAGAGTTAATCAAAACCCCCTTCTCGATACTCATGTTTTTTATCTACTGTCCTTGATATGGATCATGGTGGGATCTAATGAAGGTACACTTAAACCTTTCCTCTCTTCCTGCCACAGAACATGCAATAAAACATGACACTGCAGGGGCTGGGGTTGTGGCTCAGCAGTAGAGTGCTCACCTAGCATGTGTGCAGCCCGGGTTCAATCCTCAGCACCATGTAAAAATAAAGGCATTGTGTACAACTAAAACAAATAAATAAATATTTTAAAAAAAATGACACTGCAGCATATATGCCAGCATGTCTTTTTTCTGCACATCAAGTTAATACCCCAGGATATTATGTGTACAGTTGTGCACAGCCAACATCTCCAGAAGGGTGTCTGGACTTCCCAAATCCCCTCAACGTTTCTCCAGTTTTTAAATAAAGAACATATGTCAATGCAAAAAAAGCTCTCAGAGCTCTTCCTGTTGTTTCTCTTGTCCCTTAATTTGTAGGCTTTCCTTGATGGTAAGTTCAGTAAAAGGTTATTTAAGGGGGTGGAGTATGTTTGGATTTTATGATTGCTTGATGAAATTATCATCTTTTGAAAATGAAGCTGGAAAAAGAAAAATTGCTAGGGTTATCCTCACAAATATAGGCAATTTCAAGAGGTAGAAGGTCAGGGAAAAGTATCACATGTGTGCCACACACATATGCACACACAAATGCAGAGAGGTAGAGAAGGAGAGGGAGAGATTAACTGTGAGAGAGCAAGAGGAAAGATAAAGCAAGAGACAGGAAAGAAAGGAAGAGGACATAGGGGCTGGGAAACTATACAAATACATTAGCTTTTAAATATTTTAATCCCAAAAATTAAAATAGGGAGGATTCTATGAATGAATGAACAGGAAGAGGTTATAGTGAGACTTTTCCCTTGGTTCATTTTGCCCTATTGAGATCAGATTCTTGCTAGGTTCAGTTACAAACCTTTCCCATCAACTGTGAGCTTTCACTTTTCTGAAGGACCATGAAAAGACACTGCTTTCAAAACCCACCAGCTGATCACATTCTTAACTGAAGAGAACTGTCCACTGGGACTAGAGTGATGACAAGTCTGGATTTTTTAAACAGATGTAGGAACAGCATCCCACTGTTCCTGGGAGGGCTATGTTTGCTTCTCCTCAACTCATTCACCTTCATCTGAACTACCTGGAAACACCTGGGTACTTCCCCTCCCCTCAATGTACAAGGCAGCTTTTATTCCACTAAGCTACAACATCCAGCCACAGTGACTTGATGGGGACCAAAAAGCATCTACTACAAAGGTCTTCTCAGTGTTCAAGTCAGAATGAAACCCTACATGAAAACAGAAGCTTCATAGATATCACAGACCATCAGAGACTATGAAAATCAGATTGCCTGGGCACTTGCTAGTTATCAGTTTTCTATGGCTGCTAAAGCAAATGGGTCTCCTTGAGTTCAAGAAAGTCAAGGTGTCACCAGGTGTGGTGGCACATGCCTGTAATACCAGTGGCTCAGGGGTTGAGGCAGGAGGATGGCAAGTTCAAAACCAGCCGCAGCAACTTAGCAAGGCCCTAAGCAACTTAGTGAGATGCTGTCTCTAAAGAAAAAAATAAAATGGGTTGGGAATGTTGCTCAGCGGTTAAGTGCCCCTGAGTTCAAACCCTGGTACAAAAAAAAAAAAAAAAAAAAAAAAAGAGAGAGAGAGAGAGAGAGAGAGAGAGAGAGAGAGAGAGAAAGTAGTCAAGATGTCTGCAGCTGGATCCTTCTGGAGGCCCCAAGGAGAATCATTTTTCTTTTGATTTCCCAGCTCCCAGAAGCTCCCTGCACTTCTTGGCTTGTGGCACCGTCCCTCTATCCCGAAACTGCCTTACTCTGACCTTTACTTTTGTTATCATATCTCCTCTTTCTGTGACCATGCTACCTCCCTCTCACAACGACTTTTGTGATTACATTGGGACCATCCAAATAATCCAAGAAACGCTTCCCATGTTGAGCTTCTTAATCACATCTGTGAAGCCCCTTTCATACTATCAAAAGTGGGGAATTGTGGTTTCACATGGTGTGGCAAGGGAAGGCCCCCCACAGAAAGGAAACTTGGAAGAAATACTTGAAAGAAGGGACAGAGGGACCAGGGAGCCATTCAGATGCCCAGGGAAGGAAATTCCCGACAGGGAATACAGGAGGGAGAGGAGCTGAGGTAGGCGCACACCAACCCACTCCCAAGCAACCAGGAGGGCAGTATGGTTACAGCAGGGAGTGGGTAAGGGGAAAGAATGTGACCCACGAGGTCAGACAGGTCTCAGAGGGCCTCAAATGCCACCCTAAGAACTTGCTTTTATTCTAAGTAAAAGCCAGCAGTCAGATAAGCACACTTAGGAGCTGGGAGATTTTTAGCAATCTTTATTTTATTTTTATTTTTTTAGCTTGCTCACACACACGGACATTTAAAAATAGCTGCTAAATGCTTCTTCGGGGAATGTGAAGCACTCATAATAATAATAAAAAAGTGCCTTGGGCTTTCTTACAACTGGATACATCAAAGGGTTTTCACTAGTAATTTGGGGAGCGTCCGCCTCTGGGTGCCACTGCTGTGATTTCAAAATAGAATTATCTCGTGCTATGTGATTTCTTGAATCATTAGTTTTCCATTTTCTCTTCCTCTTTTCTTTTGGTTCCATTTTTTTTAGTCCAGCGCTAGTATATGCAAGAAGTTTTTAAAAAATCGTGGCTCGTGGGCAATTGGGTGAAGGGGGCAGTTGCAGACAAGAGAAAGGAAAAAGGGGCTCTTCTGGGGATTCAGACAGGACCCAGATATCCAGGATCTTTTTAATCAGAGGAAAGGGGTCTCGTCAGGGGCTTTTGCCTTTCAAGAACAATGGGAACATCTATCACAGGAAGAGGCTGTAGGCTGGGGGAAATGAGGAAAAGAGAACTTCTCAGCACCCAGTGGGTCACTTGATTTCATTAACCCTTTCATTTACCAAGAGAACAAGCCCATCTTGCTGCACAGAGAATTCTTCACAGAAGTACAACCATCATGAACAAAATAGAACCCTGGTCCCGCCCCTTTAATTACTTGGCTGACAGCAAGCTGAAACTCTTCAAAATTATAATTATCAACAATTCTAACTCATTATGCGCTGAACAGTACTTATCTTTGAAGATTAATAATTTTAGCATTATCAAGGAAAAATAACAAAATTACTTAATTTCCTTCTCAGCTAAAGCCCCAAATCTTTAAAGGAACAGACTGAAGGCAGGAGCAAGCAAAACGCCACTGGCCCTGAGTGAGTTCCTGGACTAGCATTCCTGAGGCACCCACAGAATGGGCACAGCAGACAGTGCGGCTCAGGAATTAGGACTCTCGCCCCCTGGGTTCTCTTACCTGCCTTTTCTCACCTCTGATTTCTAAGATCAATAAAGAGAGATACTGGCATAGAGAGATCAGGAAGAAATATGTCAGGGTTTCTGATTCTTCTCCTGGGTATTTGTCCCCATGGTCCAGCTACCTGCCTACATTTCTAGGACTGTAGTGTGCTATGAGGCATTATTTTATAAAGAGAAACCATGTAAAATATGGTCCCAGGCGTGAAGGGAATAGGCATAAACAGGAGATTGCGAGGGAGCTAAGCACAGAGCCACCTGAGGACCTCGGGACCCTTGGAGGAGCACTCCAGTTTGTTAATAGCAACACACAAAGCAAATAAAACATTCTGGGGCCTAGATTTGGCCCATACGGTGCCAGTTTGTGACCTTTGGAACGAATTCAAGAGTCCTTGAAGTTCTGTGGGAATGGAAAGGAGAGAGTCCCATTTGCAAATCTCTCCCTGGGTACCAGACTTTCACCCTAAGTTACATATCTTTGGGCGAAATATCTCTATTGTAAAGAATGTAAAACAGTTATGTTGATAACAGAAGAAGATAGAAATTGCAAAGTCACATCCTTCTTAATAATTCTTAGGTGAGAAAAATCCAGGCCTCCAGACCTGGACAGGCTCACTGTGGCCAGCCTGGTGATAAAGAGTCCAGCTGCAGCCTTACATGACAAAATCACCTGTCTCCTCTCCCCCACAGTTGCTGGGCTCCTCCTGCACTGGCTTTTATGTCTAGCTCTTGCCCATTTCAAGCCTGTCCATCCCCAAGGACTTTGATCTAGCACATTCGTCTGCCTGGAAACTGTCCCATCTTCTTCCCTAAACTCCTTCAGATGTCTGTTCTAAGACCATGATTCCAGAGAGGGTTCCCTGGTCATCTTCTTTAAAATAATATGTTCCTGGGGCTGGGGTTGTGGCTCAGCGGTAGAGCACTCGCCTAGCATGTGCACGGCCAGGGTTCGATCCTCAGCACCACGTAAATGTAAATGCATTGCATTGTATACAACTAAAGCAAATAAATAAATATTAAAAAAAAATAATAATATGTTCCTTGTACCAGACTCAGGCACTCGGCCTGCACATTCACGTTATTTTTTTCTCTTTAAAGCACTTATTACTTTTTGAAATAATCTCATTTGTTTAATGTTTGTTGTTTCTCCTTGCCAAAGCTGGTGCCCTGCCTCTCCAGTTGTCCACTATATTCCTAGTCAGGGCCAGCTGCGTGAACAGCAAGATACAGTACAAAGAAAAACATGGGGCTCCTTGTTCAGAAAGAAAGAAAAGACTTTTCTTTCTTCCTGTGGTTTCTCTCTCAACCTCTAGTAGTATTTATTTGTTGTTTGATATTATGTTCTGATGACGAGGGAAGTACAAACCCTCACAGATGCCCAAGGTCCCCACACCATGACTTGGTGTATGGGACATGTGTGTCCAACCTCAACTCCTTGGGTCCATGACCAGGACCCTCCCTGGAGTCAGAGGGTAGGGTGAAAGCTGGTTTAGAGCCCCTCCAGGGGAGGCATAGAGGCCCCACAGGCAGGGAAACTTTCTTTAAGTGCCTAACACGTATTTCACTAGCCTATTGGGATTAGAAAGTACAGGTCCAAAGATAAAGTTATTAAGGATCTCATGATGATAACTGCAGCACAGTAAACTCCAAATGCAGGCCCCCTTCTAAGTTTGGGGTCTATGAGTCCAGTCTTGTCCCAGTCCCTAGGTCAATGCCTGTGATAGGAATGATGAGAATGAATGAATGAATAAGCAAGTAAACAGGCCAGTAATCCCACACTCCACTTACACATCACTCCTCTTTTGGGCAAACTGGCTTGCTTCTCACAAATGAAAAACTTCCTTGAGAGCACACCATCCATAAGTCATCCTATTAGGGGATCTGAGGGTATGAGAAAATGAATAAGGAGCAGACTTCTTCATGAAATCTTCTGTCTGGTAGTAGAGCTCAGATAATGCCCTCAAACAACTCCCATTTGAGGTGAAAAATGAAAAGTGACCTAAGGTGCAACGTGATGGCAGTTCAGAGATCTATATAGCTTCAGGGACCACAAAAGGTTTTATGAAAGAGGTGGACATTTAAGTGGGCCTTTAAAAAAGATATGGGATTTGGTCGTAAAGAGATTCCAGGAAATGGTAACAATGTCACAAAGGGTAAAAGGCGGAAAGCCAGAATTATGAATAGTGCAGAGGTAACAGTGTTCAGGAAGGAAGTTGAAAAACAGAATGGACAGGTAGTTCAAGACCAGATACAGAGTCTTGGTCCTCTGTATCTGGTCTTGAACTTGAGCAAAAGATTGACATTGTTTGGAAGTGATCTGGCTGTACTAGTACACAGTTATCTACTTCTATGTGACAAAACACCACAAATTTAACACCTCAAAACAATACATATTTACTGTCTCAAGAATTTTTGTGGGTCAGGAATCTGGGTACAGCTTAGTGGGGTCTCCTGCTTTGGGTACTCACAAGGCTGTGCTCAAAGTGCAGGGCAGGGCTGAAGTCTCATCTAAGGCTCAACAGAGACCGCTTCCAATCTTACATGGTTGGTAACAGGATTCAGTTTCCCCATGTACTGCTTGCTGGTTAGTGACCACCCTTGCCACATGTGCCTCTCCAAACACAGCATCTCACTTCACCAAGGTCAGCAGGAAAGAGAGTCCATTAGCAAGGCAGAAGTCATAATGTTATGTAACCTAATCCTGGCAGCTGTATCCCACCCCATCACCTTTTCCATAATCTACCGGTTATATGCAACTCACAGCTTTTGCCCACTCAAAGGGAGTAAATTTCACAAGGGAGTGGACACCAGTAAATAGGTATCATGAGGCCAGCCCTGGAAGTAACCTGTCATACTAGGGTAGGATGCATTACATCACTGGAGAGTCTAAAGATGGAGAAATCATTAAGGAGGTTCTTACATTGGCCAGGAGGAAAATTATTAAGCCCAATGAGAAAGCAGTTACTTTAGGAAAAAATGAGTGTTCATGAGAGTATTCTCAGTGGTATAATTCACAGGACTTGGCATCTAGCTCTATGTGATGGTAAGGGAGAAATAGAAAATAAAGTAATCCCAAGCTTTTGCAGTTGATGGGGGTAGAGGGTAAAACATTGAGATCCTAGAATCCTACTCAAGGTGACCCTATATTTGGCAATGCTGAATTTCAAGAAAGCTAGTGAAGCTGGAAACCCATCTTTGGGAATCTTCTGCACACAGGTGACAGCTGATGCCCTGTGATTGGATGAAGAGAAGAGAGTTATGTTATCTCTTGGAATGAGGAAATCCTGGCAAGTCCCCCCTCTTGGAATTCCAGCCTGACTTCCAGGCTAAAGTCATTCAGAAGGGCCTGAAGAGCACCTTCAAGTCAAAACAAAACCTTTACTATGTCTGTGAGGTCTGCCAAGAGCCAACTACTTGGAACACTGGTCTCAGTGGGATTTTTTCCAGAGACAAAGAGGTCTAGCTACAGAAGGATCTCCAACAAACACACATACACTGACTTACAAGTACCAATGATAATAACAACACTTTCACTGTATATTGCTTATTAGTACTTCCAAATTACCTAAATTATGAATTGAAACTTGAAACCACATACTATTTCATGCTACAGATAAGAAAACTTAACCTTATCCCTAACCACCCAGACAGCAGCTAGGACAAGAGTCTCTGACTCCTGAATCCTTACCCAGGCTCACTTCCTTCTAAAATATAAACCTTCAAATAGGGAATCTGCATCTAAGGTGGATTCTCCTAGCCTTTCATGAGCAAAATCGAGGATTTGCTTCATTTAACACAAACAAAAACATGCACACATATCCCAAAATTCTCAGAGAGTAATTAAATATTTGGAAGTTTCAAAGACCCCATATTTTCAAGTCGAGAAATGATCTTGGGATATTGAATCAGATGGGAACAAGGAGCCCCCAGCCTCTCCAGAGAAACCTTCCTCTTGTTAGAAACTCAAGTTTCAGGTTAGGGAAACTCGGGCCGGCTCCCTTGCTGCAGTTATCTAGCGCAGAGCTGAGCAAACTTCCCAGCCAGACCAAAAACCCAAGGCATCCCTATTGCCAATCCATATCACAATCAATGTTGATTGAATGTCTGAATGTAATTTGAATGAAAAGCATTTCAAAGCATAAAGGTTCTGTTCCCAATAAGTTTAGTCTATATAATCAAATGCATTCTTTCTGGCCCAATCAGCAGAGGCTTGGCAGAATAAAGGTCTTTGGTATGAACTAAAAAATCCAAGCTTAAATCTTACAATTGGCCCTTTGAGGGTCGTTGACTCGGCAAGTTTTACAGTGGTGTACTGAAATGAATACTGCCTCTATGCAAAGCAACAGGAGGTCACATTATAATTAGAATGCAATCAGTGGAATTGGTTATGGCTTGGTTTTCTTCCTGAAATGACAATCTATGCCACATCTGCCATTACATTAATATTTTCTGCATTACTAGAACAAGGGGAGGGGGTCAGGAGGAGGGGGAAGCCAGTGTCTTTCCACTGAGCAGCTGATAGAGTTGTCTTGAGCTAGAAGTCTGCATGAGCTAATCAAGGCCCAAAGAGTTCACCTTTAAAATACCCAAACCATCTGGCAGACTGTCCCATGATAAATCTCAATGATAAATGTCTCCGTTTTGATGTTACAAAGGAACCGCAGACCTGCTCAGTTCTGGCACAGCTGAAAACATACTGGCAACAGTAGAATAGAACTCAGATGTCCCAAAATAGAGAAGTAAATCATTTTGACCTGCAGGGCATAATATATTTAGAGAAAACCTGATTGTAATAAAAAGGTTGGACTCATCACAGTTTCTACTACAGGAGTGGCGATATATTCCTTGGTAATACCTCTCAGTTTAGTGAAAACTCCAGCATGTACAATTTAAAAGCCTTCATTCTCGGCCCCCCCGCTTTCTTTTTTTGTTGACTCCTCAGACATCTCCCTTTGCCACTTGTGAACCGCAGGAGTGGCCTCTCTCTGGTTCTCGGGCATCCTGCAGGGGAACCATTGAGGCGAGCATGCCTTCAGGATGATTAATCCGTTCGCCTTTCAGAGGTCTGTTTTGCTGGGCCCAGGGCCACTGCCAAGAAAGGACATACTGTGACCACCAGCACCAGGAAGCAAAGACACAGGCTCTAAACTCAAGGTTAGCCCAGACCTGGTGCCGAGAGGGACTCGTAAAATAAATTATGCCGTGTGGTTTTGGAAGGTAGACTTTCAAGTCCAGCCAAGCTTCAGAAACAAATTATGGATTGGTCAGTTGGCCTTACTTATTTCATCTTTTCCCCTACAAAGTTAGGAAATTAATTAAACATGGATATGGAGTGTTAAGGGCAAGGTACTGAAGTCTCCCAATGCTAGTGGTCCCTGTCCCCTTCCCTGGATGGACACCCAACTTCTCAACCCTTGCTGGCCCTAAAAGCTCAGAGGGAAGATCTCAGACTAATAGATGGGTAGCCAATAGCCACAGTGCCTCCTCAGCTCAAGGTCTCCTGGGGAGCTGCCTGGGACCTTGTGACAACTGAGCAAAGCACAGTCTCTTTTTCCACTCTGGTCTACTTGGTTGCAACAGCTTGACCAATTCCCTCCACAGCTGCTGGGGTCACTTTCTGGTGACTAATGGGAAAGACAGATTTCTCATCTGCCCCCTAACAAATGGTTTAATAAAACAGATTCTGCTCACACACCCAAAAGGGAAACCAGAAACAAGCATGGGAGGTGACGTGCGTCCAACCCAAAAAGGTTCCAATTGCACCCTGTTGGTCTCCAGACAAGTTGGCAAAAAAGAAGGGAGGCAAATTCCCTGAGTAAAGCAGAGTTGAGGAGAGTGGTGTGGGCCCATGTAAAACTCACTCGGGCCTGCAAGAACACAAGCCTGTGATTACTCAAAGTCGCAGGGAAATGAGTGCAAATAAATTTGAGGTAACTATTTTCAATAAAACTTTTTTAAAAATACAATCTGACAGTTCATTTGGAGGGGGAAAGACACCGTAATTTATTGGCTGTTGGCGACTCGATGGGAGACACATTGCTCCATGCCTTCTTGTCTGCCCTGGGCCAAGCAACACTTATCTAGTTATTTGGTTATCTTATAAGTCCAGGCTAGTGGTACAGCGAGGAAACACCCACTGGATTGTTGGCATTGTCCACCTTTTAATCACTTCACTGGCTCTCACCCGAATCCCCTCATGTCCCTGACATCTTGTTAGTTCAGAAGTATACAGGAAAGACCATGCTCTTTCAGCTGACATTCCTGCAGTTTCGGTGAGGGAGTGGGAAAGAGTGGGGAGGCCTCCTCACGCTGCTGCCGGGTAGGAGTGCTCGAGGACAGTTGCAGATGAAAGAATTGCAACGTCACGCTCTTCTCCCACCATATGGTCTCTCCCTCTCATATCTGATTTATGACCCCTGATTATCGCAGATCCTTTGGCTACGCCACATTCCAAATGTCTTCCTACTGTTGAATATGTGGATGCCAATACCCACCCCACCCCCCATGCCCCTACCCCAGGAAAGGAAGAGAGGAACAATAATGGTGTCTGTCCTTCTGCTTCACCAAGCCTCTTTCCACCATGTAGTTATTTCTGGTTTTGTTCTGATCATGGAACAGGAAACCCAGGCTATTTTTCTTTTCTTGTCTGATATTTATTTATTTATTGGTACTCGGGACTGAACCTAGAGATATTTAACCACTCAGCCACTTCCCCAGTCCTTTTTATCTTTTATTTTGAGTTAGGGTCTTGCTAAGTTGCTGAGGCTGGCCTCCTCCTGCTTCATCCTCCCAAATCGATGGGATTATAGGTAGGTGCCACCATGCCCAGCTTGTCTGATCTTTAAAGCAAGACAACCTGAGATGTCATTTGCCAGAAAAGTGGGTAGATTGAGTGAAAAAATACTCACAAGCCATGTATTTAGCAATGCTATTACATGCTCATGATCATATTACTTTCTAGTGGCTCCCATCAAAAGCCTGATAATCAGTGAAGGAGGAGACACTAATAGGAGGGAACTGCTAGCCAAATCCCAAAGAATATGGAATGCCCTCCTTCTCTAGAAACATGGTAGCTTCCAGTTATTCTCTTCAGGCAGAAATCCCCATGGGTTCCAAGAGAAAAACACATAGCCCATGCTAGGATGCTCAAGTCTTCAACTACCCACCCTAATCTACTGACTAGATTCAAGTCTTTCACAAGAAATTTTTGTATCAGGAATCACAAAAACAAAACAAAATGCTGTTGGTGCCACTCTCCTGGGGTGCTGCTACAGTTACGTGGTTTGTATTTTATTCCCAACAATTCTGTTCAATTCATCATTTTTTTTCAAACTGTTTTAAGGATACTATTCTTTTTTGATTGCTTGTGAGCATTGGAAATAGTTATTTGTTCATTTGATAAAAATTGCTGACTACCAAGCACCAGACAAGATTTAGAGCTACAAAGAGCATTCTCCAAGAATTTGACAATCTGGCTGGAATTGTCTAATGTAAGTCTTATATTAAGAGAAAATAATATGGGAATCTGATCCGAACACACACGAGAAAAGAAAGAAGAAAAAGAATGCATAAGCAAAAGAACAGAAACCGACTCTAATCCATGTGGTATGGAGGCAATGTGCTTTTGGGAATGGATTCAAATGTACTCATCAGTGACTATTGTCAGTGTTATGAGGTGACAACATTTGTGACATATAAGTGAAGCCAAAGCTGCCCTTTGAGAGCCAGGCCTGTATTTCATTCCCATCCAGATCACCCATGTTGTGTGAACAGAGGGGCAATGACTGCATTTATCTGTTAAACAAACTTCAGGGGAAGTTCCAGCTGAGAGAGTTGGGCTGTGAATCCAGAGGAGCATATTATACAGAAAGGCAATAATGAGGCAATCATGACAGCCAGCCAAAGCTATGGTGGCAGGTGGGGGGGGGGGGTGCAAAATTGAGCAGGAGCTCTGAAGAGTCTGGAGCTGACCAAGGGTGAGAAATGCGGCTTGCTTCATTCAGGTTGGTCGTACTTTGTACCAGAGGAGACTGTTCTTTCTGTTCCTGCTGGAGTTATTCTCCTGCAATGCCTTATTTAATCTGGGTGACATGTCTATCCGCCTTTTCAAGATCAGGGAGCTGTGGTAACTTTCAGTGGAGAGTTTCGAAGTAACATGTTGGGAACACAAAAAACCCACTCTTCTTCCTAGATTTGCTCTAGTTTCTGGGAAGTAAGCCCAAAAGAAGGCATAAGGGAAATAAATCACATCTCTTCCATTGTTTGATTTGAATTTTATTTTGTAAGGCATGTGGGTAATGCCTAACATGTTTCAGGAAATGACAATGGGAGAAATCCTCTGGGGACATTAAGCCTTTATGCCCTTCCAGGGATTAAAGCCTGTCTGGGCACACTCTCCCCCAGCTGATTACTAACATACCAAAGAGGAATCAACAATGATAACCTTCCAGCCTAAGAGTAACAATAACTGTCATAGTGGTGGTCATACTATTATAACGGTAGCAATCTTTACAGTTTTTTGGAAGGAATAATGTATTCTTCCCTAAAACTGGGTGAGCACTCTGAGACTTCACAGGGGGTCTGCATTCAAGGAGTCATGACTAGATATGGTCTAACCTTAGAGTGAACAAACCCAAGTCAAGATTCCTAATCCTTAGGCAGAAGCACATCCTTCTCCATCATGAGAAATCTCTGTGAGGCCTGTTTTCATCTTTGTGGAGTACTTTTTTTTTCCCCACTACTCAACAAAATATATGGTTACTAATGAAAAACAAAAGAATGTGGTCATTCACAGAAAGAGAGTGATAAAAGACATTTAAATTCTCACCTCCCACTGCCTTGACTTTCTTTTGCCCTCTCATGGCAAAGATTCTAGACAATGGAATGGAATCTCCCATTGGTCTATACCTATTTAAGGTCTACACCCTGAATGGGATTATCAGCACTTCAGTTTCTGAGAATGCCTATTTTCATTAAAGTGAAAGAATCACTTCTTTGCTATTGCATTGTATTTGGTATCATCCTGTTCATTCTGGCTGCATTAGACTCAATGGCAAGTTGGAGAAGGGGGTGGCCTCCATGCATGATCTTCTGTCTCACAAAATTTTAGAGCCACCAAGAATCAAAGACTAAGGAACAGACTGGAGACCCCAGAAATAAATTTATGTGTTTATAGCCAGTTGATTTTTGACAGAGGTGCTAAGAACACACAGTGGGTAAGGGACAGTCCCTTCAATAAATGATGTTAGGAAAACTAATTATCTATATGCAGGAGAGTTAAATTAGACCCTTATCTCACACCATATTTTAAAAAATCAACTCAAAATAGATTAAAGACTTGAACATTGGACTCAAAGTTGTGAAACTACTAGAAGAAAAAATAGGGGAAAGCTTCATGACATTGGTCTGGGAAATAACCTTGTGAATACCATCCCAAAAGCACAGTCAACAAAAGTAAAAATAGACAAATGGAATTATATCAAACTAAAAAGCTTCTTCCCAGCAAAGGAGACAATCAGTAGAGCAAAGACAACATAAGGGAGGGGAGAAAATACTGTCAAACCATGCATCTGGTAAGGGGTTAGTAACCAAAATATATAAGGACTTAACAATTTAATAGTTGGAAAATAATCCAATTACAAAATGGACAGCAGATATGAATAGACATTTCTCAAAAGAAGATATATGTGGTCAACAGGTATTTGAAAAAAATGTTCAATATCACCGATCACCAGGAAAAGGAAGATCAAAACTACAATGAGGGGCTGGTGTTGTGGCTCAGTGGTAGAGCGCTTGCCTAGCACGTGTGCGGCCCAGGTTCGATCCTCAGCACCACATAAAAATAAAGGCATTGTGTACAACTAAAACAAATAAATAAATATTTTTTTTAAAAAAAACACAATGAAATATTACCTTATACTTGCTACAATGGCTAGTACCAAAATGACAAAATGTAAGAGGAATTGAGAACATGGAGAAAGTGAATGCTTATCCACTCTTGGTGGGAAAGTAAATTAGTACAGTCATTATGGGAAACAGTATGGAGTTCCCTCAAAAAACTAAATGTAGAACTACCATGTGATCCAGCAATACTGGGTACACTCCCAAAGGAAATAAACTCAGTATTTCAAAAAGTCATCTCAACTCCCATATCCTTTGCAGCATTATTCAAATAGCCCAGATATGGGATCAAACTAAGTGTCCATGAACAGATGAATAGATAAAAGAAAATTCAGTGTATATACATGAAAGACTGCTGTTCAGCCTTTAATACAAAGGACACCCTGTCATTTGTGACAAAATGGATGGACCTGGAGGAAAATAATGTTAAGTGAAATATGCCAAGCAGTGTAAGAAAAATGCCACACAATCTCACTTATATATGGAACCAGAAAAAATTAAATTCACAGGAGCAGAGAGTAGAATAGGGGTTACCAGGGGCTAAAGGGTGGGGAGACCCAGATGATGCTGGTCAAAGGACACAAATTTCAGTTAGATAGTGGCAGTACATCAAGAGGTCTACTGCATAATATGGTGATGTCATTAATAATAATGCTTAGTATTCTTGTGTTCTTGAAATAAATCTTAAGTGCTTTTGCCACCAAAAAAAAGTGAAGTAACACATTAATTAGCTCAATATAGCCATTTCTAAAAACTACAGCATTTATGTATTTCAAATAAGTTGTACATAAGTGTATACAATTTTTACTCTTCAGTTATAAAAAAAAAAATATTTAAGGAAAAATGTTCAAGAGCCATCCAATAGAACAAGTCTGTTACTCTGACCTAATTAAGCCTTCTAGCTCCTCAACCATAAAATGGGGTAGTTATTGTTGCCTTTTCTGTTCCAGATGGGATTATCAAGATAATTTTAGAGACTAAGCTATAAAAACTAAATAGATTAATATGAATCATCACGAGAAAGGACAGTTAAATGTGCTAAACAAACAATTGAGATTATCTCTAATGTATTGTTAATATCACTTAGAGTTTGGATTTTCTTCCTTAGCTGTGCCAAGCTGCTGTTTAGACTGTCAACAATGAGACACCATTCTGCCCTAAGACTATACTTTGATAACCCAGGCAATGGGGAAATATTTAAAATTTTTCATTTGTGCTAAAATCACAAGACTCCATGATGGTATAGTCCCCCACAAATCTGCAGATGCATTTTGCATACATCTCAAAGGAGAGTCAGAGTGGTTATCTTTAAAAAGTATTTTACTACATGATCTTCAACCTATTAATACAAAAAGCTCCTTATGACCACAGAAGATTAGGTTCCATGAAAGACAAGAGTGATGGGAATCTGGAGCCAGGCGGATGCAGAGGATTTTATTATTGTGATTAAAGGAAGAGTGGACTACATAAATAGCTTTCTGGTTGTTTTATTTCATGCTGAATAAGGTCACCAAGGGAGAATAATTTTCACTACCAAAAATTAGCCTAAACCTTAGTTTAATTTGCATGGCTTTCCACCCTAAGTGTGGATTCTGTCAAGCATAAACTATATTTACCAGCCATAATGGATCTTGGCAGGTCAGAAAATTGCAGTTTGGTCTCTATTACACATAAACCACCAATGGAGAAAATGCCATCAGGATTGCCAATAAAATACATAGTAGGATATCCTTACTTATCCTGCAGGCAGCAATACTGACGTGCCTTCTGGTCTTCTGCAAAACAAAACAAAACAAAACAAAACAAAAAAGAGCCTCATCAGCTTCTGGTAACATTTCAGGCTGCCCGTCATGCGAAGGGTGCCAAGGATTACAGTGAGTTCCAGGCTCTTTGTCTGTAGCTAACAGCACTCCATGAGCAAATGAACTACCTTCTCTGGAATTAGCTGAAGTAGCTTTAGAGGGGAAAGTGCTCCTTCCTGCATCCTTGTCTCCCTAAAATCTGGGAATATTGTTAGATTCTGCCAATGTGTATCTTGAGCACAGAGGACCTCTATGAAATATTGGCTAGAGGTTTGATTTCCCTTCATTGTGCCTGAACTGTGAATATCTTCATCAAAGAATGGAGTTGCTACAGAGGGAAAGTGTTTCCTTGAGATGGTAATTCCTTGCATTCCGTTACTATCATCTGTTGAAAATTCCTGAATTTCTTTCTCTGGAGCCAAGAAGGCTAACTATCTCAACATGAATATACAAACAGGCCCCCTAATAAAATTTATCACCTCTGGTGAACCCTTTCATATCTCTTGAAAATCTTTACCACAGTGGTACATATATAAATATATGACCCAGGGGTAAATGCAACGCGGGGAAATGGTCTGACCAGTCAGCATGGACACTGACCACTGACCTGGTGCAGGGTCTGAGTGCCCTACTGCCCCACACTGTGCCCAGCGTCAATTCTTAATTAGGGTATTACAGAGGTACCAGCAGTTTTGGTGTCTCAGAGGAAAGGCTAAGTGGAAGTGGCAATGAAGGGGACTGGGTCCTAGAAAAAGTTGCCATGGAAGTATTTCAATGTTTTAAGAACAAAAGTGGCGGCTCTGGCACATAGAGGCTGAATGCCAGCCATAGTGTGCCATCTGCTCAACATGGAGTTTCCTTATCCTTTGTTCACCTTCATTTGCAATCCAGTCTTCCTTCTTCTCACCACCACTGCCACAGCCCCATACCATTCCATTAGCTGCATTACTGAAGCCTCATCATCTCTTGACTGATGAGTGCACTTCTCACCTGGTCTCCCTGGCTCCATTCTGATCTTCCTCCTACTCATCTTCTCCCTGAGGGATCATCCTAAGGAGTCCATTCATACACAATGCTCCCAAGAAGGTGTGTGAATGGCTGATAAGAACATGGCATGATACCCAATATCATAATCCTTAGAGGAATTAAAGTCAAAACCCACCAGAGTGGCTATCAACAAAAACCAGAAAATAAACACTATTGATAAAGATATGGAGAAACTGGAATTCTGTGTTTTGTTTGTAAGATTATGAAATAGTGCAGCCACTACAGAAATCAGTACAGTAGTTCCTCAAAAAAGTAAAAAGAGAATACCACATAATCCAGCAATTCTAATTCTGTGTATATGTTTAGAAGAATTGAAAACAGTTCTCAAAGAAATTCATAAATATGTGTATAGGCATGTTCACAGCACCATTACACACAATAACCAAAAGACAGAAGCAAACTTCCATCTATGATTATGTCCTAAAAATGGAATTGGGGAGTCAGAGTAACTACCATATTTTCATAATAATAACAAAAGTTACATTTTTTATTTATTTATTTATTTATTTTGGTACGGGGATTGAACCAAGGGGCACTCGACCACTGGGCCACATCCCCAGCCCTTTTTTGTATTTTATTAGAGACAGGGTCTCACTGAGCTGCTAAGTGCCTCGCCATTGCTGAGGCTGGCTTTGAACTTGCGATCCTCCTGCCTCAGCCTCCCAAGTGCTGGGATTACAGGTGTGCACCACCATGCCCGGCTTAAAAGTTACATTTTTTAAAATTTATTTTTACATGGTGCTGAGGATTGAACCCAGGGCCACCCACATGCTAGGTGAGCACTCTACCGCTGAGCCACAAAAGTTACAAAATTGCTTTCCAGAAATATTGAAAAAAGTAACTTCTGGAAAGAGGAAAGACAGCATCCTCATATTAACATTTATTAGGTATTATATGTCTTTTTAACTCCAAGATTTTGTGACTCATTGGTAGTGAGATTTATTTATAAATATTCATTCTAGTAAATTTGAATGTTCTAATTTCACCTGAACATCTAGTTTTGCAGTCACATTTTTTATCCAAAATTTCTACTGGATTTAGAACTTCTAAAAGTTCTTCCTATAATAGGGGGATAAAAGTCTTTAATTATATTGAAAAATATCTCATAGCTGTGTTAATTGTGCTGGTAATATAACAGACAGATAAAATGTACACATTTTTATGACACAAAATAGCTTCTGTTTTAGAATTATAAGATTATTTTGACATTTTTAACAAATTAGGATATTGGTCCTATTCACAACATAACCCAAATCTTAAATATGGGGTGTGAGGTTGTAATGATTAAACCATCGTGTCATCTTGAAAGCACTGAGAACATGCTCTTCCACCAAGATGGAAGGTACCAAATAAAACTGAAAATAAATGACATTTTATCTTCACAGAACTATTTCCAAACCAGCCAATGGAAAGGTATCAGCTTCAGGGTCTCTGTTCCCACCCATGTTCCAGTCCAACAAACTTCTCAGTAGAGGAAATAAAGCCCTGAGTATTCCTGAAAATGGGTAAACAACATTAGTGACTTGTAACATTGGGAGTCTGAGGGTCTAAATATTTTCTTTAAGAGAATTCCTACTTTTAAGCCTGAAGTTCATTCATTCATTTATGCTTTCAATAAATATTTATTGAACACTAACTTTGTAACCCAAAGAAGGCAAGACCATAAAAGAAAGTAACATATAGACTCTATGCCCAAGACTATCCTTGTTCAGTGTAGAGGAGAGTAACATAGAATCCAACATATATAATAATAGACAGGACTAGCAAGTAGATAAGAGTACTTTAAATGTTCATGTTACTGACCAACGCTGGCAGAACTTCCCATTTTAGAGTTCTAATCAAATGTTCAAAGTCCCTCTGGGTTTTGTCTTCTTTGTTTTAAATTACAGTGTTAGACACTTGTGATGGTAAAATTCACCAGAGACAAAAATGAGTCAGCTAAGGTTTATTATTAGCAGCATATATTTATAAGTACTTGTTGTGGGCACTCCAGAGATGTTAAGAAGTATGACACATAGTTTCTGTACTACAAGACTTTAAAGCCAACTTAAGAAAACAAGATGACTACACAAGAAATAAAAATCTTAACAAGAAGCAAATGAATGGAGAAGCATATGAGGGGTATAGAGTCCGAAGAGGAAGAACTTCCTTCAGGCAAGGAAGATAAGGTGACATTATGGGAAGGTGAATCCTGAGCCAGCTTTACAGCCTGCATAATATGTGAATAAGAAAATCACAGGGGCTGGATAAGGAGGAGATACAGGAATCTCCATGGAAAGATCAGAGGGCCTCCCAGAATTAGAGGGCATGCTCCTGATAATGCCAAGTTATCTTTAGCTATCCAAGTTCATTCTTTTTTTTTTTTTTTTTTTTTTTTTTTTTTTGGTACCAGGGATTGAACTCAGGGGTACTTAACCACTGAGCCACATCCCCAGCTCTTTTTTGCATTTTAATTACAGTGTCTCACTGAGTTTCTTAGGGCCTTGTTAAGTTGCTGAGGCTGGCTTTGAACTTGAAATCCTCCTGCCTCAGCCTACCCAGCTGCTGGGATTACAGGTGTGCACCACCTCACTGAGTATTGTCTGAAAAGTCACGATGAATAGGTGGTTCTGAGGCTCTGCAATTTGACCCATTCATTTGTTTCAGAGCTAGGAGGTCAAAGAGAAGAAGCAACATGCCAAGGAAACTTGGGCCAAAAAAGAAGCAAGACAGCATGCCAGTGAAGGAGATTCGGCACACAAGCCTACTGCTACGCTGCTGCCTCTTTCTCTACTACTAGAATGTGAAAAGACAGAACAATTGAGTTCAGAGATCACAGATAGACCAGGCACATTACAAGCTGTAGCTCCTTCACTCCAGGGACCCTTCTGAAAGGATCGAACTTTTCCGGGGCTCCAGGACACTGGCTGTGCTGGGTATTCAATAAAGACCCCTAAGAACATTACTGTACAAATTGGTTGGTACTTAATTTTAGTGCTCCTTTACACTCTTTAAGAAGCATCAACTGAAATATAGTACACTTATTTGCTACATAAAAGTAAAAGCAAAATAAAAGTTTCAGGTAAAGCAGAACCATAAATCTAGGAATTTAAGCTCCTCTCCTCGGGCAACTGAAAGCCAATTCTGCATTTCCTCTTACTTGCTGACAGCCTCTTGGGGCATTCAAATAGGAAAGAGTTGAAAACCAGGATTTCCGGTTCAATCTAATACTGGACAACACTTAATGGCTTAAGTAGATTAATAATACTCTTGCTATTGGAATTTGGCCTTTCACCACCTTTCTCCATAAGCATTGCCTGTATTTGATCTGCCGGGAGGCTGAATGTTGAAGAGTCTTTTACCAGACCTGCTCTTGTTCTGCACACGTCTGGAACTGACAACCCAATTTCGACACCAATCAATCAGTAAAAATTTATTGGCTGCTATTATGTTCCCCACACCACCTATGATATTGGCAGAGCTGGAGAAAAATTATAAAACATGTTCTCTTTCTCAAAGAAGTTAGAATTGAGTTGGGTTTTCCATGTGAATATACAGGGAAGAAATAGAAATTCAAACAAAATCTTTATCAATAGAAAGCTCTCGAGTTCAGAGGGACTCAATGGTACATGCTAGGGAAGCGTGCAGGAGACAAACAGGAGGTGAGGGGCTCTGGAACCTTAGTGGGAAGGTGAATCCTGAGCCAGCTTTACAGCCTGCATAATATGTGAATAAGAAAATAGCACAGGGGCTGGGGTTGTGGCTCAGCGGTGGAGCACTCACCTAGCACGTGTGCAGCCCAGGTTCGATCCTCAGCACCCCGTAAAAGTAAACGCATTGTGTACAACTATAGCAAAATAAATGAATATTTTAAAAAAAGAGAAAATAGCACAGAGGAGAGGGGTCTCCTCTCTCATCTGATCAAGTGATAATATAAATAAATATAAATAAATAGATCAAGTGACAATATAAATAAAGATGAGAAGGCATACAATTAGAGCAAAAAGAAATCAGTTTGGCTAGATAAAGGAAAGTGGAAGTTAGACATAGATCTAAAATACGAAAAGCTGTTTTCAAATGTGTCTCTCTTTGTCTAATTATATTGTTCCCAAGTCTGAAGCCTGTGTCATATGTAATATCTTGACAAGGTATCTGGCATATAGGAGAAACTAACAAATATCTGCTGAATGAATAAGTCAGTTAATAGATACATGTACAAGAGCAAATTATATCTAAAATACATGGATCTAAGTATATTTTAACATAAAAAATAATATCAACTTCACTGTACATGCCATGCTATCCTCAGCCAAACACCCAGAGAATAAAGAAACCATTCATTAAAGAAGAATTACTGAACACACACTGTAGACATATTTCACTAAACAGGATGGATGAAGTATCTGGTTCTTTAGGAGCTCAAATTTTGTGGAGGTAGAGGTGGACTGGGAAAGGAGGGAGGGAAGAAGGGATGGACAGATGGAAGGAAGGAAGGAGAGAGGGGGGCAGAGAGAAGAGGAAGAAGGAAGGAGAAAGGAAGGGGAAGAGAAAAGGGGAAGAGGAAGGAAGGGCAAAAGGAAAGAAGAAAGACTGAGGGAAGGACTGAAAGAAGGGAGAAAAGAAGGAAGTCAAGTACCCCCAAGTGTTCCAAAGAAAGTCATATGCTGACAAATGGTGGTAGTGACTGGTGGGTAGGTGGGCTAGGCCCCTTTAAATGAGTGATCTAAGACCTCATTGGAAACCTCATTGACAAAAGAAGCCAAACTCATACCAGTTTTAGGAGAGGGCCTTCTACTCGCGGTCAATATCCTATACGGAAAAGTTGTCCAAGAAACTGAAGGGTGGGATCTGTATCTGCAGAGAGGCACAAAACTGGGGCACAGAGGACTGGGAGCCTGAAGAGGGAGCAGAGCCTCCCACCTAGGACTGGAAGGTCTGGAGGAAGCCCCCAGCTAAAGGGACAAAGTGCACGGAGTTCCTGGAGGAGCCCAGCACCAAGGACCAGCTCTCTGCAGAGGCCTGTTTTCATCAGATTGCACATTTGTCTCTGGGCCTGGATGTGGTTGTGAATTCATATCAGACCTTAAAATTCCACAACCATTCTCTAATTTATCTGCAGATGATGGAGACATGTCTCTTCATTTTTCACAGTAGTTAATGCAGTGACTCTTGTTGCCCCCTTAAACAACAACACTGAAAATGGTAACTGCCCTTTTTCAGTGATAAAAGGTAAATAATAAGGAAAAATATCCCTTGTGAACAGTGCCTGGGCCCCTCCCTCCCCTGGCAGTGGGCTGGGGCATCAGAGTCATAAGGTAAAGCACGGGATTCATAAAAGATGGCTGCTCTGTGCAGGCCCCACTCGGGGCAGGCAACGGCAAGAGCAGAAACTCCCCTTCCAGATGTGCAGTAAGCAGGAAAGTCACTCCTTCCCCAGGGGACAAAACTGTGCTTTGAATTTCAAAGGCGGATGCCCCAGAGGCCCCACCAGACTCACCCCACAAAAATGTTTGATGAATTACCATGGCAGGCATCAACTCTGCAGATTAATGACCAAAAGGAGTTTAGTTTATGTCTCAGTGGAAGAGGATAAATTTTCTCTTGGCTTTGAGAATCTGAGGGATTGAGAAACCCAGCTAACCACAGCACCTCTCTTCATTCACAATGCCTGACCATGGCTCGTTTACTCTCTCCATTCCCTTTCAGCGGGTTTTCATAAATTTAAGCAAAACAGACAGCATGTCTGTGCTCTGCTTCTTTTGCAATATGATGGCCACGAAGTGATTAGAAATTGTCTTTGGGTTGGTGGAGTGGGTGGAAAATCATTGAGGTTTGTTGTGAAATTCATTCTCAACTCATAACTCAACTAGACGCTGAGTGGTTATTTTTCCAACTTTAGACTCGGCAGTTACAAAGTACTGGCATCAAATTTACAAAGGACGTCAAGGCCAAACTCCCATTCTTCACGTGTGTTTGTGTTTGCATGTGCATGGGTGTTTGTACGTGAGTGTGTGAGTATGTATGTGATTCTGTGCATGTATGTGCATGGGTCCATGTGTTTCACACAATCTGGAGACCCTACCCAGAAGTAGTAAGGCATTAACCAAACCCTTAGCCCAGGACTCAGGCTTTAGATTATGATTATTTTTTTTCTGCCCATCCATATTTTTCCATTTCAATGAGGCCTTGTGCTTCCATGTCCTGTTAAACATTATGGACAATGTTTCCATGCAAAGACATTATTATGTGCTTACTCCCTGCTTCATTGCAAGAACCATTGTTTATATAAACCAATCAATCATATTTTTTTTTTGAACAGTTACAATTGACCTAACCTTGTTATAGGTATTTTGAGGAGATATTAGGGAAGAAGGGGGCATGATGTCTACTTCCCGATCCATCTGAGGAGAACATGAAGTTCACAGGACATCTCAAGATGGTATATGATACATAAGAAAGGATAGGTAGAAAATGGTTGGAATAAGGTTTTGTGAAGTGCAGCACATTTTCATTGGGCTTTGAAATATAGATAAGAGTAAGACAAAATCAAAAGAGCTAGAAGAGGGGGATATTCTGTCATGAGCACAGACATGCTTATGGGATACTGAGGGTGAGCAGGAGGGTGCAGCCTTCCAGGGTGAGAAAAAGCAGGGAACAAGAAAGGGACACCTCATGAAAACTTGGAATACCAGAAAACCCTTATGGGTTGAAAGAGGATGAATGAAGGGTGAAATGTTGATAATAAATATGTCATTTTCTAACTACTTAAAGCAGATTTTAAAAGAAGTATCAGTTCTCAGATGTTTTAGACATCTTTTTTGCCACTCTGATAAAAACAATTAGTGGAGGAAAAGTTTATCTAGGGGCTCACTGATTCAGAGGTCTTAGTCCATAGATGGCCGACTCCATTCTTTGGGACCCAAGGTGACACAGAACATCATGATGGAAGAATTTGGCAAAGGAAAGCCACTTAGGACACGGCACCGGGAGGTATACAGAGAGAGCTCGGCTCACCACCAACAAAGTATATATCACAAAGGCACACTCCCAGTGACCCACCTCCTCTTACCACACCCTACCTGCCTACAGTTACCACCCAATTAATCCCTGTTAGTGCACTGATTGGGTTAACATTCTCCTAACCCAATCATTTTTATCTCTAAACCTTTTCACATATGAGCTTTTGGGGGATACCTCTTACCTAAACCATAACAGCAACCAACCACTGGATATATACAGAGAGGCAACAATCATCATTCTGGGGAAATATGTTAACAACTGTCAATTTCACTTTGTCTTCTCGTTAGATTATTGAAAGCTGGATGTTTTCCTATTTTTTCAATTAGCACCAACAAAAAAATTAAGATAATAAATTTCAAATAAATTAATTTCACATGACATAAAATGATTCCTAAATGACATACAAATGACTCCACTCTCACATGTAATGGATAAGGATCATACAAAGGTAGTTCCTTGCAGTTAGTACCAATGTGAGGGATTGCTTGTATCAGGTAAGAAGCAATGAGAATTAGTTTGCCTGCCTGCCTTAAAACATGACAAGTTCACAAAAACCACAGTAGGACAAGCAGGGTAACAAAGATTTTAGAGAGACAACCTTGGACATGGATTACCAAACCAAAAACAAAATAAAACAAATAATCATAATAACATAAAATGTATTAAATAGTTATATATAGCTTATCACCTTAACATAAAACATAAAAAATAAATAGAATTTTACATGAAATTATATATTATTCTATATTATTTACCTTTCAGTTACATAAATTCTATTATTTAAAAAATAGGATAGGCTAACAGTGGGAATCAATACAGAGTAATAACAGAACTAGCCAATTATGTGTCAGCAAAACAACAATATTTTCATAAGATTTGTTTTTTGATCAGTAGTTGACTCTTTTCAAACTCTTTAGTGGATATTGAAATTTTGTAGGCTATATTATTTTATATTCTTAAGATACATACATATAAAACTTTTTAATAAAAAAAGAATGAAAGTGCAATAAAAATGGATATTACCTGCAGATAATAAAAATAGAAATGGCATGATTCCATTTGTCCTGTGATACATTGGGATATTTTTACCCTGTTTTCTTTTCCAGTAATACTTATTTGAATGATATGCAACCTTTAGGACATTCTTCTATTCCTTCACATAGTGGTAAACCTTAATTAGTCAAATGCATAATTCTGTTTCACTTTTGTGCTCTTATCAAGCCCACATTGCACTACATGACACAGCCTTGGTAGCACTCTAATGTAGTGACATCAGCCAAATATCCTCTCAACACAAGCATTTCAGCAGGGAACATGTAGGAGTTTACTTACTAGCAAGAGCAAGATATGAGACTTGTCGAATTTAGTTTCCAGCTCTGCAAATATGTTCATCCTCTTTGTATCTACTTGGCTGCTTTGAATAAACCAGCAGAATGTCAATCAGATCCACTGTGTTTATAACTCAGTATTTAGGCAATTCATGTCCAATATATCCATTATTTTTAAAACTATATGAAGCATGGTGGATTTCATGATAAGTAAAACTTCACTTTTTCGGGACAAACATAGAGGTAATTCAAATTTGAGAAACAAAAAGCTGTATTCCAAGTAAGTTGCACTTTAGTTAAAAAAAAAAAAAAAATTTGAGAAAAACCTGTTGAACTTGGCTGTCCTCTGGAGAGACTTTTTTTTTTTTTCCTTCAAAAGTAGACTTATTTCAAAAACACAAAACTTGTTTGTTTTCTTATGGGAGTTTTGTCACATCCTATACCTAACAGGGAACAACTTGGGGATAGTCAGTTCTCCTTTTCTAGGTTCCTTGTGGCCTCTTAAAAGACCACCCAAGAGGTTCAGAGAAATGACATATACATTTCCATTTTACTGCAATCCTTTTCTCCAGTCTCATCCTCAACATATTTCAAAATTAGATAAAGTGATTCCTCTTGCTCCACAGTTTGAAAATAGGACAGCCCAACATTTTAATATATGTTCTATGCCAACAATAATCATTTTACAGACATATGTCTAAAATACTGATCTCTTTCCATTTCTACAAAGTCAAAAATTTCATTATTTGCTTCTGTTCATTTGAGGAAACTAAGTGACAGGAAACTTTCATTATAAGAGCCTCAATATCACAAGTGCAAATCACATATTTTTAGTATTGATTTGCAGGCCTTTCAGAAGGTAAGATCTTCCCATTTTCTTTTAGTAAGAAGCTAATACGCTAAACAGAGTTTACCCAAACTTACACATTGGTATTGTCTGCTACACATGCAGATACATGATCAAAATCTCACTCTCCCACAAGGATATATCAATAATCCTTTGTTTTACATTTCTGAAGTTTCATTAAAATCTTCAGAAAAATCAAGGAGACAATTTGCAATTCTATTTATCAAGTTCAAGTAATAAAGAACTACAGGGAACTTTTTCTCTGTCATACCGCTGTGATTGGGGAATACTTGATATACTGTGGAAAACATGGTTGTTGGTCACATCTAAGAATTAACTCTGCCATGTAAGGGGTCAATATATCTGTTACTCCAAACTTCCCCTTTTGTTTGCCCACAGGACATTTTAATTGCAACTTACAAATGGGGAAATATAACCTTAATCAGTTTCACACGGCAATCAAGGAAAGAGCATGATAAAACTGCTTGTTTGCATGCTATGCTCAAGATAATTCAGCAACTGGTATATTCAACTGTGCATGGGTGTTTTCTTAGGAGACAAGAAAACTTTTGGTTGACTTAGAAGTACTTGTCTATCTCATGCCAGAGCTGTGAGATTCAATCTCCTTTTATGCTTTTACATCTCCTTCTCTATGTCCAATTCCATATTCCTTTCTGCATCTCATGCAACATGTTCTGCTTTGATTACTTATCTTCCAAATCCAATTGAATGAGTCCTTCTATCTGTCACTGAAATAGTAATCACTTAGTCTTCTTTCCCGGGGATGCTATCATTAGTATGATAATGATCCTCATTTTCATTATCTAGACTTTCAAAAAATATGGTCACTATCCTGACACAAAGCCCAAAAGTTAATGCATGGATGAAATCAAAAGACAGATGGAATGTTTAACACTCATAATTACAATGTACTTTGGGTGTGCACTTAAATTGCATCAACTGGAGTGAAACAACAATGGCGGATCCATTAGTATGAGCCACAAGGCATGTTCACCAACATACAAGGAAAAAATAGAACAGTAACTACAGAAGATAGTCTCTACTGCTTGTATTTGATGGTAAAACAGTATAGTGTTTGGAACCTGTGTTTGGGCTGCCATCTGGATTTTGTGCTTTTCATCCCAAACTTCATCATATATCACCAAAACCCAAGACTTTTTAATATTCTGGGATACAAAAATCCAGGAATCCCAGGAGGCAGAACTTTTAGGTCCGAAAAGCAGGACAGTTCCAGGCACACTATTAGCAAGACTGCAGTATTAATCAGCATAAATAACTGCAAGGTTTGAAATGGAAAAGAAGAATAAAACCTATTGTTTTATTATTAAGACACAGTGAGCAACAGAAGGAACAGGCTGCCTTACCATAAATGCACCAGGGAAACTACAATCCACATTTGAAAATGGGCAGAAAAACATGTCCAAGAACTGACCAACTGGGTCTGCCAAAGGCAAAGATGTTTTAGTCAGTGTAGTGACCAAAATACCTGTCAAGAACATCTTAGAAGAGGAAAGATTTCTTTTGTCTCAGGATTACAGAGGATTCAGTCCACGACTGGCTGGCTTCACGGCTTGTGCCTTAGGTGAGGTAGAACATCAGGGTGGAAGGGTGTGGTAGAGGAACACTACTCAGTTCATGGCAGCCAGAAAGCAGAGTGAGGGCGAGGGGGAGAAGGAGAAGGGAAAGGGGAGAGAGGGGCAAGAGAGAGAAAATATGAATATGAATGGAGAGAAGATAAACTCTTCCTGTGTGTGCCCCCAGTGACCTATTCACTCCAAGTAGGTCCCAACTCCCAGTTCATCCTGTCATCAATGGATTCACCCACTGATGAGGTCAAGGCCTTCATGATCTAATTGCTTCCCCTAAGCCCCACCTCTGAACACAAGAGACTTGAGGGGACATTCTAGATCCAACCCATAAGAAGAGACATTTAGATGAACTCAAAACCAATAGAACAAATGACTGTGACTTTTAAAATGTAGACGGAATAAAACCTGGTCCAGGTGAGAACAATCTAGTCTTTACATCTCATTAAAGCTACCTTCTCAAAGTCCAGATAGAATACCAGATACTCCAAACCCCTTGTGTACTGCATTGTGGTATCTTTTATTTTTGACTGTTTATCAAAATAGAGCAACAAGTCTACTTGTGATTCTTTTACTCCCACATGGCTAGCTCTGCTTGGCTCATCTGAAAATGAGCCCTTTTCAATTGAGGGCTGGTAATTCTAGTAAAGATTATAACTTTTTATTCAGTGAAACTGGAAAACATATGAACATACTTGGATAAACCAAGTGGAAGCATCATAAGCAACCACCTGTATTCATTCATCAGGAAGACTCCAAGCTATATCTATAGTAGCATTTACCAAATGCAAACAAACAGATGCTCTGTCAAATTATGTGGTTATTTATATTTATATTAAATTATGTGGTTAAATATATTTCAGGAACACTGGATTTAAAAAGTGTCTAACAGGATTCCTTAGGTTCCACAGTCTTTGATGGACTTACATGAAGTGAAGAGTATAAGAGCTGAACATTTTATATTTCCTGAATGTATTTGATTAGGCCTTTTTTTTTTTTTTAACAATTTTGGAACATTTCTCTGAAACAATGTTCCATAGACTACACTTTGGTATGCACTTACATAAATATAACAAAATATTAAAATGGGACTCTTTCAAGTTCAGCTGAAGCAGCAAGACAATAGAAATCAACTAGTCCCATATTCCAAAATGAGGTACTATATCACCCATGCAGGACTTGCAGTGACATTTTCTAAGAACTGGATTTACAATCCCTGGTGGACCACATCTCTCCATATTATTGTTATTTTTTTTAATGCTGGATATACTGTGAGAGGTATTTGGAAGTGGGAAGTAAGGATTTCTTCAAAGAGAATTTTTAGGTGTGCTTACAATGAATCACCTCATGGACATGAGAGAGGGGTACACCTTTCATCTTAAGCAAGTGAGAGGGACTGTGGTGTCCACTTGAATGGTTTGGTATTTCAGTTCACTTTTTCTACCATAACAAAATACCTGAGGCTGGGAAACTTTAAAAAGAAAACATACTTATTTTGATACATAGAAGGTTTAAGGTTAAGGGGACACATCTGGTGATGGCCTTCTCACGGGCAGAGTTCCAACATGTCCTGGGGCATCACATAGCAAGAAACAGGGAGGGTGTGTGTGTGTGTGTGTGTATGTGTGTGTGTAAGAAGAGGGAGAGATTTGTACATATGTAAAATATATATAAATCACACACATATACACACATTATTTGTATCAAACATATATACACATATATGTGTTTTATCTCTCCCTCTTTTTATAAAGTCACCAAATTTCAATCATGGAGCACCACACTGATGACATCATTTAAATCAAAGACCCCATCTCTAAATAACATAGTTAGATTAAATTTCTATTCTTTTAATTCTCGCCCTTTAAAATTTTTAATATATAAAGCCTTGGGGGAGATTCAACCATATCCACACTGTTGCATCTGGTATGTGCCTCCTGAATTTTGAGGTACAAATATCTAAGTTATGCCTAAGAAAGTTAACAGGTGAAAGGCTGTGGCTAATGCTCCTTTCTAGGTAGCTTTACGAGAGAGAGAGAGAGAGAGAGAGAGAGAGAGAGAGAGAGAGAGAGAGAGGGAGGGAGGCTTGATTGGAGAAGGTAACTATATATCACTATTAGTGGACTAAATATGCATATCTCCATGAAGAAGATGAAGGGTAAGGGCAAGACAAAGCACCATGAGTTAGACTTGGATCGTGCTCTGTTAAAGACAGGGAGACCTTGGCAGAGAGAAGTTCTCAGATGCCCAAAACTGCTAAGGAGAAATCACAAGTGAACAGCTACAGGAGATTCACTTATCATCCTAAGAGGACCCCAGGAATGGGAATCTCCAAAGTATTCAAGAAATAGCCTGCAGGGAAGAAAGGTCACCCTAAAACTTCTGCCACTAGCAGAAAATAAACCAGAGCCAGATTGACCAGCCAAGCAAATACGAAACTATCCCTACCTCAATGTCTTGGTGCTGGACACCAAGACTTTCTATAAAGTACCCAAGAACAATCATGTCATTTTGTGGCCCAGAAAGCCACCATGAGGAGGCAGAAATCAGCCAGTATCTTTGATTTTCAGAGCAGTTTCATGTGCAGCATCTAGGTGACACTCAGGATAGATAGGAAGGGGTGATTATTCCCATCCTTACAGAAGAAACAGCTCAGGATCCAGTCTGATTTGACTTAGCTAAGCCTAAAAACTCAGGCACTGGCAGATCCAAGTTTTAGAACTCCTGTCATCCAAACTCCTCCTTCAGTCCGTTTCCCAACATATCAGCTATTTTCTCCCAAAGGACAGGATGATACGTCACTTTACAAACACTAGAATCCATTTCTCCAACATGATTGGAAATGACTTCTTGGTAAATAACACTGAAATAATTACAGCTGTTACGCAGGGTTTTCAGATAGCAACATCGGCTTTGAAATAAAGTCAAGAACAGCATTAAACATTAGGACCCCAGGCACAGTGGATGAAAGCCATGCTCCAAAGTCATGCTGGCTGCTCTTTATAGCTTGGTGAATTTTGTTTTTCTCCTCTTAAATAATTTGGAGGGGAGGGGGGATCTCTTTGATTACACTAAAACATATAAAATCCTGTATATAAGGAATTCTTTGGGCATAAAGTACAAGATCTATTACCATGTTTTCTTCTTCTTCTTCTTTTTCTTCTTCTTCTTCTTCTTTTTTGCTGGCACAAAATCTAAGAAAAGCCTCAAAGTGCAAATGATCTGCAGTCTATTTAACATCATGGTTATTTATTTTTATGGGACCTCATTATTGTTCTTTACCTTAAATTATAGGTACATTCTTGGCTCTGTTGCCCACTCTGCTACAAGCTCCAGATACTGGTTTTTTTTCTATATTTCCAAATAATCTTCAATACTTCATCAATCAAACATTCAACATCTCACTGATGATGTGTGATCCAAGGCAGGGATCTATGGAACCCAGCAGTTTAAGCCACAGCTGTGAGCCCTGTTCTCACCCAGGAAAAGTACCACATGCTATCAAGATTTTGAGAAGAAATTTCCAGGCTGCAACATTTCACAATGATTGCGTTCCCTGCTCCATGTTAGACTAGCATTTAAACGTCCAGGTTTCCATATACTCACAGGTTCACTTAACTACTTATTATGCCATAATTATAAAATGGGCTGTTTTTGTACAAAGATTTGACACAATTTTTCTCTTCCTGATGACCCTCCCCTAATCCACGTCACCTGGTGTTCTCCATCCCAGTGGGAACCAAGCCTGTAAGCCTCCTAGTATCCCCAACATGGAAAACTTTCTTAGGGATTTTTGTATTTAAAAGAAAAAAAAAAAAAAACTTTTTTTTTTCTAGGTTGTTGCAGTCTAGGGCCAGATTTTCCCAGCCTTATCAAAAGAACAGCTTCAAGTAATAATAACCCCATCAAAGAGCAATAATAATCCCTTAATGAACAAATTAGTTTTGGGGCCATTCCAGTTTATTTCAGGTAAAATGAAAAGAAACTAAAAAAACATAAGGTATGTATTTCCATTATTATTTTAAAATTGTCCCTTTCTCTAACAAAAAATTCCACCAAAGCTGTATAGTTGGGTTTAGGTATCAACAAGTGAAATTATTCCTAACCCCACAAGCACAGCTAATCAATCCCTTCTTTGAGGTCTGCCAGGTCTCTGTTTATACTATTTCAAATACCTATCCTATGCCATTGGAGTCAATTCTGCACTTCCCTAAAACTTCTCCATCTCTGGTATCTTGATTGAGCTCCAACAAACTCAAAATATATTACTGAATTGAGCCATCAACCACCCCATGAAAAAGGAAGTTTGGTATCATCACCACTTTTCCCAGAAAAAGCAAACAGCCTCAAAAAAGCAAAGTGCTCTTCCCCAAATCATGGGGCTAGGTAAGAGAAAATCAGACTTAAAACCCTAAGTTGCAATGTTGGTGTGAGGATATTGCAATGTCTTTGGAAATATCTTCCAGAAAATGTCTGCTGTGAGCTCAAAATAATGGAGCTCTGATTATTTAGCTTTGCTTACCAATGACTAAAAAAATTTTTTTTTAAGAAACAAATTCTACCTTTCTTTCCTGGCAAAAGGATGCATATGCCAACAAATGAGAAAGAAAGAGAAGATAAGAAGATAGAGGAAAAAGAGAGAGCGTGCATGAGTGGGCATGGGCATGTGAATGGAAACACTGTAGGTATGAAGACCTGCCTTCCAATTTTATATGACACTGGTATCTCTCATTGACCTTCCTGAAAAACTGCTAGTTTCCATCTTTATTATGAAAAAAGAAATTGGAAAGATATTTTGTATATTAATCTGGTATCCTGCAACTTTCTGAATTCATTTAGTAATTCTAACAACTTGTTGTAGATTCCATCACATTTTCTACATACATGTAATTTTCACCTGTGAATGAAAACAGTTTTGCTTCTTCCTCCCCAGTTTGGGTGATGGTCATTTCTTTCTTCTCCTTCTTCTTTATTTTTGTTTTTTTCCCTTACCTTACCCTACTGGCTGAAACCTCCAGTACATATTTAGTGGAAGAAACAAACACATATTTGAACATTTTTTAACAATAAAAATGACTGAGTGTTTTGGAGGCATTGAGGAAAGGCCATAGAAGTTCAAGGTGAGTTAAGAATCAGTCCCCACACTAATGAGATCATATCCAGGGGGAGGAGCTCTGCTTATCGCTAAGACAGAAAATCAGAAAGGCCTGGAAAAAGAAGACCAGGATGGATTGTTGAACACTAAAAACAGTACCAGCAAGAGATGCCCTAATGCCTACAGAAGGACTAATATGGACCGGGCACAATTCAAAGTCCCTGATACATATGAACTCATTCTACTCTTCCAACTTACTCCCAGTTTATAGGTAGGAAATTAGAGAAAAAAGGAAAATAAGTAACCTGTGTCTCTACAGCCAATGCTCTTAAATGCTCCATTAGAGTGCCTTTGTTTACCAGCCCTTCATGAGCACGTATTGAATGTCCACTCTTTGCTAACTACTCTTGTCACTTTCAATTAATTTCGTTATCACAACAGTACTTTCCAGTTTACAAAAGTTATGGTCACATTTGTGCCTCAAATGCCACAAAGGACCTGAGATTTTATTCACTAGACAAAGAAGAACTTTTATCAGTTTTTGAGAAGCAGAAAAATGTGAGAGGAAAGAGGTGTCTGGGGAAGGTCATGACAGCGCCTGCTCCACGAGTTCCCTGGGGTAAGTCCGCAGGCACAGCAGTCCAGAGCCTCCACATTCACCTCCCACCCCGTGAGCCCTTCCCCTCAAGCTCATTTGCCAGTTGGAAACTGTCCTGATTTAAATAATGTTCCTGGAGGGAATTCCCAGAAGAGAGGAAATAATAAAAGTATTTCTATGTCACTTCTTTTCCCTGCATTTAACTTTCAGGAATATTTTTGTTAACAGGGAAGAGGACACCAAGGAACCATTACCACTGATACAAGGAGAGAACGGATGGAAGATTTCCTCAGCCACGTCCCGTCAGTGTCAACAGTTTAACTAAACATATAGTAGTCATAACCTCATCAGTGTTAAATTTTCAAGGTTTCTGGCACATATCTCTTCATCTCCCTCATTAAGTTTATAGAGTGTTCTTTGGTACATTTGCTCAGTATGAGGATTTCACTTTCAACTAGCACATCTTAGAGGTGAATAGGGGAATGGTTTTTCTGCGTTAAGTAGTTAGCAAAATAAGAGATTATATGAAATGGACCAATGCCCTAAGCCAGGTACTGGTAAGTAAGTAATGATAGACAGGCTTGACTTCCTCCATCACAATCCTACCTGTCCACCAGGGGTGGGTCCAACACAGATCGACCAACTCAGTCTGAAATAAGAACAGTAATTCTGTTTCCATTACTTTCTTGCTTCATGTCAGGTACTACCACTCCCTATCTGGGAACTCCCTTCACTCAAAATTGGAAGCCCCCGTCAGGAAAGCTACTCCTAAACAACTACTCCAAACCCAAATTTATCCCAGTCTCCTTTCATTTTATCTTAATTGTAACATTGTTAGCATTATGTGCTCAATTATCTCCAACAGAAATGATTGTGAAAAACATCATCCAGGCAATTACTTAGGCAATAGTAAGTTTGATCTGACTTCTTTCCCAGGGGCATCTGATTTTATAGAGGAGTAGCCAGAGTTTGGAATGTCTTAACTTAGAGAATAAATTCACCTGTATCAGGTGAGGGAGACAGTTACTGTGGGGCTTCAGGATGGGACCTTTCCCCAGAACCTGCTGAATTTGACCTGTAAGAAACACCTACCTCCACCAACACACTGTACCTCCACTTCTTCACTTCTAACACAGGAAGATAATACCGACCTCACACGATTGTGAGGATAAACAGGTTGATTAGTAATTGTTATTCACCTCCCAGAAAGCTTGATAGTATCACACAAAAGTGAACATATTTTCCCATATTTATATGGTGCATTATAGTAGTACAGAAATCAGGATTTTTTTCTTTCTTTTTTTCTTTTTTTTTTGGGGGATATCCCAGGTATTGAATCTAGAGGGCTTAACCACTGGATCATATCTTAGCACCACCACTACCCCCCCTTTTTGTTGGGGAGGCGGTACTGGGGATTGAACTTAGGGGCACTTGACTGAGTTGCTTAGCACCTTGCTTTTTCTGAGGCTGGCTTTGAACTCGTGATCGTCCTGCCTCAGCCTTGCAAGCCTCTGGGATTACAGGCATGTGCCACCATGTCCGGCGAGAAGTAAGTTTTTTTTTTTTTAATATTTATTTATTTGTTTTAGTTGTACACAATGCCTTTACTTTTACATGGTGCTGAGGATTGAACCCGGGCCGTGCACATGCTAGGCAAGCACTACCACTGAGCCACAACCTCAGCCCCAAGTAAGGGTTTTTAATGACTTCTGTGCTTTGCTTTTTATATAAGTAAACTTATCTACCTAATAGGTAACTTGGTCTATATATACATGGGACCTGAAGAGAAGAGAAACCACAACTAATTTATCCAACCACAGATTAAGCATCCTATCTCTTAGTTTTCAACTACCCACAAAAATATAGCCTCTGTTTCTTGGATGAGCTACAGAGAAACCACTTTGAACAGTGGCAGCGCAGGTCTTCCAGGTCCTATTCACAAGACTGCTGCATCAATACTGTGTGACCAGGGAAGTCAAAAATGCCACTGGACCAATTCAAGGGCAACAATGTGTTCTTAGTCCTAAAATACATAACTGACCCAAGAAGAATGCTACCTGAGGCAAACGAGCTTGCTGTTGTTTCACTTGGAACCTAAGCTCTGCTTCCAGCCTTCACCTTTATATTGTTACCCCCAAATGGGGTTTCGTGAATTTTCAAGTGCCACTATCTTGTGACCAAGATACTAACATATCAAGCTGTGCCTTCTTTCACTACCTTTCATCCCTAGGTTCCTCAAACTATTAGAAGTCCACTCGATTATTAAGGCAGGCAGTTCTAGGGCTGTGGGGATAAACTAAACTATAAGAATAAACAAGGATGTGATCAATTCCCAATCAGAGCAAAGTGTCACAGAAACATAGTACTGAAGAACATAGGAAGTATGCTGGTATGCCTGCTTCATTTTACAGTAGAGAGAACTGAGGCCAGGGCTTCAAGTCACCTGCTGGTGTGATGAGACAGATCTGAAATATGGACTTGCATCTAACACTGTCTGTCTACTGGACCATAGAGCTCCCCTCCCACTCAGTTGTGCAAGCCATCAGCACTAATGTGGTCAGTAGATGCCCTTCCTCATAACTACCCTGTCTTTCATTGTTCCCTAAGAGTTAACGAAAGTCTTATATTCTCACTCACATTTTAACCTACTCCCTCTTCTAACCTAGATCTTCTATTTGCTGCTCAGGTTTCAAGGCAGTGCTATTGCCTTACAGGCCTTTCTTCAACACGTTTTCAAATGAGCAAGGGAATGAATGAATAACTGGCTGCTCGAGTATTTGTCACTAGCACCGGTCTAGTCTGCTAGCTAGGACTTCAATGTTCTCTGAGTTCAGATGCAGCCGTGATGTGCAGAGGACAGCTTCTGCAACTCGCTAGCACCATGGGCCACCTGTGGTGTCTTCTGCAGTTTATAGTTATAAGTGTCACAGTGGTTGACAAGAGGATCCCTCCTAGTGTGGCCCACAAAAAATCTGTACCTTCCTGGACATCTTCTGGCGATGTGGTTGAAGATGAGAAGCGCAGTAAGCACACAGCTCTGATTGGACGCCAAACATCTGCACTCAAAACCAAGCAACAGTTTTTATTCAGAGAAAACCGAATCGACAGATATTTTCAAAGCCTACTATGTGCATCCAAACAGCCATGATAAGACAGATACTGTTTAAGACCTGCCTAACCCCCATATCCTCCTGCTCTCTGTGCCAGATGCCTGATGTTACATTGATCACATATTCATGTTTTGAACTGAGCATCTGTTGACATATGTTGATGTGCAGATAAAATCGAAGTTAGGAATTATTTTACTGGAATTTCATGGTACCCTTGTTCTACTCTCTTGTAGAGGGTGAGGACAGTCTCCTCCATGCCTCCAACAATTTTGAAGAGGGCCGTTCCACCTGGCCCATGCTCTATCAGAATGCAGGGAGCTGCAAAACCTCAACTCTCTTCCATTGCTCCAGGGGGAGATTCAGGTGAGCATACCACCAGAGGCTTCGTCTTTGGTCACCTCTGAGCTCAAGAGCACTCAATGCCAAGAGGGAACCCTGCACAATCTGGCACCTGAGGTGCTTCAAGAACAAAGGTAGAATAGCCCTTGTTTCTGGACATCCTAAAGTTAATATGACATCTTGGCTGATAGATATGATTCTGTAGTCTTTTATAAAGCATGCTACATCTGAAAAAAAGGTAATGCACATTCAATTGCCTTGTTACTGGAATTCCGCCTGTGAGGACTGCGGGGCCTTTACTAACACCACCCACAGGTACTGCAGTCACAAAATGGAAAAAGCCAAGGGATCTGCCCATAGCTTGCTTTAGGCCATTTACTGTTGACAGAAAGAGAAGGAAGAAATCACTAAGGCTAGGGTCTCTGGTTGCCTTCCTAAACAGAGACAGGAGGTAAGAAGAGCTGGAAAGATGGATCGCTAGGCTTTGAAGCTCTCTCCTTGAGAGTGTAATTAACTGAAACCCTTTTAGTGGTTTCCCTTTTGAACCTTCTCTACCCATTGGAGAGGGTGATCTCTGTGGCCAGCATACTCCACGAGCCACTACTTTCCCTCATTGCCTGGGCTTAGCCACCCAAGAGAAAGCAGAATGTGGGATGCTTTGTTCTGGAGCTTCAGCTATGACTCTTTGCTTCCTTTCCTGGGTATACAAACAGGCCTGGACAACCCAGAGAAAGCTTAAAACTCCTCTGTGTATGGTTATACCAATCTGCGCAAACAAGGTGTCCCTCAGGTAGATGCACCTGCACCATGCATGGCTTCATTAGCAAAGCCTGGGCCTGATTTCCATCCTGCTAACATGAAGCCTGCATTTATGGAAACCCTGGTCATATATTCTCACCTTTAAATCCAGAGGCTGGATCAAGCTCTGAATGACCTCTCTCTTGTCTTCTAAGTCCCACTCTGATTCCTCTGGCTCTATTCAAGAAGCAAGTTCTCAAGATTGTTTCATCAAAAATAATAGTTTCAACTCAAAAGTTCAAGTTGGTTTTTTACCTCTCTTCGTTCCACCCCAACCAGCCATGGCCTCACAGAGGCAAAAGAGATTGAAGAGGGGTGGAAGGTATCCATCCTTTCTCTTTGCTATTTTTCTGCCTTGCCAATTTCTCCTGCTTGCACTCTAAACTTCATTGTAGCTTTCTCATTTGATTCTGCTTCCTCGGTTTTCCATCCACCAATATTGTTGTTATCAACCTCACCCCATCTGCCACATGATGCAAGGACAAAAGTTCCAAAGCCACTGTTTGTACCCTTCCCATACTAACTCTTCTGTGGAAATATGTGACCCAAAGATGACCCTGAGATACATGCTGGAATTTCTTTACCATAGAAGAATTATTTCTGCAAAAAATTTTCAAGTTGTCATTTTCATTTGAAAAATAAGATGATAAAAAGCAAATGCACAAGTCATTATTTGCAAAATGCCCACAGATGATGAGGAGGAATGCATATCAATATGTATACACATGCATGCATGTGAGCGAGTGGCCACATGGGCATGTGTCACGTGTTACCCGTGGAGGCTGAGATGAACCTCTCAGATGAAGACAGTAATTGAATACTGAGGAAAATGTCAAGAATCAAGAGTGAAATAAAATTTCTCCTAGCGTTACTTTCCATCAATCCCTCCAGATTAAAAAAAATATAAAATACAAAGTTTTCTCAGAGTTCCACTTGAATTTGATACCTAAATTAGCTTCAAAAGGCAGTCACATGGGTGGCAAAAATGCAAGGGTTACTAAGCAGGGGTCTCCTTGTGGTATGAAAATGATTGCTAGCTAGAAAGGGGGATTTTCTAGCCCTCTTCTGGTATTGCTTAGCTAAATAAACTCTGACACCTTGGTGCCTCAATGCTTGATATCTTAGATTCCTTCCAGGATTAACCAGTGTTCTGTGATTATATTATTTAAAATTTATGTGGATATTTGGAATAATGACTACCATGTCCATCAGGGCCATCACCACCACCACTGCTCATCCTGGCTTCTCTTGTTTCTAGAACAATTCACAACTGCCCACTTATAACTTAATAAGAGAACAAATTAGGGCTTTCCTAATTATATTAGAAGGAATACAGACAGATTCTAGATTTTAGTGAATCAACATGTTTGGATGGTGCCACTTTTCAACTCCTCAAGCCCCAAAGCTTGAGGACAAGGTGGTTTGACCTCTAATGATGGTAGACCCTTCTAACTGGGTTTCCAAAACAGCTGTCAATTGGAATAATGGAAATTCCAAGAAAAGCTTGAACTTCAAAGAACTTGGGCTTCATGTATAGCCTTGAATTTGAGCCAGGTTCAGATTTTTCAAATGCTATTCCAAACATTCCCTAGCCCAATACTTTAGGCATGTACCCAGTGCTAATTCATGTCCCTTCTTTGCACAATCAGCATGGATGCAACTTACAGCTTATGAAGCTGGACAAGCCATTATTCCACTATTCAAAAAATTAGACTCAGCTCTTCAACTCAAATATATCTTGAATGAGAAGGCCTTTTGAGAGGTGGAATGGTAAGCGTTTCAAAATCACTAACTTGCGAAACACACGGACCAGGAAGAACTTTAAATACTCATATGAGAGAAGTTAGCATTGGAGAATCACTCATATGTATCCTTTGTATGCTTCCTCAGATAGAGTTGTTGGCACACAGCATATACTCAGTATTTATTCCACTAAATCAATCCATTCTCATATTGAACAAATTTATGTTCACTGAAAGGGATCCATAATCTCTTGGTAACCTGATACTGTGCTCCTTACAATTTCTTTAAGGGTGAGTTCTGGGTTTAGAATATTGGTATCTTTCTCCCACCTCATCCATAAAGCCGTCCCTGACAACCCCAGTCCACCCTACTCTCATTTTTTCTGGCTCCCTATTACATTTATTCCCAGTTTCACTCACTTTGGCACATGAACAATACCTTATCTTGCCATGTAAAATGTGTTTCATAAACACATCATCCTTCCTAAGAGCCCATAAGCTCCTCAAGGGCAAAGACCATGTTTGATATTTATTTTCTATGTCCCTTGGTGCACAACATAATATGATGCCCATAGCAGGCTCCGGACACATACCTGTTGAACTGAGCTGAACTCTGTGGACAGCACGCCATTGCCATGATATTTTGTTTTCAAGAATTATCAAAAGGCAGACTTGGCCGCTTCCCCCACTCATTTCACCCAAATTAAGCCCATAGGCTTCTACACTTAAAATGCTAGTTAGAAAGTAAAGAAGCAGAAAGCAGCTGGTCATTTTCAACATAGAGATTGTGTTTCAGCACTGGACTGTGGGATTTGATGGATTAGTCACCACTGACTCATGGCCAAACCCTTCAGTGTTATCAGGAATAAAAAGTAACCCAAAGATATGCTAAATATCAATTTCCAATTACTTTCCTGTGACACATTTCTGCCACTTGGGAAAACCCCAAGGGTTCCCTTATCTCTTATCAGCTCAGATCTGGCTTACCTTTCACACAGGTAACACTCACCAGCCCCCTAATCAGCCTCAATATGACAATGTCCTCCTTTGACACTCAGATTCTCTTTTGAAGTCCTCAATATAGGTTTACACTGTCACCAGAGACCCTGGCCGAAGTGTGAAAGGCCTTTTAATATTACACCCTGGACCATATGTGTCAGGGTGGGATACAGATAACTCCAACACCTGCGGCCAGTTGTTGTCATAGTTTCCCAAGCCTTAATTTGCATTGGGATGTTGAATGCAGGAACAAAGGCGCCTGCCCAGCTTTTGCAACTTCAACTGCAACCAGAGAAGAAAGATATGAGTCCCTGAAGTCTTAACTTTGATACTCAAAACACAGAACAGCATTTCCACAATCCAGATCACAGAAAGCAGACCACAGACTAATTTTAAAAATCTTTGATATTAGAGATGTTAAAACTGAGGATCTGCAAAATACCAGAAATCACATGTCCCCTTTACTACAAAGTAATGGAACAGAATTTGGGAAATGTAGGAAACATCTCTGGATTCATAAATCAGCCCAGTTGGAGGAAAATGCAAATGGCCAGCACCTGGAAAGAGCCTTCATCTGGAGCAGGAGAGCAACCTAAAAAAAATCAAACTTTGGGCCAAGTCTTCAGACTGTGCGCTATGATTAATGACATGAGCAAAAGGTCTCAGTCGAGGCTAAACAATTAACTTGCTCCCTCCGCATCCCAGAACTCTCCACAGCATAACTAGGTCTTCCCTGATTGTATGTATTTACCAAAATGCAAGCTAGTCTGGGGGAGCCTTGAATGTGTCATCATCAGACTATGCCTGACAGTCGAGAGGGCCCTGGCATTTGTCAGGATGACTTTAGTCAAATCATCTGTGTTGACTCTGCATGCATGTCTCAACATTTCAGTTCCTTTTCAAGTTTAAGAACCATCTTAAATGAGGCAATGGCATTGGCCTTGATCTGATCTGTTGGGGATGGAGGGGGGTCCATAGCTCCAAGAATGCAAATGGACAGCATATGGCCTGGCTTGTTTCTGGTCATTCCCAAAAAAGTTCTAAGGGAATTGAACGTCCATGAGATTAATGGTTCCCTCCTGTCCTGCCTTTATCCTCTGGAATAGGTTTTTCTAATCTCTTTCAGATCTTCTAAAGCATTTACATTAAACCAATCACTCCTCTTGAATCCACAGCTGAGACTTAGAGAAGACCTGCTAGAACCAAAGAAGACCCCAAACCACTTTCCCTTTCTCCTGGGAGCGGGTGTGTAGAGGGAAAGGCAAGGTGGGGTCCCAGAACCTAATTTTCAATATGGAGATGACCCAGGAAAGAAATACCCAAGGAATCAGTCTGCACATTTGATCTTCCAAAACTCTTTCACTTGGGATAAATAGGTCCACTGAAAGTGGATACGGCCCCCACTATAGTAGGATTTGAAAGGTTCTGAGTCATCATGTCAAAGAAGACCCACCCCACTGACCTGCCATAGGGGCTGCTCCTTCTGCCTCCCCTACCTCCAATTCCATCCACAACCACTTCAGGGACCTGCTTTTAGGAAACTCATTCAAAACAACAATATTGATAACGGTAATCACAGAAGCAGCAGCAGCAAAAACACACATATAGCACTTTCTGTGGGCCAGGAATTCTTTGAAAGACTTTATTTATATCAACCTACACAGTCCTCACAACAACACTTTTTAAGTTAGATGTTACCATTACCCTATTTTAGAGGGAGGGAGACACAGAGTAGACAAGTAACTTGTCAAAGGTCACAAAGCCAGTAAGTAACAGTGCCATGGTTCAAACACAGGCTTCCGTCTTCCATGCTCAATACTACACTAGACTGTTCCTCTGCTCTGGAGTCATAGATCCCCAGCCTCCGCTGCACATGAGGTTAGACAAGTGACCCTTCTATCACAGAACATGCCTAGGGGTCAGGTGGCTGGATTCTGTTTCTGCTAGTCAAGGTGTAATGAGCACTGAATCTTGAAGCCTTAGTTGTCCTCATCTGTTAAATTAGCACCATCGTAAAACCTACCCTCGTAGGGTTTGTGAGGATTAGTGAGATAATGCATATGCAGGCCCTAGCACAGCGCCTAGGAAAGGGTAGGCACAGAAAATTCATGGCAACTATGGTTATTAGTGATTAAATCTGTAAATACCAGCTAACGGGAAACTACACGGTTGGAGAAGATGAAGCAGGGACTGTCACATCTGGAAAGGTACATATGGAAAGGCAGGTCAATGTGGCGAACCCAGAGAAACTAAAACATCAGGAATACTAACACCCACTAGTGAGGGTTACCTACCTTCCTGGACCCACCGGATTTATGTAGCCTCTATGTTAGCTTATTTCTGTGAAAGAAGGAATTCTATTTTTCAAAATATACTACATCAAGAAGAAAATAAAGAGAGAAAAGAGAGAAATGTCCAGACTGGGGAAATAAAAATAATTTTCCTTAAACTCCTGGTTTAAAAGCAGGACAGCAATGTGCCCTTCATGGCCTGTGTGGCTGTGCTGGGGTGAACTGAGGAGCTGCACCCTTCATTCTGCATGTCCTCCACGCTCTTGCCAACCCCTGACACATCACATTCTTTGCATCAATAAGGGCTGGTGCCAGGACACACTAAATTGCCTTTGACTACATTTAACTGATCTAGTATTTTTTTATGATTCTTTCTTGTTGTACCATTTTTCACTTTTGACTTTATAATTCTCTGCTGACTTTAAATAAAGCTTTACCAGACTACCCTAGGTGGTTTTTAATAGAGATTTAGGGCCTAGGTTGTGTTGTGGTTTGGATTCAGATTCTACTCCAGCAACAAGGGGAAATTAACTAGATGGTTTCATCTCAAGTGCCCATTTATACTCGGAAGGGACAGAGAGTTTATCTTCTTCCAAGCCTTGTAATCATGACACTACAAAGTGATATTCAAGAAATAAAAAATTATGTAGCAATAGCTTCCACACCACAAAACCACTACACAGTGTCCCTGCAGCCCCAGATGGCTAGGATAATATAAAGACAGCCGTGGAATTACTTGCTGAGTGACAGGGAGGATTTTGACCACATTCTGTCCTATGCCAAAGACCAGGCTTGTTCTCCTGAAGATAGGGAACTCAAATGACCCTACACCGACCATGCCAGCTCCTCCTGATGTTCCTCCTCCTCTCTGCTATCCCTGGTCCCCACTGCTTCCTGCCCAGATGAAACACTGAAGCCAGAGGGCCCTCTGTACCCAAGGAGAGGCACAAGACTTTAAGAAACCAAGTCAGACAAAAAAGTTAAGTCTTTCCAACAGACGCTTCTTTGTTAAAAGAATTAGCTTGAATTAATTTTTTCTTGAAAATATGAAATTGGTAAATCAGCAAGATTTTAGTTTTATCTTTTTCATTAGCATGCAAGGCTTGCTTCTTACAAAGGAATATATAAGACATAGGTAACATATTGAAATAATAATTTTTAAAAATCTACATACCTATTAACAAGCTTAAAAATAAATAAACCACTTTGGTTGTTCCTATCAGAGCAGATTTCATTACCTCCACCTACCTCTGGTGGTAAATGTTACTGAATCTTTTAAAAATTCTGGTGGTTTTCTTCACAGATAGCACTGCATGGTGTTTTATTTTGCATTTTGAACTTTATATAAATATGAAGATAAAGTATCATCCAGTGAGTTTCTCTTCTTTCCTTGATTTTGTAGACCTCCCCACACTGAATGTTACCCCACTTTATATAATCATTCATCTGAGTCATTTGCTTTTTTTTTTTTTTTAGTCTGTTTTCTGTTTTTTTTTTTTTTTTTTGTTTTTGTTTTTTTTTTTTTTTTTTTTTACTATTATAAATGTAGCTATGGGTATAGTTCATATTGATCTGAGCATGTAAAAGAGCTTTTCCTGGGTTAGATTCCTAGGAGTGTAATTTATGTATCTTATACCTGCTGTATATTCAAAAAGACTAGAAAATAATAAATTATTTCCCAACATAGATACACTAGTTCACCTTCCCACCAAAATAACCTTTTGAGTTTCTGTAGCACTTGGCATTGTCAAATTTTTAAAATTTTGCTGTGCCAGTGAGTATAAAATATATTTTGTTGTTTTAACTTACATTTCTATATCTGTTTTTTTTTTTTTAATTATTTTTTTGGTTGGGAGAGGGGTACCAGGGATTGAACTCAAGGACACTCAACCACTGAGCCACATCCCCAGCCCTATTTTGTATTTTATTTAGAGATGGGGTCCCACTGAATTGCTTAGTACATCATTTTTGCTGAGGCTGGCTTTGAACTCACAATCCCCCTGCCTTAGCCTCCTGAGCCACTGGGATTACGTGTGCCACCATGCCTAGCCCTATATCTGCTTTTTATAGACAATATTTAGGTAACTTTTACATAGTTTGAAATGAAATTATTTGTTCAAAAGAACCAAAAAATGCAGTGTCTGCAGAGAGTGCGTATGAGTCTATGTCTACATAGAAAGATCCTCAGGATGCAGGTATGTCAGAGTCACTGTACCTACATTTATACCTGTATCTGCTCTCTATCCTTATACACACAGTAGAAGAGGTAAGCAGTTCCCCTAAGCGGAATCTGGCTCTTCACCTGTTTTTTATAAATAAAGTTTTATTGGAACATAGCCATGCCTATTTGCTTCCATGCTGCCTCTGAATACTTTCACACTGCATGACAAGAGAAGTTGAGTAGTCACAGCAAAGACCATCCGGCCCGTAAAGCCTAAAATGTTTATTATCTGGTCCTTTACAGTAAAAGGTCGCTGACCCATGACTCAGAGCCTCTCCATGTATAGGTACGGATGCTCCACACTCAACATGTCCTCTCCATTCTGTTCCTCCCTATAATGGTTTGGATCAAAAATGTCGCCCAAAGGCTATGTGTTAAAGGCATGATCACCATGCTGTGATACTACTGGGAAGCTTGATAGGGTGGGGCCAAGTTAGAAGAAGTAGCTCACTGGAGCATGTCCTTAAAGAAGATATCTTATTTTAGTTCCTGGAATCACATATATTCTCTCTCCCTCTCAATCTGTGTGTGTGTGGGTGTGGGGGGGGGGGGGGGGGGGGGGAGAGGCGTCCTGGCTGCCATGAAGTGAGTAGTTTTGCTCTGCCACCTGTTCCCCACCAAGATGTTCTGCCTGACTGCAAGCCCACAAGAGTGGGGCCGAGCAACCACAAATTGAAAACTCTAAAACCATGAGTCAAAATAAATTTTTCTTCCTTAAATTGTTATTCTCAGGTATTTTGTCACAGCCATGGGAGGCTGACTAACACACTCTGAATGCCATCCATCATAAAATGGCACCTTCCACAAAGGTACTCTGGCTAAAAACCTAGGAGTCATCTCAGGTGCTTCCCTCCCATCACCAAGAACAACCAATCCATGATACAACACAAGTATTTAACCTTCTCAATACTTCTCTGTGAAGTCTTTTTATGTACACCACTGCCATCTCCTTGTTCCCTTTTTCTTTTTTTTTTTCTTTTTTTTTTTTTTTTTTTTGGCCCTGGGGATGGAAACCAGGGACAATTAACCACTGAGCCACATCCGCAACCCTTTTAAAAAATATTTTACTTAGAGACAGGGTCTCGCTGAGTTGCTTAGTGCCTCGTTAAGTTGAGGCTGGCTTTGAACTCTCGATACTCCTGCCTCAGCCTCCACAGCCACTTCTTTGTTCACATCTTATATTAACTTAACCCTCCAACTAATGACCAAACTGCATTTGCCTCATTTTTTTTCCCCCAACAAATGCCATTTCACAGCACTTATTTGAGTTTTGGTCCACTATCTCTTCCTAAACTCCTAAGTTCCTTGAGGAGGAGAGGGCAGAGATCTCTGCCATTGCTGCACATAGCACAGCACCTTACACAGCAAATACTCAATAATAACTTAGCCTCCTGAAGGCTTCTCAGTCCCTCTCAGAAACCACAGAGAGTTTGATGAGGCAAGACAGTTGAGAGTTGCAACTGCCATGTGACTAGTCAGGAGGGCTTAGAAGTAGTCCCTACTCTCCTAAATCTCATGACCAGGAAGACTAGGGGGAAGAGACTCTTGTTAATATTGCTTAGTGGGGTGCTCCTTGAATTTCTGTGTGCAGAAGTATCACCAGAAGAGCTTATTAAAAATAACAGATGCTCCAGGCCCCCTGAATCAGAATGCCTAGAAATAGATGCTTAAGCATTTCAGTTTCTAGATGTTCTATAGGAGAATCTTACTAAGATTGAGAAGCACGTATTTAATGACTGCTTCCTGACTACATCTTCCCAGTTCTACCCGACCCTGCCACGCTATCCCTAATGGACAGCTAACACTGCACAGCACCCCACCCCACAACCCTTTGCTTGAGTACCAGATCTTTCCCAAGTTTGTTCACCCTCCTCCAGTGGCCAAGAAGCCTGATTTGGGGAGATAATTGTATCCCTCACTCAGAGCTGCATTTTGATTGTCAGTCTCTGTTTTTCATTGAACTGGTGGCATTCCTGGCTAATGATGGGGCTGATCCCCTACACTGAGAATCTTTACTTCTTGCTATAACTAAATCAAGAATCTCCTGCCATATCTTAGTATCATTCCCTCATATGCATCATACCTTTTAATTCTTGCCTCAGGGAAGCAAATTGCAAACATTTGTACAATGCATATATTATCAGAATGCTTGTTTTAATTTTTACTGCCCTCTTCATTTTCAACATATTACAGATCATCTAATATGTTAAAAAAAAAAAGTTAATAGAAGGATGAGACCAATGACAATACCAACAAGATGCTGTTAGTATTTATTAGAGATTTTTCTTATTAGACTTAATTTTTTCCTAAATTGCATGTGACCCATTATCATTTTGCTTGGTTTCTAATATAACAAAACACAATTACCAGTCCATTTTATTCAAAGAGAACATCTAATGTTCTTTGGATTTTGTAACACCAAGCATAGCACAAATTTAAGGAATTTTTCCAGTGTTGCACTCAGTGATTTTTAGGGGTCTATTTTCCCCAGAGGCATGTAAGTACTAAAATTGCATTGGATTGCGTTTTGCTCTCAGCAGGTGAAAAAGTGCATAGTCAATGGGTTATTTGCCATTCTTTATTTCCATTTTATGCAGTCACAAGGAGTATCTCTCAGGTGGTTGTTGAAGTTTACTAGACACTCAGGAGCCATCTTGTGCTTTCTCTAAATGGCATTTATCATCTATAACCAATGGGGTCGTCTCTGAAGTCATTAGTATAGCACACCTATAGTCCGCTCATGTTAATTCTCTGAGATCTTCTGTGATGAGATTCCAGTGTGGGGAGAAACTGCACCATGTACCTAAACAGCATGTTAGAACTACAAACAGTTTATGTAGGTGCTGTTAAAGACAGAAAATTTAGAATCCATATATATGGGATAATGGGTGTCGGAATATTTGATCCATTCATAGAGAACAATTAATGAAGGGGCTATGCAAAAATCACACCAGTGATTTTGCTGCATTTATTTATCTGTAATAAAAGCCTTAAATTCTGTCAATGCAGTATTGCTTTGCTTCCTTTCCACTGGATATCACCGATTAACTATCATTATTACTCTGATAACTGACACTTTAAATAGGATTCCAAAGACAAGATAGGAATACTTTCCTGAATCATCAAGAAACAGATTAAAACATTTTTACTGTAGTTATACTGTTGTGTATTTAATGGCAGCAAGCCCATGCAGCAGAGGAAAGAACGCAACATTTGGTATTAGAGAGACCTGGCTTTGACCCCCAGGGAGGACACTTATTAGCACTGGGACCTCAGTGAACTACATAATATCTCTCTAAGCTTCAATTTCCTCATATATAAAATGGGGATAATATCCACCTTTAGGAGATGTTTCCAGGACTAAATGAAATCATAAACATATGTAAAATACCAGCACAGTGCCTGGCTCTACAGAATCATTTAATAAATAGTAACTCTTAGTAATGCTGATGTCTTCTTTCCCAGGCTCAGTAAATCAGTAAGCCTTGCAATATAGGCAGGACATCTTTGGTTTTTCTCTGTATCTCTTTATTCGCCAGAATAGTTAATTCATGTGAACACCCTCAATAGTGACAAAGTATAGAAGGTTTCCTCTGGGTTGCACATTGGAAAATTTAAGTTTGAAGAAGAGAAGGAATGTTTTCACAGAAAGAATTTCTGAATCACTTGGCTTTGGGGAAACAAATCTGCAAAGTGTCCACAATAGTTACAAATCACCCTTTTTGGGTCTTCTTATGATGAGGAGTATAAAATAAGCATATTTTTTATAAAAATTCAAATTACCTCAAGAGCTGAAGTTCTTTTTAACTCTTTCCCACTCTGACTCAGTTCTCTTCCTAGAAGTCACTATCATCAGGGATTTTGTTACCACCCTTCTAAAACTGTTCCTGTACATTTATAGACACCTGCATGTGTGTAATTTCATACTCTTAAATACATAAATGTGTGTGTAACCTTGTACTCTTAAATGCACAAATTCTAAAGCAGGTTATGCTCTTTTGCACCCAAATTGGTTTTTGCTCAAAAATCTTGGATATCTTTTGAGTTAGTATGTTATTTCCTTTGTTTTGTTGTTGCTGCTGCATAATGTTCAATATCAGCAATTTATCATTCTTTAATCATTTCTTTCCTGATCTATATTTTTATGTATACTTTTATTACTACAAGAACACTGCAAGGAAGATTATTCTGCACAATTCCCTTTCAACATATGTAATTGCTGATTGTAGGCTATGTAAATTTTACTTGAGTCTTTTAAATTAAATTTGTTTATTTTTGAATATGGTCCAAAATTTAAAAGCAAATATAGGTATACAGTGAACAGTCTTTCTTTCCCCTAGATTTTCCGCTGCCTAGTTCTCCCCATCCATAGGGAGTCATTTATTATCACGCATCGTTCAGAGTTCTTCTATAAATTCTTATCATTCCACCTTTCAAGCATAAATGGCAGGATATTATATATGTCATTCAAGACCTTGATTTATTCCCTAAAGAATACATATTGCATTGCTTCTCAAACAAATATTCAGGGAGCATTTTTTACTCTTTACATAGAGAGAACAATATTCCAAAGATTGGACATACCATAATTTGTTTAACCATTTATCGGTTGACACTGTTCTCTTTCCAAAGTTTAGCTAGTATATCTACTATAGAATAAATACTAATATGTATATGTATTATTTGAACACATGCAAGTATTTCTAGGAGTTCAGTTTAATCTATTTTTATGTTAGGCTGTTGATCACTTCATTATAGATTCATAGGAACTCTTCATATATTAGAAAGACTCTGCCATGAGTTCACTATTCAATCTTTTGAATTTTCTTAAATGGTTTTATTTTTCTCTCTGAAATTTTTTCTAAGATTTTTTTGCTTGTTTTTAAATAGTATTTTCGTAAATTCAAATTTGTCAATGTTTCATTTTTATATCAGGAATTCTGAATTCTGGGGTTTCATATGTTTTCTTTTAGTGATTTAATGGCTTTCCCTCCCCCTACTTAAAATTGTAATCAATTTGGAATCCAACCTGGTATGAGGTATGGCTTCCAAATTTTTTTCCAAAAAGCTACCCATTTGCCTCAAGAACATATATTGAACAGTCCATTGTTTCCTAAGATACAACCTTATCATATAAAATTCCAACAGGCTATTGAACCTAGTTCTGAACTTTCTATTCTATCCTACTCTATTCTACTTTACTCTGCTTGTCTGGTGGTTTATGTGCCAGTACCACATTGGTTTGATTATTGAAACTTTATAATATATTTGATATTCTGTTGGGCTAATTTCCCCTTATTATAATTCTTTGTAAGACTAGCCCAGCTTTTATTTTTGCTTATTTCCCATAGAAACTTAAGATTCCTTTTATATACTTTACAAAAAAAAAAAAAAAAAAAAACTTTGCTTGTTATGTATTCTCACAATGAGTTTATAAATTAACAAAAGGTAATTGATTTACAACTTTCAGTTTTCCTATAGAAGAATATGGTATGTCTGTTCAATGGTAAAGCATTCTAGAAGATTTTAAGGTTTGCTTCATGAAGATAATGTATGTTTTTGTTAAAGTATGTTTACAATATTCCTAACTTATTACCTTTCATGTAGCTTTCGTAAATGTGATATTTCATTCAAGATACTTCCAAATCGGTTTCTATTTTAATATAAAAAGCCTAGTGATTTCTATATACTAACTTTGGTACCTTACTTTCTCACTGAATTATTTTGATTTTCAATCCTTCTCTTAATTCCCCAGGGGTCAAATCAAATCATCTGTTAATAGTTTTATCATATTCTTTCTATTTCACAACTGTGATTTCTTTCTTTTATTTTATCACATTCCTAGTTATTTCGAATAAAACTTTAAATAGTAATGATGATAACAGGTATCTTGTCTTGTCCTTACTTTCATAGAAATTTATCTAATTTTGATGTTGGCCATTAAACTGAGATTGATATTTTATTGTATTAAGAAAATACACATCTTGGCAGTGCACAGTGGTGCATGCCTATAATCCCAGCAGCTCAGGAGGCTGAGGAAGACAGACTGCAAGTTCAAATCCAACCTCGGAAAAAGCAAGATGCTAAGCAACTCAGTGAGACCCTGTCTCTAAATAAAATACAAAATAGGGATGGGATGTGACTCAGTGGTCGAGTGCCCCTGAGTTCAATCCCTGGTAGCGCCCCACCCCCCTGAAAAAAAAGAAAGTATACATCTTTGTTGAATGACTTTTTGTTTTTAATCAAGAGTGGTATATTGAGGCGGACTTGATGGTGCACGCCTATAATCCCACCAACTGAGGAGGCTGAGGCAGGAGATCACAAGTTCAAGGCCAGACTCAGCAACTTAGTGAGATCCTAAGCCACTTAGCAAGACCCTGTCTCAAAATATATTAAAAGGGCGGGGTAGCTCAGTGGTAAAGTACCCCTGGGTTCAATCCCCAGTTCCAAAAGAAAATAAGAATGGTTATTGAATTTTTGGTCAAAGCCTTTTCAGCATCTATGGAACTACAGTTTTCAATCTTATTATTCTATTCTATTCTATTCTATTCTATTCTATAGTTTGATAATTTGTATGTCAATACCACATTGCTTTAATTATTAAGCTTTATAATACATTTGATATTCAGCATGACTATTTATCCTTGCTATAATTATTTTGCAGAATATCCCAGTTATTATTTTTGCTTATTTTCCATATGAGCTTTTGATTCATGTTTCCTGGTTAAAAACAAAACAAAACCCTTTTGGCTATTTTTGTTTTTGTTGATGCTATTCTCATTTGTTGCTTATTTTTAAAAATATATGTACTTGAAGCAATCTGTTTTCCTGGGAATGGTTTCATTATTGTATTTCTCCAGCTGGTCTATAGTTGGGGCTTTAATGTTATCTTTGACTTGCAATTAAAGAATATTAGACTATTAGAATATTAGAAAATACTGAGTGGAAGGATTTTTTTTTACACTCTGATTTTGTCATTTCTGGTTTTATTACACTGTGACCTGAGAGTTTTTGTATTACCTCTACCTAATAAAATTTCTTAAAATTTTGTCTGTGACCAAATTTGTGGAACACTGCATTTGCCAAAAATGGGTAAGCAGTATTTATTGTCCTACAGGCTTTTCCAGGACCTTGCCACTCCCCATCAAATGGCAGAGACGGTTTTCCCTTCCCTTGAACCTGGGAGAGACTTTTTTGACTACCTCGTGTAACTTTTGAGACACAGATCATAAAAGATGATGTGACTTCTGCCTGATCTTCCTCTATCTTGGGATTCCTGCTCTGCTCTGGAACTCTGCCACTATGCTATAAGGTAGCCCAATATAGCCTCAAAGGAAGCCACAGGAAGAAGTTGACACAGAGAAGGGGAAGAGGGGCCCTGGCCAGCAGCCACCACGTATCTGGACACATGAGTCTTCAGAGGATTCTAGCTCCTAGACTTCAGGTCTTCTACTGAAATGCAAGACATAATAATGCAGAAGTAAGTCATTCTTACTGTCCACTCTTAGAAATCCTGACCCACAGAATCTAACATAATATCTGAATATCTTAACATGACAAATCATGTTTCTTCCCATAAAATTTGGGAGTGATTTATTGCACAACCAGTGTAACTGGAATAACAGTGAGTTTGTATACATACTTGAAAAGAAGTATATCTGGTGTTGCTAGGGTACTGATATAGAGTTTGACATGCTTTGATCAGATCTACCCAAACAATTTTGCTATTTCGGTCTCTGTAGGTCGAATTTTGCCCCTTCTTGATCTGCCTTGATCTCCTACAGCCTGTATGCTCTTCTATTTCTCCTTTTAGAGCCTATGATTTCTACCACGAGTATTGTTTTAAATTTTTTTTTTGTTACATGGATATCCTATGTTTATATCTAATATAAATTTCAACCTTCAGCTCATAAAGTGCCTTTCTCTGTCTCAGTAAATACTCTTCTGCTCACATTTTACCTTTTAACATATAGACTAAGCTGGGCTCAGTGGCTCACATCTGTAATTCCAGCGGCTTGGGAGGCTGAGGTAGGAGGATCACAAGTTCAAAGCCAGCCTCAGCAGAAGTGAGGCACTAAGCAACTCAGTAAAACTCTTTTTCTAAATAAAATACAAAATTGGGCTGGGGATGTGGCTCAGCGGTCAAGTGCCCCTGAGTTCAATCCCTGGTACCACCCAAAAATATACAGAGAAGACTGTAGCCCTTACTTTGTTTGTTTGCATTCATCCATTCTTTCATTTCAACTTTTTCTGAGTCAATTGGTTTGTTTCTTTTGTATAACACAAAGAATTGGCCTTTGCCTAATGATACAATCTGGAAATCTTTTCAAGAGGTGAACTAAGTGTAGAAGCATACACATAAGAAGTACAATAGTGTCCTTTCTTGCTCTACGAGTTAGTTATTAATGTGGGGAGGTTGTTGTTTTCCGGTCAAATCATTCCTGCCAGTGAAATGGCTTGTCTTAGTCACAACAGTGGTGTTGAGATAATCAGGAGGGCTGAGATGTTTTCATCACCTGGTTCCTACAGAGGCAAATTAAAACCCAAACTCAATGTAAGCAGTAAAGTTGAGCTTCAGCTGAGACACCCAGGATCCACCAATTACCTAAGGACTTCCAACTTAACCAATCTAAAAATGTCTTTGTCATGTTTCTGCAAACACCTTGCAAAAATTTTTCCCTTATAAGTTCTCAGTGGATCCCTGAACCACTTGTGGTTTAGGGCTTCACAATTTATGAATTTGTATCTGCATAAATAAACTCTTAAACATTTTAATGTACCTAAGTTTAACTTTCAACAATGGTCTCTGTGTTCTGGCCCTGGATGCTGTTCTCACTTCATCGACCACTTTCTCCCTAAATTACTTACCCCAGCCACTGGGGCCTCTTGGTTGTACTTCATGTATGCCAGGATGCTGTCACCTCAGGGCTTTGTACTTGGTCCTTCCTTTGCCTGGACCACTGTCTCGCATATATTTTTAGGATGTCACCTTTCACTGAAGGACAGCCCAGTCACTGGCCATTTTGTCTTTCTCTGACTACATTTTGCCTCTGCCTCCTTTTTTTGTCTACCTTCCCCTTCTGTGCTCCCCTGAGTCTCTCTTTCCTACAATTACCTTGCATTTCAGGGATAATGGTTCTGATGGATAAAATCTTTACGTCAAGGGTCCAAAAAGACCTCTAAGCAATGCTGAGCCTCAGAAAACAAATCACTCCATGATGAGACCACCTCGTCCCCAAGCAGAAGCAGTTACCCCATGACAGGAACTGAGGCTGTTCCCCTTAAATGGGAACAATCATCTCATGATGGGAATGAGATTGGCCCTCAAGCCATGGTGACTTCCTTGGAGCTCTGTAGAACAGGTCCTGAGATAATGATCAACAAGACCATGACCTGACCAAAATCATCTGCTCTGCCAGTCTTGCAACCTCCACCTATGAAGACCCCCAACACGGCCTTTGATCCCCTTTTCTTTAAAAACCTCAGTTTCTGCTAGTCTTTCAAAGACAAATCTCAGGTACCTAGACTTTTTTGTTCCTCCCCATGTGGCCATGCTCATTAAAGTTCCTTTCCTGCTCGTCACCACTGCTCATCTCTCTGATTGGCATATTGGGAGGGGTGGCCAAACCTAGTCCATTGGGCCCCTGGATCTGGGGTCTTCGCTCTAAAAGCCCAGTAATATCACCTCCTTCAGGCCATTGCTCCAGCACTACCCTCTCAGGGGTGCCTTTTCTAGCTATCGAATCTCAAATTACCAAACACATCCCCCGCCTGCTTCATTTTCATCATAGTACTTATCTCCATCATATTCTGTGATGATTTTGTTTTTCTCTTAGGTTTTGATTCTCTCACTGGGAGGGAAGCTCTTTGAAGGCAGAAATGGTTGCTGTGGGGGTAGAAAGGCGTGATATCTTTCCTTACTCATCATCAGGGTCACAGCTAACACTTGTAGAAAGTTAAGGAGAAAAAAAGCATAATAAATGAATTTAATGAAAGTTTTATGCAACAGGGAGGCAATCAGAATGAAGCACCAAGGAACATTTCCATTTATATGTGCATAGATCCAAGGAAGAATGGACAGGCATGTATAAATGTGATTGGACAAAAATAATGTGTCCTAATACAATGGGGTGAAGAGGGAAACCCAGCCCAACAAGACCTGTTTAGACTTTTTTTTTTTTTTTTTTTTTTTTTTTTGGTACTGGGGATTTGAATGGGGAGGTGGGGGTGGCTATACCATTGAGCTACATTTATTTATTTTTATTTTTTGTTTTGAGACAGGGTCTTGCTAAGTTGCTTAGGGCCTCACTAAGTTGCTGAGGCTGGCTTTGAACTTGTGATCTTCCTGCCTCAACCTCCTAAGCCACTGGGAATTACAGGCATGTGCCATGGTGCCCAGCTCCTGTTTAGATTTTTCATGGCCTCTCTTTCCCCTTGGATCTTAGATCTACTATCACAAACTATAGATCAGAGAATTCCTTTTCTGCTCTTATACAGAAAGGCAGAGGAATGTCAGAGAAATGCTGCTTTCAGGCTTCATGGCTGGCTTAGAAACTAGAGGTTCTAGTTTCTATGACTTGCTTTGGGGAAGAGGAATTCTAGTTTCTATGGCTTGTCTTGGATGAGGGAGATTGGGTTGGGAACAAAAGGGAGCAGGAGACAGGACAGAAAGTCAGAACTTGGTTCCAAGGCTGCTTGTCAGGCCTTCTAATGCCCTACAGTAGTTCAAAGTACTCAGTAGGCTAAAGTGCCACACTTAGGAGTATCATTTTCTAAGCCCTAGTACTGCTTTATGCACACTCTATCCCTAACGTCTTAAACAAGGCTTAACACAGAGCCATTCTCACTCATTGCATATCTCCTGGACAGAGATGGTAAATTCCTAGGGATTTGGAATAAAAGGAGGTTGTGGACTGTTTATCATGCTGCTATCTCAGTCCCCACTGTGCTATAGAATTGCCCAGATAGGCCACATTCATTGTCCTACCCAACTTATTCTCCAGGGGACCCTGATCATTTCATTTAAACACTGCATGAAGTAAAAATTCCAAAGAGATTCCAAGGGAGCAGAAAGGGAAACATCAGACTAGAAAGCTCTCTCTTCAGAAAATTTGTGGAGGTGGATGATTGCATGGTTTTCCTTAATCAAAAACAAAAAGGGATTGCATCTTATCCTCTTGGATTCTCCTTGATTTGGGAGAAACTGATGAGCTACAGCAAGATAAATAAAGGAATAAAGAGCTAATCCACAAGGGAGAAGGCTGTTTTATTGCTCTCCCACAGATGTCCCTCCTAACAACACAGGATATTTTTTTTTTCCTTTCAGGGGAGGGTGGGAAAAGAGGTGGGGGAGCAGCAATTTAAATAGGGACCTCCTCTGGGCAGTCTGTGTGTGGAAATTAGCATTGCATTATTTTCCTGGTTCCCCACCCCCTTTGTCCTTCAGTTGAGAAACATTTGCCCATGAACAGCACACAGAGTTTGTATTAGCATCCCGGAGGACAGAACTTTGACCCCATAGACTAAGGAAGCTACAAATGGAAAATTCCAAGTTGCTGTACTCTTTTATTTTCATGCTAATGCTTCTGCTGAGAGTATTTAAGGAAACAGATGCACAAGAATAATAAAGAGCTGAGGACTAAGAACTCCTCTGGCAACACTAGAGGGATCTTACCTCTCTGTGTGCTTGCAGAAGTCCGGAAGGGTCAAAGTGAAATCCTGGTTTCATTTTAGGAAAAAGCTGTGCTGGCCTTGACATAAGAGAACTCCTGATCAAATCCAGTCAGGGTTTGAAAGTTGTATAAGTTTCATTTCACTTCCTTCAGGCCACCTCAAAGTTAGATGAACATGTCCTTCAGGAAAGGGCTTTGGGGAATGTTGAATTCCCAGCCTCCCCTGCCAATCTACACCTGAGTTCAATAATAGTGAGTCCTTTCTTTGGACCTAACCTAAACAGCCTCACTACATTTTCAGACCCCGCCCACTTCCCTTGTATTCTGTGCAATTAAAAAAAAAAACAAAACTTGTTTTTCTGAACTTAGAATAACCTCATCCTAGGTATAAATCCTCAAGTGGGAGATGCATCAGAGAACCACACTTGCAAAGCCAAAACACTCAATATTCTTCTGTTAATATGTGAAGAAAACTTGCATTTCACCTCACTCTAGACATGCCTTGCAGAAGAGAAGCTAATCAGAAATGCAGATTAATCATCTCTAATTCTTGTTTTAAGGTTACCTTTCCCCAGTGCCCACCTAGGTTATGACTTGAAATTAGACAAGAACTCCACTTGGTCTCTCCAGTTTCTTTCCACCCAGTTCTCGCTTTTATCCAAGGCTCCCTACGAATCCCCTCCGTATTCACATCTTCTGTTAAATAATTACTACAGGAGGCTATGGTTTTGGACTAAGATCCTGCACCAGGTCCCAAAAGACCAGACTAAAAATAAAAATGTAGTCCCTCACACTAAAATTCCACCAAGATGTTGTCATGGTCCCAGAAATCAAGAGAGATAATAGCCAAATTTCCTGAACAGGTGAGTCTCAATCACCATAATAATGAAGTGCCCTCTGCTTTCATCCTTACAAAAAAAAAAAAAAAAAGTAACCTAAATTAAACTGACATTAACCTATCACTTGTCTCTCCATTGTTCTGTCCCCACCTTACAAAGAAAATAACTATGAAATGATCAGTCATTTTTCAGTCTTTTATTCTGCCTTCTTCAGTCCTCTCTGGCTACACAACCAAACTCTTCTGCTCAGCTCCTGGAGCACTTATTCCATTTTACTGGTTGAAGTGTTGACCAATTCTAGAACTGCAAATGAAGCCCACTAAGGTCTTTTAACTAAATTGGTTGCAGTGGCCCATGTACATGCTCCCTTCTCTGCACTTTTACATTTAGCCTGGCCTCTGCTTTCTTTGTGTCGGCCCTTGTCTCCAATTTGACTGTAGGATTCTTGAAGGCAGAGCCTCTAGCTTCTCTTGCATCTCCGGCATCCCCTGGAGCAGGGTTCCACGGGTTACCAACTCCCATGAAAAGCACGGTTGCCTGACTGATGGAAGAAGCAGAAACAGGCCCCTGCCGTGACCTGAAGCATATGGAATTCTGAGTAAGGGAAATGAAAAATCCAAAAATCCCAATACCACGCCCTTTATAAAATACACACATCCTGACAAATCCAAGGTTATTGGAAAGGCAACAGCACTCTCCCTCTACCAGCCCCGACCAAAAAATTTCATTAGAATGGATTAAAAAAAAAAAAAAAAAAAAAAAAAAAACAGGGCAGTAAATATTAATAGCCAAGAGGGGGGAGCTGGAGACAGCAGGCTACACGGAGCAGGTGTTCACCTCCCTCAATTTCAATCCATTTGCAGCCAACAACGTCATCATTTGGCCTTCTTGAGCTCACCGACAGGCCATTTTTCATGATTTTACCATTTCTGGCCAAATGCAAACTTTTTAATTAAATGTACCACATGATTCCAGATGTTTGTTTATTTGTTCCAAAAAAAGGTTGTAAAATCACTACATGAGGAAAAACTTGGGGCAGGGGGTAAAGTTTTCTCCAAGAGACAGGAAACAACATGCACTGCAAGTACTAGGGCTGGGAAGTTTCTATTGGGTAGAGCTGTCTCTGGGCGGAACAATCTAGATCCAAAGCATCAGCTTCCAGTAGCTTTCCTTCCAGAAGCCCAAGACTGAGGAATAAAACACCCTGGGCACTTACTAGTTTTTAAAAAGAATGAAGCTTATCTTTAAGCCAAAGACCAGAATGAGAACAAATTTTTGTGGCTGCTTTGTCTGCTTATTGTACGTTTGTTCCTGTGGCCACAAAGTCCACCGAATTAACTCCACCGCTCTTCAATTTAACAGGCCAGATCACAGCTTACGCATGAGAGGCCAGGGAGAATCCTGCAATGGGGGAGCAACCAACAGAGGGGGAACAGCGCAGAGACCACAGCCTCCCACACACCCCGCTGGCTTCCATGCAGCGTTCTGGTTCCTTTTCTCTCTACCCCAAAATATAATCAGTCATTTGGTCTATTGTGTTTGCTACAGAAGGTCTCTCAGACACCTTCCCTTTTCCTCTGTGCCCCAGCCAGACAGCCACTTCAGGACTTGATCACTGAAGTCTGGATTTTGTCAACATTATCCTCACTGATATTGGGTGCTACCTTCTGATTTCAAAAAGCCAACATCAGAAAGACTTTGAATAATGTAGGATGGAAAAGTATTCACTGTGCATTTTCTCTATTGCCTGAGCCCTACCATCAGCAACCTCACATGACAATTTCACAGCAGCCCTGAGGTTCCTCTTTACATGGCCCCAACTCTGGCTCCACTGGCAATATCCTGCCCCCCCCCCCTCCACCCGCTGCCTACCCCATCTGTGATCAAGTTGTTTCTTAAGTCACCATTGCAAGAAACCTACCCATTGGAGGTATCACAGTCTATGGGCACATAGTCTGGTGCCAAGAAACCTAAATTAGAATTAGAACACACTTCCTTCAATACTATCCTCTGGGAGTCTGTTGGAGTTCAATAATTTTTTTCTGTTCAATTTTTCTTATGTACTGTCTGCAGATTAATAATCCTATAGCAAAATTAAAAGCATGTAAAGGCTCCTCACCTGTTTGGGGCCCACCACAGTATGAAAGCACCTTGCATAAGGAACTGTATTGATAACTTTTTCAAAACTGTAATCCTTTCTCGTCAGTTTGTTTAGCCTTCCTTCTGGGATGCTTCTTCCCCATTTCTCTTTTGGGGAACCCCCTTCTTTTGCCCTCTAGCTAACCTTGCCATGTATGTTCTTCAAAGATCAAGACTAACATCTTCTAAACAATCAATCCTGGTTCTTTCCACCTTCAAAGATCCCCATTTTTCCTAAACATTTACAACACTTAGGTTTTTTAACAAGAAATATAACTCTTAAGTATATAATATCTTGTTTAATTGGTATTACTTCAAGTTTAGGGTCTTCTCATTGAAATCATATATTGCTGGGTGATAGGGTTGAGGCCATTTTTTAAAATCTTCACAGATCCTAACATACATGGCACCTACAGTAGACACTAAACAAAGACATGAAGGGACAACCCTGAAATGACTATACTATAGGAATCCACGTAATTTCAGGAGTCATGTTTCACCATATCCCCATGACTGACCTTAAAAACACTGGCACATTTAGAGTCCTTCATCCTGTAAATTCTAGGCCTTTTTTCTCTCTCTTTCTTTCTTTCTTTCTTTCTTTTTTTTTAAGACAGAACACATTTTTACCTCCATTTCCTATAGGACAGTCTTTTGAGGGAAAGGTTATCTTTCTGACTTCTCATTTTATGGAATTATAGTTTGCTACTGTTAGGGGGTAGGGAAGAACTGGAATCCATTTTCTCTCTTCTTGCTTGGCTTACTGGGACAAAAGAACAAAATGTGTATCCCCTCCTGTATCTATGAACATATCACAATTCTGGCCAAACAATAGGGGGAAAAAATCCCGGAGACTACAAATGAAAAATCATCCTTGGAGAAAAAGGATAGGAAATGGACCCCTATGGATTTCAGATGTTTAAAGGAGGTTGCTTAAAGTTCCTGGCTGAAGTCCATGCCAGTCTTGGTAATAGTCTAGCAGATTCATCCATCTTCAGATTCCACTTGGCTTGCTCTTCCATCACTGCCGCCCTCCCAGGCAGCAAGTGCACACATGCACATCTATCTATATACATGCGGAAGTTTTAATCTACACTGCCCTCCATTCCAATCCACCCAGCCCAGCTCCGTGTGCAGTGAAGCTATTGACCCTGCAAAATAGCAAGGAGATGAATTTGATGACCCAGACTAGAGTTTTTAAACCATTTCAGCAAACTCTAGAATCAAAGGAAAGCACAATTTATTCAGCACTTAGTAAAGTCCTTTTACTTGGGAACAGAGCACACACACTGAAAATAGACTCCCACTGCCATGCAGATAAAATAAACCTGTCAACCACTCCTGTCAAATCACTAGTCACCTCGATTAAATAAAGGAAACTAGCATCTCTCAGCATCTGAGAATTCCACCAAGATTATAAGCCCATAAAAGCATTATGAAGGAAAGAAAACTGAAGTAATGGGTTCCACTGAAAATGTTATCAGAGGAAATCATTTTACATAATTAGAAAGTGCTAATAATAGTACTGCATAGGAAACCAAAACATTCTTCCCCTGTGCAGCCGGGGCAAAGCAGGGGTAAGTCTGAAGGAGCAGCCAAAGCCAGGATTCTATCTGACAGGACAAGTCCCCACTCCTCCCAAAGGTGCCCTTGTGGCAGAGAAGTCTGCTTTTCCTCTTTCTCTGTTTTGTTGTTATTTGTCAGTTTTTTGTTATTTGTCAGTTTTTGTTTTTCTTTCCATGGGGGAAACTTGGATCTTGGATCTATCATAATTTTATGAAATGTCAAAGAATCAGTGCTTTTTTTTTTTTTTTTTTGGCTAAGGATTGAACTCAAGGCATGCTCAATGTCACTGCCAGTGTTTTGAAAATTCATTTGATGCTTAGTTGCTTGAAAGACAAACTGAAATATTCCGATAGGGCAGAGGCAATGCATAAGCAGGCTACCTTAGAGTCTGATCTTAGATGAGATCTACCTGGCAAAGTCACCAGAACCATCAGATTGTTTATTATTCTATTTTTAGATGGTCAACAAGAACCAACAGGCAGTAGGCAGAAAGACTCCTTGGAGCTGAGCTATTAAGCTAGCCTGAACAGATGCATCTATTTTTATTAAGTCTTTACTACTGGTCTGTGTAGATTCTGTTTATAATGATCAAGCTACTTAGCTTTCACATTCCCTGTGGGTCAACATGGAAAGATGGTAGAAATAGGGAAAAAAAAAAAAAAAAAAAAAAAAAAAAAGGAGAAGCTTTGGCTGAAAGAGACAGATTGCCTTCAAACCCTAGAATCCCCACACAAAATGTGGTGAATAGTTTAGTTCTCAAGCAGCCCCCTTTGAGTTCTCCTGGAAGTACTCTGCCTATTGGCATGATGCTTTCCTGGCCAACATCACCCCATCCCAAACATCTTTGTTCGCATGCCACCTCTCTAAAGCATCCATTTAATTTTCCTATTATTCATTTCAGTTGGTCTGATTCAATCAGTTGAAGCGGAAACACCGTATTCCTGGTTTCTATAAAAATGTATTTTATGATATCTCAGCCTAAAATGTTTTTAAAAGATAAAAATGAAAAACACCCACAGTTTTTCTTTCTGTCTTTTTCTTCTTCTTTTTTTTCTTTTTGGATGGCACACATTGAGCTGCTTCATGGAGATATACAGAAAAATCAATTGCTAAGCATAAAATGCAACTTGCATTAAGGAAACTGCAAATGATAACTAATTATGATAAGTTGCTGTGTAAATTATTCTGTGGCAGTTCCAGCAATCAATTTCAAACACAAATAGACCAAGCTGCTGGTTGGAGAAGATGAACATCCAACAACTATGTCAATAAAAATAATGGCAAGATTGCCAATGCTGATCAAAGTAGGATGGTTATTGTCTCCAAGAATGTTTTCACAACAGATTTCCTCTTCATTTTGTGCTTGCTTTCTTTTGTACATATAAAGTCCAATGCTTAATATGGCAAACTAACCACGGCACATCTTCAAGACCATATAAGCATCAAAAAAAGTAATCCAGGAATATTCACTAGGCTTGGAATCAATTTTCAAAATGTGTATGCAGAAAAACTAAAGTGGGATCTTCGGTGTAATAACTGTTGGTGAGGTGGGGTTATGGTAGGTGTACTAACAGGTTGTTTATTAGAGCATCACCACCATTCTTCTCCAAGGTCTTTCTGAAGCCCAGAAGAGGAACTATAAACTACAATCCCAGGATTCCCTAGTTAGAGTCCTCCAAAAAGAGGCACTGGGGAAGGATTTGGAAATCTGAATAGAAGGAAAAGACAGGGCAATGTGTGGACAGTTGCAATGTGTAAAGCTATTTCCAGGTGACCCCTGGAGAATCAACCCCTGGCACAGATCATTCAGATGGAGAAAATCAGTGGGAGATTCCCAGGTGCTTCCTGAGTACCTGTGAAACTTTCTAGCAAGCTCTGGGTGTTGGTGAGGATGTCCCACCTCTTGGCAGCCTTAGTACAGTCTCTGGAAATTCAGCCCTGGCAACAGACATTTCCAAGGTTTGCCTCTCCAGGTACTTTTTCTTCCCTTCACTCCAGCACGATGCCACAGTTATCCCCACCTGCACTTGATTCATATATCCTGTGTGATGAATGCCAGGGGTGACCTAGGAATCAAGAACACAGAGCTTGGATTTATTTTAGCCCCTTGTCTTTATTGCTGAGAGGCTCTGATAAAGCCCAGCAGTTCTTGGTGTATTCTTCTGTTTGATGGGAACATAGTATTTGCCCTTCCTATTTATTTCTTAAGAATGATGTGGTCTAATCTCTAAATAAAAATGTTTCCTCCAAAGACACAATGATCTATAAATGTGAATTCTACTTCCAACAGTTAGACAGAGTGGCAATGTCTGGCATGCTAGGATTATCTTCTGTCTACATAATGTATTTATGTGGAAAAGACATTTCTTCAACAAATATGTCAACATTCTTCATAACATGACACCCACTGAGGATATGGTATATAAATTGCTGCTAGGTTACAACAGAGATCTCTGACACAACCCCACATCTTCCATCCTTTAAAGGGGATGCTCAAGCCTAGACCAGCATTCACAGAGAAATTTCAGGTAGACCATTCTCAATCTGTGTCTGCACCATCAGCTACAGCTTTATGAGAGTCCAACCCCTTCTTCAAAAGCATCTGTTTCAATAAAATAATTCCATCAGTTGCTTCATCTTATTTTCTACCATAAAAACACCAAAGTTAAAAAACTACAACATTATAATAATCATCTACTTGGAAATTATGCTTTGTGGCTATCTGTTCTCTGGAAATGAATCAGTAGCCACGACTCCCATCCTTGCTAATTTGAGTTTCTGAAAGCATTAGAGTTGTCATCTGAAGTATAGGAGGCTGGACTTTCCATTTATTGTGCTTACCCTTAAAGAAGATGGGGCTCCTTTTTCACATGCAGTCAAGTTGCCTCCTGGAGGTACCTAAGATTCAGACTCTTCTGCTGGGTTTCTATGACTTAATTTTTTTTTTAACTGAACAAATATTGTGTTAAGCCACTTTCTGTTACCATAATAAATACCAGAGAAAACCAAGTTATAAAGAGAAAAGGTTTATTTTAGCTCACAGTTGTGATACTTTTAGCCCATAGTTGAGCTGACTTGTTGGTTTGGGGATGTGATGAGACAGCATGTCATGGTGGGAGCACATGGCAGAGAAAGCTCCCACCTCATGACCAGAAGTGAAACAAAGGAAGAGGAGAGGCTGGGGTCCCAATACCCCTTCAAGGGCATGTTCCCAATGACCTGAAGACCTCCTGGCAGACCTTACCTTTTAAAGATTCCACCAGGTCCCATGGCATGGATTGAGGACTAGGCCTTTAACACATCAGTCTTTGGAGGACCCTTATCCCAACCATAGAAAAAAGTATATTGAGCTCAGAGTAAATAGCAGACCCTATGTCATACAACGCAATACAGCTATGAGCAAACAGAATCTTCTCCATTTCTCTTAAAAGCTTACAGTTTATCTAGGAAGACTGTCCCTGGATAAGAAAGACTGATGTTAATGTGTAAGGTGGGATCAGAGGAGTCTTCCTTGGAGCTGTGATATCTAAGCTGACACCTAAACAATGATGGGAAAGAGAAGTTAGACTTAGTACTGTTTCTCAAGCGCTTTCACCCATGAGGAGTTTAAGACATACAAACCCGAACCCTATTATATGAAGCAGAATGCTAACAATTGCTTTAAGGAGGTAGAAACAAATATTGTAAGTAATCTCAAGAAGGAGAAAAACCAATATAGCTCAGATCAGGAAAAGTTTCATGTAGGAAGCAGAAAGTACTACACATGACTGTGCCTATGATGTATGGAGTGTCTGTAAGATACAAATGGAAAAAACTGAGCCTCCTGCTTGCTGATCATTATTCTAGGCCTGGTCTTCTTTTGCATTTGAATCTACAGTCCTTAGGATATGAATCTTGGGCCTATCATATTCGACATTGGAAGTTACATCAAAGGACAAGGGAAAATGCCATGTGTATTGAAAAATAGCAATTTGCACATGAACTACAGGTTTTGTAGTTGTTGGTGCGGAAGGAAAAGAGATTGGGAACTATGTGAATCAAAAATTATTTTCAAATAGAAGTTTCATTTAGGATTGTATATATCTAGTTTCAGACATCAAGGAGGACTTAACTTGGGGGATTAATGCAATTAGCCTCCACACTGTGAAAGACCCTCTCTGCCTAAGTGTTTATAGGATGTCAACAAGGTATGAATGAATGGCACCCAAATAGTTGGCTGATTTGTATAATCAGTACTTTGAAATCATTTCCTTAAATATAGAAAACAACATGGCATTAAGTAGTTTTTCACTGTGGTTGCCAAAAAGTAATAATAATAATAATGGCTTTCCCCATTTGTTGGTGTTTAATTCATGCCAAGATGAAATACACTAGAGAGATGAGTCTAACCATAAGCCAAACTCAGTGAGCTTCTTTGTGCTCTCTTCACTGATCTGCTCATCACAATAGGCTCAAAGAACATTGCTTCATGGTGCAGACCTACTTTTATCAATATCCAAGTCCTGAGCACTGGCCAGGCAATATGTGTTAAATATAGAGAGAGATTCCTCAGAACCACAGAGATGTCTGCTGTTGGCTCCCTTTAAATAACATTTTCACATTTTTTTCCATTGATGTTGGGCTCTGATGTCATCTGAAAGCATCGATTCACACTCTAGTTACCTCAGGAGGTATTTTTTCGTTATAATGAGTTTTACTCAAAATACCTTCAAAACTATGGTCTTCTATTCCATTTGAGGCTTAGATTTCTCATATTACTAATAAAATGACAGATGATACTTGTCCTATTGCTGATGATTGTCATTCATCTGATCACAATTCTCTTTGTGAAATTTCAATTTTATGCCAGATACACTTTTACAAGGGGGCTTAAGGTCTCTGCGACTTCAGTTCCCATGCAAGTTCCTATACAGGTAAAGGAGAAAAATTACCTTTAACTACCTAAAAGAAACCAGTGAATACACCAAAGAGGATAAAATGCTAGTTTGAGAGTTAATTTGTTACTCCTTCTCCATAATATTATTTGCTTGGAGGAATTCCCACATAGCAGTCTGTACAGGAATATGCTCAAGACCTTCCTAAGGACATTCAGTGAGAAAGACCAACTATGCCCCACAGATTGCAGCACATTAGGAGCTGCTTCTCACACTTGACTTTGAGCAAAAGTGATTTGCACAAAACTGCCACTTAATAAAGGGAATCACAAATTGAACTCTAATTGAACCAAAGTATATGTAAATGTAGAGAAGTTTTACTGATGCTCAGACCCCAAACAGTCCACACCTGGAATCCTACATTACTCTCTTCATCTTTCTGGTGGAATGTTAATGCCACAGTGCAGAGGGTCCATAAGACATCTCTAGGGCCAAACCCACCTCTTTCTAAGCATCTCCACAGCCTATTCTCCTATCCACCCATGCACTGTAGCTGGGATGACAAAGTTGAAACAGTACTTCTTCATTATCCCATTCTGTAGAAGGGAATTTCCTGCCTGAGGAAACAACATTTAAAGTCTGTGATGCCCTCAATCTAAGCTTTTTCTTACTTACCCTCAGGATACAGATTCATTTTTAGGAAACACAGCTCTAATCATTAACAGAAAAAAAAAAAAAAAGTAATCAGGTTACATCTCATGGTCTCTTCTGACCCTTACCAATCCCAGCTTAGGCAATGACACAGTCCTTAGCCCAAGTTGCCAGTTTAGGGATAAAGCATTTGCAAATGATATTCCAAGTCAGTATTCTGTCTGGGTTTCAAGATTCTACAGATGGCAATATGAATTCAAGGCTTTGGAAGAACTGGGTATACCAAACTAATGTTTTGAGCATCAGAGAATTCAGCAAAAACTACACATAGATTCTCACCATTTAAAAAAAAATTTTTTTTGAGTTGTCAATGGATATATTCATTTATTTATATGTGGTGCTGAGAATCGAACCCTGTGCCTCACACATGCCAGGCAAGCGCTTTATCACTGGCTACAACCCCAGCCCAGATTCTCTCCATTTTTTTACCAGGCAAATTTAAATTCCTTTGGGCTATCTAATGGAGAGTTTATCTATTTTGAAATTACATATTTCAACTATTGAACTAGCAAACAATGATTTTATTTTTTTACAAATATTAATGAATTTCCCAATTTCTCTCTTTTGCTAGTGCTGGAAGTAATGATCTCCTCAGTAATTTTTAAATACTATAATCTTTTTATATGTGAAGTAAAAAAAAAAAATCACAAAATCATACTGTGGACATTTATTTGTCTCCCCAGTAGACAGCTACTAAATTCTGGTAAATATGGTTTAAATTCATTAGGATTGATAGGTTCGGTTTTCCCATCAAGGACTTGAAAAGCACTGTGTGCCTGAAGTGCCAAGGGGCCCAGAGCTCCCCAAGGCCAAGTGCCCCTCCCCACAACCTCTGAGAGCAATAAAAAAATTGAGGTCCCACCTCTGTGACTGGTGAGTTCTCTGGAAGCAGAAGGCAGGGGTGTGTAGTGGTGCTCCTCAGAAGAGGCAGAGGCAGCAAGGTCCCCACTGGAAGCCTGCGTGATCACAGTAAATGTCAATATGAAGCAACATGCAATGCTAAATACATATTAACCAAACACGTCCCCTTGGGATCTGAATTTATCCACAGAGACTCTTCTTAGGAAGCAAGAGTGCTCTTTGTTGACATAAAATTCTGGTAAGTATAGGGTAGGGTACAAAGCTTTGAGGCCCTCAGTACTGGTGGAATGACTCCATGACAAGACTGGTTTCTTTGTTGCTATGAACTGAAAGGAAGAGGAGGAGGAAAAGGAGAGGCTGAAGGCAGGAAATAGTATAGACTTAGATTTCTATCACAGGTCTTCTCCCAGTAATTCCCACAAAACAAATGCAGGCTGTGAGCAGATTTCTATGGAAACCAATGCAGGGGCTAAGTTTGCCCCCAGGGTGGATGAGGAAAAGCAGGGCTGGTATACATGGCCCCGTAGCATGGAGGCAGAGGAAGTGGAAGATATAAAACTCTGCAGCATGAAATCACCATAGGGAAGGACTAAATTGTTACAGGCTGTGCAACTTGGCTTCTGGCTAAGTTTAATGACAGCACCAAGAAATCCATCTGAAACCTGGATTTGGGATATAGGTTCAGCATAACCTATCAAAAATGCTTCAGACTAAAATATTTTGGATTTCTGATTTTTAAAAAATATTTTTGAATATTTGTATACACACAACGAGATATGTTGTGATGAGACCCAAGACAGAATACAAAATCCATTTATGTTTCCTATATACACTATGCACACATTGAAGGTAATTTTATACAACATTTTAAATCTGCCTACATTTTGACTGCAACTTATCACCAGAGGTCAGGTGTGGAATTTTCCACTTGTGATGTCATGTCAGTACTAAAAAAGTTTTGGATTTGGGAATGTGTTTTATTTTGGATTTGGGGGTTAGGGATGTTCAACTTATATAATAGTTACCAACAAAACATCGTCATTCTAAAGCCTAAAAGAAAATGACCTGAAGGGCATCTAGGATGATGCTTTTGTATTGTACATAAATAACTCCTAACCATAGAACTGATATGGTATGACGCTGGCTATTAACTACCTTCTAAACTCCACATCCTTGTGGGCTAAACGATGAGGACAGCTAGCTGTGGGGTTGGCTGTCACACACTACAGATGACCAGTAAGTCACATTCAGAGTATAGCTGCCTATAACAGCCAACAACCATTGCAACTTTTAACTGAGATTTCTAAATCAAATGCAACTTTTTTCTTAATATCCAAAAAAGAACATCTGCTAGGATCAAAATCCTAAGCTTACAACCTTTCCAAGCTCCATGAAAAAGTAAATTTCATTAATGCTATATTTTTCTTTCCGGAATAGGAAATGCATTCTATGGGATATATTTGCCCTGCTAGAAGCAGGTCTTTTCTCCAAAGAGATTACCTACATTATGGGAATCAAAACTAAGTAGGAGATTATACCTACTTGCTAGAAAAACCCTTTAAACTTCATTTCTGACATTTGAGATGTTTGATTAAGCAGCTTTCAGCAGAGACTTATAGAAAGAGTTCTGAATGGAGCAAAACCAGAAGCTATGTCCCTGGGTAGGAACAGATTTTAGGCAGCATCTCTTCACACCAGCTCAAAGACAAACATAAGGCAAATATATGGTGTTTAAAGCTTGATCCAAAGGTGTTGGGTCCAGAAAGGCAAAACCTCAGTTACCAACAAAAATGTTTTAAAAAGTGCATAAGACTTGTTATATACTACATCATTAGACATTTAGGGTATTGCAAGAATGTCAAGGGGTCAGAAATGGGATTAAAATTAAAGTTAAAATACTATAGTCACCACTTGTCTGTTTGGCATCTCAGATCTTCTGTAATTGCAAAATGATTAATGAAATACAATGACAATGCTCTAAATACGGTACTTTTTTAATGCTTGGGGCAGGATATAATGCTTGGGGTCCCGGAATGGGGACCATCCTTACCTAGATATACATACTTCCTCTATAACAGGCTCTAACTTTTTGTCCATGTTCTATCTCATCATTGAAAGGAAAAAAAAATAATCTAAAATCCACAATGAATTTTAAATTGCTCTACTATGGTATACTTTAGTACTTTTAATCTCTATGTAGACTATTGACAATTTGATGACAGCTTTTCCTAAAATTAGTGGAGGAAATCTTACCTCTAAATAAATACCTTAGACTGCGCAAAACATTAGAATTCTGTGACCAAGAGAAGAAGAACTATTTAGTTTTATTTCCAATTGTCAACGGGACAGAAATGGTGTGGCTTGGATTCTATGGTCATCATTCTATGCCCAGCACTTAATTCCTCTTCTGCTTAGTTGTCCATTTATAAGCTCAAGAATTCAGGAAAAGAATAATTCTGCAAGCGATGCCTTTTGGTGGAACTTTCATGGCTCAATGTTTAGAAAAACAACTACAAATCAATTCCAACCACCAACTCTTTGACCTGGCTTTTATCAAAATGAAGCCCATTCACTCATTTCAATAGTGAGTTCACACTGGTTTTCTGAATCTTATGCTTAGAAGCACAATTCAGAAAGGCAAAATTATCATATGAAAGAAGTGGACAAGAACATGTCTTAAATTTGCACACTGTCTGTCAAAGCATAAAGAGTTGACTTTGAAACTGAAGAAGTATACCCATAGTATATGAAGTTTGAGATAATGGAAGCATAAGTAGAAAAATTGACATGATGTTTCTTTTACCTGGACTAAGAAGAGATGCTTAAAACAAGAATAAGAAAATTTGGGCGATTCTGAATCTTCAGGACTATAAAGGTTCTCAAATCTTTGAATCCTTGCCAATTTTCCTAACTGCCTATTGGCAGGGATTTGTATTTTTACATTTTACTTTTATCTCCTGTTAGAAGATATTTGCCACATCTACAATAAAATACTAGTATCCAGGATACATAAAGAATGTCCCTAAGCCAGTAAAAATAAAAGAAAAATGGACAAAGGAAATGTCAGGGATTTCAAAGAAGAGAAACCTGAACAGTTAATAAACATAGGAGAACTTGGTCAAATTTGCCAGTACTAAAGGCAACGAGAATTAAAACAGGATACAGTTTTTCCACTGATCATATTGGCCAAGTTTTAAGTCCCATAATAACAAGTGCTAGTGAGAATGAAAGAAAATGAGACTGTCCCTCTCATCCCTTGCCAGCAGGAATGTGCCCTAGTTCACTATTTTGGAGGGTAGTTTAGCTGCATCTAATAAAACTGAAAATTGGTGCAGTGATTCCTCTTAATGTACACTATGGAAAATCTCACACAGGTCTGCAAGTTTACAGTGTTTACTGAAGCATCATTTATAACAGGTGAAAAAAATGGTGGAAATAACTGAAATGTCAATAAGGAAAAAGGATAGATAGAATGTTGTATATTCATATGGCAGAATAATATTTAGCATTTAAGAGCAATAACCTGATACATCTATATCAAAATATATAATCTCAATTTGAATAGGTCTTAAATTTACAAAGAGTAAAAATGCAAGTTTCCAAATGATAAACGCAGAATAATATTCTTTATGTAAATATGCAGCTCTTATTTGGTACATGCATGGAAACATCCAAAAATTATAAAAGATAGACAATAAATTCATGTAAATGGTTGGGCAGGGTAACAGGACTGGGGCCAATGGGATGTGGGGTAGTTTCATTTCTATATATGGTGGTTTCTGGTTTCTTTTTTTTTTTTTTTTTTTTTTCATTTAAAGAATATTCTTGACGCAAATACGTCAAAATGTTAGAAACTACTAATTTGGTATGGTAGTTACATGTGTTCATTTTTTTTTAAAACTCTATTAAGTTTCTCATTTAATTTAACAGCATGAGGAGAAGTGTCTCTTTGTATCAAGGTGACATTACTACTTCCCCAGGTACTAGATACCATCACCTAGATGACCTTCATCTATATCTTCTTCCACAGCAAGTTCTTCTCATCTTTCTGAGTTTTGTTCAAAACATGCCCATTGCTTTAGCTTATAATTCTGGGCTCATAATTTTTAATCTTCCCTATGTTTTCAAAATTCCTTGAAATATGAAATTTGAAAACACAATAACTCCATTTCTCCTCGGATGCATGCAGTCCTATAGTAACATGAACCCATACTGAGAGCCTATTTCCTCCAACCATTCTCTAGTTGTTGCATAACATGGACTGACGCCACCTCTGGTTGGAGTTTTTAGATGAAATATCCCATTTCTGCTTCCTTTTGAGCTGCTGAGTGTGACATGTAGGATGGGACAAAGCTGAGAATGGTAAATGTGTGTCCCCTTGCCGCCCAGACTTGAAGTAGTCCTCCCCCTCCATAAGCCTTTCTGCTGAAGATCTGCCAAGGCATACTGACAGCGTCTTCATTCTTCTCCTGTTCACAACTGAAGATATACACTGAATTGAAGAGTTACTAATACTTTTTTTTTTTTAGACCTACATCAATAATAGTAATAGCCCCTAATAGACTGCACTCTGCATTTTCCATAATGCAAGAAGGACGGGAGAACTTTTGGCAACCTCGCTGGGAAGGATTCTATGAAAGCACCGGGCGCCCAAAGAGAGACTTGCAAAGTGAGCATGTCACTCAGCGATTACAGAAAACAAATGTCTTCAGATAAATGCACACGATTCAAAGCCCTTCCCAGTCCTTCAACTGGTGCACACAATGAAAACTGCAGTCCAGAGGATGTTGTGCGGACATCATGGATGTGCTGAAGGAACATGATACAGACCACGGGAGGAGAGCTTTGGCAGGCTTCAAAACAACAAGGGGGCAGCTACAAAGTTGTTTAATAGCCATAAATCTCCCACTATTTTTCACAAAATACCATCTAAGACCACAGCTCCACAACTCATTCCCCATCACTCAGCTCAAGTGGAGCGCTTTGGCACGCTCACTCACCCTTAAATCATACGCCGCATAAAGTGATCCAGGGTCTGGGAAATTTGTCAGCCTCTTTCAAGTAAAAGCAATCTTCACTTTTCATCACAATTCATTCCCTGAAACCATGGTATAAAGCTGACTCTTCTAAAAACATTTATTTTTCTCTCATAAGGAAAAGCATCACTCATTAGTTATCAAGTATTTAGTAACCACCTACTATATGCCAGACCTCATGCTGAAAATATCATGAAAAATAAAGAAGGACCTTGGTTGCATTCTTGACGCACCAAAAAAAAAAAAAAAAAAATCACACCATGATCAATAATTGTTATGAAGAGTCACCAACCCACAGCATGAGTGTCACCCTCTGAATTAACACAGTACGTTGCCCCTGCCCCTGGTTATGACCCCTGAACACCTGTAACAGTAATCATGCCCTTACCTGTTTCTCATCCACACTAGTGGAGAGTTTTCTAAATTAACTATGAACTTTCTGAAATTAACAATACAATTAACACTTACACCCAACTTACTACCAGAAAGAAAAAAAAAAAAAAAGAGAGAGAGAGAACGTCAATGCGTGATGATGGAAGGAATAAAACATTTCAAAGTCAAAGATGAAACTATATACTCATTATTGTAACTCAACCTAAAGCAATGAGCCAACTTTTCAGAACAGGAGGATGAAGACTTGCCATCGCCTGCAGGATTGGGTTAGAGAAGCTAAGAGCCGGCCTGAGGGCTGAGGCTTCCTGCCCAGCTCACAGATGAAGGCTCCAGGCCTTTGAGCGTGAAGCAAGATGGAAAGTGCCAATGGCAGATAGAATGAGCTGGGAATGACAGACAGACTTGGAAGCAGGAACAGACATCTTGTCCAGGGACAGAAGCCAAGAAATTGGGAGGGGGAAAGAGGCAAAGTAGAAATGAGGGTGAATTCATGACCAAGAGGCCCAGGAGGGCAGAAGTAAGAGCCCAGTACAAGCTGAACATTTAATCCATTCTCTTACATAGAATTGAAAACTTGGGGCTTCTTGGGTTAAGCCGAGTGAGGACGGTGAAGAGTCATAAAAGTCAGAAGTCAGTCAGAGATGCAGCAGGTTGTGCCAAAGGCCTGTCTGGCGTAAAACAGCCTTTTGAAGGCAATAGACTGGAGCTTCCCATTTGTTTTTATCTGATCTACAGGGGGCCCAATTCTTCCAGTACCCAAATGGGCAACCAGCTCAGAGTTAGTAGTTCACAAATATTTATGTAAGGCCAGGAGACAGGAAAAAAGAGGGGGAGGAAGGAAAAGATCCAGGAAAGGAAAAAGGAAGGAAAGACTGCAGCTTGGGCCTTTAGTGGGCTATTACTCAATCAAATCATGTGCTGTGAGAGTTGTAAAAGAACTACATCCAGGGCAGCAGCTTCCAAAACATATTTAGCAGATACTTATATAACACGGAAAAAAAATTAAAAGAATCTACATATTGGACATTACAGTAATTATCAAATTTTCTTAGGTAAACAATTAGAACTATAAATAAAAAGGTGAGAAAAAATATGCAAAAATGTTTAATACATATTTTTAAGCGATCCATAGTAAATATTAAAATCACATTTATTGTGATTTTTAACCATATAAAATTTGCAATCCACTTAAGTTAAACAAAGATAAAAAGATGTTTGATAGCAAAGTTAGATTAAGGTTTTTTTTTTAAAAACTTTATTTATATGTCCCTGCTTAACAATTTAAAATATTAAAAATTAAAACTCTACTTATACAGCAGAGCTGATATTAAACAACACATATTCCCTCAAGTACCTCTCCATTCTCTCCCATCATAAGCTGAGGAGATGTGGAAGGAGAGAGGACAACTAGGAGTTTAGAAGAAAAGAAAAAGAAACAGGAAAGAAATGGGACAAGGTATGAGACTGGAGTTAGTATCTCTTGAATATGTACCAAGCGCTAATGGTTTTCCAGTGTATAAGAGATGTCTCGTTATTACCCTAATTTGAAAAATGAGAAAACTGAGACATAGAAAAGTTAAGTGACATGTCAGAGGCTTTGCAGTTCTAAAACTCTGAGTGTGAATAGAAACCAAGTCAGCTGGACCCTGAAGCCCAAGTTGCTTCCCCAGCACCTTGCTCTCTCTGCCTCAGAGCTCGCAGGGTCTCACGATCGCCTTCTCCTGGTATTACTCTACTCTGCCTCATAATACTGTCAGCTGGGCTCCTGTCTGGCACCTTGTCAGAACTGTAGACTTCAAGATTTTAGGGTCCAAATCCTAAATTGACAGTGAATGCCTGATGGCATCTAACAAAGCAACTTCTGAAAGTAATGGGAAAAGTCTGTCAATAAGAAGAAATTTACCAATTGCATAGGTAATTCTAATAAAGGCAGAACATTCCATTTAGAAACAATCTCTCACACACACACACACACACACACACACACACACACACACACACACCCCACCAGGGATTGAACTCAGCAGTGCTTAACTACTGTGCCACATCTCCACTCCATTTTTTTCAATTTTTAAGTCTGAAACAGGGTCTCACTAAGTTGTTTAGGACCTTGCTAAGTTACTGAGTCTGGCTTTGAACTTGCGAATCTCTAGCCTCAGCCTCCCTAGCTGCTAGGATTACAGGCATGCGTCACCATGCCCAGCTAGAAACAATCATCTTAATCCAAAGATGTATGATGAAGCATGAATCAATATTGCTGCTAATTAATTCTCACTGAGGATTTAGTTTGTATAATAGGTTCAAACATAGAACATAATCAGAATGTAATATATTATAACCTCCAAGCAATCTGCATGTGTGAGTCACATTTCTTGAGCATTAATTAACATGCAGGCATTTTACACACACCGCTTCATTTAGCCCTCTCAACAATCTTATAATGCAAGTACCGTTACAATTACCATTTCACAGATAAGATGACTGAGATTTAGAGAGAGGTTATATAGCTTCTCCAACAGCACCCAGTTAGTATGTAACAAATTTGGAATTTGGAATGACACAATTTGATTTCAGAGCTTGAATCCCAACCATTCTACAATAAACTTGATGCTCAAATGCACCTGGCAAAGAAAACCCTCATGGATTTATTTAAGTACCCATATAAAGGCAGGCAATATATTTGTAGAGAGGTATGATTCCATTCATGTTAATATTCAATGTGTTTTGTGGTCTGGTATATAAACAAAACTGTCCACTCATTTATTAATAAATATAATGAGCTATGTAATATACACATAAGTGCTTTTGATCTCTTTGGTTTGGTGGTTCATATAACCAGTGGTGTGCTAGAATCAACATGTAATTGCTCATAATATCCAATGGTTAACTTTTCAGGAATCTTGTAAGTCAGTTTTTAAACAGACACTACTTAAAATTAAGCTGTATGTGCTCAGAGTTGAATAAATTATGCTAAAAGCAAAGGTAACGTACACAAAAACTTATCATTTACTAATTCCTTTTACAAAAATTCACTTATTTATGCTTTAGAAGTTATTTGAGTCTCTTGTACCTATATGGTAGAAATACTATAAAATGATGTGCTCTCTCTTCCCAACACTTTATTGATATCAGTGTGACGGCTTCACATCAGTCACTGTGGGAGTGTCTGCAGCAGAAATTGTAAAATTATACAATAATTAGGTCTTCATTTATTGGTTTGTTTATTTCCTAAATTTAAGAAAGTAACGGAGAAGCCTGGCCAGTGGTGCAAGCCTGTAATACCAGCTATGCAGGAGGATCAAGAGTTCAAGGCAGCCTGGGCAACTTAGTGAAAACCTGTCCAAGATTAAATAAATAAGTAAATGAATGCAGGGCTGCAGGTTGTGGCTCAGTGCTAGAGTGCTTACCTAGCATGCATGAGGCCCTGGATCCAATCTCCAGCACCACAAAACAAAAGAAAATTTTTTAAAAAGTGATGAAAAAATATTAATTATGCAGATTGAGCTGAATAAGAATTTGTATCTATAGCCATTAATTGTGAATAGCGCAAAAAATTGAGAAAATATTTGTCCAGTACTCAAAAACTATTAGCTGATTGACTGAAGCAGTTGTTTGTGGTATTGACAAATAAGTGAAGCTCTGATGTACTCATTAAGATAAAGGAAAAAATATCAAACTGAATTGCTGTTGGAACTACACTTGTTCATCAATTATACCATAACTACAGATAGAAGATAGGAGAATCTGGCCAAAATCATTAAAAGTAGCTATAAGCATACTATAGTGATGCAGCCACATCAATGTTTATAGCAGCTCAATTCATGATAGCCAAACTATGGAATCAACCTGGATGCCCTTCAACAGATGAATGAATAAATAAATTATGGTATATGTGCACAATGGAATATTACTCAGCCTTAAAGAAGAATGAAATTATGGTATTTGTTGGTAAATGGATGGAACTAGAGAATATCATGCTAAGCAAAATAAGCCAATCCCAAAGAACCAAAGGCCAAATGTAGATGCTAATTCACAATAAGGGGGGTGGGAATAGAGGTGCTCTGGATTAGACAGAGGGGAGTGAAGGGAGGGAAGGGGATATGGGGGTAGGAATGATAGTAAAATGAATTGGACATTATTACTCTATGTGCACAGATGATACAGGACCTGTGTAACACTACATCATGTACAACCAGAAGAATGAGAAGTTATACTCCATTTATGTATGATGTGTCAAAATACATTCTACTGTCATGTATAACTAATTAGAATAAAACATATCTTTAAAGTAAAAACAAAAGTGGCTTTAAGAATTGAATGGTTGTATAAACATTATAATGCAGTGTTATATATTTGACTTTTGTCAATCCTGTTCTACATATTCTTTATAGAAGTTACAATAAATTTATGTGCTAATATTATGTATGCATATACTCCCCATCCATGGGTCCTGACTGCCAAACATTTACCAGCATACACACAGCACTACACATGACTCTTGTCAAGTAACATGTGACATGTGTTTGGAGCCATGGAGAAAAGGGCCAGGAATGGAGAGCATGGTAAGGAAAAACTCAATGGGCTTCTAGGATTCTGCTCTTGACTCATCCACAAGTTGAATGGCGTCTTCCCTTCACTCTGCTCTGATGCCTTACCCACCAAGAGTTACAGCAGGGCCATCTGGCTGTGTGATGGGCTTTAGACCTAAATTCTTAAAGCCTCACCTTTCTTGACTGTAAAACGTAATGATAATAGGAGTTGGGAGGAGGAGGAGGCTGGCTGAATTTAGCTAACCCTTAATGAGAATTTACTTTGGATCTTGGACTGTGTTAAACCATTGCCAAGTACTAATTTATTCAATCCTCACAACACCACAACAAAGGAGTTATAATCCCTAGTTTCGTTTCATAGATGAGGAACCAGAGGATTGGTAAATTTAAGAAACCTGACAGATCTCACTAAGGTTCTTGGATCACTGGTACCTGGCAGAATTGGGCCGCGAATCCAGGCAGTTTGCCTCCAGTGGTCACTGACTTCACTACAGAGATGCTCTATTTCCTCTCTTCCCAGTAAAGGTCAAGGTTAAATAAAGCAAGAAACAATGGTCTTCACCATTGCTCATTAAACATTACCTACGATTTTTCGTTTTACTTCACTCTAGTTTTCTATAGCACCTTATCTCTCCAATTAGACTTTACATTTTTTCAGGAGGTAGACTCAAGTTGTTTAACTTTTTCACCATTCAGAGGAGCCACAGCTGGGCCATACACGCACTTCGTAATTAAGTATTTATGACATGTACGGACTTTACTTATCACTTGTTGAGCACAAAAGCACTAAGATCCTTTTGAGAGCAGAAGTGGTGATATCTGTAACCCTGTCATAATCAGGATGCATGCGGATTCACTGTTATTGCGTCTTCAGTAAAGAGCTACATATGGCGTTTCTCATCTGGGTTTGTAGGACTGTCTTAGAAATAATATTATGTCATGGTAGTCCTAGAGGCTTGATTTATTTTGGCTTAAAAGAAGGAACTTGCCTCATGTGTCTCTCTTCCTCTCACAGCGTTTTTTAATTCTCAAGGGCTGCAGGTCAAGTTCTGTCCTTGGAACCAAAGTAGTTTTCCAAAATGAGGTGAAGCCAGCTCTGTCAAGCTGGGCCAGATCTGCTGTCATTGCCTTTCCCAAATACATCAGACCCTCTGCTTGTAAAAATAAATTGATACCAATGCAAGAAATTTATTAGGAGATGACAGCCTGGTTCATAATGGAAATATGGAAAAAACATCATCCTTCAAAACTGACAGTTTATCCATCATGCCTCAGATTCCTGAGATATAAGCAGATACTGTCACACACAATCCACTGAGGACACGTCTTCTTGGATTTCCTTATGACAGGAAACACTGAAATAACCCAGAAGAAGGGAAAGACTCGCGCTGCCCTTAATGTGCTCATCCATAAATTTTTAGCATTAGCAGAAGAAACATGTGGCCAAGGCAATGAATGATGGGGAAGTCGGGAGGCCTGGAATTCTCAGAGGCCTATTCTTTTCTCTTGGGGGTGATGAACTGGGACAGGGGTCAGAGAGGGTTACTGCACTGCTGTGAGGGACATCAATACCCTGTTATGTGTAAGCAGAGCCAACAGGTGGCAGAACACTACTATGTTCATACCACAGCTGGCCCCGCTTGAGGTTTGGGGACCAGGTCATCTGTCCCCACTAACTTTCCAACTGTGCCTCTTCTGCTTAGCTTGTTATTTGCAGTGATAAACTTAAGACAATTTAAGGGGGCATTTCAATTAGGAATAAGTGCAAGAATATCTGTGGGGTCACAAGAGGTCTGATCTTAGCAGACTTAATGAGACGACCTGCTCAACCTTGTATGAAATAATTATGTATTGTATTAAAAACCGTTTTGGAAAATATAATTGTGGCAGTCGGTTGGAATGAAACAAACATGGTATTAAAGAAGAGAAAAACATTCACTGCCAATTTTATGGGGCCTTAAAATATTTATGTTCCAAACTCGCATTCTTTGGAGGTTTGCTGAGTGTTGCTAGAGCTAGGGAACTTTTTTTTAATGAGATACATCTTTCACAGTGAAAATAGAAAGTCATAAATGTGAAACGGAAACCTAAACAAGGTAAGGGCAGCCCTAATGGCCTCATATTCTTCATTCACTCATTATATGAGAAAAAATAAAACCATGGGAAATTCCATTTAAATGTGAATAATGTGTAAGGAATCAGTTTCTATCTATCTGATCAAGGTATAGAAACCATCAGCATAATATGATGACCCAAATAAACTTGGGTTTTGTTAGTGTTTGTTGTGTTATGTGGGATAGGATATGTGCGTTATGGGGTTACTTAAACACAGAGTCAAATACTGGATTTTGATTCACTCCTCAAAAATGAATCCCAAAGAACCAGGGGTAAAGTAAATTACATGCTGATCAAGTCCTTATTCGTAGGTACCAGTACTTGAAAAACCACAAACGGGTCTAAGAATTCTTAGAATCCTCCTTTACATGCTCTCAATCTCTGAAAAAGGCAAATGAACTTCTAATTGTTCACATTTGTTTTGGCAATTTTCCCTATTCACTGTCTCAAATAAGACCTGAAACTCTGTTGACTTTACATGTCCAAATTAAATATATCTGTGTTTTCCTTTTGCTTTCCATATAAGTGCATGCCAGCATGACTTAACATTCATCCAGAGTTTATTTCAATATTAGTGGAAAACAAGCCATTTTTTTTCATTTTAATGAATAGCATCAGTGTCTGCCTTTTAACCAAAAATGTGACCTTAAACTTGATGGATCTCACCAGAAGGCACATTTTCAAATTATGTTTCTATTAGAAGTTATGAATATCATTTCCCAAATTATTGTGACAGCTGTGCCCGCATCACAGACACAACAGCTTAGAAACGAAACTCAGATGGAGCGAAATGGGAGTTTCATTTGCGAAACGAGAAAAAGGGGAATGGAAAAGAAAGTTCAGACCGTGTGGGAGGGGAAACATACCACTTTTGAGACTCATGCAACAAGAATAGTCAGGTAAACGCAGCCGAAATTCTCATACATTAATGTTCCTCCCATTTTTTGTTTCCAAATCATGCTAAATCAGGGAAGTGAAGGCTGAGCATCACTGATTCAAAAAAAAAAAAAAAAAAAAAAAGAAAAAAAGAAAGAAAGAAAAAGAAAAAACCTCCAAGAGGACATCTGATATTGCTTCCTTATTAAGGATTATGGAGTGTAATTGATGTGTCTGGGACCTAGCCAATTCCAACTTTTGGAGAATGCCGCTTAATGTGCGGACATTATTTTTGGACTACTGAACGCCAGAAAATAATGAGCTGGCATTCAGCTTTGGTGAATAAGACCCTGAATTTTCATCTAAAAGCAGTTTTGAGTTATTGCTGTAGATAAGGTGTAACTGTGCAAGGGAATTTTATCCATGTTTCTCCCATGAATCATAAATGAGGAAAAAAATTACAGTCTAAATTGCACTTAAAAGGAATAAAGTCTTTTCATGTCATACATGATTTATCAAAATGATCTCATTTTAAGGGTACTGTGGTGTATCTTGATTAATCACATTAGGAAGTGTGATGAATGGCCTCTTTAATGGTAACACAGGATTTATTGGCAACATCCCGACTTGAACCAGAAGAGTACGAAGTAAAATATACAATAGATAGCTAATGCAGATAGGGTGTCAGTAATGCTCTGACTTGGTTTAAAATTATACCGGGAGCCCGAGTCTCAGGACATTCTGAAACCACCAGGCAGTGGAAGGGATGCAAGTTTCTCACGTGAACTTGGGGACCACTGAGAACCCAGCCTAACCCTTCCCTAACTTGTTGCAAGACACGAAAAAAATCACTGGGTTGGACCGTGAAAAGAAGGTGTCTGTGAAGTCTGGGGGAACCTCACGGATTCCTAGTAGGAAGAGGGGACGCTGCCTTTAGAGATCGGCGCTCCTTGCCCTTTCGCCCTATTTCAATATCCTCTTTACATTTCGCTTTAATATCCTAAATGCCTTTTTTCCCCCCTAAGCCTGCTCCCACTAATTTCCTCTAAGGCTGACAGATCAGAGGCTTGCCTCGAACTGTTCCTTTAGAGCTCAGGAGCCCTCCTCATAATCCCGCTGCTTGTCCGCAATTAATCCTTCCAGTTGCCACATTATTAACACCACCACCCACAGACAGAGGAAGCTCCCACCCACTGGACACTGGCTCCCATCGAAGCTTCAAAGGTGCCAATCACACCCTGTCAGAAAGGTGCCTGCTGTCAGCATCCAAGGTTTCCATCCTCCCCGCTGATCAAACATTCTTCCCCAGAAGATTAATTCAGAGTCTCCGCCCATTTCCTCCCATATCCTCTTTCCCCTTTCGGTTTACCCAACGATCCATCTTTGCCTCCAAAAGGGAAGCCACGGATAATAGAAGCCCTTTCAAAACAAAAGCTGGGCAAAGGCAAATTTAAATCCCAGCTGTTATCAACTTTTTTTTTTAAACCCATTTAAACATCTTAAGGCACTAAGGATTAGGGCCTGGCCTGAAATGCCATTCTTTGATCAAAGACCCCAAGACTTTACACAAACATAATCACAAGGCAATGGATGCGGCTCTGAAGGCTGAATTGATTTGTTGGGCTGTGGAGCCTGAGGTGGCAGAGAAGACACACACTTACTTCTCTAACTCCCAACACCAGGCCAAGTGACTCCAAAATTATATGTTTTCCTTCCTATGTCTTCAGTGGAGCAGTCACTTGGAGATTCAGACAGCTGTCGGGAGAGGGTGTAGGAAGAAGGGAATGAGGAGAGCAAAGTGTCCAGTGTGGTCTTTCACCCCTGGTGGGGTGGCGGGGGTGGGGGGGGGAAGAGCTACAGGGAGGTGAGACATAGCAGCTCTACTCTCCTTGGTACTGACCAAAGGCGACTGCAGAGAGGGGCCCTTGTTTACACTGGCCAATTTTACTGGAATCTTCTCCAGTTCTAGAGTACCTGTACTCACTCATGTCTATAAAAGGGGTTGTAGGAGAAGCCAGAGGGGTTTTTCCTGAAGGTAGGTGAACAGCAGCAGTGTGGCTCACTGGTCAGTTCCCTCACCAGCTATCTCAGTCGTTCAAGACCAGACACCAGGACTGACTCAAAGAAAAACTTAACATGAAAGCTGAAGGGACCATTGAAAATCAACAGTCAGGCACATGAAGGTGTCTTGATAAAGAGAAGGTCAATCAGTTAGGTTCTTGAGGATTTTAGGGGTTTTATTGGGGGGGGATTAGTTTGCTACTCACATAATAGACTGTTAGAAAATAAAATTAAAGACATACATAATTAAGAACTATTAATGAGATGCTATGGGGACCATTTACTACATTTTCAGGGTAGGTTGTAGAATGTCCCTTTTTGAACAATTTGAGGGGGGGAAATACCAACTTTTTCTTTTAATTGTATGTAATGAAATCTAACTCAAAGTACTTTAGGGAAATAAATGGAGACGGAGGAGTTTTAATGAGTCCAAGATTATATAGTTTCAGGTATGGTGGGATCCAGGTACTCAAATTTATCATCAGGATTTTCTCTCTCTTGGCTTTGTTTCCTTCTTAATTCCTCAATGTGGTGACCTCCTGGGAGCTCCAGATTCTTGTGTACTATCTTCAAAGATCCTTCTCTTTCCTGAAAGGCTTGGAATCCATGGCCTGGTCTGAGTTATAGGCCCATCCCTGAAAGAGTCTCCCTATCAAGGAAAAGGAATGTTTTGTCCCGTTGATCCTGGGTCCTGTGTCTACACCTAGTGCCAAGAGAGTAGCTGGCACGCCAAGGGTACTTCTGACAAAGGCAACAGGTAATGGTTGCCCAGAGGTACAGATATCTACTCTAAGGCACAGTGTAGTGGACACCAAAGAGACCAAAAGAGAAAATGCCCTTCATTAGCAGATAACCATTTGTATAAGTCTTTTGGAGCCCCTTTCTCCATCCCAGTCATCCTGGACTCTCAGCACCATCTCTGGGGCCATAACGAACCCACTATTCAATAGCCCAGTCCTAAGTCAACACTACATCAACAAAAGGTCTCCACATCCAGAAAAATCCTCTCCCCAATATCTTGCAAATATTTTTTTTTCAGGCCCTTATGCTCTAGCATATTTTTAATAAGCTTGGGTATCCCACAGAAGATTAAAAATAGTAACAGGTGTCCAAAGGGAGCAACAAGAGTGGTGATAGGCAAGGGTAGCTGCTGGGGTCACAGTACAACATGGAAAAGAACAACAACAAAACAAACAAACAAACAAACAAAAAAACTGAATAAGAACCAAACCAGCAGACATCACAATAGACCTTTGGAATGATGACACCCCAACCCACCTCCACACACGTGTCAAAAGGATAAAGTGAGACCCAGTTTCATGTTTCTTGCACAAGTCAGGAATTACATGGTATTTTTAGTTATTAATGAGCATGCATTGAGCAGTGACTGGCGTCCCTCCCCAAGGGAGACCGCATTTGCCATTTCGACCGCACATGGAACTGATCACACCACAAGAGAGCATGTGACCAGTTCCAAAGAACAGCACATCCTAAGATCATAATCTACATAAACCTCAGGTGTCTGGGGAAATGAATTCTAAAGTACACCTCTTGTTTTCCAAAGGCATTTTCCTGTCACTCTGCCTCTCAGGCCCTCTTCTTCCTCTCAAGTCCATTTCTAAGAGAGAGGTTGAGGATGTTTGCCTTAACAAAACCAAAACTCCAGCTTCCTTACTGTCTTTGTAGACAAGGACCATGTATCCTGGGCAGTTTAAGTGACTCCCTGAAGATCTGTGTCATGTGAGTGAGGATGTCACAATGGGATCTCAGCAGACTCAGGGCTGGCTGTGACACCTGAGGTTTAAGTCTCCGTAGAGGCCCAAAGGGGTAGACAAGAGTCTCAGCTTAGCAACTCAACACCCGCTACAGAAATCCAAGTGGGAGAGGAACAAATGCCGTCAGGCTGCTGAAACCTTCCTGGACTGGAGGTGCCCCCTGTGCTGTCCACAGGAGGATGGCTAAAACCTGAGGAACCAGGTAGCATGGGCTCTGGGGTCTAGAATTCTGGAGGACTGTGGTCTGCACATGTGCGCATATGTATGCACTTGAGGCTGGATTACAAAACACTCAGAGTCCCAGACACAGTCTTCCTTGGTAAAGTTAATATCACTCCCTAGTTTGTGAACTTTTCTAGTTAAGCATTTGACTTTTCTAAGTAAGGACCCTACATTATTAAACACTGACTTTCACAATCGCAATGCTCTTATTAGTACAAGATACATGGACAAAGCTGAATGAAGTCAAGGAAAATGGTGGACAGTGATTTAATGAAAACCTGTGTGAAAAATAGTCCCCCAAAACATCTTTTCTTCTTTATTTTGTTCTTTTCAAAATTATCCAACAATCAATTATTCACAGAGCTGTTCTCAAAAGAGGCCTTTTTAGATTTGTGTTATTCTATCAATAATTGTTGACATCACAGGTTGCATATAGCAAACATTCTTGTGTAAAGCTGTTTCCTTGAGAGATCCCAGATCTACACAGATGCACACTACAAGAAAAGTGACCAAGCATCAGCTTCAGGAAGTCTTGTGCCCTGAGCAATGTTTCCAACCATTCTAGCCACATTATTGTCTGTGAGGCTGGAGGAAAATGCAAACTCAACTTGAAGCTATTAATTTATTTAGGAAACTTTACCACGTGCCTCTGAAATCTTCAACTCCTCAAATACATTATGGTTTGGAAGGACTCAAAGAAGGCATGGACCATCTCCCTGCGGTGAATCCCTATGAGGGTATACAGAGTGGTTAGGACAGTCTCAAGACCAAAAATTAAGAATGATAGAAAAACAGTGGGGAGAGAAGGAAGGAGGGGACAAGAAGAAAGGAAGATGTTTTGGAGTTATTTTTCAAAAGACTTTCCATCTTCAAAACTATTTTCCAACATTCTCCCTGACCCCATCAACTGTATTTTGTACCAGTAATAAGACAGAAGGTCCCTGGATGTACTATAAGCCTGGTTTCCTCTTGCCCACCCATAGGATTCCTGGGTTCTGAAAGGTCAACATGGCCCTGGAAACCAGGTCTGCCTTCTGCTGCTGTTTATCTTGCAAGTGCACATTCACAACCAGGGCACAGAGGGTCTGATGGCACGGTGGTAAGAGAGACCATGAAGACATACCATCTGGGTGGTCACAAAGGACCAAGAGCTAAAGGTCCCCAGAAAGTTTCACTGGGGAAGTTGAGCCTTCTCTTTGGCTGGTAGGAAGAAAATTCTACCATGTTTTCTAAAATCAGCCCCATTTCTTCTCCTCCCCTCCTTTATCAGAGAATAACTGTAGATGTTAGTCAATGTGGTGAATTTGCTCTAGAGAGGGCTCAATTCCTGGCCAAGCCCAATAATATCCTATCTGAAATGATTATCCTTAGATTGTACTTGTAAAATCAGAAATCTGCAGGCATAGTGGCACAGACCTCTAATCTCTGTGATTTAGGAGGCCGAGGCAGGAGGATTACAAATTCAAGGCCAGACTGGGCAACTTAGACTGTTTCAAAAATTGAAGCAAATAAGAAGGCACACAAGATGTGACTCAGTGGTAGAGCACCCCTGGGTATGAGAAAGAGAGAGGGGAGGAAAGAAAAATATAATTAAAATCAGAAATCTAGGTACACTTCTCCTCTGCTTAAAACAAAAAGGTACCTTTTGGGGGTGAGCAGAAAGTCCCAAACATGGCCAAGCTGGCCCTTGATTCCTCTCCTGCCCAGTCTCCTCCCTTTGTCCCCACCCCACCCTGCCCCACCCCTGCCCACTGCCAGCACATGAGTGACTTTCCTGCTCCCTCAGGGTGCTGGGCCTGAGCCACACAGATTTCCTCCCTAACTCCCTTCCCTGTTGTTTTCTGCCCAAGTGATGTTCCCCTGTTGGGACAGTTTGTACCTTGAGCACAGTGTCCTACACCCCCCAAAGATAGCTCGCAGTAGTTTCTCAATAAATACTTGTCAGTTGGTAAAATAAATTAATTTGAAACTGAACGAGCAGCATTCCTGAGCCTCAAGGGTTGAAGGTAACAAAGAGTCTTTGTCTCTTCAGACTTCGGAGTCACCCACGGCCTTCTGAAGGGACCTTCTCCCCCACACACAGTGCCCCGAGATGTTGAAAAGTGGGACACACAGGCCCCTAACTCCACCATTCCGCATGTGTGAGGGGACAAAGGTGCACTTTGCCAGGGGGTGACCTCCACAGGCTGTTCAGAACAAGCAAAGGAAGACGTCCCTCCTGCACTTCAGCATGGACCACGTGCGAAAGCACAAACCTGAGCCTGCGTTTTCCAAATGGCATTCAGTGACGTCCCTCTGGAGTTTGGGGTCAGGCGGCTTTCCTTTTGTTATTCCCATCTTTCCCTCTTCTTCAACGTATGATTTTTGATGAATGAGTGATAAAAATGTTAATCCAAATGAAGACCCCAGGAGATCAGGGGAGCACCTGTTAGTCACTGTCCTACTTCTGCAGAGACCAGGGGAAGGGCTGGGCTCCTTGGAGAAAGTTGCAGGAAGGGTCTTGAGGGATGTCATCAGGGGAGAAACCAAGCATAGCGGGCCCTCCTGTCACACGCCTTAGTGGGCAGAAGGGGGCGCTGTAGTGTAACCTATTTAGAATGCAAATAGAGTGCTTCCCCTGCTGCAGATTAGAGCTAGCTGGGTAGCCACTGCCTGGCGGGTCCTCAGCAGTACTAAACTGTCACTGCTCAGCACAGGTCATTAAGTGAACTCAGAACAGTGTTGCTAAATGTTTACGTTAAAAACACAGCTCACACACACACACACACACACAAAAGGACACGGGTAGCAATCACACTGCAAGAAATTCAGCTCACCTCCGTGAAGACGGGCCATTCAAGATCGCTGGAGTTCAACAATTTTATTAGCTTGAGATTGACAACTATCACAGACATGCTACGTAGTAAATGATAGAATAAGAGGGATTATGAGATGGAGGGATGGAGAAAGAGGGGAAGGCAGGGAAAGAGGGAAGGAGGCAGGGAACAAAGGCCTGTGTGAGCCTGCCTACGGTAAGCAAGAAGAAACCAGGGCCAGGGAAGTGAGCGCTGGAGGGACACCTCCCCTTCTTGGTTGAACTTCATAGAAGTGGGACAAAAGGCTCAGAACAAAACCTCAAGTTTCCCAGAACCAAGCCAGCTGGTCCTTGGGCTTTATTTTCTAACAGAGTCAGGTGTTCATTCCGCCGGCCAGTCGTCTCCCTTTTCCCCTTTACTCCAGCCAATTCCTGTTTTCTTCAACTGGCACTCCCCAAGACTCATCAAAAACACGATTTAATTACATCTCCGAAAAAAAAAGCAAAAGGGAGGAGTGTAAACATGACTCCTTTTTATCTCCTGATACATCTGGACAAGTAGACAATGTGCTAAAACAAAATAAATCTGCCCTGACAGTCACATCAAAGGGTTCAGCAAGGGCCTTCAGCTACTTAAAGCGCAAGAATGCTGTTGCTAAGCATCGGCCCACAACTTATCAGCCTTGGAAGAAACGCTTTCTTCTTTCTTTCAGGGGGGAGATGAGGAAAGTTAGAGAGTGGGAACCAGACTGCAAAAGGAGATTGGGGATTTTCAGGGATTTTGAAGCTTAAAATGAATTGTGTGAAGAAAAGGGATTTTGTTGTGTGGTGTTTTCCTTTTGACACTCTGTCTATATTTTTATAAAGGAAGCATGTGGAAACCTTCTAGAAAGGGCTATTTAGGACACACAGAAATAGGTGGTTGCACAAGATACTTGGATACAAATCTGTGCCGTATCTCCTTTCTGTGGATTTCTCTGGATGAGACGAGCCTAATGCCAGCTCAGGGTCTGAGGCGGTATCTCACCATTCACCAAAGTCAAGTGAAAAATCCCTAAGTCACCATAATAAAAAGTAAATCATCCAACATGACAAACCACAGAAGGCAGAAATGGAGCATCTATTGCAGCAAACACACACAAGCGAAAACAGAATATACCCCCCCCACACACAAAAGAAATCAGAATGAACTGCCACGTGGAGTACAATGCAGTGACATAAAGCCAGCCAGCTGACCCTAAGTCCACATGCAGACACACAGCTGGAGTGTTCACAGTGAGATACAAAATGGAACTGACCCTGAGATCCAGCCAATTCCTCCAGCCTTGACCCCCCACCCAACCCCTGCACCCAGAGAAGACGCTGAAACAGATGCTGTGAACTTCAGTCTGATCATGATCCCACGTGCTGGCTCCCAAGAGGGACCATCGGGGAGATGTCCCTCCTCCACGAGCACATCCTCAGGTTGGAGACTTTGCCCCATTTCTTCTCTCCGGCAAGGCTACTAAGTTTAGTTGTGCTGGGAAATCTGAACTGAACATGAGTGGCATCGCTGAGACGGATGTTCCACAAGGACCTGAGGGCACTCTGGCTGAAGAGAAAGTTCAAAATAGCCCACCAGTTCTCAATATGCTCCAGACAATGCCAGGGAGACTTTGCCCCTGCAATAGAGAGGCTAAAAATACACAGAAACAGTACTGTGGCCTTGGGAGGCTGAGCATGTTGCAAGTAAACAACTTGCTATTTTCTTTTCTAGGATCAAAGGAAACAAATTCTGAAACTCCTGTGATCTCCACACAGGGTAACTCTCAATAACGTGAACAATTACCAAGTCTGTGATATTGCACAAATAAATAACACTTACCATTATCTCTAGCGTGATCATATTTATTAAATAGTGACGGAGGGCAGCAGTAACCATTTTTATTGTCCCATATAGCTCCTATTTTCTAATTAAACAAAAGGTTATTTCTACTGTTAACATAGCCATTTGTCTAAGTTGGGCCTTACATAATACTTTTTGCCAAGCATGACAGAATATAAGAAACGATGCTCTGTGGTGGTTTTGTTTTTTTGTTTTTAATTTTGCATGCTGAGTTGCTACTTAGAGAGCTCTGCCGGTTCGTAATCAAAGCAAGAGGCCATTGTGTGGTGAATTCATAAATAAACTTGGGCAATTTTTTTCCTAAAACATGATGAAGCAAGCACTTGGTCCTACCCTTTAGCTTCAATCCAAGGGCAATGATCTGTATTATTAAACATATAGGTCAAGCCAGCTTGTGCTTCTCCGTCCTGTGGGATGTTTTAGAAGCTGCTGTCACATTACCGAGATCTGTTCTGTGGCTCCTAATTATTCCTCTTGGCAGCTTTGGATTTCAAGTGATTCCTCTCACATGTATGTAAAAATTTATAAGCTGTTTCACATAACAGCATGAGTTATTTCCACGTTGTTTATAATGGCAGGAGATACCGATTAGAAAAATGCACTAATTTCACTGACAAGGATAATGGCAACTTCATAAAATCTTCATTATGTCGTCTGTAATCTTCAAAAATACTTCATATCAACATATAAAATTGCCATTTTTAAGATTTCAATATAACTCTGAGGGCAGGGCCATCTTTCTCAACTAGAAGAGGAGGTGGGGGAAAGATTGAGTTTCCTCCTCATCTTCAAAATTCACTCCAGTCCCAACATTCCAGGACTGAGGGAAAGAAGCCTAATGCTCACTGAGTAAGCAGTATGGGCTTGACACACCCCGTAGGCCGTAGGCCATCTTGTTTGATTCCCCGACTCCACGCAGCAGGTAAGAAATCCCACTGTGGTATGCTTGAGGAAATGGCCTGCCTGGATTCCAGAACAGAATTCCATTCTGATTTTGCATTCCCAAGTATGCTAACTCCAGCTCCTCCCTTTGCTTCCTAAGTGAGAGGAGGAGCCTGTCCTGTAAATTAAGGTGACTTACACCCTAGTAGTGAGAGAACAGGGCCAGTCAACACCAGCAACCCAAGGAGAAATGGAAACCCAGGCCCCAGAGAAAGGTCGATCAAAATAGCACAGGGATTGAATGATGGAAAAGATTTTTGTCTGCTCTGGGAGAGAAAGACAGAGAACCAGTATCCTCATTTGGTTTTCCCGTGAAGAACGTTGGGAAGGTGTTAACACCACATTACTGAGAAAGCAGAGACTTAAGCAAAATGTTTTTCCCAAGAAGAGATGACTGGCCCAGGGTATAACAGTTTTGCTGTCATATTTAATGGATAATAATATTTTATTTTGGTTTTGTAAAATGCCTTCTCACCAAAGAACTCCCTCCCTGACCTTCTGTAACTATAGCCTAAGTTTCAATTTCATGTCATCAACCCTGAGTACCTTCAAAGTAGCCAGCCACACAGATAGATTTCAAGGTTCTCTGCCTTTATAGGTAGCAACCCCATGCAATGATCGAAGACATCGGTTTATTTTTAATTATAAACATATATAATTCTTCAAATATCACCAACCAAACATGTTCACAGGCATACAGTTATCTATATATTAGTTTCCAATGAAAACATTTATTTATTCTCAATTCTACCTTTACATGCCTGCCCCTGTGCAAGGAAGGGGTTGTAATGGAAGCCATGGCTACTTCTGGGTTTTGAATGGAGTAAGAGGTTCTCTCATTTCTTTGGAGATTGGGCTGAGATGGGGGGAGATGAGAAGGGATATTATTTTCTTTTTATAGATACAGAGCAGGAAGCTGAGTAAAGCGACCCATTTTATCTGAGTCCTAATACTTCAAAGCTCAAGTCCCAGGCTTCCATTTCTTTGTACTGTGGAGGTGGGCATCTTCCTAAAAGACAAACATGTCCATCCCACACCAGTCAAAGAGTAGCCCTTACTGGGGTTCCACAGTGAAGACACCAGATTGCAGAGAGATTAGAGGAGTGCCTCCAGCCCTCTAAATGTCAAGCTTTAGCCCTAGGCGTTGGTTTTGGAGAGGAAGTTATTCTGTAATGACCAACAGTCTTTGCAGGGTTGGTTCCCACTAAAGGAAGAATTGTAATGACCATTTATTGTCTAAACAGACCAAGAAAAAGAAAGGGGACATAGAGCCCACGCACATCCTCTTCCCAGCAGTAAAATGCTGTGAGAATACAAACAGAAGATGTTCTGAGGTTATGATCACCTAGAAGACAATAGAATATGTGGATGAACTAAAGTGGCTTAGCCTCATTTCCAAAGGAATGAATACATTAATAAATCTACTCCTCAGGGTTTCTTGAGTACAAGCAGATTTCATGGGTTGTATCAGATACACAAACTGTAGAACTCCCGAGACACCTAGATATCCCAGAACACATGGACACACACAACGTATGTAACGCATACTGCATGCACATGAGTGTGCAGAGAGACATGCAAGTGACCCTTCTCTATCTCCACCAGCAGACGTTCCCAGTGTATATACAGGAAGAACATCTGGCACCATTCTAAGCCCCATCACTTAATCTAGGGCAATTTGGCTCCAGATTTTAGCTGATTGGTTAGAAAATAAAAGAAGGGTTGCCAACCACAGTATCTCCCCCATTCTTTTGAATCTACAAAGAACAGCAAGAATACTGGACATATGGTCCCTTCTCAGATGGGTTTATGGCATAGCTGGGTAACAAGACACCAATAACAATGAAACAGCAATAGGAGTTGGAGATAAAGAAGAGAGGATGCATTGGACTCTCCATCATGGAGTCACAGAACAATAAAAAAAAAAAAATTAAAACATTTACTAGGAGGGTATGCCTTGGGGAAGATGGAATTCTAGAAAGTAAGGCTTCAAGACACAGCTCAAGCCGTTCCCTGAACCACTTGCCTCCTTAATGAAATTCTGGTAGTCAAGGTTCAACTTAAGCATCATCTCCTCTCTGGCTACCCTGGGCTTCTTGGCACTTGGTGGGTGCTTATGTTAATGTAACTGAGTGAGCGGAGTCCTTGGCAGATTGCAAGAGTCTGTAAGTCAGAGGCCACTTCTTCTCCTACCTTTGTAAGTTAGGCACCCGTACAGGGAGACACACTTCAGTCCCTTAGCACATGTTCAGTTAATGAGTAAGTAAAGGACAAGGGGAGCCTCTGGACAATGGTGGCCACCATTTCAGATCGTTTCTGTCTTCCTGCCTTCCTCTCCCATGCTGCTTAGGAGCAGTTGACAATCTCTCAGCACATTAGGCTGAAGTGACATGGGATTCTCCAACACGCAGCTGGTATCAGCTCCTTCCCCATGCAGCTAACTGGCTGGGGGTGGGGGACAGGGATGTTAGCAGGATGTTTTACTCAGCAGGCACAGCACCGAGGCGCATTTTTAATGATTTACCAGTTCTACTTGACTGAGCCTGCACCCTGTAAGTGGATCATATGATCAGCGATCACAAGTTAAACTGCTTTTGTTGCTCGCAAGGCATGCATGGGGGGCTGGCTGCACGGCACCAGCGCCTCGCACGCAGCTGTGTGTAAGACAAGGAGAGGTTACGTACAACAGGCAGTTAATGGCTCATACCAGCAAGCCCTCGACTTCAGTCGGCACATGCGGCTGAATTTTAAAAAGGTAAATGACCTTGCAGCCGGGAGCTTTAACTATGTGCTTTTACCTATTTGTACCTGGATAAGTAAACATTTGCAGCATGCCAAAAGGCCTCGAAAGCACTATTGTAGCCAGAGGCTAATCCCTTTCTCTCTGGATGAAAGACTTCAAAACAAACCAGGGGGTAAAAAATAATTTTCTGCCTCAAGTAGCAGAAAGGTAAAGGGGGGCAATGGTGATAATGACTTCCATTTGTTATAACTTTCAGAAGTCACCAAGGTTCCAATCCTAACCAGCTGCCCATATTTAGGATTCTACTTTCCAGGAAGAATGACAGAAACCTCGGGCCTTCAGACAGAGGGAATGGTTCTAGGCAGAGTCCCACAGAACTGCTGCCATTTGTCAGTGCATCCAACATAAGGAATGAACATCTTCACGCTTGTTCTACTACCCAAAAGGGTTGCTCTCCCAATTGCTGTCACTCAGGTCCGAGAGCAGGCCACTCTCAGTTCTCTGCTTTAACGTCACATCAACAGGGGAGTATTCACGTAGTCTAGGCCTCCAAACACAGGTTCCCTGCCAGCTGCCCCCGGGGAAGCCTTTTCACTCCCAGTGAAGGCCCCTTTGGATACCTCCAACTGCAGCAGGGCCCCCAGAGCCATCTCTGAAATAGCAGCTCAGCACCCCAAATGTTTTCTGAAGAGTGGAATATTTGTGATTTACAATGTGAGCAGGAACTTTGGTAATGCTGTTATTTTAAGAACTCGTCAATCAATTGAGATTAAGATAACATTTATTGCAACATAAACTGAGATTGCCATGAGAACAGACAGAAGATGTCTATGGAACATTGAAGACATTTCACAGGCCATGAATCAATAGAGGACAGTTGGGTGGGGTGAAGAGAGCCCTGTACTAAGAGCTGAGTGCTCCAGGCTCTTCCACTCCTCTGGCCCTCATGAGCTGCTTGACTCTCAGCATGTCACGCACCTGAGATCACAGTCCCTCCTGTGACCACTGAGTTCCTACTGTGTGTCAGCAATGATACTCAACAGTGAAAATAAGCATACTGGGCTGGATGACCACTAGATATCATTCGTGTACATACACGCAAATGAATTAATAAACAAGAAAAGCTGCACTTGGTCCTAGCCACCATCTGTTGAACCAAACTAATCTTTAAATGGCCAGAAATGCTTTCTTTTCTGTGATTCAGTTAATATAGGTCAGCCTAATGAGGTTGGTTTATATCCATGAGAGAAAACAGCAGTCCTCAGTCCAATATACGGTTTTAATAAACTTTATTAAATTTCCATTGATCCATATGCAAAAATAATTTGTTTACAATTTGAACTCAGCCTACTAAATGGTGTCTAACTCAATAAAGTAAGAGGCTGAGAAACAACAGCTGTATGGCTATTAACACATTATGCCATTAAAAACACTAAACAGTTGGGTTTGGGGAAGGAGTCAAAGTTAACCCTTGGAATATCTCTAAACCAGACATCAATTTGAATTTGCAATGGAAAGCCTGAAACTTGGAAATTAATTTTTCTCCACCTTTTGAACAAACCCACAAGAGCAGGGCATCTACCTATGGCTTTGTCAACTAACCCCCCAGAAACATCCTCTAAATGTTCAAAACTCGGCCTCAGGCAGAGATGACAATGGAGTGCTAGCATTTAGAAGGATGTCTTAATAATAGGCAAGGTAGGATCATTTGATAGTTAATATAATTCACATGGCATCCTGCACTTTAGGTGCGTAAGTAAATTGTTTAGTTGCAACTAGGGTCAATGAGGCCAGGGTCAGGGCATATTCCTTTTCAGCTAGTAGGTTCTATGTGGTAATCTGTAATCCAAGCAGCAAACCAATAACAAGCATTCACTGGGTTCTAAGTAAGGCAAATCCCAAATTATATATTGTGGAGATGGGCAATAAGATTAAGAGACATGAAAAACTGAGAACAATCAAGCGCTATACTATATAATTCTAGGGATGAATGAGGTCCAAAGAAAAAAAAGAGGAGTGAAGAGTAATAATAAATACAAGACTAGGAATCGAGCTGTGCTTTCAAAGAAAGATAAGGCTTCCATGGGTGCTAGAAGAAAATTAAGGGTCAAGAGAGTATTGGAGTGGGGACTGAGGAGGGCTGGGGGAGATGAGGCAGAGATAACTTAAGCAAAGAGTGGGAGGGTTAAGACAATAAGGATCCTGTTAGTCCTTTTATTATTTATTGATTATAAGGGTTGCAAGGGAGGAGAATCAGAAATGACTAGTGACTATCCATCATATACCATTGTAAAAGCAGTGGACACACCCCCAAGAATTAGCAGCAGCAGCAGTGTTGAGGAAAGATAGTTCGTTCAAGTTTTAGAAAACCAGACTTTGATTGGTATCCAGGTTAGAGACCATGTGACATTTTCTTACTTTGAACTCTAAGCTAGAAATATTTCTGATAACTTAAAGATTATTTTTGTCTGACAGAGGTTGGCTAGCACCCATGCAGCTTTTCTTAGGTATTAATTCATTTGCATGCACATAGATACCCAGTGATCTTCTAACCTGCCATGAATATTTTATGTGATAACCTGAATATAAACAAGGAAATGACTGAAAATATGTAGGTAAATCTTGGCATTTTCATTATGTCAGTGAATTTGAACTGGAGAGGACCCTTGCATCCTGTGAGGGTGACCTGGTCTAGCTTCCCACATGGTTACAGATACCTCGTTGACAACACCTTACTGAAATGATCCTCTAGCTCTAGTCTCACCCCTTTGGTCCAATTGGCCTTTGCATATTTGCAAGGCAGCACCTCATTCTGTTGAATAAGAATCCTTTATAAAACTTGCATTTTACATTGTGCCCAAACTTCCCTAATACCATTGACCCACAGTCCTAGGTTTGTCCTATACAAACTCACTATCTATATCCACACACTGCTGCTTTAGTTATTTGAAAGAAGAATCTATGCATCACCTAAATCTCCTCTACTGTAGGTCAAGTATTTCCATGGTATTCAACAGCTTGGTCCCTCTTCTAAAGATGGCCATTAGTTTTTCTATTTTTCTGAAAACATGAAGCCCTGAACTGAACCTAGTCCTCTAGATGACGAGTGAATTGTGTGGATCTCAAGAGTTCACTCGACTTGACCCAAAGGCTCCATTATACCCAAATCAGCAATACCTCTCCAAGCTATAGCCTATGACAGTATACATCAAATATCAGTCAAATAAAATATCCCACTGCCTTCGACATGAACCACTGCAAAGCCAGACATCTCAAGCATAGACTTCCACAATTGATTTTTTTTCTTTTAAATATAGAGCAAGGACTTCAAATTTAGAATCCTACTAAATTGTGTCTGTTAGGTGTCAGGCAGTGTTTAGCTTGCTGAGACCACTTGGAACCATGACCTAAGACCTCGGGAATGTTCTGACCTCCCTCACTCTGCATTTTGAAATTTAAGAAACAAGGCCCCTTCCAGCTCCTTACAAGTTGTTGATAAAAAAGTTTACTAGGTGAGGAACAAGGAGGAAATAAAGTCTGAAGCTAAGGTATATGGACAAAGCCTAAGGTGTAAAAAAGGAGATAAAACACGTTTCACATATTCCCTGGAAACTCTGAAAATAGGTGCTGCTAACTTCACTAGTATGAAGAAAAACATGCAGATGAACCATGTCACTGTTCTTTTGAAGACCTATGTGTATTAGATCTGGAGCAATTAGCCAAACAAATAACTTTCAGTGTGAGCTCCCTCAACTTCATCAGAAAATTTAAAAAGAGAAATTGAAAACTATCCAAGTGACCCTATTGCTTTTGGAAAGATGAATATAAACACAGCCTGAACACAAAAGAAACAGAGTTCACCTTGGTCATTGGCTCAAGAACTTATTAGCAAATTTAGAACATGGTCTTCCCCCCAAGAGATTGCCACATGGATTCATGAGCCAACATCTGGACAACCAATACTGGGACAACCATGCTTGTCACCTCCCCCGCTACCAAGGGGAGTGGGAAGGTATATTTACTGTTGACACTCTAAAGAACATTATTAATAACAAGAACCCAAACAACCCCTAAATGTCATATCATTGCTGAAGAATAGCTATTAAACCCAATAACTGAGAATATAAACATGAACTGCTTAATTATGAGTGACAAGAAGCTAATATTATATTACAACAAAGCAGACAATATGCATACTTAAGGGTCCTGAGTTATTTCTCCGAGATAAACTTGAGGGAAGGATGGCTTCTAGAACCATCTTTCATTCTCAGCTGGAATCATATATGTAAAAGACAAAGTAACATGGGAGCTTTATAATGTTTGCAGAAATCGTAAATGACCTTGCCACATAAGCCTTTGGCTCATTAATTTGACTAATTACCAAGACCCCTAACTCCTAATAGTTATCTCCCCAAGGACTGAACATGAAGAACCAAATCATATAGCTGTTGAAACTCATAAATGCTAAATTATGGTGCCACCAATCTAGGCCAAATCACCTTTTTGATACCAGTAAGAAGATATTTAGGAGTAAAAAATCTGAAATGACATCAATATAAATATGAGATTCCATTGTACAATTTTTCACATTTTTCCAAATGTTACAACAAAATTACCTTTTTCAGTAGCCTCATCAATCTCATGAGCATCATAAGGCAAATATTATACTTCCTTTTATAGATTTGGAGCTAAAGAGATAAATGAACATTTGCCTAAAGCTATATAATGATAAAAACACACAGCCCGTTTTCCTTTTTGCAAATTTACAAACACAGCAGTCCTACTTCTTTGGTTGTCAACATTTTATAGTAGACTTTAGTTCAAAGAAATGGAGCCACCATATTTAGGAATGCCTGTGGCACCTTAATGCCCTGCAAGGAGAGAGAGTATGAAACTTCTCTATGTTAAAAGTCCAGTGACGAATCTGCAAACCAATTGTCACACATTTCTGGTGTCAGTCAAACCAGGTTTATATGGAAACATCGGTCTGATCTACCTAGAAAGCAGGAGCAACACAAGTGTATGCATTAGGAATCATAAAGTAATATTATGGGGACTTGTCACCAGGAACTCCATTAGTTGATAAAAATGGAAGTAAAGCCTATCATTATTTCATCAGTCTAGTCAATCTTCATTGGAAACAAATATACAGAGATTTGCTGTTATTCCCAGCTACAACACAAGCAAAGATACTTCACATCCAGCCACATTTCATGCCAATTGCCCATTATAAGACAACAATTTGGCCACAAAGACACTCTACTAAGAACTCCAGCTGTGAGCAACATGGTGAGGGTAAAAAGCAGACCCAATCCTAAAGATGGGGCACCCAGCTCCATTCTGTTACATCCCCAGCTATGTGAGCCTGGCTGGCCATTCAACCAATGGCCCTGAGCCTTTGTTTTCCCCTCTGAAAAACTGCTGGATTCCTTCTGAGGATTACTCTGGAAATGTAGAGGGACCCCACATCAGAAGGCTGTCTACGTGCTGTACGATTAGAAGAAGCTAAAGTATAATCTTATCTCTGTGACTATTGAATGCAGACTGCTGGGCAACCTTGTACTGACCTCTCCTGGCCTGTACCAGATAATTTAGTGCCACTATCATCATTAGTAAACATCAACTGAGGGCCTGCTATGGGCTTAATTACACTTGGGCTTGTATGGTTCACTGGCATTTTCAGTGTGTATGTGTCTGGTCCTCTTTAAGCAACTGTATTCGCATGCAGGGACAAGAACCTGTGTATGCACAGCTATATATTTGTATATACATCTTAGCCCAGCACAAAAAATAATATATAGTAAACAATATAGAGTTAACATGATGGTCCTGGAAACCAGTCAAAGACAGAAAAATACAAAGGTGATTTGAACAGAATTAGAAAGTAAAAACCTCTCACATGTAGAAAATCTAAAATTTTTTTAAAGGATGGGCATAATAGCAACATTTCCCTCTATAATCTCATATAGAAGGATGTTTAAACGGAAAAAAAAAAAAAAAAAAAAAAACCTACCAAGGGTCTTAATCAAGCTATTCCACTTAAAAGCATTAATGCTAAGTATGCAAACGTTCACCTGACTGATCATTAAGGTATCAAGAACTAATTTTCCTCCTTTTAAGAGCTTATATGTCACATCCCACCCCTTGGGCCTTCCAGAAATGCATTTAAATGCCTAACTGGGAGGGGGGGAAAAAAAAAAAAAAAAAAAGCATTCCAGACAGCCAGGTGTTAGTGATTCAGCCATTAAAACTTCAGTGATAAAATATCCCCCACAATTGTAAAACATTTCAGTCATTAGAAGATCATAAATAGATTAAGATGACATTTTAAATTATTATGACACCATGTGTATAAAATGTACATTGTTCATCACAATATCCCAGATGACTGTGACTCTGATTATCTGAAGTTAAAGATGAAGTGCATGTGTTATTTATTTTGAGATCCAACAGTGAAAGGCAGGGAGGGAACAAGGTGGAGAAAGCCGACATTCAAATGGAAGTAGGGGCTTTTGCTGTATCCCTCCTGGGGCACACACAGACTTTAGATTCATTTTGCAATAACATTCATTTGCTGTTCCTTGAGCAAAAATAAATCCTTATTTCATGTTTGGAGGATCAAGCTAAAGTATAAAACAAAACTATCTAAAAAGTCTAGAATTTTAAAACCATCATTTAAAACATCTTGGTACTCTTCTTGGAGTTAATTGAAAGATTTTAATTAGACTTCAATATTTGCTTGTGTCTAAAACTTGAAAAGAAGCTCATTACTGTTCATGTTGTTCATATCCTCAAATACCAGTGAACTGGTCTCTCATAACTTTACGACCACAGTGTGTCTCCACTTTAAAGGTGTAATGTTCCTCAAAAGAAGTAGGAAGATTTCTCTAAAGAGTTTTCCATCTAGCCACCACTTTCAGAATAGAGGACAGAGTCATAATGACCATTTCATGTAAAAGGAAATCTAGGGACTGGGGTTGTGGCTCAGCGGTAGAGCGCTTGCCTAGCACTTGCGTGGCCCAGGTTTGATTCTCAGCATCACGTAAAGAATAAAGGCATTGTGGACAACTAAAACAAATAAATATTTTTTAAAAATGTAAAAAAAGAAGAAATCTAATTTTTATAATTACTGATAAAATGATCATAAGAAGTCAGTGTTACAAATAATTCAGTCTTGGTACAAATCTACACTTTTCAACTCAACCTTACCAAGGAAGCAAATCCTTTTAGAGTTTCAATTAAGCATTTGGGGAAATGTGTTTAAGGGCTAATGTACTTTACTTAAACCTATAAACTAGCTAAAGGATTAAGTCCAATAAGGAGATTATAACAAGTATGTGGCAAGTTTGGGAGTATTTAGGAGATTACACAGGTATATGTGTGATTCTGCTTCATAGTAACTCATTTTGCCAAAATAGGTAAAGATAGGTATGCATGAATGTGGACCTAGGCATAGAGTTAACAATGGTTAGAATTTAATTTCATCCTGGGGATTTCAAAGAATTTGTTACAATTACGAAAGTGGAAGCATTGCAGGCATCAGAGAACCTGATAAAAATACCTCTTCAAAACTCTTAGAGTCAATCAACAGAAGTCCCCATGTTCCCTTTTTAGGTAATACTGGTTGTTGAAATACTCTTTCCCAAAAAGTGTTTAAAACCCAAGACATGAAATTGGTAACCTAGACCATCAAATGCCCCAGAACAGTTAGTGTAAAAGAGGGTAACTGAAGGACAGCTAACCCAGACAAGTACTCATCCACTTTGCCTGGTCAGGTATAAGGCACTTTGGAGAAACAGATTGCAGGTTTTTGTTAGGTTTTGTAAAATTGGAAGCCTAACACTTCACCATATGTTTAAATGTCTTCCTGAAAATGTCAGACATAGTTAACCAGGGTCCATCCAAATATCTTCAGCAATAGGGGGAAGAGACAATGCTCTTTATTAGAGAATGCTTCTTAATATCAACCTCCTTATAGTCAACCTCCTTACAATAATATGTAGCGTTGGGCTAATGCTCCACGTTTATGGAGGATTTTTAGTGTTTTCTAAATTTCAACACTAAGGAACAGGTGGCATTGGCACTGGCACCCTAATGCCCTGGCACTCTTAAGGTCCTGAGTTTCATCCCCAGTACCACAAAAGAACGATAACAACAAAATCCACATTGGGAATATTCATAAAAGAAAGTGACCCCATACTCTCCAAGGCAATTTTGCCACACTGATGATTTGCCAAATACAACTTAGGCTGTCAAAAAAAAAAAAAAAAAAAAAAAAAAAAAGACTATTTTTCTGTCTATACATGTTAAAAGATTGGGAATGGAAATCAAAAAGTAAAGTCCATGTCATCCAGTTTTTGTTTTCCTCCAAATTATCTGTTCATTAAGGAAGGCTCCAGAAACATCCACTTGAACACCACAGGGGCCAAGTTAAGATCCCATAAATATCTCTAATCACATGCAAATCCTCCATCATCCCACCATAAATATGCCCATGTCCTGGACTGGGGAAGCTGTTAGTGAATTATTCTTTTAATTCTTGAATATACCCTTGGTAAATATCCCTCATAAATCTTATATGTTTGTACCAATAACTGCCTATTTTTTGGCAAAAACATTCTTGTAGAGAACCTTTATTCTCATGGGCAGAAAACAAGATTTCATTTGATTTGCACATGATGGTTTTGACTGTCTCTGACTGCACAGATTCCTAGAATCTGTCAACTACACAAGGGGAAATACTTTTAAGTCAAAGCTTAGATTCCCTAGTATGAATCACAGTTTCTACTATAATGTGGGACCACTGAAGGTTGGAGGTTCAAATCTTGTCATAGTATTTTGAAAGTGTATTGGAGCTGGGCACTGTGATGCATGCCTGTAATCCCAGTGGCTTGGGAGACTGAGGCAGGAGGATCACAAGTTCAAAGCCAGCCTCAGCAAAAGCAAGGTGCTAAGCAACTCAGTGAGACCTTGTCTCTAAATAAAATGCAAAAGAGGGCTGGGGATGTGGCTCAGTGGACAAGTGGCCCTGAGTTCAATCCATGGTACCAAAAAATAAGTGTACTGGAGAACTCTACAGTTAAATGAAATTTACAGGAGTCCATTGTTTTGAACTGAGCTCCTACACTAGGTCCCAACAGAAGAGACCCAGATCAAAATGAAGTCACTGACGCCAAAGTTTTGTGTCACCAAATCAAAACTTAGTAGTTTCTCTGGTCTTCCGGTAAATCAGGAGAGAGAAGATAGCCAAATTTCCAAACAGACCAGTTTTACCAGGCATGATAAAGAAATCTCCTGTGCTTCTACCCTTACAAGGAAAGTAACCTGAAATAATCTGATAATAACCAATCTGCTTTTTGTATTATCTAGTTCCTTGTTCCTACTCAAGCTACCTTATAAACAAAAGACTATTCTGCCATGCCTAATGAAGCACCTCTCTAATTTAGATGGGATGCTGCCCAATTCATGAATCACTAATAAAATCCAATTAGATCTTTAACCTAAATTTGTTGAATTTTTGTTTCTTACCACTACCAAAATAAATGAACTGGAAATTAAACCAGGAGCCTGAGATCTTTGAACTAGTCCTGATATAGTGCTTGTTTTCTGGGTGTCTCTCACTTTTCAAATGCAAAATTAATCTCAAACAGTAAGGGTACTTATATTAGACCTGGCAGGTCTGCTTGTAGGTGTGGCTCCTTCAGAGGAGACTTATTTATTTGCTGGTCTTCTTACAGAGTATAGAGAGTGAAGTTTTAGTTTTTAGCAAGTACTTTCCTCCCTTGGAAATGAATTAACAAGGGCATTGCCAGAGAATGTATACGAACACTGTTAAAAAGTAGGTCAAACAAAACACACCTTGTTTCTACTTACTAAGAACACACTGCCCTTCCTAACAAGGGCGGACTGGCACAAATATTATTTTATGACATGATATCTATTATTGTTCTAAAAATCTACCACTACAGAAGATGCCAAAGAATTGCAGGATCTATGTCCCCAGATAACTTAGGACTGAGTTGCGTGAAGACAAATGAATCACTAATGAATTGCACAAAACACTGTGTTATATAATGGGAGCACTATTGGTCCCAACAAGGTGCTGAAGGAATTCAGAATGGAAATATAGAGTGTCTAGGCAAGAGCTCCTATGAAAATGAAATTTGGTCAGACCCTTGAAAATAGGATATATTTGGATAGATAGCAAGAGACAGATTTTGCATAAATTGAAGATAGTCTATAGCCACTTATATGCTGGGGGTTGGGTAGGAAAATGGCAAAAAGATGGATGCCAATTTAGGATGGTTCAATTTAGGATTGTTCAACTTTATGATGCTGCAAAAGTATACTTACATAACCATTATGTTTCAATTTTCAGTATGGTATCCATTGAACAATAAAAGATGTTCAACACTTACAAAATAGGATTCACGTAATATGACTTTGCTCAACTATAGGCTAATGTTAAATGTTCTGAGCACATTTAAAGTAGTCTGGGTTGAGTTATGATGTCTAGTAGGTTAGGCATATTAAGTGCATTTTCAACTTATATTCTTGACTTATTAAAGGTTTAACCCTATCATAACTTGAGGAGTTTCTGTATTCAAAAAAACATGAGAAGAATCTACAACCAAATTCACTGCCAAAATATTCAGATAAATGAAAAAGAAGTCTTCGGGTAAGAGATATCTCTTTAGGGATGAAAAGAGGCACTTTGTTGATGTTCTATGTTTTATTTATTTTCACAAGATTTCCATCCCATAAACTAAAAAGCACAAGTTCAAAAGTAAGTAACCAGGGCTGGGGATGTGGCTCAGCAGTAGAGCACTTGCTAGGCATGCATGAGGCCTTGGGTTGGATCCCCAGTACCTTGTAAAAAAAAAAGGAACTACAGATGGTCCCCAATGCACAATGTTCAACTTAGAACTGTGTGACTTCATGATGGTACAAAAGCCATGTGCTTTCAGTAGAATCCATGCTTTGAATTTTCAATTTTGATCTTTTCCCAAGCTATCAATATGCAAAGTTCTCTCTCTTTTGAAACAGTGAGCTGAAGCTCTCTGTCATTCACACAACATGTGAGCAAACAATGGTTACTCTACAGTGTACTGTATGGCCAGTCATTTTTGGATACAAGCATTCAATTGCATATGCTATTCCATACTTCTTCATAAAATGGGCTTTATATTCAAGGAGTTTTCCCAACTGCAGGCTAAAGTAAGAGTTTTGCTGGGCTAAGCTATGGTGTGTTATAAGTTAGGTGTATTAAATGCATTTTTTACTTAATATTTAAAACATACAATGGTTTTATTGGGATGTAACCACATCATAAGTCGAAGAGTGTCTGCATTTTCATATTCTTTTCCATTCATATCAAAAGATACAATAGAACTACGTGACATAGATAAGATGATGGTGAACGAGGGGAGTATGTGATGTTGGAGAAGATGATGCCCACCTAGCCATCACCACTGCAGCTCCCCACATCCAGGGGCACTGCCCTGCTGGGACAGTATGTGCTGGTGAACCCAGGATTTAGTCAAATGAAATTTGGCAAAACACTATAAAGGGACAAATCCAGATAAATAGATTCCATAAGGCATTTTCACTCTGATAAGAATAAAAGATTCAATTGGTGGTGCCTCATCCATCCTCTACATCAACAAGGTAGGAAGAATTTGCTCCAGATCGCTTGACGCCTCAAGTGTTTGGCCAAACCTTCTGAGCTCCCCAGGCCACAGCTGCATGGGCTCCAGCTGTTGCAGGGAGCTCCTCACTTGGCTCAATGGAATGGGGGTCTGAGAGCCTGAAGCCACTGGCTGCTCTGACCAGCAACTCCTGTTCACCCCACCCCTGCTCTGATCACTCCACAGAGCTACTGGGAGGCCACAACAGAATATCTGTTAGAATGATTCAGAGTTGGGAAAGTACCTGTCTCCTACAACCCTCCCATTTAAAAATGTGGAAAAACAGATACCTGAAGACAAGAAAGGGCTGAGGTCATGGGGCTGTTTAACAAACCGGCTGGGGTTAAATTCATGTTAACCAAATTCCAACCTAACATGCTTCTCCCATCCCACACAGCTCTTTTAATACCACAGTGACAAATAAGCCATTTTAAAATGATATGGTTTGATATGAAGATACTAACTCATAAAGGCAAGAGAGAGGGAATGAGAGGAATGAAAGAGCTTTAAATAGAACAAAGGGGGGCAAGGGGATAGGAATAATGGCAGACTGAGTTATCCATGATTACCCTAAATACATGTATGAAGACACAATTGTTGTAAAAATACTATATATTAAACCAGCAACTCAAAAAATTGTGCTCTTTATATGTAATATGAAATGAAATGTACTCTGCAAATGTGTGTAACAAATTAGAATAATAAAAAAATTTTTAAAAAGAGATAAAACACTCAAAAAAATGATATGGTAAAGGAGAGCGTCTGATGAAGAAGCTCCAATGGGAAGATCTGTGCTGTCTTTTCCACCTTCCATGCTAAGTCCAATATTGATATTTATAAAATGATGGAGGAACTGGCATCAGAAAATGTGTGCTACAGCAACTCTTTGAATGAGGGCCAGAAAGAGAATAAAAGGCTCCAAGTGACCTGCTGTACCTCTACACTGCTTCCCCAATTAACTCCAAACAGACTTTGTCTGGGATGAAATGATTTAGTCTCAATGCAAGGTCAGTCCCACATACCCAGAATAAAGATTGCAGAATATGCTTATTTGAGCTGAATTACATTTGGTAGTTTAATAATATGGATTTACTGCCTTTTCAAGAGGGACTGTAACACTGGGGAGAACTTTAAAATGCATCACACTTAAAACATAAAATTAAATTCAATTAACTTTTATTGGGAGGCTAATACACTAGTACCCTAGAGGGGAGAAACGAAGCTCTCAGCTTTCCCAGGATTTTCAAACCAGGTCTCTGGAATCCAGGCCAAAGACACAAGACTGGATAGTTCCCTCAGAAAGAGCTTCCTTGGCCAGTTTAACATCTGTACTCCATGGAGAGGACAGTGCCTATAAGTCTCCAGCTGAAAGACTCTAGGGGCATAAAATCCAGAGAAATAAGTAGGTAGAAAATACTACCTATCTATCCAATAAAAGACAAAACATCAACACAGGGATGCAAGCAGATGAGGGCCCCAGAGACCACAGCTCTTTATTAAACCCTCCCACCTTTCTGTTACCAGGATAATGGTCATCTATTTAAGGGGGGGGATAAATTCATTTAGTACAATTAACCCCACACACTGACTTATTAGAGATTCTTAAGCCAAGCTTCCCTTTCCTAGGGTCCTACTGCTCCCCTCACTACACTGAGATATAAGTTTTTGATAACAGTAAGTGGTGTCATTAGTCCCTCTGTGACCTCATAAAGAGCAAGTTATGGCATCAGCAGTTTGGACTATGGGAAAAAAAAAAGATCCTGAATTGACTGACCAACTAAATCCTGGATATTGGATGAAGTCCTCTCATTTACTCAGTCAGCAAATATTTAATGAGCATCTACTACACGCTGTATAGTGAACTAGGCACTATATATTTTATGAATGAATGAGAAAGAAATATCACTGCCATTATGATAAAAAAGGTAAGGGGCATCAGGAAAATATAGAAACTAAAAAGCACCTCCATTTTAAACAAGCCCCAAATCCCAATATCTCATTAAAATCAGAGTTGAATTCTCTGCTGAGCTAATTAGAAACGGTATCAATTCTTGTTGGCTGATATAACAAATTCCCATGATCTCAGTGATTTGAAAAAACACAAATATATTATTTTACAGTTCTGGAGGCCAGGGGTCTAAACAGGGTAAAACTAAAGTGTTCCTTTTGGAGAAAGAACATGTGTAAGAGAAGAAAAGAACATGTGTCCTTGCCTTTTTCAGCTTCTAGTTGCCACCTGCATTCCTTGTCTTGCCCATCTTCAAAAGTGTATTGGTCCAATCTGTGCTTCCTTCATCATATCACCCCCCTCCTCTGACTCTGACTTCTCCCGAGTCCTTCTTTAGAATGACTGTGCTGACATCAGGCCCACCTGAATAGTACAAAATATTCTCCTCATCTAAGATCCTTAATCACATCAACCAAGTCCCCTTTGCTGTGTAAGGTAACATGCACAGGTTCTAAGGATTAGGATGTGGACATATTCAGGAGACCATTATTCAACCTCCTACAAAGACCAAACTTTAGGTAGTTCGCAGGAAATAGAAATGATCTGAGCTCTTGGAGATGTGGCTACCAGGCCCAGCACTGGGAATGCCTCCATAATACTATTTATGTTCCCTGCCTAAAAGAAACAGATAGTGGTTAAGAACACAGGCTTTGGAAGTACATCAATGTTTCAGATCCAGCTCAACACAACACCTAGGTGACTGTAGTCAAGTTATTTAACCTCTCTGATCCTCAGTTTCCTCGTTCACAAAAGATCACAACAGTGCTTACTTTCTGGGTTTATGAGGATTAAAAGGTGAAAATATACAGCACTTACTGTGGCACGTGGTAAGCGTTCAACAGACAATATGTTGTGATCATAATTATTCAATCACTGGCCAACCAGCCTGGACTTAGACCCATGGGTAGATAGATTGGAAGCCTCCATGAGTGCAGATACCTGAAACTTCCAGAACTCCTTCTTCCCCTACCTGAACTCCAGTCCCTCCCTCAAGCCCTTGCTTATTGGTTCTCCTATGCCTTCCTGGCCAGGAGTGTTCTAGCTCTCTTTCCCTCTGACCTCCAACGTGTGCACAACCCATCGCAGGCTATCACTAGCCTTGCCACTGCTAGTTGTGTTTTTTTAAAATATTTTTAGCACCATATTCAGATTATAAACTGCTTGAGGACAGAGATTAGTGAGCTAGTCCTTAGCACCGAGATGTGGCTATAATACTGAACCAATAAAATGGTTCAATAAACTGAGTGCAGACTTTATTCCTCACAGATCTGCAGTAGAAACACAATTTCAATCTCACATCAAAGGGGCACAGCTGGCTGCCCCCAGGTACTCTGCCATCTTGAAGCTGAGCTTCTGAGGTAGATCTCCTCCTCCTGGCTCCTTCATATCATGTATTCCGCATAGGCCTATCTCCCAGGATGAGGAAGGCCCCTCTCCCTCCATCTGCACAACGAAAAATACCAGAATCAGCTGCACTTAGAGAGAAAACGGACTTCTCTTTGGAACCGGAATTGAACAAAGAGCTCACCCCAGTCAAAGCCAGTTTGAACCAGTCTCTGCTGCCCTCAAATCCACCCCCTCCCTACCCCTTCCCAGCTGGCACAAAGACAAGAGGAACATCATTGACTTCAATCTTTGGCCTTCTATCCAGGAAAGGACTTGTGAAGGTGAATGGTTTGCAGACGAAGGGGATATAAAAGAGACAAAACCAGGATAAAAATTAAATAAAAAGTAGCTGTCTTAAACTGTAATTGCAGTCCTCTGCTGAGCACGCTTGCAGATATATAAATGTGATTTACCCTCAGCTTGCAACTACAAATCAGGTCTTGAGAAACACTTGTGCTATGAAATTGTTTAATCTCATCAAGCTCTGCTTTCACAGCAAGCCATAAATCACAAAGTCTTTGTTATCATAGACCTCCACCAGCGCCTCTCTGGCAGGCTATGGATCGTGGGTATATATAATCTTGACTGCACAAACACTGAGGTCGACGCAGGCTGAAATACTTTCATAATAGCCACTGTGCAGCTGGTGGAACACAAGCCTATGATGGATATCTCATTTCCTACAGTCGGCATCTATTTCGAGCAAATTATTACCACATAAATTTCTTGTCAACAGAAACGGCCAATTAATTAAGTTAAAAATTTACTTGTGATCACATCTACAAACCAAATAGAACTGCAAGGCAATTTTCCAGTTACTGAATATACTGCAGGTCAGTTTAATGAATAATTTTTAACTTTGTCATAAACTCAAAGACAGGCTAATATCTCCAGAAACCTGAATGGAGACCAGCTGCCGACAGATTTACACAAAATATATTTATGGGGAATTTGATGGCTGACATCTGGGGGACAGAAATAAACTTTCTATAATTACAGAGGCATCTTTGCCATATATATGAATTTCTTTCACCAAAAAATGCAAATCTGTCCCCAGGAAGGGGGTATTTAACATTTTCAGGCAGGGCGGCAATGGCACTAGATGGTTCTTGGAAAAAAATTGTTGCATTAAATTCCTATGCGAGTGATGGGTTCATTATCATGGGGGAAGATGGTCATGGGCAAAGACATGTTTATCACTGACCCCCACCTTTTACACCCCCCAAATCAAGATGTTTTCTCTCTTTGAGGCTGTAAGCCACTTGGCACATGGCCAGGAGTAGAAGCAGCGTGAGGAGGATTTAAGGCTGTGGCAGGTAGGGAAGATTGACACAGCTTCCCCTTAGGGTTATTATGCATATAAAACAGATCTGCATGGAAATAAGGCCAGCAGAGGGCCCTTCATAATTCCTACTCCAACCTCCTCTCTTTGAACTGAAGAAAATCCATGGTGGTAGAGAGGCGGGTGGGGGGACAGCTGAGCAGGTGATTATAAAGGATATGAATTTGGGGAATGCATCAGAGCTGATTGTTAACAGGGATTACTCAACCAGCCACCCATTGGGTATAGGATTATGGTGCACTGGGGTCATTAGCTATCCTGAAGGTAGAGGGCATAGAGGGCACTTGGGGTCCTCCAAATCATAGCCCCAGTCTGTATCAATTTCATTGCTCCCTACCCTCAACCCATGATTGCTTCGTGAGCAAACTGGACCATTTGACGTTCCTATAACATGCCCTTCGCTTCTGTACCTCTGTGACATTGGTCTTATAGTGGATCTTTGAAGTCCTTTCCCATTAATGTCCACTTATCAAGTTCCTATCTCCAAAATAATCTCTATGGCTTTTCCTCAGCCTCAAAAACCTCCACTGGCCCTTCACTGACACATTTCTTCCTACCCAGAACTTGAGAGGCTATCATGCTACCCTGGGCAGAGTGAGCAGTAGTGAGTTCACACTGAAGTATTCAAACAACCATCTGGGGGCGATCCTGTCATGGGGACTCAGAGGTGCAGAGGTGGACTGAACATGTGTTAGGGCCTCTCTGTCTTGGGAGCCTAAATTCTATGATGGTTACTTATGGCCTTTTGGTAAGCTTTGTGAAGGAAGGGGTCATCTGACTCATATTTATAGTTTTCTCAGCACACAGTCCTAAAAAAAAAAAAGAAGGAGGAGGAGGAAGAGGAGAAGGAGAAGAGGAGGAGGAGGGGGAGGAAGGAAGCAAATTCTCTATAAATTTATTGAGGGCTGATTTTATGGAGCGTAATTCCAAGTGGCATTCAACACACTACTGCCCCAATATCAATATGAACAGCACTGGCTGTGGGCCTGTTCTGTTTAGGACATGGTGGAATCCTGAGAATTTCAAGAAGTAAACTACATTCTCTCCCCAAACCAATTTTAACTAGGGAAATAAGTCACACAGTGAGTTCATTCATAGGGTCACTGCATAGAAAAGAGCTAAATGAATGACTGATGTGCAAAATAAAAAATAATATGGAAAATAAATGTTAAACAACATCCATAATTTCCAGTATCAGAGCAGACGATGCAAACAGGTTTGAGCTTCAGGACATGAAGCTACACAGAGGTAATCCCACATTGCTATTCATTCTACCAAGTCCTTCACCCCAAGGTGAACCAGCTTGACCAAAGTCACCAAACTGGGAGACTGTAAAAGGCTTCTTATCCACCATTCTGTCCATCACACCCTAGGATCCATCATCCATTACACTCCACAATGACTTTTTAGTTTTTCCTGGTTAATTATTGGGGTCGTGAATCTGCTTATAAGAACCTCCTCCCTGGCTCAGGCTCTGGCTTCCTGTATCCCTGGATTCTCTTTCTGACAAGAGAACATATTTCAAAATTTTCCCTTTGACTATGATCTTAAATCGAAAGACAAGATCTTAAAACTAAACCTAATCTATTCTGGAACTCTTCCACCTCTCCAACACACAAATACCAAAAATAACAGTTAAATTTACAGGTTGGTGGGATTCAAATCTCAACTATTTATTAGTTTTAGAACCTTGAGCTGATTACTTAACCTCTCAGTTTCTTGATTTCCTTGTCAATGAAATGGGGTTAAATTGGCATCCACCTCATAGTACTCTTATGAGTATTAAATTAGATAACACACGTAACATTTTAAAACGATGTCCCTAAGAAGTTCTGAATCCATGGCCTGTATCAACTTTTAGTGTAGTGAATCTCATTCTTACCCCATGGTACTTGTATCTTATGTCCTGTAGTCACTTTACTAAAGGTTCAAGAAAGAATCAATGAAACAACAATGATGTTTTCTGACTATACTACATTCCAGGCACTGCTTTACATTTATTATCAACAGCCCTAGGAAGCAAATATTCTTATTATCTCTGAATTACAGATGTGACCTGGAAAGGTTAAGTAACTTATCCAAGGTCATCCAACTATAATTGGTCAAACTCAGAGTTCATGCTCTTAGCCACTGTGATTTAGTGTCACTGTATTTGGTTAGCAAGTCTTTATCACTGTGTTTCTACCACTTATAATACCATGGGTATTGGTCACATTCTCCTTCATGTTCATTTTTCCAAAACAGTCTTAATCATTATTCCTTTCCTCAAGGATCTTATAGTTAAAGGAAAGAAACAATATAAGTACGTATGAAAAAGACATTTAAAAAAATATCTAAACTTTTTCGAGCCCTGCAGCTCCACCAGGCTGACATGTCTCCACTCAGCGACAGTAGCTTTTGAGTGTGTTTATAATCATAGCACCAAATCACTACTGAAAGACGTTAAGCAAAAATTTAAAAATGTACTTGTTCCAGGGAAATTCAGTTAGCTTGTGAGTTCAAATCAGAAATACACATTACTGGTTTTCAGGTGAAGGGAAGAAGTCAGAGGAGAGCTTCTGTGAAATTTGATGCAAGATGTCTCTAAAAGAAAATATTTTATCCCACAGACAATGGACAAGAAACAAAGGATTTACCTCCATGCTGTCTGAGTGCTGCTAGCACAGGCAGGTGGTAGTGTAGTGAGTCACTGTTGACTGTCAGGTTTTGTCAAGGGTCACTGTCGCCAGAGTGTCAAGGTCAGAATAAGATAGTAGAATAGAGCTGCAGTGAGGAAAGTCTACATCCCCAGCCCACCAGGTGACAACTAGTGGCACAGGTGACATCAGTGAAGATAACATTGAGCCCTTTGTAGTTTATAAAGCACTTTCACACTCATTGCTGTTTTTGAGGAATTTTCCATGAAAGATGCAGGAGCATACACAAAACTTCAGTGGGAATCTTCATTTTGGGAGAGCACATTTCCATGATTTGAGAAAAGATACCTAATTTGAGTTGGGTAACTCACAAGAGCACAAATGAACACAGAAATTAATCTGTTAATTTAAAAGTATTCAGATGTGATCTTTAGGAAGCAAATAAACACATGGGCCTTTCCATTCAAAGAGCCTTTGGGCTAGATGAGGGTGAATGCACATTCATGGTAAAAGATCACAATTACTACTATCCATGGTGTCAACGTAAAGGCATAGCAATTGCTGTTAATTTTCAGATAAAAATAGGTGCTAGGTAAAACACTCAAGAAAAGTATTATAGAAAATTGAAGATTTGATTTGTGCCTTGAAGAATCCTTAGTATTTGGATAGTTTGGAGGAAAAAAATGATGCTACATATATAGCTAACAGGTATATAAACCCATATGTGTTAATTTGCACATGTAAAAATATTTAAATCTAAATGAGATTATACCACAGAATTTCCCCCATTTGTATATGATAAAATAAAAACAAAATGGTAAAAAACCAGCTTCTTTTACCCCTCAAAAAATCCATAATACCAAACAGATTAGGCAAGGGTCAGAAACAAATGCAAAAAAATTTAGAAACTGGAATTCAATGAAAATGAAGATTCTGAGGTTGACCAGAGGAAGAGTACAGCTCGTGTCCAAACAACACTATAAACCACCAGTACTTACACACAAAATCCATAAAATCCTAGAGATTCTCATAACTGCCACCATATCTAGAGATAAGCAGACTCAGTATAAGTATTTTTATCTTCTTCTTCAGACTAGTGGATTAAATAACACTGGGAAAAAAAGTAGGTGAAAACCAGAAAACTAACAAGAGGCCCACCCCCTAATGGACATGAAGATTCCAAGACTGCACACTAACTGAAGAAATGATCCAGAGCCAAAAGGTTTCATGGAATGTCAGAGAAGGAAAGTGAGTCTGCTTTCCTGTAAAGAGCACATTCCTCCTCATCTGAGTTAATCTCCTAATCTCCACTCCACATTGTTTTCTCAAGGAATAAAAAGGGGGGGGGGGCAGGGAGTAGGGAACCCTTACTTCTCAAAGTGTTAAGTCTGGATGCTAAAAGAAGCTCATCTTATGTAAGGTGGAAAGAGAATTAAGAAGCCAGATATATGGTATAGATACAGAGGTTCCACCATAATCAGAGAGAGAAAAAATGGAATGATATCTCAGTGGTTCAGGAGGCTGAGGCAGGAGGATCGTGAGTTCAAAGCCAGCCTCAGCAAAAGTGAGACACTAAGCAACTCAGTGAGACCCTATCTCTAAATAAAATACAAAATAGGGCTGGGGATATGGCTCAGTGGTCGATCAACTGCCCCTGAGTTCAATCCCCAGTATCCCGCACCCCCCAAAAAAATGGAATATGGTAAGCATGCTGACCTGCTGTGAAACAACAAAACCAGGAAGAGAGTAGTACCTTAAGCAAAAGACAAAGAAACCATCAACTCAAGTAATAGTGGACAAATTCTAATACAATAAGATTTTAATAAAAGAGGCGCTCACTGATGCAATTTAATTGAATGTGGGGTCTGCCTCCTACATAATGGGGAGAACCCACTCTATCCCATTTCTCCCACTTCTTACAACTAAAAATTCTACACAAAATACAAGAATACCGAGGATGTCAGAAAGCAAACAAATGTAGATAGAGGTTCTGGGTTAATTTTTTTTCTTTCTTTTTTTTTTTTTTTTTTTTTTTTTTTTTTTTTTTTTTACATTGCTTTGCCCCCACCAACAGGCCCCAATCATAGAATTGTGTGATAGAGGAACAGAATGGAAAGCTAAAACTCTGCCTTTTATTACTATCTCAAATTTCTAAGATAAAGACCTGAGAAAAGGGGCCCTTATGGATTGGAGGTATGAAGGGAATCCCAGTTTAGAGAGCTAGAAAAGGGGTCCCTATAATTCTATATACAAAACAATGTAAGTGTCCAGCTCACCTCTGAACCTGCACCTGCATGTTCAAGACATATAATCCAAAGCAGTTTAGCACGGGCTCACCCAGTTTTCATACTAACCCAGAGAGGTACATGCATATGATAGATCCAGAGGAGGATGGCAAACACTTTGAAAACTGAACAGAGATTGGAACCCACAAAAGGCAAGACAGAAACCATTGTTTAAAAGGAATGAAGCTGATTCCCTGTTAAAATGACAAATAAAAATTAATATTATTTACAGGATTACATGTAATCCAGTATCAAAACAAACATTTTGCCAAGCTACAAAACATGGATAAAACATGGGATATTTACTTCCATGGCACATGTTAGAACTTTCGATAATGTTCAAAATGCTCACAATACAAGCCAAAAACTATTCAAAGTAGAAAAATGTGAGCAGTGCTCATGGGAAAAAAATAATCAACACATATAAACTCCAAAATGACCAATGATGTGGGAATCACCAAATAGACTTCAACAACTAATATGGCCATACTCCAGGAGCATTTAAAATTGCTGGAAATTAATTAAAATTATTGGATAAGTAAAATTTGTCAAGAGATAAATAGTCTATGTAAAAAACATTAGAATTTTTAGACCTGTATACAATATGTGAAAGAGAAATTCCCTGGATGGCCTCAATAGCAGAATGAGGATAATCATTCTGAAAATAAATAAAAATGAATTATCCAAGATGAAGAATGGAGAGAAAAAAACATGAAAAAGGAAAATGAACAGAGCTGCAGTAACCTCTGGGACAATATCAATAGGTCTAATATTTGTGCAATGGGAGAGATATAAGGAGAGGAAGAAATAATGTGCAAAAAGTAACCAAAGACACAAGGAAAACTGCACAGAGGGGTTGGCTGGGGTTGTAGCTCAGTGGTAGAGCGCTTGCCTTGCATGCGTGAGGCACTGGGTTCAATCCTCAGCACCACATAAATAAATAAATCAGAAAAAAAGGAAAACTGCACAGATTTCAAGAATCACAGCCAATTGCAAACAGGATAAATTTTTAAAAATTGATCAGATTAAAAATAAGAGACCTAACAAAGACCAAAGAAATGTGATTCAGAACCAAAAGGAAATTTGGAAACCTCAAAGAACAGAGGCACCATGCTAAAAAGCAAATTACTGATGAAGTCAAAAGGTTGACATAATCACAATGAATGCACATAAAAAAGGAAATTAATTAGATCAGCTAATGTTCATAGGTGATAAAATATTTGTACTTGTACAGCTAGGACAGAATATATAGTCAAACATAATTCAAAATGAGCACAAAATGAAGAAAAAATCTTTAGATAAAAATTTAACCAAGTTTTAAGAAAATGATATTCAGAATGATCGACAATCAGCTAAATCTCAGTTAAATTGCTGAAATTCAAAAGGAAAATGTCTCCAGTAAAATGAATACAAGGAAAAAAATACCTACTAGAAAGAAAATTCAGGCTGACCTTCTACTTACTCAAAATTACTTTCAATACCAAGAAACAATGAAAACAAGTTTACACACATATAAACAATGTACATCCTAAAAATATCATACCCAACTAAAATGTCATTCAAATATAACAAACGCATAAAACATAAGAAATCCAAGCTTCATGATTCTTTTTTGAAAAAAGAAAATGTTCTGAGAAGAAAACCTAGCCAATCAGTGTCTGAATAACGAATTTAGGGATGGAGAAGATATGATCCAAAGAACTGCTAATGAGCTCTGAGTTCACATACACATGGAGTCATAGTAAACAATCACGGGAAGCATTGTTATAGGAGATAATGCAACTGCCATGGGCAAAATAAAGATAACACTGTAACTCACAAAACTTTAGAGGTGGGAGGAGTTATGATAGTCATCCTTTAGAACAGAGAATAATCCTATCTAAAATTGAAACAGATAGCTAAAACATAAAAACATTCCAATCTCAAAACATATGCATTCTCTTTTCCTACCATAAGAGTGATTGTTGATCAAATTTTTACAGTAAGAATGTTCTGTGCCATCATTCCTTTTTTTCCCTATGCAAAGAAAAGCAGGTTCCATGAGGATGAAATCTCTAACTTTAACTCATTGGTGCCATGTTTTAACTGAATAAGATAACTCACTGTATTCCTACAAACCTGATCACTTTAAAAATATCTCAACTGGTTTTCAAATACTTTGTATATGGATTGTGCCCCATGATCCACATCTAATCTGGTCTTAGAAATGCCTTTTTCTCAACTAGTTTAATTTCTTGCAATTAATAGGCAATAAGTTTAGATAGGATTAATTAAGGAAAGTAGATATATACAAATAAATTTCTCTTCCTGATGTGTTTTAAAATCTTCACAAAAGATTTGTACAATGACTTATTCTGACACCTAAAACTTGTCATATTAAAACAGTTTAGAATCCACTATTAATGACTCAGATACTACTGAGTTGTTTGAGTCGGAATACCAAATAATGGTTGACAAATATCTTCAAATATTCAGAAATGCATATCCTTCTTTGTCTAGTGTGAAGGTACTTTATAAAAATCCATTAGAAAAATAAAGATACTTGAATATAATAAAATCACAATACTACTTCCGGATGCTTCCTATAAGGTAGTTACTCTGATATGAATTCCACATGGATTGTTTGATCCTGGAGGAGTCCCATTAGTTAGCACCTTTCTCATTCACCCAATCCAGGAATGCTAGATGGGGAAAATACTGGAGGACATGGAACCCCATCTCCCCTCCCTGCTTCTGGACAGCCAGTTGCATGCCCCCTCCACTCCTCACTCCCATTTAAGAACTTTTCTAGGCAGAAGTTAGGCACCATAATTTTATGTCCAAATCTGTGTTTCTTTAAGAGAGTATCATGACTGAACTTTATCATATGTGTTGAGTACATAATAGCCCAATTTGTACAGAGATGTGGCAAAGTTTATGAAAATCATACACAACAAATTAGATATCAAGATATTTAAAAATAAAGGCAACCATACGTTAACACATTCTGAATGAAATAGTTTGTGTTAGAAATAATGAGTCCCTAATGTATATAATGTGACATTCATAACTATAAATGTCAGATAAGTATCTGTTTTAAAAGTTTATGCACACTGGTTTTCAGGGGATAGATACGCTAAATATTTTCATAACATTTAACAAAAGAAGCCCTGAAATGCAGAGTTCTCACATCTAATGGCACATTCTAGCCCCAAAGATTGTGTTTCCATGAAGCCAGATCAGGAATTTCTGATTTAGAGGAGATATACATGGATAAGTTTAAATCTGGGAGCACAGATCTCTCTCACAGGCACACAACACAAACAATCAACACAGCAGTACCATGAAATCCCCCACTAAAAGCGTACTATAAGTGAAAAGACATGTACCCCACACATGGCTATACATGAAAGCCCACAGAAAAGAAATCAGTAGTTACTCCTCTAGCCTAGATGTTTCCAACACATGTTCTGGGGAATGGGCCTCCTCAGACAGTGTTCCTTGACTAAGCATACTTATAAAATATTAAGAAATTACTCCAGAATCTCAAAGCCTTTTACATGCTAACATGTATTCCTAATGCCCAAGAGAGAAACGAACTTCAAGTTATTTCACAAACCATTCTGATGACAGAACTGTTTCTTCATGGCACATGTACAAATGTTTTCTGAAACAACCTGACATTCTATTTCTCCTCCCAATCCAGAGTCTCCAGGTTCTATTGAAGAACTATAGAATTATCTGGAAACAAAGCAGCCTTTGGAGGAAAACTGTGAGAGTTTTGTCCCTTCCAAGTCCCACATGACACCAAGGGCTCATCCTTCATTGAGAAAGATTAAATGTTAGTGGATAGATCACAATCCTCTTCCAGAGATAAACCATTTGTCCAAAAATCCAAGAAGGTGGGTAGTCTCTGTGATTGACATTCATAATTCTTGAGACTTTTACCTTGAATGAGGTCAAGTGAGAATTATAATAATATGTTCCCCTCTGGAGGGATTATGATGGGAGCCCCACAATCCCTCCCTCTTCCTTCATGGCTCCCTCATGCTGGATGATCAAGTGGGATAGAGCCTTTACACAGTTTAGCATCTTATCGGATGACTGCACATCTAAGTCAGGGCCCCTTTCTACCCCTGAATCAAGATTCAATTTTCTGTTCCCTCAAATTTACTGCTATTATTTATAAAGTACCAAGGACCAGGAATCTTGGAGTTATGTGAATCACTTTTTCAAAAAATACCTAACATAACTGTCTATTCATCCAATCTTTGAGTCTGCTTCTCTCTGTTGGTCACAAGTATAGGGAACTGATTAGACAAAAAAGTGAGGGGAGGTAGTGCAGACCTTTGAAAGTATATATACAAAGATGGAAAACTGTAAGTCAGATGGAGAATGATGATAATAGTCCTGGTGTAATGGTAGCTTCCAAAATTCTGATGACTTCTCTTAGCTCTTCCTGTAGATTTTCCAATGTCCATGCAGTTGTGTAAATATCCACCAAGAAGCAATGCCCAGTCCTATTTTGTGTCCACTGAACCTACAGTTCTGGCCAAAATGAGATCATACACTGACCTACAGGAAAACCACACAGAAAATCAATGTGGCTAAAAAAGAAGATGCATACTTCATTACTAATCATAAGGAACCCACCTTTATCACCAAGCAAAGTACTGGAAAGTTAAAAATATCTGTTTTGGCTAAAAAGCAAGGGATCTTCTTCTATTTTCTGCCCCCCCACCCCCGCCCGCACAACCCCAGCATGGAAATTTGACAAGGAAGTAATCCTTGATTTCCTTGATTACACATAAATTTACATTCAGACTGTTCAAGTACTCAGTCTAGATTTAGCCTAAGTAGCCCAGGGTTTAGCATTTAGGCAAAGGACAGGGGACAGGGTGGGGTGGGGGAGATAGCTATTCTTTGTGACTATTTCCACTGCACTTATCAAATCAATAAAAATAATGATTGCTATTGATGGTGGCCTTGCCACTGATTAAACAGGCCAACTTAATTGCTTCTGTGAAGTCACACAACTCTCAAGTGTACATGATGGAGTCAGTAAGGAGCATGCAACTGCCCCCTGGCTTTGTGGACAGGATGCACAGTGGCATTGATTTTATTAGAGCTTTTAGACTGGAACCTGCCCTCCTTCCTGAACCGCTCTCAGCTGGAGACTTCCTCTGTTCTTTTTTCACTGGAACAAAGCAAGGTGCCCAGCGAGCAGCCCTGGGTTGCAACAGAGAGGCTTCAACACCCAGGAAGAGGTAAGACCGGAGTCATGGCAGAAAGTGAAGAAGGCAGGCCATAAAAGGGAATGGGCTTCAGGTAGTCGGATACTGCTTGAAAAATACAGGAAACACCACAGAGTCCAAAGTCCTGGCCCTGCTTGACATGATCTGAGATCTACCAGACTCCCAGTCAGTCATCGACCTTCCCTCCATGGCTAATCACACTTCAGCCATTCTGATCTTCTCTTGGCTCTCCAGTGTGAGGCTCTGCTTCCTGCCTTGGGTCTTTGCCTTGCCTCCCTTCTACCTGAGCCCTATATGCACCCAACTCCTCACTCATTGTCATCATTTAGATCTCAGCTCCAACACCCTCCCCCCAGGGAAGCCTTTTGCTGAGCATCCTAGATAAAGGAGCCCCTCTCCCCACATAGACAGCTCTCATCACATCACCCCAACACATTGTCTTGGAAGCACTAGTTGCTATTAGAAAGTAATGATTTATTAGTTTCCAAGTTCATTGTCTGTCTGACATTCATCTCAAGGTCACTGCACCCAGTCCACCCCATAAAGTGGTACTGGGTAATGTTAAGAACAGATATCAGAATATGTACCAGCAGATAGCCCTAGCCCTGTCACTTATTGGCTGAGTGACCTTGAAAAATTTACTTAGCCTCTCTGGAGCTTTTCCATTTATAGGCAGGTTTACAACAAAGGGAACAATCTCCTGGCACTATTAGTAGCCGCCTGAAGCGCTTGGAGCAACGGAGCCGCGGGAAGAACTTTAGAAGCAAACTGGAGACAAACAGCTTTTTATTTTGATAACTTTTCTTTTTTAAAGTCAACTGCAATTCAAGTCAATCCCCAAACAGGGCTCCTACATATTAGAATTTTTTTTAAAAGCCATGCAAAGGGCTTATAATAAGAGAATGAACTAACTTGTAATAAATGTGTTAAGAAATCTTTCCTTGTTGTTTTACTGCTATTATCAATTCTTACCATATACCATGAAAAGTATCAAGAATTACTCTTTTAAGAAACTCCTAATCTGACGCAGCCCATTCATCCAAGCTAACCTAGTACATATTGAGCGACTCTCTCTTCTATCTGGATATATCATGCAGTTGACAACTTCAACACACCAGCAAGCCCGTCTCCCACGTGGACCAGCAAACTTGCACTGTCCACGTCTGCATAGCCCTCCCTCCTTTCTGGCATCCTCATGAGTGGCCTTTATGAATAATTTCTTTGGTTGAAGAAAGCAAAGTTTCCATTGTTGAAAGCTATGGAAGAGACTCTTAATTCAAACAGTATTAGGCTGGTGGATGAGGCAAATTGGAGCATGTAAAATTTATTGGACATCATAAAAGGGAAGTGGGGAGAGGGCCAAGGAGATGGGGGGTTCGATTACCACTGAATTGCCGGCATAATAACCTGCAGCACATCACAGTGTGCCACGGGGGCTGGGAAGCACTCTCCCCAAATGATTGCTTTATGTCACCACTGATGCCACTGGCCCATCAACTATGACCCTGGGAGCAGCAAACCCCATCATAAGAAAGGGAGAAATGTAAATTTCAAAATAGATATATAAATATTCGGTGGCCCACTGTTCCATTAGTCATTTATATCCCTGCCTTTGGAATGCAAAAATGTAAATCCAGAGCCCCTTCTGCAGTCAGAAGTCACCCAGGGTTCATATAATAATCTCTTTGACAAGGGCTAAGCTGTGGTTGGCAATAAAACCTAGGGGGCCAATAAGATCAGGAAACACACATGGGAGAAAGCAAGGAAGAGATACACTCTCAACCTCAAGTCGGGGGAGAGAGAGATTGACGGACTGATCAAGCCCATCCCACAAAGTCAAAGATTTCCCTGATGCAGTGGGGGCAGAAGGGCACAGCTGATTTACTCACTGACAAGCCGATATCCCTGTAAGCAGAATGCTCCAAAGCTCATTCTCGAAGCTCTAAGGAGCATGGCATTTTTCCTGATTTACTGCCATTTTATCGCTGCTGGAAATGGACACACTGCAGATGCCCGCGGTTCTGAATGAAGGTGAGTGCTGTCCTTGATGCCGGCTCTGCTAATGTCCTCCTTAAACATGAAGTCATTAAGAGCTACAGGAGATTGAGTTTGATCTAACACAATAGGGGTGAGGAAAGCAAAGGGGGAGTGAGTGTAAATACTACAAAGCCAAAGAAGGAATGGAAAGCCCTTTGGTATAGCCCCATGGATCAAAAACACAGGGGCATGCATAGCCCTGTCATTCCTGCAGCTGGTGGAAGAAAGAAGCAGAGTGTCCAGGAAGGAGGGAGTGGAGGTGAATGACTCTCCTCTGCTCAAGACAGAGAGGAAGCTGAGGTGCAGAAGACTACATCAAGATCCCGTAGTGGGTTAGAAGCAGTCTCAGCCCAGCACCTGACCCTACTGACTGACTCCTAGTCCATCTCCTGGGCCTTCCTGCCAGGTTACATTCTCCTCTTCATCCCATACCCCATGGGGCATTCAGCACTCATTCAAATACTTACATAAAAGCCATCCCTCCAAGTCTGAGGATTAGAGAAATGATTTACAACCTATAGGAGGCTGAGGCAGGACTTCAGGAGGTATACAGATAAATATCTGTAAATCATTTTAATAGCAATACCTACTATTTACATGAAGGAATTTCATCAAGATTGCTTAGAACAAAGTAGGTATTTAAGACTTTTGAAAAATCAACTGATTTTAAGGAAATGACAGTATGGGTATCAGTAGTTTGGGGAGAATCACTTTACAAATATTCAACAGGTTTTCCAAGTTGGTTTTGGCAAATAAAATACTGAACATGAAAATGATTGTTTTACTCACAATATTTATAGTCAGAGGTGTAATTCATATCTTCACTCAAGAATATTATGTTCACAATGGAATATTACTTAGCCATAAAAATGAAAGGACTCTGACACATGAACAAACAACATGGATGAAACCTGAAAAGATTAAGCTAACTGAAAAAAGCCAAACACAAAAGATTAAACACTGCGTGATTCCACCCATAATAAGACATCTATAATAGGCAAATTCACAGAGATAGAAAGTAGACTAGAGGTTTTCATGGGATTGGGGTGAAGGTTTAGGGAGTTATTAATAACAGTTTCTATCAGGATGATGAAAACATTTGGAAATGGATGGAGGTGATGACTATATCACATTATGTGATTCATGCCACCAAATGGTACACTTAAAAGTGGATAAAACGGCAAGTTTAATGTTGTATCTAGTGTCATGATTTTAAAAATGTATAATGTACTATGCAAAACCAGCTGGATTTTATACTTTAAATGGGTGAATTTCATGCTATGTGAATCGTTATCTCAATAAAGCTATTTAAAAACTGAGAATATTATGTACACAGAGTGAAGGATATCCTTGCAGAGAGACTGCTCATGTTGACCTAGGGAAATTCTTATTAACCATGGCAATGCCATTCTCTATCACATCATCTGGCCATTATGCCCCCAAGCAGTCCCTGAAGGGGAAGGCATGACTCTTGGGTTCCATGTAAGGAAAGTCAAGTTAAAACTTGACCTTACTGGGACTCTGCAACTGCATCCCTCATGTATCACTGCCCCATAAGAGTTCTCTGGCAAGTTTCAGACCATGTTAATGTGGATCATCACCCAGAGATGGAATGTTCTCTGGAATTAAAACCAATGTTATCTACAGTTCCAGTTTCCAAACTCTAGTGTATAGAATGCAAAAGTAAGTTTCAGATCATCATCTACTCAATTTATGTAAAAATACTGGAGCATTTCTCAAAATGCATCCAAAGTGCCACATTGTAACAAATAGAGAGTTAGCAATGATCTAACTAATTCAAGGTCTAGTGTACACAGTTATAAATGAAGAGACACTGCAGCTTAGTATAGAGGTGGAATTTAATACACAGACCTAGCTGAAGCCCCAGCTATACTACTTGCCTTTAATATTTCCCTATACCTTAGTTTCCTAATCTGGAAAATGGAGATAATGGCTCCTTCAACAGGTAGTGTGAGAACTAAATTAGGTAACATGATGAAGAGTACCACACAGCTTATAGCAAATGTCCTATAAATGCTACTGGAATGCATACTTAGAACATAAACAAGGCAACACAGCCTCTAGAGGAAGAAGAGTTGGAGCATAAAAAAAAAATTGTCAGTGTGTTTTTACTAGCTAAGGGGTAATCCTGTCCCTGAAAAGGAGTCACCATGAAGAAGCAGGTGTAAGTCACAGACTCTATTAGTATAGGATGAAACAGTCTGCACAAACATCAAAATACCTTCGTTACACAACAAAGTTACTACTACTATCCTACCAATGCAAGCATAATATTTATTGTGCACCTAATATATGCCAAGCACTTTGATACATACTTTAAAAAATTATCCTGTTGAGTGCTCCCTGTACCTCATAAGTAAGTACTCATCATTTCATGTTCTAGATCAGTTCATTGAGGCTTAAAGAGGGGAAGTAACTGGTGAGAGATCACATAGGGATTAAGGGTTCATGCTGGGATTCGAAGCCCAGCAATTTTGACCTGTAGCCTTATCAACTATGTCATCATCCCCGCCCACTTAGAAATCTTGCAGATAATTTACTTTGCTGTCACCCAATACCAGCAAAAGTGATCCCCCAAAAGCAGATGTGAAGGGTCTATTCAGCTCTCTGACTACCATCCCCTTATCCAAAAGCAAACAACACATCAGGCATCTACTTTATAAATCAAGTTATAACTCAATAATTTGATGAACTAATAAGATTTCTACTTTGTACATGAACTTATATAAAAACATCGAATCAACACATATGATTCCTCACCAACAGTAACCAATGCACTGTCACCTGCAGACTCAGTCCACAAAAGCTCAATGGATCTAATGTGAATAGTTTCCCACTCCTAAGCTCCACACCAACCCTTGCATATGCTTTTTAGAGACATCCAAAACTCTCTGCCCAGGTAGAAAGTGAGGTTCTCATCCTCAGAATGGGTCCACAATGGCAGACAGGCACACGTCCCCCAGTGCTTCCAAGGCAGAGAAGCTGTCTGCCTGGCATATAAGCACGTGAGGAGGAAAAGCGACTTCGTTAACCAGTGGTCAATGGGGCTTGACAAGAGCTACAGAGCCCAGTATTGATCGTGATGTTCCTAGTTGCTGACACCTAACAGCTGGCTCTCAACTTTCAGCCCAGTTGAAGGAGCAATAAGAGAAACAATGCCCTCAAAGAAAGAACTCCAAACCATTCAAACTTTCTTTTGGAAATAAAAGTCAAGTCTCCAGAGACATGAGTAAAGTACAGGAACAGCTAAGGGACTGGGAAAGACACACATAGGACCCGATCAACGATTTCCCTACTTCTCTCTCCTGCTACACACACACACACACACACACACACACACACACACACACACACACACAGAGTGCCTGTGCGCAGGCCCCAGAGGTCATGAGGATCAAATATAAATTCTGAAAGTTGAAAAGGGGGAATCCATTCCAAATGACTTAAAGGATAACTGTCACTAGAATTAATATGGTTGGAATGTGTAAAATTGCCACAGGTCCCTTTCCTTGTGAAAGGTGTCAGGCTCCCGTCTTGAGAGCTGAATGTCTGTCTACCGTGCCACGATGAAGGGCTGTGCTGTCACAGACAGTTGCCAGCTAAGTGAAGCTTATTTAATTTACTGATCCTCACATAGAAATTGGCAAGGATGAGTCCAAGAGGTTAAGCATGGGGCACGATTCTTATCTCTTTCCATTTCCCATATTACTACAGTGTTCCATTAAATTTCCCCCCTTAGAGGTATCTGAAAATATGTATTATGTTTTTCAGTGTATACCTTTCTCTTCAGTATTCAGGAGTCCTTTCCCAAGCAATGAAAACAGACCAGATATAAGGGATGAAAACCTACCCCTTACCAAAGGGACCATGCCTCTGGAATTTAGGGGAGCAATATCTGATGCATAGAACTGCCTTCTGGGTAGACATCATGAGGAAGACCAAGCAGACTCCAACCCTTGCAGGTGAACCTCCTCCAACTAAAATGAGCACTCAAACAGAAATACATTTCAATATGCCTTTTAGCATTAAAGGTAAAAGCACTCATTCTTTACAAAGGTAAAGAACCTAGATTCGCAGATTTCCTTTAGAGTGAATTGGAGTCTTCCAAATGGCAAAAGACATTCAGCCATTGTAAGGTTACCTATGAGTATGCTCTGACGAAAACAAATCCACCAATATGAGGTGGTGTTTTAGTCAGCTATCTCAACACTGTGACCAAAAGACCAGATGAGAACAATTTTAGAGGAGGAGAAGTTTCTTTAAGGCCTCACAGTTTCAGAGGTTTTAGTCCATAGATGCCTGACTCCACTCCTTGGGACCTGAGGTGAGGCAGAACATCATGGCTGAAGGATATGGCTGAGGAAAGCAGCTGAAAACATGGTACCAGGAAGCAGAGAGAGAACTAAGCTCAGCTCACAAACTATATCCCTCAAAGGCACGTCCCCTATGACCCACATCCTTTAGCCACACACCGCTTGCTTTCAGTTACCACCAGTTAATCCCTATGAGGCAATTAATTCACTGATTAAGATGCTCATGACCCAATCAATTCACCTCTGAACTTTCTTGCATTGTCTCACACATGAGCTTTGGGGGAACACCTCATATCTAAACCATAACGTGAGGAAAGAGTTCAAGATGGCTGAATAGAGGTTTCCATCCTTACATCTAAAAGAGACATCAGAGTTCATAAAAATTCTGCCACTATAATAGTGGAGGTCCCCAAGTTACATGTCACACCTACAGACATTGATTCATTTGAACACTGAATGACTGTTTACCACCTCACAATGGCTGTGCTATATCTTGGGGATCCAAGAATGCATGAAGCTTCAAGAATGGACAAGCCCTGCCTGGGGTGCCCAGTCTAGTGGAGAAGAAAACAATTGTAAATGTGTGAGATGAGCTCTGTGTGCTCATCTACCAGTCAGCTATGGAAAAGCATTGTAGTAACGTCTCAGATGCAAAAAGATAAAGTGGCCATCGAGCAAACCTGGGGGAGCCCTGCCTCAGTAGACTCAGAGCTGAATTCTAAAACCATGTCTCAAAACGAGAGTTTTTGTTTTGGTTTGATTTTTCTTTGTATTCTGCACTGCTTTAAACTGTTTGTTTTGTTTTGTTTGCAAAACCATAAGTAGATAATGAGATAAATTAATGACAATAAGAGAACAATATCATATGGAAGTTCCTTTTGTGGTCCTGGATTATAATAAAATAAATACAATTTTTTTTTTAAGTAAGTTTGCCTTGGAATCAACTTCCTAGAGAGAAACAGATGGCTTCAGAGGTACATTCCAAAATTGACATCAATCACTTGAAGTTTGGGAAGTTACCTTCAAAAGAATGACACTTGATGTTTTTTCCTTTGAATTCTGAAAATGAGTTTAGACACAACTATAAAGAAGACTATTCCCGAAATACCAATGTTAACATCTTCATCAAATTCCACGAAAATGACTGTTTCATCATGAAGAAAGTTTTGTTAGGAATGGTTGACTTCATAAATGTGCCCTATCTATGGGTTTCACTTTCATGGATTTATCCAACTATAGATCAAAAATATTTTGGGAAAAAACTGTACCTGTACTACTGTATGTGTACAAAATTCTTTGCTATTCTCTAAACAATATAACAACTGCTTACAAAGCACTTACATTGAATTAGTGATTATAACTAATTTAGGCATAATTTAAAATATACAGGAGTATATGCACGGGTTGTATGCAAACACTAATATTCTTTATCAGGGACTTGATAAAGTGGCCCAGGACTTGGGTCTGCTGGGGTTTCTGGACCCAATCCCCCACAGATCCTGAGGGAAAATGCATGTTTTCTAGAGAAAATGGGTATCATGGGGTTTAAGAAAGAGCATACGGTTGGTGCCAACACTGTGCTACCAGCAATAAGGCACAGACTAGTGCCCACTGTGCAAACCAAGGAGGACCGTAAGTCACAGTAACCAATGCTAATTCTGGTGCACTTGCTGGAGAGCATGAATTTGTCACAAGGATTCTCCTTGGGGAGGGAAATGGAAGATAGCAGAATCTCAAAACAAAAGGCATGGATATGGAAGCTCAGGAGAGAACCCACAGAGAGGAGGTCAACACCCTTTCCCCAAACCAAGGGCTAACTGAGTTATACAGAGAAAAGATGCCAAAAGACCCAAGACCAATCAGAGAAGATGTAGGGGACACAACACATACCAGCAGAGGTCTTTGAGATCAGTTACCCTAAACCTTCACTTGACAGATCATAAAACTGGAGCCCAGAAAGGGCAAGGGGATTATAACTTCATTCAGTGGCAAATCCAGAAGTGAAATCTGACCATCAAGTTTGTGTGCTTCTCATCACTCTCATCCTGCCAAGATTTACCCACCAAAGAACAGAGCGTGGCAATGAGAAGCTAGAGCACGAAGCTGGCCTGAGTGAACCCTGGTGGTAGACAGACATCAGTCACCGGGAATCCAAGTGATTCCTCTCTCAGTAGCACACATTTGAAGGTCCTTTTCTAACTCAATCACAAACATTTTTGTTCTCCAAGTAACATTTTTCCTTCTCCAGCAACTCTCTACTTTCTGCACCTTGCTCACATATCATTCTCAGTTTCTGGTGTTTGGTCGTATTTCACATATTGTGCACACTTTTTTACAGCAGTGAGTTTACATAATGGATTCATCATGCACTCACACACACAAAACAACAAAACAAAACAACAACAAAAAACCTACCTTTACAAATACATGGTAAAAATGTTAGTACCCATGACTTTGGAAAAATATGCAAAACAATTATTTAAAGTCCAACTTGCAAAGCCATTATTGAAGACATTTGTGCTGCTTTTCTAGGCATATGAGACAATAATGAATTCATACAACAGTATGTCTAAGTAGCTGAGTTCAAGTCTAATTCTCTCCTTGATGCTGTGACTTAAGCACATAAATGTCATCAAAGGCTCTTATTTTTCCTTGCCCAGTAATAGTTGGCTCTTCTTCCAAGAACAACCAGTAAGCCTGTTTTCTTGGGAGAACCAATACTTCCTGCCTTTCATTCCCTAAGATCCAAATGGGGATGACCCCATCTGCAGGAGTTCATGGATTGATTCACAGAGTGGAATGCAACCCAAATCCAGCCAATGGAAGTAAGTCTTGCAATTGGATAATAGTATTCATTCTAGTGGGGATGCTAAGCTGGCAAGGAGGACTCCTTTAGCTGTTATTGGCCCATTTTACCAAAACTTACCAACACTACATAGGAAAGCAGAACTGAGATAGGAAGAAAGAAATTACTGACAATGTTAACTGAAACTCTGAAACTAGCATGATTCTTGGTGGTATATTATTCACAAAAATAGCCATAATAATTACTTTACAATGTGGCCTAGCTGCTCCTCAATTGATAGGTAGATTGTGTTTCTCTGCCCCCTGACTGGACTTGGCCACATAACTCATCCTGGTCAATGAGTCATTACAACATGTAAGGAAGTATTTAAAAGATATTTGAGCATCACGGTTTTTGCTCTCCTATTAGGGGAATCTTCTGCCTCTGGTGAATGAGCCCAAGTTAGCTTCCTGGAAAAAAGAGTGACCACATGGAGAACTCTTCCAGCCATCTCAGCTGGGGCCACCTTGACCATCAGCCCAGAAAAGAATCATACAGCCAACCCACAGGTTTGTGACCTAATAAATAATTTGTATTGTAAGCCATTAAATCTTGTGACAGTTTGTTGCAAAGCAAAAGCTAAGTGACAAATACTAAATTACATGTTTTTCCTTCAGCAGTTTGACTTTGAATTTGCCTCAATTATAACCCAAAGAATACAAATACCCAGTCCTATACCTAAAAACATTAATACCCCCAAACAAATCACTATTACCACCCCCTTGCTCCACAAAACAGAATTATTTTCAGTTTAACCATATAATAACTAGCAATAACTATTTTTCTTAATTTGTTTTGAAATAAACAATAAGAATTAAAACTTTGCTTTAAAGATATTCAAATGTATTAGAATATTTCATGTACGGACTAAAAATTACACTTCCTCAAGAAAAACAGTACACTTTATGTTTTGTATTTTCTTGTTTGTTTGTGGTGGGATTTTTGGTTGTTTTGGTTGTGTTTGTTGTTGTTGTTGTTCCTCAGGGCTTTACTTACACAAGGCAAGTGCTCTGCCACTGATCTACACTCTCAGCCCTTATATTTTATTGTTTTAAAAGTTAAATACAAGTAAATGCTTCAAACAGTCTAATAGAATGACAGAGGTGAAATAGCTCAAGACCTGTTTCTTCACCTATCATATGTCTGCCTCCTTGGAATCTGGTGGCTAAATGAGGAATATGTCCTACTAAGACCCTACCCATGCTTCATGCAATCCCCAGGACAGACGGTGCCTGACAAGTGGTCAATATAGGATTCTTCCACTTTACAACAATGAAAGCAATATGCATTCAATACAACCCATACTTTAAATTTTGATCTTTTCAATAAATTACATAAGCTATTCAATACTCTGTTATAAAATAGGCTTTTTGTGTTAGATGGTTTAGCCCATCTGTTGGTTAATGGAACTGTTCTGAATGTGTTTAAGGTAGGGGAGGCTAAGCTAGGATGTAGGGTAAGTTAGGTATATCAAACATATTTTTGACTTCCAATATATGTGTATAAATATTTTTTTGTGGGGGGGGGCAGTGTACCAAAGATTGAGCGCAGGGGCACCTAACCACTGAGCCATATCCCCAGCCTTTTTTTGCATTTCATTTAGAGACAGGGTCTCACTGAGTTGCTTAGCGCCTCACTTTTGCTGAGGCTGCCTTTGAACTTGTGATCTTCCTATCTCAACCTCCCAAGCCACTGGGATTACAAGCATGAATGACTTCCAATATTTTCAATTTATGATGGGTTTATCCTGAGGTAACTCCATCATAAGTGGAGGAGCATCTGTAATTCCAAACCACTCTGAACTTACTCTCAACCAGGTGTAGCTAAGTACACACATGGGAAGGTGTCCCAAAGAGCTGGGAGTTCTCCTAATGAACTTCCATGTAGAATATAATGTGTTTAACAGATATATTTTAAAGGTGTCAGAGAATAATAAATATTAGCAATTAATAAACATTATTAAAATACAACAGAACTCACATCACTTATTTAGAACTTAGAATACTACACCCAGGGGTTTTTATTCTATCACTTTCAGCATTTGAGTGGCAAGTGCATGGTGATAACAACATATGCACTGAACTTCAGCTGGTTTTTATTATTGTTTTAAACTTTCTATAAACAATGATCCCCTTAATGTCTGCCCTCTGAGCAGGCCACTCCCTCCCCCACCACCCTTGGTACACCACTGCAAGTAACACTGAAATTAAATGCATTAAGGTTGAGAATCCCATATAAAATTTCTGCAAGGGATCCTAACTGAAGTATATCAAAAGTGCTGAATGGATATTTTTGCACGTAAGAGAAAATAACTATTTCACCACTGACCTAAAGCTTTCAAATCTTCTAGAAAAAGGAATTCAGACAGTTGATGGCACTGAGTCTTTTCAGTTCAATGATGGGATAGAAGTAACTTTTTATTGAAAGAAATGTAACTAAACAGCCTATACTATGATGCTGTGCTGCAGCTTGAAGTCAAATCCTCTTCCAATTCCAGCACATCATTATGGTTCTCAGGACCAAGACAAGCTGACAAACAATATCTTATTTGCAATTAATTTCCAATTAACCATACATCCTCTTTTAGATGAGTTCCCTCATCTGGAATAAGGTAAAGCCCCAGATTTTCTTGGACAATCTAAAGAAATTACACAATGAGTCACATAACTATAAGGATGAAACAAATCACATGATATGATAGATCTATATTAACCTATTCCCATTGATTGTCCATGTGACTTGGCTCCATATTTTCTTCATTTGCTTTATAACTGGTCAGTTGTATCTTAGTAAATTCAATACCCATCAAACTGAAACATACTTTCTTCTTTCCAATATGTGCTCTTCTGCTACATTTTATTTCATTTGGTGTACTTCCTAATCAATTCTTTTCTGAGCTTCATTTCAATCAGCACAATGTATCCACTGTTAGGATTTATTTCTTCCAGAATGATTTAAATCTATTTGGCTCCATGCGGCTGTAAAGCTATCATCTGCACCATTCATTCCCATCCATTGGCCACGTGGCTTGATTCCTACTCCGTCTTCTTAGTTGAGGAAAGACGCACTTTCCTAGCTTGGTCTGATGTGAAATGATGCTTGTTTTTTATCTATCTTGGCAACAGTTGGGACTGAATAAGAATGATAAGTAATCATGGGTATAAAGCTGGTGTATTTCAGGTATTCAGTGCTGAGATGGGTAAAGGCAGCTTACTGATATCCTCAGGATGAGGTCATCTCTCTGAATAAATGCCTTTCACACCATAGCTATTATTGCCAACAGATGAAAAGTGCTACGCAACAACCAAATGTTTGTTCATAAATTATTGTTGATTTAAAGAGCAGCTGCAGATTGCCTTCTTTGGTAGTATTAATTATGAGTCACTTTTGATTTGGGTTGGCCCTAGACTTTATGATCTTTCTAAGCTTTTAAGAGATCATTTTGCACAATAAAATTATTTTATTCTTCTTAGAGAAAAAAAGAAAAGAAAAGGCAGTGTAATGCATGCCATTTTAATGAACTTTCTGGTGACTCTCCTTCTAAGATAACTTGAAAACATCAGGGTGAGAAGCCAAAAGAACAAACCATGTCCAGTGGCTGTGCACAGACCAGCTGGATTGCATATATGAACTTAAATAGGGAAAGGCGAATATGTTAGTTTGAAAAGTACACTGGGGTTAAGGTTGAGAGGACCTTTGAAGCCTGACTAAGGATTCATGGCTGCATCCCAAATTCAAGCAGGAGCCCCTTAAAGTTTCTGAAAAGGGAGTTGACATGATAAAAGTACATTGTTCCTATAAAACAAGTTGTAACTTCCTAAAATAAAATGAACTTGAAATAAACTCATGGTGGTCGATAATCATGCTCAGAAGGTGACATTGGTAGAGAACACCTTGCCCCAAAGAAAAATTTTCAACAGAAAGGGAGGAGATTAGAAGATGGATAGAGGAGGAAATTTTCTTTTTGGAAACTAAGAAAATTCAGCAGGAATGCATTCAATGAACATATTTCTAAAAGTGGCCACATTACTAAATACAGATTGTCGACATAATGAATGTCAACACAATCAAATACACAAAGTTAAAAGATCAGTGTATGGAAGATGTGTGACCCCTAGGAGAAAGTGACAAGCCTAGTTAGAGAAATTCTGAAATAGAAATACCACTGACTTAACTAGCTTTTAAAAAAAAAAAAAAAAAAAAAAAAAGATGATAATAATAGTATTTCCATCCCTAAAGGGGCATAAAACTCAAGAAGAAGGAAGAATGTAAAGATGCTATATATGTGCATTATGAATTGTAATACATACTACTATTATAAATAAAAAAAATCAACCCCCCCAAAAATAAGTAAATAAATAAAAAGTAAGACTTTAAAAAAAAAGTTGATGATTTAAATTGTAAACATTTTCTAAATGACTGACTGTATGTAGACTTTTTAAAACTAGAGTTTAGCAAAATAAATAAATAAATAAATAAAAGTAAAATTCTGGACATATATCATTATAATTAATAACAAAGAAGATTGGAGAAGCTCAAGAATAGGGAACCAGTGAAATAATTCAAACCAGTATGTATGAGAAACATTCTGACAAACTTAGATTTTAAAAAGTCACTTATAAAAACAACGCCCAGAGAAAGAAAACACACCTCTTATTGGAAAGCGTGAGAAGAAAGTCTCAAACGACAGAAGGAAGGCTAAATTACTAAGTTCTTCTTTTGTTATTATTTTTCTCCATCGTGAAATTATATCTTTAAGCTGAGATCATGAGTGAACAATAAAAAAGAAAAAGAAGTAAAATGATAAATCTCCAGAGGCTTCTGAGACATGCAGAAAATCTCAGTCTATAGACCCTGAGACCTAGAGCATTCCAGTTCACAACAACAACAAAGAATTCTTACAGAACTAGTCATGGTGATGATGTTACTGCTTCTTGAAAAATCCCAGGGAAAACATAGATTCAGGCAAATGTCATTTCAGTTTTGTGTTTTTAAAGGAGGAATTGAAAATTCTAAAAGCCAAAAGACACAGATTCCCTCCAAGATTAGAAGATTGTATAAAAACATATAATGTATGACGAGCACTTTGAAAAGACATGAGCAACTTCGAAGAGCCAGATCCTTTCTACTCAGATGAGCTAGGTTAAATCAACCTTCTCTCTCTAGCTCATTCTCTGTCATTTGAAAACAGTTATTAAGTTGGTAGATCAGTGAGACCATAAACATAATACACTGATTTCAGCAAGAAATCTGTTTTAGTTAGCTTTTCCATGCGGTAACTAAAAGACCTGGACAGACCAAGCATAGAGGAGGAAAGTTTATTTGGGAGCTCATGGTTTCAGAGGTCTCAGTCCACAGATAGCAAGCAGGTTCCACTCCTCAGGGCTTGAGGTAAGGCAGGACATCATGGTAGAAGAATGTGGCAGAAGGAACCAGCTCACATGATGATCAGAAAGCAGAGAGAGAGAGAGGGCTCCACTTGCCAGATACAAATATATACCCCAAAGCCACACCCCAATTTCCACCTCCTTCAGCCACACCCCACCAGTTCAGTTACCACTCAGTTAATCCCTATCGGAGGATTAAGTTGCTGATTGGGTTAAGGCCCAATCATTTCTCCTTTAAACCTTCTTGCATTGTCTCACATGTGAGCTTTTGGGGGCTACCACATCTAAACCATAACAACATCTACAAAAATCTCCATGATGTTGCTTAGAGAGACAGAGACAGCAAGTAAGTCCATGTCAATCCACAGCAGATGAATCAACTATAGCAAAAAAAAAAAAAAAAAATTGATCCATGAATCAACACGGATATTATGTTGTCAGCCTTCCTTCGGACATAATCTTCATCTCCAGACAGTTGAATAAAACTAGAAAACCTATGTTCTGACAATAGCCTATACTCAAGGCCAAATAAAACATGAAACCAAACAAAAGTAGCCATGTAGGTCTGAAAACTCAATTTCCCAAGTAAGGGATGGGACAGTTATTCTGGGGAGTAGCTTATGCAAGATAAAAGCCCAGCAGGCCTTCTCCTTCACTCTGAGCTCTATTATAATAACTCGAAGCAGATGTTCAGAGCCCCTGGAAGGCCTCCAGCTAATACCCAACTGTCTGCATATCCTGGGTGGGATGAAGGACAAACCATTTCTTCCAACCCTAAGGTCCTGTGACTCCAATATGAATATGAATCCCTGCTCAGCGTCTGGTGTGATTACTAGGAAATAATAGCAGAGGAGGAAGTCAGAGGAAAAGAAGACAACTAGAACTTTTCCCAAAGCCAGGGATTTGATCAACATCCACAACTGAGATCCTTTATGATATTCTGTCATTACCAGAAGGCATAGACGTCCCCAGGACCTAGCTGTAGAGACCCACAGCCCAGCTGACCAAACCACAAGTATCAGACAGGCAGAGAAATCTCACATCTCCCCACCATGACAAAAGCAACTAGAATTGCCAAATTCGATACACAAAACATTTAATTTATAACAGTTAAAACCTGGCCTCTGACCAAGTCCAAAAGAACTATGTCTTATTTCACTTGCTCTTGAATATGTCTCTTTCAGAGATAAATGACTCTGCGCTCTGCCAGTTTTCCCCTCTGTTTGGTGTTTTGTTTAGCTGGGCTCTGACAAGCCAAGAGTTGAGGCATCTGCTTGAATGTGTAATTTACCTCTCTGGTCAAGTTAGCTTTTTTTTCCTTGACAATATTATGTCAAACAATCACATCACAACTGGCTCTGATCTCTTTGTTGTTAGCTAATAAATTAGAGAGTATTTATTATCTGCAATCCTTTTTTCCTCTTTTAATGGTGACACATTTGTGGTGAATTACAGGGCAGCTTTATAAACTAGGCTCCGGGCCAGTCTCAGGCCCTGCGTCCATGTGAACATTCCCTCTCCCGGTTGGCCTCCCGGACTGGTGGTAAATCAAGGCAGCTGTCACAGTACACTAAGTTAGTGTGCGTCATTGGGGAGAGCAGGAAGCGTTGGGGTATAATTCTGTCCATCAAACTAATATGTTATATCAGTAGCTTTGTAATCTTCTGCCATAACTTATGGGAAGTGACACCTAAGAATTCACTTTGAAGGCAATGTGTTCCTCAGACTTTAAGCCAAAACAGACCCAATTCACAGCAACAGTCCTGTGTTTACATGAGTGGTTTTCTAGTGCTAGGGAATCAGGTCCCTATCAATGTGGCAGTATTTTACACATCCCGCCACCAGCTGAACTTTGTTTACAGCCCTCAAGGCAAGATTTGTAAACTTTTCCAACAGGATTTCTTCTCTTCCCTTTGTTACCCTTGCCTTCACCTCTAGTAGCAGGATGGATAGATATGCTTCTTGAATGTTATCATGACAAAACAGACCTCTGACAGACAGGAATGAATGGGTGACCCATTTCCCCAGTCCATTCCCTTTCAACCTTTGCCTTGACAGATGTGGGAAATGGCTGGGTGGGGCAGGAGAGGGATGGCCACATTGCTAGGACAGCAGTGTCAGCTTAGAGGGGTTGTTGCTAAACCCCTGCATGACACTTACAGAGTGAAGGAAGAGAACCTGGATTTCTAAGTCATGCCAATGGATGGGCCAGCCTCACAGTGTGTGTCCTAGAAGGGATGTCTTATTTTCTTTGAGTTGCCATTAGATTGTGCCCGTCTTCTCCCCCACTCTCCTCCCTGGCCATTTTTCTCAGCAGACCAATGAGAGAAGCCCTTTGGGAAAGATTAAGTAGTTCTCTGAGCTGCCATCGGACGGAAAAGAAATCTCTAAGAACCTTTCAAAGGAGCTCTTCCTCCCCCAGGCACCAAACTAAATATGCACAGCAAAGAAATTTGAAAAATGCCTGCCCTTGCCATCCCCAATACCCCTTTGATTGATAGCAGAGAGGGTTTGCTATGATAATTTTACTTTGGCAGGTCCCAGGCATAAATCCCACAAAGTTGCTGCTCTCAGTTGACAACCTTCCGAGGGCTCCAGTTAGGAACAGGAAACAGGCCTCTATTTTTCACCCTCAATGCTCCTTCAGGTGCAAAGAAAAGACTGCATGGAAAAAAATAAATCCTTATTTGAGGGGGGAAACCAAATTCAAAGCAGTTTTAATACTTATTCATCAGAAAGAATGGCCAACAGAGAAGGATGTGGCCTCAAGCCTACTCCTTCAAACGTAAATTTAAATCCTCTAAATAAGAGAGTTGAAACCCACTCAAGATGAGAAATCAATCCTCCTCTTCCATTCATATTTTGGTTCTCCAAAGTTATGTTAGTGTTTTGCTTCAAGGTCAATGTTGAAATGTACCATAAAGTTCTATAAATATCATTACTTAAAAATAAAAGCACATAGATATTATGATAACTATAATTTACCATCTTTACTGAGCACTTGCATTGAGATAGCCTCCGTAACTCATTAGGTCCACCTATTGCTCCCAACCACCTTACATGAGTAAAGTCTCAATTAATCTGAACACAATTAATAAGAGAATCCAAGTAATTAATTTTTTTCCTTATTCATCTTTTCCTCTTTCTGCTTGAACTGTCAGGGGATATTTGGGAATGAGAACATCTTCATCCCTGCTTCTCCATCTGATGGAGGATGGCAGCAGTGAGAACCCTGGTCATAGAAATCATGCTCAAGTGGGTTGAAGAAAGATGAATTTATGGTTTGCCCTAAACTCACTAGTAATTTAAATTAGCCAGAACACACCAATTCACATGGTATTTTAGCACCTGAAATGCAGGAGTGTGACTCATTTAAAAATTACTTAGTGGTTAAACCCAGACAAAAATCTAAAGAGAAGGAGCATTTTCCATCCCCCTTAAAACTTTTTAGAAGTTGAATAGTTGTTGTCTAATTGTCTGCCTCCTACAAAGGTGAGAAACAGTTTTCTCTGTGTTGGAGCGATTTCCTCTAGCATTGAGAGGGGCCATCAAACCTTAATGCTGCAAGAGTGAATTGTGCCTTCACTCCCCTCTCCCTCCCAGGTCCTGGGTATGGGAGTACCATGGAAGTCTGTGTCCATTTTGCACTGCTGAAAGTTGCCAATCACTAGGAAGTAAGAATCCAGTCTTGGTACTCTCAGTAAACACTGGGTCTTTAACTTAATAGGACCATAGCTTAAGGACTTCACCCTGGGCGTCGAATGGAGCCTTGTTTTCTGGGGTCAATGTTTTTATGGCTACACCCATCTTATGGAGGATCTAACCATGCCCAGGAGTTCTAATAATTGGTCCATAGTTCAGCCAAGAAAGTCAGTGGGGAAAATAAGAATAAAAGAGAACAAGTTGCTCATAAAATTGGGGAGTAATACGTGAGTTCTTTAAAAGTCATAAAGCAGCTTGAGTGTCTCAAGAAAAAGAAGCTTGCTAAATAATTCTCTCTCACTCCACTGCCCCTCTAAATACCAAACAGGATGTGTTTCCTTATAAATGCCTATAAATTTTGAAGGAGAAAAACAGATCTGATCTTGTGTACAGAGTTCTAGGCTGCAAGGAACATGGTTGGGATTCTGTTTTCGTAGAAGAAGATGCCAGAACAGCATTTTCCCATCAAATGTTGATAAGAAAGGCATTTGGCCTTTCATTTGATGGGGCTGCTGTGAGTGGGTGGTAAGACATGATAAATTATGGCCAATGTCATAATAAAAAGTACAGGCCCATCTGCACATGCTCCCTCTGTTCTCAAGCTCGTGATAACACTATCCTGCAAAGTCTTCAGCTGCAGCAGAAGTGGCAGAGATGGCCCTTTCCTGGGATGACTTTTAAAAATGGAATTCTCAAAGGTTTGGAGAGGTGAAGGCCATAATCCTGGCCCATGAGCAAGAACTGACTGGATATTGACTTTCTATACATTCAGCACCATTTAAGTCTGACTTTTCACCTTGGCCCATGTCCTTACCTCAGGGATTTAAGCTATTTCTTTGCAATGTAAGCGTAAGAAATAGGGCAAGCCTGGTGCAGCACAGGCCTATAATTCTAGCATCTTGGGAGGCTGAGGCAGGAGGATCATGAGTTCAAAGCCAGCCTCAGCAAAAAGCAAGGCACTAAGCAACTCAGTGAGACCTGTCTCTAAATAAAATACAAAATAGAGATGGGGATGTGGCTCAGTGGTGGAGTGCCCCTTAGTTCAATTCCTGTACAAAGAAAGAAAGAAAGAAAGAAAGAAAGAAAGAAAGAAAGAAAGAAAGGAAGGAAGGAAGAAAGAAAAGAAAGAAAGAAAGAAAGAAAGAAAGAAAGAAAAGAAAAGAATAAAGCAAGAAATGCATTTAAAAGTTAGTCTCTGTCTGAAGATAGGACTCTGAAGTGGGTACTAGCTCTCAAGAAAGATGAGGAGTTGCTTGTCAAGAAAAGTCTCAAAACACTGACCTGAGATAGCAGCTTCTCAGACCATCTTGCAGTAGATACTTCTATTTTGTGGGGACTGTCTTGTGTGGTAGGATGCTCAGTAGCAACTCTAGTCTATACCTACTATGTGCCAGTAGCTCACACCTGCTCCAGGGGCATAAAAGTAAAAAACAAAATAAAAACATCTTCAGAAATCAGAATTTGCCCCTAGTTGAAAATCGCTATTCTGGACTTTGGGGTAAGGCCATTCTGATGAATCTCTGCAGGCCACATTAGCCAATGAAGATTCCTGAGCACATGTTGATTACCATATGTATTATTTTCCCATTATTTAAAACATCATAGTTCTGCATATAGTAACACCATTCCCCTTGGACTTCTTAGCAATGATTAAGGTGCCTTCACCATAAGGTTACAGTTCAATCCATCACCTTAAAGGTAAAAGTACAATAGTATCTCCATTAAATATTTCTCCATGAGTTGTTTAGTTATACTCTTTGCTCTTTTTATTCTAAAGTTCTTGAATCCTACAATATCAAAGATTCAGTCAGAGAGAGAGAGAGAGAGAGAGAGAGAGAGAGAGAGAAAACTCCAGGACAAGTAACTGAAAAGAGGACATGAAATTCAAGATATTAGTTCAAAGGAATTAGAAGAGTGGACACAGCAAAAAGTAGAAAGAAAATCTATCTTTAACAGTTTTCCAGAGAAGGGTAACTTCATGATCCCAGCCCTCTACACCAAAGGACCAAGAAAAGAGAGAGTGATCCTGGAATCACCACAGAAGGGGAGCTCAGGGGGCAGCACAATGGAGCTGGGACCAGAGAGAGAAGGGACTTCCCATGCAAGATTTGGTCACAGGACAGACACAGCCACTGCCAGAGAAAGCCATGTGAGGTGGAAAGAGGAAGAAAGAGAGACCCTGGCTTCTTTTTCTCTTCTGCCCACCTGTAATTTCTCACTAGTGCCTTCCATCAAAGGAACCTCCCAGGACTCCAGTAGGCAAAAGCAACTGAGAAAGTGTTTACAGTTGTGGCACACACACAAACAGGAGAAGGGTTTGAGAATGGATCTGAAAACAAGAGAACGAATGACCAACATAACTACCAAGTTCAACTGTCAGGACAACTGAATGTAGTTCAGATGAGAGTTAAGAAATTAGAATGTGTCTGAGGGAAAAAAAAAATATGTCGAAGGAAAAACATACCTGAATAATTCTCAAAGAGTTCTGCTCTTCTCCTGTCCTAGACCAAATTAATCTGGGGGTGGGGAGTATCTAGACTGAGTGCTATTGAATAACTTGCAAAATTGAGCTAATATCTAAGAAGAAAACTGCTAGAAGTAAAGCAAAGTATTCTAGTTATCTGTTGTTGAATAACAAAAGACCACAGGTTCAGTGGCATAAAATAACTACCATAAAGTTTTCTCAAGGTTCTTTTGGTCAGCAATTTGGGCTGGACTCAGCTCAGTGGCACAGTTCTTGAGTTTCACCAGACATTATCATATGTCTATAGGTTGGTGGCAAATGGGCTACAGGCTGTTTTTCAGGGGTTTCCTTTCTGCTCCAAGTGTTAACCACTTCCGGTAGGCACCCAACTTGTTTGCTTGTAAATCTCAGGGTGTTAAGAGAGGCTCAATGAGCAAATGTTTTCTAAGTCTCTGCTACATCATGTTTGCTAGCACCTTGCTGACCAAAACAAGTCACAAAGTCAAGCCCAGAGTCAAGGGGTGAATAGGGAAACTCCAATCTCCAAGACAGGACTATTACAGTCATGTTGTGGAGAGGAATGCATATTGCGAAAGGAAAATATGTGGGCATTTTTAATGATGATGAATAGATTTCCTAACAGATGTTTTTGTTTTTTAGCCAGAGTATTCCAGTTTTACGCACACCTAAATATTCCAAAAGTACACAATTATTTTCCAAACAGCAAGTGTTTTTGGTTGTCACAGAAGCACTGGGCTCTGAAAGAGCTCCTCAGTCCCTTTAGCCAAGCCCACTCCAGAAGGGTTTCATGATTAATAGTCATCTGCCTCCCCAGTGTTAAGAATATGCCTTGAATTCATACTCAAATTCAGAGAAGTCCCCCAAATGCTTTCCTTTTCTGTCCTGCTGTTTTAGTCAGCTTTTTCACTGCTGTGACTAAAAGATCTGACCAGAACAATTTTAGGGAGGAAAAGTTTATTTGGGGGCTCCTAGTTTCAGAGGTCTCAGTCCATGGACAGCTGGCTCCATTCCTTAGGGGTCAAGGTGAGACAGGACATCATGGCAGAAGAGTATGGCAGAGGGAAGTGGCTCACTTTATGATTAGGAAGCAGAGAGAGAGGTCTCTGCTCACCAGATACAAAATATAAACCCCAAAGGCACACCCCCCAATGCTCACCTCCTCCAGCCACACCCTACCTGCCTTCAGACACCACTCAATTAATCCCATCAGGGGTATTAATTCACAGACTGGGTTAAGTCTCTCAGAACCCAATCATTCCTCCTCTAAACCTTCTTGCATTGTCTTACACATGAGCTTTTGGGGGACACCTCACAACCAAACCACAACACCTTCCTTCCATTAAAAAAGGAAAACAATTTAGTAGAGAGCTATGGATAGACATCAAACTGGAAATCGGAAAATGTAGTTTTGTACTGTAAAACCTGGATCCTATCACCTATGTGAGTCTCTAGGGTAAGTCTGTTCTCTTCAGTTCACAACTGCATTATTTGCCAAATTATAAAAATGACTCCAGAAGAGTTGAGGCAAGAGGAAGGGAGTAGAGGACAGAAGAGATGAGATGGTAAATTGAATAAGAGAGATTGGAGAATACACACCCTGCTAATGACACTGAAACTCACTGTTTTTGTCCAAAATATATTGGCACCTGATCTGATTGCGATCTGTGACTGGATATCCTTCAAGACCTCACCAGGCTCTGCTTTGGGGGCTTCTCCCTTTTTTCTTCCCATCATGTCTTTACCTTTGCCCCTCTTTGCCATGCAGTTATCAAGTCCACCTGATCTTCAGGACAAAGGGCATCTGTGTGCATTGCAAAGAGCAGTGCACAGTACTGGCCCCCATTTCAAGCCACCTTGTTTCAATCCCACACACTCCTTAAGGCAGGATTGCAAATGACAAGGCTCTTGATTTTATATGAGCAATGAAAATTGACTGATCCAAGGCCATAATTCAGCTTTACTCATTCCTATCTGTACTGCCGGAAAGGCTGAAGGACCTAACACCCTCAGATCCTACCTGTCCCACAGTGAGCTATGGATTAGTATGACTTTCCCTACACCCCTGGTTCCAAGCACTGCTTCCTCTAGAAAAGACACGCTCCAAAAATATCTATTTCCAATGGCCCCATTGTTTCAGAAAGACTGCTCAGGCATTTAGAATGCAGAAAACAAGCAGTCCTGAGATTAGAGAAACCCTGGATTGCCTGCGAGTTCCTGCCCTCGGCTGGTAGGAAATGGTATCATTAGAAATGTGTCCTGTGATGTGACACAAGGCATTTCCATACAGACCTTCCGAGTTTCACTTCCTTCATCCAACCCACCTGGACCACTTGAGACCAAACTTGCCTCTCCTCCCACGGAGCCTAAAGCAGGTGTTAAGTTCCCTTATTTGTGAGTAATAACATTAGTAGGAGAGCATGGGAGCCCCAAAGCCTCTGAAATCCTGGCTTCACCATTGCTTCACCATTGCTGCGGACTTGGGTTAGGTTTTCAAATCTATCTATGGCTCAGTTTCCTCATCTGTAAAATATGAATCCAGGGTCATGGTAATAATTAAACAAAAAAAATAAATAATAATTGCAGAGTTTTTAGTACCTGGCGTATACGACCTGTGCAATAAATGTTAGCTGCTATTATCAAGTCTCTTATTGTTGGTTAAAATTGTTAATTTGCCTTAGGTATTGCCTATATGCTAGCTTTATTTGTCTGAATGGATAACAAGTTCGAGAGCAAGGATGATACATATTTCTCTTTATTCACTCCCACCTCCACTGCCCTCCCCATTAGCCTAGATCCTGTATGTAAAATGTACCCAGAGATGCTGGAGTGTGACAGCAGAACACCCAGGCAAAGAAAGCACAGGCTCTACTGCTTAATAATTACTGATGCTGACCAACTTACCAACCATCCTCAAGCCTTATGATATATAAAATAGGAAAAGGTGATTTCCCCACAAGGTGGCTACGAAGAGAGCCTTCACAGTGTGGGGGGAGAGGGAAGGGCATTGTGGGCCCTCAATAAGTGCTTATTTCTTTCCCTTTCCTATTCTCTCACCATCGATGAATTAATCACATTGATGCCAGAAGAGGTGGTGGGGGATATGGAAACTGGCCTCAACAGAAAAGGTAAAGGGAGTCTAATGTCCCAAAGGCAAATAACACTGATCTCATGAAGTAGTTTAGATATTGAACCCCAAAGGTTTATGTGTTAAGGACTTTGTCCATCAGGGTGGTACTATTGGGAGGGAGTGAAACCTTTAACAGGTTGGGACTCGTGGACGGGCCTCAGATCTTTGGGGACATACCCTCAAACGGGGATTGTGAGACCCAGGTCTCTTCCTCTTCACTTCCTGGCTCATGAGGTCAACAGCTTTGCCCCTCCATGCCCTTTCACCATGATGTGCCGCCTCACCACAGGCCCAAGCAAAGGGGCCACTGGATCATGGACTGGACCCTCCAGAACTATGAGCCAAAGTAAACCTCTTCTCTTTAAAAGTTAACTATCACAGGTGCAGTGGTCCACGCCTATAATCCCAGCAATTTGGGAGGCTGAGGCAGGAGGAGCACAAGTTCAAAGCCAGCCTCAGCAACTTAGTAAGGCCCCAAGCAACTTAGCAAGACTCTGTCTCAAAATAGATAAGGAAATAGGGCTGGGGATGAGGCTCAGTGGGTTAAATCCTTAGCACCAAAAAATAATTTTAAAAAGTTAGTTATCTCAGGTATTTCATCATAGTGATAGAAAGCCGACTAACATCCCTCAGAACAAGGTCATGTGCCCAGGGGTTTCCCCACCTGCTTACCGTGAATTCTCAGCGCCAAGCAGACATGGCAATACTGTCACAACACAGGCACTTCAAAGGAAGCAAGAAGCAGAGTTCGTGGAATCTTTAGGAAGTCTCTGGTTCTTCCCCTTGATGACTACTGAGGCTCTGGATGGTACACATAAGAGGAGCCCCTCCCCCTTTTTTCAAATTTCCTTCCCTAGATCCCCTGCCGTCCTTTTCCTATCCTCAGGAAGCATGTCAGACAAAAGACAGGGACTAGGTGGACCTATAGCCTGACCTCCTGGGGATCATTTTGAGTTTTTCTCTGACCATAGACTATTAGTACTGAGATGAGTTATTCCATCGACCTCACTATTAAGATGAAGCCTCAGAGAAGTTGAATGACTGGTCCAAGACCACACAACATAGTTAATCAAGAAATAAAACCAACTCAGTCCTACTAATCCTACTAATGCCTAGAATAGTGAGTGTGCTTTTAAATTTCTCATCTTTCCAATGCCTTGGAAAAATATATGCTTTTGAAAATACTTATGAAATTGGTCATGCTCTCAATTCCAAGGCATTGGAATTCCAAGGCATCTCCAGCCTGCATTTGGTAGGATGTTAACAGTCATGACCTTCAAGACCTGAAATTAATGACTTGAAGACGTCTAGAAAAAGCCATTTACAGCACCTTCATTCTGCAGCCCAGAGTATTATATGTGCTCCTTCCCCATGTGCTGTCTCATATCCAAGGCTGGGAATATACCCTGAGACCTCTTCAGTGAAGGAGACAAACCTCAGCTGGCCAGCCAGCTCCAATGTGGACTTCAGCAGCTTCACTATAGGGCTGCATTCTATGAGCTACACTGAAAAAAAAAAAAAAAAAAAATTAACATCTACATGGCTCTCACCCAACTGCCTTAAAAAACACCAGCTGCACCATGCTTTCTACTCCAACTTGACAGTCATAAGAACAGCTCCTGAAGAACAGAACATTCTTCAGGGGAGGGCTGTTGGTTTCAGAGACATTAGGAGGCATAGAAGATGAAAGAGCTTTCAAGTTCAAACGTCACGTAGAAAAAGGGGTGGGAGGTGATGATGAAAGAATCGGATGGGTACGGAATCCCTATCATGTACCAGGTACTGGGTTGATAAGTTTTCCTGACTTCATACATTTGATTGTCAAAATGCTGAGAGATGAGTATAATAACCAAAGTTTTACAGATGAGAAAACTGAGGCTTAGAAAGATTAAGAGCCTTGCCCAAAGTCATATAAGTGATCTTTTGTGTAACTGGTGGAGGTTTCTTGTTGTTGTTGTTGTTGTTGTTGGCTTGTTTTGCTTTTTGTAGTGCTGAGATGGAACACAGGGCTTCACGCATGCTAAGCATGTGCCCTACCACTGTGCAACATCCTCAGCCCTATAATTGGTATATTGTTTCCTAGGGCTGTTGTACAAACTGCAATAAACTTAGTGGTTTAACAACAGAAATGTATCTCTCACAGCTTTGAAGGAAAGAAGTCTGCTGTCATGGTGTGGGCTGTACTCCCACCAGAGGCTCTAGAGGAGACTCATGCTTACGTCTTCCAGCTTCTGGTGGCTGGAAGCATCCAAGATTTACAGCTGCATAACTCCAATCTCAGTCTCTGTCTTTACTTCTTCTTCCTCTTCTCCATCTTTCTCCTCTGGGTGTCTCTTATAAGGACACCTGTCAATGAATAGAGAGCTCACCCAGATAATCCAAGATGATTTCATCTGGAGAGACTTAATTACTTCTGCAAAGACCCATTTTTCTGAATAAGGTCACATTTGCAGGTTCCAGGGTAAGGTTATGGGAACATATCTTTGGGAGGATCCACCCTTCAGCCCACTACAGCTGGGTTTTAAACTCAGCTCCAGTTCCTCACCACAGTGGTATATTATCTCCTGCCTTTTCTTTAACTGCATTCTCAAGAATGGCATTGGCTGAGATAAAGTTACCCAGGTAGGCCAGGCATGGTAGCACATGCCTGTAATCCCAACAGTGAGGGAGGCTCAGGCAAAAGGATCATGAATTCAAAGCCAGCCTCAGCAAAAGCCAGGCACTAAGCAACTCAGTGAGACCCTGTCTCTAAATAAAATACAAAATAGGGTTGGGGATGTGGCTCAGTGGTTGAGTGCCCCTGAGTTCAATCCCCGGTAAACCCTGCCCCCCCACCAAAAAAAATAAGTTTCCTAGTAGCCACATTACAAATTCCCTGAATCTCCAGTGTTATCCAGAAAGTTAGTTGGCAGAACTGAAACTTTAGCTCCCCATCACCCTGCTGCTCTTGCTTTAAGAACCCGGGCGGGGGAGAACTACCCTGACAGATCCCTTGCCGTTGCCTCTAACCATTAAAAGAGTTGACTCCTGGGCACAGCTCAGCCCTCCTTTTACAGGAGTACATGAGCCAGCAGGTGTCAACTTAACCTATAGCCACCCACTAATAAGTTTAAGATAAAAAGACCAATACATTTAAATAAGATTCAGGCATAATCTAATAGTATTTGTTACCAAGCCCCACCTAATTATATCAGTCAATCTTTTATTACCAGACCCGTGAGTACAGAGAACTCTATTATAATTTCTCTCTATAATGATCTCCTCACTCTCCGACTCTGCGAACTCTGCAGTAAATTAATCATCTGCTCACAATCATGAGTAAACATCAACTCAATTAAGAACTGATAAATAAACAGTTTGCTCCGAGGCTCATCCTGATACGGATGGGAGTACCCCTGGGCGCCTGCCACAGCAAGCTTGGCTGGGGGCGTTTTGAGATGTGGGTGGGCTCTCAAAGGCTGCGCGGCTGCTGTTGTTTGGAGGAGATGCTCTGTTGTGGTCTCTTGCTCCCACTCTCTCTGTGGAGGTGGAGGAATCGTCATCTGCTTGTCCTCTCTGGGTCTACTGAAGAAGAACTGCTTTCCTTAACCTCACTCCGCCTTGCATAGCATCGCATGTAGCATTGCATACAGTGAAATGCTCCGGAAATGGGAATCTGCTTCATTAAACAGCAAGGGAGAAAGAACCCTTGCACTCATTAACATGCACGACTTGGTGTTGCATGCTGACACAACTGTTGTGGGTTGGCATGTGTCCCCCCAAAAGACAGCTGAAGTCCTAAAGCCCAATACCCCCAAGAATGTGGGCTTGTTTGGAAATAGGGTGACTGCATAAGTAATAATTTAAGATAGGGTCATAGGATGGACCCTTAGCCTAGTATGACTGGTGTCCTCATAAGATGACAACATGAAGATAGAGAGGAAAGTGCCATGTGGAGGGACACACAGGGAGAAGATGGCCACACGATGACAGAAGCAGACATAGGAAGGCATACATACCTGTAAGTGAAGGGACACAAAGCGTTTCAGCACCACTCCAAGGTATGAAGAGGAAGGAAGATTTCACCTGGAGATCCAGACACAGTGTGGCTCTGCTGGCACCTTCATTTTGAACTTTGGCCTCCATAACTAAGACAGAACACCTTTCTGCTGTTTTAAGCCACTCACATTACAGTATTTTGTCTTGGTAGTCCCAGGACACCAACACCACCATTTGCTAGCATCAAGCTAATGCTGATTGAGCTTGGTCACACAGCAGGCACCACAGCCAGCGTTCAGCACATCGAGGCTTCCCAGCTGTCTGTGGGGCTGATTCTCTTACTTCCACTTTTACAGATGAGGAAACAAGGTTGACTGAGGCTGTTAGCCAGCCAGTCACACAGCAGTGGGTGGCAAACCTCTCTGGTACTAGAGGCATGTTCTTCATTCTCCATGAACCCCCACCCTAAACTGATAGGGCAGGGTTCTTATGCTGGTGGGATTCCCCAGGGTACCTGCCAATGGCTTCTCTGCTACGGGAAGATGCAGCAATGCTCATAACTGCAGGCCCCTCTGCCTGCAGCTGGTACCTGTTTACTCAAGCCTCCTCCCTCAATCCACACTTGAGATATGCCTAGGCCATGTTTTTCTTTCTTTCGTTTTTTTTTAAACCATTGCTGTATAGAGCAAATTCTTTTTCAAAAGGGGACTTTCAGATAATAGAAATTTTAAAAAGATGATAAAACTAGAAAAGAATCCCTCTGCAACCTATAATGAAATACTTGACTTGGAGCAGGGGCTATGGCTCAGCGGTAGAGTACTCGTCCTACATGTGTGAGGCCCTAGGTTTGATCCTCAGTACCACATAAATAAGATAAAGGTATTATGTATACCTACAACTAAAAAAAAAATTAAAAAAATAATAATTGACCTAGATGACCATCATCCAAAGATATGCAAATATTAGGTGAAAGTTTGGTTGGGAACTTTACAATGGAAAAAACAGGCTGATGAAATCAGAACCTACTGATTTTTTTTTTTTTTTTTTTTTTTTTGTACCAGGGATTGAACTCAGGGGCACTCGACCACTGAGCCACATTCAGAGCCCTATTTTGTATTTTATTCAGAGACAGGGTCTCACTGAGTTGCTTAGTGCCTGGCTTTTGCTGAGGCTAGCTTTGAATTCATGATCCTCCTGCCTCAGCCTCCTGATCCGCTGGGATTGCAGAGATGCACCACCATGTCCAGCTGATTGGATAATTTTTTACAGCTATATTGAGATAATGAAAGAATAATTTTTTAATAATAATGAAATAATAATTTCAGCTATAATAAATAAAATTGTATGTCTTTAAGGTATACAATGTGAAGATTTGATATGTACATATATTATTAAATTATTCCCATATTCAAGTTACTTAACACATCCTTCACCCTGAAGTTACTATGATCAGATATCAATAAGGCATCTCATGATGTGATGAAATAGGAAGTGTATGTTACCATATGCAAGAAAAACCCTGAATTTGAATGTCTTGACCTAACTTCATGTTATAGGAAGTGTATAGCACCTCAGATAGAGTGTTAATCTCCAGGATATACAAAGATCTCAAAAAACTTAACACCAAAAAAAAAAAAAAAAAGTACCCAATAAATAAATGAACAAAAGAACTGAACAGCCACTTCACAAAAGAAGAAATATGAATGGTCAAAAAATACATGAAAAAATGTTCAACGTCTCTGGAAATTGGAGAAATGCAAATTAAAACTACATTAGGATTTCATCTCACTGTAGTCAGAATGGAAATTGTCAAGAATACAAGTAACAGCAAGTGTTGGTGAGGAAACGGGGAAAAAGATTCACTCATACATTGCTGGTAGGACTGCAAATTGGTTCAAATGCTACAGAAAGTGGTATGGAGATTCCTTAGAAAACTTTGAATGGAACCACCATTTGACCCAGTTATCCCACTCCACCATTTATACCTGAAGGACTTAAAATCGGTGTACTACAGTAGAACAGCCACATCAATGTTGATAGCAGCTTAACTCACAATAGCCAACAGATGAATGGATAAAGAAAATATGGAAGGGATATTAGTCATAAAGAAGAATGAAATTATGGCATTTGCCGGTAAATGGCAAATGAGAATATCATGAGAATATCATGCTAAGTGAAATAAGCCAGTCCCAAAAAACAAAAGGCTGAATGTTCTGATATGTGAATGCTAACCCACAACAAAGGTGGGTAGGGAGGGTAGGGAGGGGAAGAATAGAAATTTATTGGATTAGACAAAGGAGAATGAAGGGAAGAGAAAGGTGGTGGGAATAGGAAAGACAGTGAAATGAATCAGACATAAATTTCCTATGTTCATATATGAATACACAACCAGTGAAACTCCACATCATGTACAACCATAAAAATGGGATCCTAATTGGAATGGGTTGTACTCCATGTATGTACAATATGCCAAAATACACCCTACTGTCACTCTAAATGATACATGTTAAGGTGAAGAAGCAACCAGCTTCAATGTGGGTCATTACCCAGGATCAATTGTTCAGTTCCTAAAAGAAAAAAAAAATTAGTAAAAGAAGATGGAATGGAAGAAGAAAAGGGAGATTATTAGAGAATAAGAGAGATCCAAGAGACAGTGATCAAATAAAATCTATGAGCCTTGCTTGGTCCTGAATCTAAAAAATTCAATACAAAAAGATATTTTGAGAAAAGTTGGGAAATTAGAATATGGACCAGGTATTAGAAAATACAATGGTCTTATTGATATGTATATTTTAGTTGTGATAACGGCATACCAACTATTTTAAGGGGAAAACAGTCTTTAATGGTTAGAGAAGCTTAGCCTGGTATACAGGAAACAAAGGTCACCGTGGAAGAAGGGGAAGTAGGAAGACCCAGTCTCCCTGAAAACCCAGGAAGCAGCTGCTTTGGTTGAAGCCACGTCACCCCCTCTTATCCAGTGACTAGGGAATGAACCATTCTCTCTCTGCACATGGCTTGTAGTTTTAAGAACTGCCTACAAATGCCTAGAAACTTCATGTCAGCAAATTGAGGCGTGAAAGAGGAAAACTTGGCGGCTTCACCCCCGGGGTGTTGACCTGGCTGCTCCTGCCCCTTCTCTCCCCAAATCCCTGCTCACTCAATTCACAGTTACATGACTACAAACATCACTATGAGTATAAAACCAGTCAGAGAGACCGTCTTTCTCTCTGGGTTTCTGTGTTTATGCTATGTGGGGCCCTCAGCCAAGTCCTTCATACGGAGTATAAAGTTGGTATCACCACCATACTCACTTTGTTTGTTCATGTGATGAAAGAAAGACACTGGTGAAAAATGATAAAAAATAACATGCATTTGATAACTGTGAGCTATCATCATCATCCAGATTACTGTCATTGCACTGTTGGTCTTATATATGTTGTCACTGAACATGTCCCGTGTGTTCCCATTGTGAAAGCTTATCTATCCAATGAGGGCAGGTAGGAATGCCAGCCCAGGGTAAGGATATCCTTATATAGCTTTCTCTAATCTCTAACCTTTCCTCCCACGTGCCCACCAGGGATGGTGCTCTATACATCACAGTTTTTTTTAATAAACACCTGCTTGAAAGACAGGAGGGAACAGGGCTAGAGGTGCTCATTTCCTCAAAGTAAGTGCTATAAGATCTAGGGAGCAAAGATGGACAGAGACAATAGACTTGAGTTAAATTCCTGACTTTGTCAATAAAAAGTGAACTTTGCCATCTCACTGTATGTCTTTTAGCCTCAGCTCTCAAATAAATCAGAGACCAAAGTGCCTGCCTCATAAGACTGTGGAGATGCAGCTGAAGTTCAACTCAGCCCCTGTTCCCCCTGGGTACTGCTCTCCCCGGGGCACTTCTTCCTTCTTCTCTGGAATGTGGACGGATTGTTCACCAAGCATCAAGTACAAGAGGATAGACAAATGATTTATACAGAGGAGATGCACAAAATCATTCATCCTTCCTCCCTGAAGCAGACCATCTCCAAATTTAGGTTGGCACCATAGGACAGCGTCCCTGCAGACCCTGGGCCCCCAAGTCTACTCAGCGCTGGCCCTGCCAACAGCACCAGGTACTCAAGGAAAAGGCAGAACTGCAAGTTCCCACTTTGGAAAGGACAAATAACGCTGCCAAGACAAAGAAGGTTCCACACTGAGAGCATCTCAGCAAAAGCCACCAGTCACAGGAGAAAGGGGAAAAGCAACACATAGTCTTTTAAATGTCCCTTAGGCTCTTACAGTGCAATCAGTTCCAATCTACGTATTTTCACTCATTACTGATAACCCTGGGGTATGTCCTTCTCTGAGCCTCAGTTTCCTCATCTGTAAAACCACAAGGAATCTCAATCTGAGACTTTTACACCTAAAGAATTCAGAGTAAACTCTGATGGGATAAATTATTATGTATATATAAATACACACCTGTACATTGACATATCTCTAGAAATGTAAATGTACAGCATAATTTACATTACATAAAAAATATATAAATATATCTTTACTTTTATTAACCTCTAAATGAAATTTTAACATTTTCTTTTATTATAAACGTAGGCAATATAATAAACAGAGTAAAGAATAACTGACTTAATTTATGATAAAAATGAGATATTTTCACATTCTGTTATTGCAGAAGTCTGAAATACTATTTATACTCACCAATTCTTTGAAATTATAGTACCTGTTAGGCTTGCTTTAGATCGTGTTATTTGTGTTAATAAAGAACACATTAATTACTAAGTCATAGATTTGATTTTTAAATATCTTCATAACAGCATTTCAACATACTGTACTTATTTTGCTTTGTAATCCTATATATTTTGTGTTGTGTGTTTAAGAAACATTAGTGGGAAAAAGTGTCTATGAGTTTTACCAGACTGTCAGGATATCCAGCTAGACTTCCTGGGTTCTAACCCACCTCTACCCCTTTTCTGGCTTCTCTGAACCTAACTTTTTTAAACAGAATTCACTCCGTCAACTTCTTTGTAATTGTTATTAGATGTGAGTAATAAATGACTATTGATGCAATTATTGTTGGTTCTAGAACAATGTGGTATCTGGCTATTTTAAACCACATTCCTTGAAGAGACAAATTTCCCAAAAAAAACAGGTCTACTTGTATTCATACTCTTTGAAATATACCAATCAACATTTCTAAGAACAAAGGATAGAGATAAATCAATAGAATCACGAAAATAATTAGAAATCATTGGGTTTTGCCTTCATTTACTCTGAACTGTTATAAAAGAAAAACCCAAGAATGTAACACTCTTAGAAGTCCACACTGAGTTCATTTTCCCTAGAATTCCCTTTGCTCTGGGATTCTATGTGGTTTTCCCCTCACTTAATTTTCCTGCCTGTAGTTTGTATATAGAAACTGATAAGAAAACTCTAATCTCAAACTAGCTGTGTGGGAGATTTTTGTGGATATGCCCTTAATGTAAATACCTCAATCTCTCCCCAACCGTGTCTGTCAGAGGCTCCATGTGATAATAACTACTGGCAGCCACTTAGAGACTTTTGTTCCTCATTACAGGGGTGATACCTACACTAGCAAGGATGGTTTGATTACTTTGGGTAAACTTCTGTAGCTTAAAAGGAGCAGTAGCAAGTTAGTGCAACGCCCTTTACAACTTCTTTTGTTTTGAGAAGCTGGGGAGGAAAAACATCAGTGAGGTATGAAAAGGCTGTTTGTTTACAATCTGTACCCAGATCCTTGCCTTTTTCATGAAAGGAAAGGGAGCCAGCAGGAGAATTATAATACCCAGCACCTCCCTGGGTCTCTCCACATTCTCCCCACTTGTGTATTAAGCAGCCAGGCAGCTGTTGAACAAGTACTATCAACAAAGCAATCTTCTAGCCCTTTGATTCAGGCTATTCATATCTTCTGCCCTGAAATAAAATGACTTTCACAATTAAAACACCGAAATCAATGCGGTATCTATTGTCATGTCTGCGGGAGAAAAGCTTTAATTACAGCCATAGTTAGATAACACAATCATTACACCTCCTTAATCTCAAATATAAAACCAGCACCCTCTGAGTACTTTGCCACCCTTTCTTTGATTTTTTTTTCCTTTTCCTTTTTTCTTTTTTTCTTTTTCCCCCCAACGTGAATGGCTTTTTATCTAAGCACTTCAATTTGCATGCCTTTGCTCGGAGGCAGCTCCCCATGATATGTTAATTGCAGATTGCTTTAAGTACTAAAAGATTAACATAAAACCCTTTGCAAACAAGCTAATAGTTTATGATAATTTTTGCATGGCCTTTGTCTGTCTATCACTGGATTGCCTCTAGCTGTAATTTTATAAAGAAGCTGTAAAATATCATTTAAACAAGTTCATTTACACATAATTATTACCAGAATCACATTATTCAATTTAGATACTCCAGCCTATTAACAATCCATGAACTAAAATGTAATTAAACTATTTTCCTTTTATGAACCTATTCATTACAATGTGTGGGAGATGGATCTCTCAGTTTCACTGCAAATTTCAGCACTTTGTTGTTGAAATTGACAAGTCTGGCACTCATTATGTGCTTTTAATTATATTAAAAGTATTGCAAGACAGCTCAGATAAAGAATATATTTAGAAAAGAATGCCTGCAAATGCCAAGATGGTGTCATCCCTAAATATATATTTATTTTACTCATGCTTTTTTCCCCTCCTCTTAACAGTGAAAAATAAAATCAGGCTGGTTGTTTTAATTGAGATTTTCTGTTTCTCTAAGTAATTTTTCTAATTTAAGCCAGGGATAAATAGCTCATCTAATTAATTGCATTTACTCATTTTTTTTTTTTTTTTTTAGATTTCATCCACTTAAAAAAAAAAAAAAAAAAAAAAAAAAACTATAGTTGGAATTTTACCCAAAGAAGTATGCTCTCCCAGAATTTACAAGCAAAACTACAAAGGCCTCAGATATGAAGGATGCCGTTTCAAAAATCGGGTTCAAAACTGCTGAATGGCTTAATTTCTGATACAAACTTTACTCTATGTGGGAGCAACTGAATTAACAGGAAATGTTTAATCTGTTTTGAAAGAAAAGCTTTGCTCACTCTGCTTGCTGTTGCCTGATTTCAGAGGTAACTCTACCCTTTCAATCATGGCAGACACAGAACAAACAGGTTACAACTGGGAGTTGTAGGACTGGTTCTCGATAGGTACCCAAGTCAATGCCAGTGACACAGGGCATCCCAGGTCAGGTTCTCCTAGCACAGCTAAGTAGGAGGACCACAAAGTCCTGCATCCAGCCTGGACACTTGCAACCCACCCATGCAATTAGACAGGCTTAGTTCATTACTGTCCAAAGGTTTCATTTCCACTGTTCAATCTCCATCATTCTTAGAATATGCAACACCTCCCTCCTACTATACTCTGGGTTGTATTTATCCATCATGCATTAAATTATGACCAACAATTTTCATTAAATACCTTCCCTTCTCTCCACCATCCACACTGACTGAAGTTCAGGAGCACCGGTAGCCACAGGCTTCCATGATATGCACACATTTTCTCAAATAGGTAGCTGTGGACTTTACAGGAATCTGACCCCTCAATCACCATGAGCTTCTCTTCTTATATTTCTACAATCCTCCTACAGCCTCCTCCTCCTGTCTTATAACTGGCCAATATCTAATGTATTGATGAAATATCAAAACCAAACACTTTTCCTGGGAGCCAGTACTAGGACCTACTATGGAATCCTGGTGGAAGTGTGGACATGAAGCTAAATTTAGCCACTCTTCCTTGGGGAGAATCTCAAGGAAGAAATTCAATTGATCAGATGGATGGCCAAGAGCTTCTTAAAAATCACCCTTACACTATCCAAGTCTTGGGACCTTCTTCCTTTCAAAGACCTGCTGGACTCCTACTTGGGAGAAGTAACAGCTGGTAGGTACAACAAGCCCATGTTCACATGTTCACGAAGCCAGTGATCGTCATATTGCAGGAATTGAGGAAGATGGGAGAAAACAGAGAAATTGTATAAAACTTTAAGACTCTTGTCTGAGAAAATATATAGAGCAATTATCAAAATCTTTAAAAAGATCCATGGCCAGTGCTTTGGTATATCTTACTGATACATGTACTGATATCACTCATCAGGCAAACTTTGAGTCCCAGAAGGGACCAGAAAACAAGGCACCAAGGTGAGTGACCACTCTAAATCCCTTTTTGACATCCAAGACTCACAGTATGCAATAGAGCCCAACCAGTTCTTGCTTATCTGAACTAAATGGTACAAAGTTGAATACAGAATCCACACCATCCTGTGATTCAGATGACTAGGGGTAGAAGTAATGTGAAAAGCTTTTCATAATATTTTTCTTCATATGCATTTCTCATATCTTAGACCCCATAACCCTGTTTGTTTTATTTCTTAAAATATGGCACAGGCTGAGCACAGAGATAACTCAATAAATGTATTAAAAGGAAATTAGTGGAAAGGTAACTTATTAGTCAGGACCTGACTCCAAGGTGGAGTCTTATCAGGACCAGATACACAAACTCTGGTTTATTATGAAGAAATGTAGAGTCAAATGCAAAGATTATGTTGCTAAGAAAAACTATCTAAAGCCTGGATGCAAGCAGGGGGCTGGGAAGGCAAAGGACCTATTCAAGGGCACTCTGGGGTGCTGGGTCTTCCCAAAGGTTATTCAATTCTTCGTGAGATCATCCCTAGTTGAGTTCACTGCTCACTATCTGATTAGAGCCCAGACACAGTTAAATAGCTTGTGAGATTGCAGATTTGTGTCTAGTTAAGAAAAAAAAAAAGCCCCAGAGGTTATGATTTCATTGCTCTATAGAATGTTAACCAGTTTGTACATAAGCTAGAAATCCTAGCCTAACATTCTTCCTTCAAAGTGCCTATAAATACCCCATACCTCAAATGCTCTTGGAACTTGATTTATGAATATATACTGGTTTCTTCATTAGTGACTAAAATATTACTATTTTCATAATAATATGTGTGCTTATATAACATCTTCTGAGTCACACATTTTTTTAAATTATACTTGTCAATATCCCAGGACTGGGTCCAGCAACCTCTGTAATGCCAAGGCCCTTCTAATGCACAGGCCATTTCCTTCCACCCCTGACTTAAGTATACATAAGGAATAGCAAGGGGACACACAAAGGAATAGAATGGTTGACAGGCAGTCGATTCCAGTCTTCAGTGTCTGCCATACAAAAGACTGAAGTTAAGGGGAAAGCAAGGGCCAAAAAGAAACTGCCCCAGGAGAGGAAAGAAGAGGGCTGAGGTATGTAAAAATATGCTATATATGTGTATTATGAGTTGTAATGCATTCCACTGTCATATACAACAACTTCACATTTAAAAAAAAAAAAAGAATGGACAAGTAAACAGAAGACTTGGAGAAGACACAGCTAAATCAGGCTTCTGTAACAAAATACCACAGACTGGGTGGCATACACAATAGAAACTTTTCCTCCCAGCTCTGGAAGATAGGAGACAATAATCAGGGTGCCAGTATGGATGGGTTCAGGTGAAGGCTCTCTTCTGGGATGCTAACTTCTCATTGTTTCCTCACAGGATTTTTTAGTGAACTTTTTCCTTGCTGTGACCAAAAGACCTGACAAGAACAATTAGAGGAGTAAAAGTTTATTTGGGAGCTCATGGTTTCAGAGATACATAGATGGCTGACTCCATTCCTCAGGGCTCAAGGTAAGGCTGAACATCATGGTGGGAGGGTGGTGGCGGGAAGCCACTCAAGACATCACACCAGGAAGGAGAGGAAGAGAGAGAGAGAAAGAGAATGAAAGAAAGAGAGAGAGAGAGAGAGAGAGAGAGAGAGAGAATTCTACAAGCCACAGACAAAAGACAAACCCCAAAGGCATGTCCCCAGGGAGCCCTTACAAAAGGGGTTCCACCCTTGGGCCTTAACCACTGCCCAGAGACCTAACCTCTTCACACACCGTCATAATGGGGGTTAGGACTTTGACATATGAATCTTATGGGGACAAAAACCCTCAGTCCCTAACAAATGCATAAAGTAAAGGATGGTAGAAAGAGTCTCAAGGAGGTCTACTTTGATAATTAATCTCAAAAAAATCCCTTATGTTTATTAAAATTATTTGGACTAGATAATTCTGAAAGTCTTGTGCAACTCAAATCGGAATATCCTAATGATTCCTCTGTTCAATTTTTACGGCGCTTCTTTCTCAGTCTATTTCCCTTTTTCCCTAGTATCCTTAGGCAATCACAGAAGACTTGTGCCTTCACAGTTCCAATGACCACTCCTGGTAGGTACCACTTGTAGGTGGTGTGCACCTGGGCCCAGGAGTTGTACAGGTTCTGTCTTCTCTTTGGCCTGTGAGTGCCCCATGGCAGACTGTGCACCTCCTCAAACATCACGCTACCCCTCTCCAGGAAATGAATCTAACTTGGTTTCTCAAAACAGGAAGTTCCAAAACCTTCTCTCTACCCAATTTGCAGCAATAGTTAATCCAGAGCTCAGGGGATTTTCCTGTTTTGTTTTTGCTTCGCACTGTACCACACAGGGGTTATCACTTGCAATTCACAGAACCCATTTTATTACAAAGTAAAAATGGGCATCTGATCCTCTAACTGCCCATCTGAGTGCCCACAGCCAGCCAGTGGTGCTGGAACCCACCCAGATGACTAAAGAGACCTTAATCATATATTTCATTTCTCAAGTTTCCTGCAAACCTGTCCTACTCAAAAAACACAGTGCCTCTTGGAGATCTATAAGTTGTAGGCACCTAACCACATTCCCCTTCATGCCTAGGGGAGAGTTTCAACCTCAAACAACTTTATTTAAACAATTTCTTACTTAACATGTTTTTCTCGGTGCTTCAAATCCAATCACTCCCTGCGTTGCAGGCAAGAACTGCTACAGGACAAAAAGAACAACACAACCTGCTTTTATTTTAATATCTTCCGGGTCTCTCGGCACTGCCATTATTTGGGTTGTCAGCCCTTCACCGCCTGAGGTGGCTTCCCGCTCTCTGCAGACCGTCTGCCTCCCCACTAATGGCACTGTTCGGGCGAGGGGGAAATGCAATTTTCCACTCCATTACAAGCACTGTGTAAAAGGACCTCTTTTCCTCACTGCACACAGATAAGGACCTAATGAAATTCCACTCACTAAGTATTACAATAGCCAACTCCACTCCAAATACAGGCATTCTACGCGCCTGCCAGGCCCTCCACTCCAGAAGTGATTGCCATTGATGTCCCCGGATTGGATCCCGTCAGGATGAAAAACTATGGGTTGGACAGTGAGAAGGGAAGGTCACAAGGACGGCAGCAGACCCTGTTTTTGGATCTGCATCTGTTGTCCAGGCATCTGTTATGCCTGGACAGTACTTCTTACAGATTCTGGTGGAAGCTTGGATTTCTTGTATTTGGAAATAGCAATGTTGGGAGCACCAAAGTACCCCTTGAGACTCTCGACATCACACATCCTATGGAAACAGGTAACAGAAGTGAGAGATTTGAGGCCATGCACTGTGTGCATTTTGTACAGGAAGTAAAAGCAGAGGAGGCTCCCAGGGAGGATACTGTGATCATACTACAACTGAGGTAGAAAGTGCAATAATGATAAAATCACTCTCCATATTCTCCTGCCTTTCTTTCCTTATCCCTTTCTTGGTAATATTGCTTTCCCAGTGTATTTTCCCATGATGCACCGTCAAGCAATGCAGAAGTACTGGAAAATAGCCTTCTTTCCTTCTTCCCCGTCCACAGTATAAGCATCCTCATGGTACTCAGAGATCCCCAGGTTGTGCTGGATCCTCCCTGTCACCAATGCTATCTGTCTCCAAGTAGCTCTGGATTTGCCTTACACCCAGACTCATTACTCCCACCCCTGTGCCTGGCAGGTTCTCTATTTTCTTACCAAATAACCCAAGTCCCCAGAAAAGGCTTGATTATGGCCTAGTTTAGCAATAAATCAATAAGTTGCTTCTGGACACTAAATGCCTTGGTTTTAAATAATTAATTGTTAATGCTGAATTTTAAAATTACTGCTAAATTTATGGGATGCAATTTTGGGACGTAGAGGGCATCTGTGAAGTCTCCAATCATGTCAGAAAGATGATTCTATATCTCAAGCCATGAAAAAACAAACAAAAAACCCTAAAATTTTAAATTATACATATATATGCATACATTAATGTGTATAAACTATATAATAAAATCATGTATTAAAATTTTTTATCCTCATTTCCCATTTTTATTTGTCCTCTCAAAGGCATAGTTACTTTAATGCTTTTGGTATGGCTATTTCCATTATGAATTCTTGAAAAAAGTATTTATCACTTTATGACATATTGTAAGACATACAATGTTGATACATACCACTTCCTGTTCTGACTGTTGTACTATATTCTATTGAAAGTATATATAACAATTCATTTATCAACTCACTAATAGACCTTTGGTTTACTTTCAACTTTTTCACATGAAAAAATAGTGATTCTAATAAATTTCTTTGCCTGTCTTCTACTATATGTTTACTTATCTCCTACTGTACAATGGAATTGCAGGGATCATGAGGTAATTTAATGTACAACTTTAAGAGAATAATTTTAGAATGGGTTGTACCAATTTATATCATCAGCAGCAATATAGAAGGCTTCCTGTTGACTTGTTTTCTCTCCAATGCCTGATTTTTAAAAAAAGGAAAAAAAAAAAAAAACTCTTGCCAGTCTTATTTGTTAAAAGCAACTTATGGTATTTTCTTTGCAATTCTCTCATCATTCATAATGTCAAGCATATATCTTTACAAGCTAACCATTAATATTTCTTTCTCAGTAAAATCTCTTTGGTTCACTTCTCTATTGTTTTCAGGTTTTTTTTTTTTATTTGTAGGAGTTCTTTATATATTCTTAATACTGATCCATTATCCATTTCCATAATATCTCCTAGTTTGTTAACTTGTCTTTTCAGTTTGAGGTGTCTTTTGATGAATGAATTTCTTAATTTGAATAAACTGAAATTAACAATGTTTTCTTATATGGTCAACACTTTCTATGTCCTTATAAAGAAACTGTGTTGCTTTGTGCTCCTGCATGTTTAATTTATGTTTCTGAGATGCACTCTGTTTTGATATATGGGTCTACCCTGTTGCCTTTAATCACTGTGCATGCACCACATTTTATTAATCTACTCCCACTTCTGCCCATTTTACAAATCAGGAAACTGAGGATCAATTCTCCAAACCTTCCCTTTGCTCAAGAACAAAGTGGTTAAGTAGAACTGGGATGTGGATCACTTTCCAGGAAGAAGATAAATGATTACCACTGTGTCCTTTTTGAAAGTCAAGTCCTGCCATACACTTTTAAAAAGGCTTTGAATTACCCACAAATGTGACAGATGCACACAGTTTTTAAAGAAAGAATCTTGACAAATAGATTTCATCTTCTGTGCCAACATCTGTCATTTGCTAATGGCTATCTAGAGAGCTCTGTAGAAAGGATTCTGATGCTGCTCAGCTCAGAAAAATAACTGTGATCAATTAGCAATGTCTGCTGGGGGCTTGGGAATGTAAGCACACAGGCCTTGCATCTGATTTTAAGCAGAGCAAGATTCACCTTCCTCCATCCCTGCACACAAACCTTGCTGCTTCCTAGAAGCACAAGAAGGGGTGAGCACCTCAAGGGCTCAGTCCACTGCCTGAAACAAAGACATTTGCTCCTGTATACGCTGGTCCAGGTTCAAGCAACTGTGTAAAGCAGCAGATTCATGAGAGAAACAGCCCAGGTCTGTGCCTTATGAGTGCTGCAGACATTCCCCAACCACCATTTCCTGTACGCCATTTTCACCCAAGTGCTTCTAATTTACCATTTTAACTGGCTGTGTGATGCTATTTTAGAATTAGTTTTCTGAAGAACAGGCAGGTTGTAAAAACAGGTGCAAAGAAACTGATTTTCTTTCTAAGCTCTTGCCCCCATTAGTTATGCAGCAGGTGGTTCCATTTAATCCAGGCGGAATTCACTGAGAGCTCTGCTGTTCCCAGAGCTCTGGGACTCGACTCCAGTGGAAGAAAATCAAAACTACAAAATCACCAAGTATAGCTCCTTGCACATTGTGAGTGCCCAAGCAAAGATGTGGTTGGTTTCCTTTGCTATCCCTTTTTCTTGCTTTACTCAGAGATTTCACTTCAGATGGGGAAATGAAGATGGCCTCATGCCATAACCATCCTACCCACCTGCCTCATCCTACCCATCCCTACCTAACCTTGGGCAGAGAGAGTGCTCTGGAATCAGCCAACCACAGACTAAACCTCTGAAACAGTTCTTCAGAAATTTGGGTATCATTTATCAAGTGAAACATCAGGTGAGCCATTAAGAAACGATATCCTGAGTAGACCACAGAGGTCCTCAGTTGGTAAAAGTTATACAAAGTTGATGGCTTGCATTAGACAAGTGCTCCATAAATACTTGGTTCAAGTGACACCTTACAGTAAAAAGCACACCACTTTAGTGTTAGGAGGGTTGTGGGGGATTATTTAAACCAACCCCATCATTGTACAGATGAGGAAATAATGTTTTTTTTAAATGTTATATGACTTCTGGGACTAGAACTATTTTCCTAAACCCCCCTACAGTAGCCTTTGTGCTATATTGTGCTGTATTTTATAGCCAGGATGCAAGTCTAGGAGAACTGTGCCTGGGAGCATTTAGGTGAAATTCAGCCAGAGACATACCTGTCTCCCTCACCTCCAGAGGGCTATGATGCAACATGTAACCGGCAGCTGGAATCTAGTCCCTGATCCAGGTAAATGTGTAGTACCCCTAACTTCGCATGACCTCCAAAGGCAATTCCCCCTAGTATGGTTTTAATTTTTAAAAATTGCTCCACTTAGAGTATCTCTAAATTTTAAAAGCATTACCATTAACAGGTTACTTCAAATTGTCCCTGTCAGCTGGAGCTGGGGGAAGCTCCAATGATGTTCCCCCAGTGAATAATAATTTGTTTCAAATTTTAAAGGACAAAACTTATTCTTGGCAACCTCCTGTAGGGAGAAGAACTATTTCCAATGCTCTTTAATACATCTTGAAATAATTTATGAAACTTTACGAATATATTATTTCAGGAATGTGCATTTGCAGTCAAACAAAGAATAATTATTCACTGTTAGAAAAGTCCTTTGAAGGGACATTATCTTTCCTTTGATAGGTGATGGCTGAAAGAAACAATGTGTCAGAGCCACTTTCAGGTTAAAAACCTCCACTTAGGAAATGAAAGCTAATTTGATTAGAAAAGATGTCTAATTAACCACCAAGTCCATAACTTTGCCATTGAGTAGAAATCTCGATGTCATGTGTTTGAATTTGAGAAGATTACAACTAACAGAGATAATTACTTTCCCTTCTTGTTATGGTTTGGATAGGAGATGTCCCCCGAAGCTCATGTGTGAGACAATGCAAGGATGTTCAGAGGTGAAATGATTAGATTATGAGAGTTGTGACCTACTCAGTGGATTAATCCACTGATATGCATTAACTGGGTGGTAACTGTAGGCAGATAGGATGTGACTGGAGAAAGTAGGTCATTAGGAGTGTGCCTTTGAGGTTGACATTTTGTCCCTGGTGAGCAGAGCTCTCTCTGCTTCCTGTTTGTCATATCCTGAGCTGCTGTCCTCCACAATACACTCCCATCATGGTGTTCTGCCTCACGTTGGACAGAGAGAATGCTCTGGAATCAGCCAACCACAGACTGAACTCTGAAACTGCGAGCCAAAACATTATTCTTGTCAGGTCTTTTGGTCACAGCAACGCAAAGATGACTAAAACACTTCTCAAGTGATACAGGTTCTAACTTTACTCAGTGAATACAACCAACATGTTGGGCAAAATCCCAAAGGCAACATCTTCTATTCACAGCTCAGTGTCATCAAGGTGGCCTAGCTGAAGTCACACACAGTTCGGATAACCACCAACAGAGAGAGGGTCCTCCCAAATGGTTGAGGTGCAGACGCAATACAAGTCCACAAATTAGCCAGTGACAACTTCAAAATCACCTATTTTGTTTTGAAATACCGTAGCTATAAGTAAGGAATGGGTAATCTCGAACGTTGTTGATGATCAAGTTTAGGGTACAATTTGGGGTTGAGATACAAAACAGAACTCAAAAGATGATGGGCTATCATAAATTGGAGTGTAAGCCCACAAAATTAGGAGGGAAAGAAGTTCAAAGGCTGGCCTTGGAACCTTCAGTGATGATGCACAGAAGAGATGAATTGAAGGACATCTTCCTGCTACCCCTGTACCCCCATCTCAATGCCTGGCCAAGTCCCAGTTTTTTCAAGGTTACATTGGTACTCACCTCCTACTGTGATTATGAGCACATAGGATCCTTAATGTGGGTTGACTATTCCTATTGGTCCCCCCAAAATGAAGTAAACAGATTTTCTCATAGCGAATTTCAATACTAAAAATGACCAACAAATCATGCAGTCACTTGCAATAACATATACAGGCTAATGAAAACTTGTGATTTTTTTTTTTTTTGGATGAAATTTTCATTAGTTCAGTGTGGATGCCCTAGTAGCTCTTTCTTAGTTGTCAGAAGAGCTGACTGGCAATATTCATATTTTTATTGGGCTAGGATTGAATTATCATTTAGTAAATGTCCTTTGGCAGATTCTTTTTTTAAAAAATACCATGAATAGGAGTGATAATACAAAGATATTTGTGTTATGAAATATGGACCAAGAAATTTAGCCCTTTCTACACTTTCATGGTGAATTCCCCTCTTCCCAAATTCCCCTAGTTGGTCTTTTTTATATATTGTTCTACTGTTTTTTTGTGTGTGTTTATAACCTCTGTGTCATAAAAAAAGAAAAATCTGTAGGGCAGAAACTGCACCATATGTTACTTCTATATTTTCCTTTCTAACCAAGATTAGCTTGAAAAAATAGCCAATATTTGTTGATTAATGGACTTGGGCCATGTTTCCTTTTGATAATCTATGAGGCCCTGTGACATTAAGAGGTTTCTTTCCCAGCTACTAGACCAAGAAGCTAGTGAGGTGGTTCCTTTTTGAACATCGGCCCCCAAGTTGATTCAGAATCAAGATAGTAACTCAGGTTGGCTCCCAGGACCTGCATGGAAGACTCCAATGCCAATCTACATGCCAGGAAGAATAATAGTGGGAATGATCAGATAATATAAGAACCAGTTAAGAGCTCCTGAAGATATTGAGCTTAGCCAAGGATACCTGTGCAAAGGGACCAGTCCCAGAGCCAGTGCTCATGAATAACACAACTAAGTAAATTGCTCTCTGAAGTAAACACTGCATTTCAACTGCAGATTAATGGATCTCCGAGGTTTCCTCTGGTGATTTTCACAAGACACTCCCAACAAATGATGATTCTCTGCATGACAGCCCAGCAAAGCCTGAAAATCTATCCTACATAAGTCACTCAAATAACATTTTTGTTCCTGCTCAGCAAACTGTAAGGTCAAAACTCTACAGTACAGTTATTGATTGTTGTTTGGGCATGTGAATTCTGTCTGGCTGGAGGATCAGTGGATTTTCTGTGGTTAACCCCATCAAACACCTTTAGGTGTGCTGAGGTTCATGGGGCTCCTGGAGCACTGGCCTGTGTGTCCAGCCGGAGGCAGAGTGGACGGAACACCTCAAGAGAAGGCTGAATGGTTCCTCATTCAATAAATTGCTCAGAGAGACAAGAAGACTGACTCACACTTATGGAAAAAGGGGGGAAAGGTGGTCAGACACCATGAACCACAGGAATTCAGAAAGAAGACACAGCACCATTGACAACTGCAGTCCAAAAGGTTTCCCAGAGGAGGAAACTTTGACCCAGGCTCAATGAACTCTGGGCTGTCCAGACAGGTTCAGAGAAGGACAAAAAGCATGATAGCACAAACTAAGCCAAGGCATGGGTGATGAAATTCTACTCACAGGGGCTAGAAAAGCAGAGGAACAAGGAAGACAGGCATACCTAGGACAGAGCGCAGAATTCGTGGAGTGCTGGACCAAGGCAGGCAATCCCAAGACAGAGCAGAAGAGACTGTGAGTGGGTAGGCTGGAGGTGGTAAAGGCCACCACATGGGGAGCTTTCAAAATGTTTTTTAGCAAATTTTAGAGAGAAAAATCGTAGACATCGAATATGTAGAAATTAAATTATGTACTGCATAAATTAAAGCAGAACTGTTCTCCCATGTGGCCCCCAACCCACTGCACACACACAGGGTAGTACCTGACATGTCTTTGAGGAATTCAAAAGAGCAGGGTTTAAAAGCCATTAAGGTCTAAACTCCTCCTCATCCTCTGTGAAAGGTGGAGGGGGAGCCTAAAGATCTGAAGCAATTACAAACAAACATGGCAAACCTCTGCCACTCCACCACCTTATGCTCTTCTCCCTCTTCCTCCAGGACCCATTCCACCTCTTGCCACCCAAGCCCCTCATCCCTCAAGCAACACTCGGCAGTAATTTTGGTCACTGCCATCTCAGAACAGATCCTGATTATCTGCACACCTCCTCTTATCTTCAGGGATATAATGTCATCATCCTTGATTAAAATGAATTCAATAGATATTTACTGAGCACTTACTATGTACACGATGTGCTGAGAAGAAGCCAGACGTGGGCCCAGCTCTAGGAACACTGCCAGTCAAGGAGCAAAGGAGTAGGAAAAGAGTGAGTCAACTGCTGAATTATGTATTTGCGATTCTTTGCTACTTTGCATTCCATTCATACTTTTAGTTCAAATGCAATCATTACTTAGCTGTATTGCTGAGGGGATTGCCTCTTCCCCCACCTCCACCCCCTGCTTGTTGTAGTAGCAAGGCTTGAAACCATGGTATAATTAACATAATTAAAGTATTAATAAAGATTGAAGGGGTTGGACACTGTGTGAAATGCTTAATTTTGTGTATCTTTAACTGATTGAATGTTTAGGTTTGCATTTCAGCTGTCACCCAAATTATGTGTAATTAAGCCAAAGCTTGGATCTGCCTGTCTCGTACCCAGTGCGGATGGCAGACAGATTTGATTCTGGGGAGAAGGTGGTAAATCTGCCCACTCATTTGTAGCTGTGCGCTTTCACACTTTTTATGCATCTCTTGCCTTTTCCCAGTGCATTCATCGATCAAATTATCCCATTAGCATGGAATGAAGAATAGATAGCTACAGTGGGAAAAAAAAAGTCAAATGCTTTCACCGAGTTCCTGGGCTACCACTCCCCACCCCAACATCCTGCCATTTTCCCCTGGCAGTGTCCCCACATGCTGGTGCTGCAGGGGTGCTCCCTCTCAGGGTAGACACAGGGTTGGTGCTCCAAGTGTTGCAGATGTCATGTCAACATTGGAAGCAGCCACAAACACTGGGATGAGTTCCATGTTCAGGAAGGGACCCACCTTTGGAACCAAAACCTCAAGGGCAGCAAAATCATGTAAAGAATTCACTTAGGAGACACGTGAGGAAGAGACTGAATCATTTTCTTGATATTGAAGGAGGCATCACTCAGACACGAGGGCCCTAGAAATTAACCACACTACCCACAAAAGAGCTCTGCAGGTGTTCACAGAGATCATGTACCTCTCTCAGGTAAAATCCAATGACTCGAGGAAGCTTACAGATTATGTACAATGTGTTCATTCTTGTGCAAGACTCAAAGAGAAGGAAAAAAAAGCACGGGTGCACACACAGACCCTGCCACAGAGAAGCATGTTGTCATTTTGGAGAAAGAACAACAGGGAGAGGAGCGAGCATGACCAGTCAAAAGATGAAGGCCCAGAGCAGACAGCTGAGGGTGTCCTCCAAAGGGTACAGTGGTCCTGGAAGGAAAGGACCTGCCCAAGGAAGATGGGATTTGAGAATGGCCTTGGGAGATGAGTCACGCTCACACTGGCCCACATCTGAGGCCAGGAACATGTCTGAGGAAATGGTCAGAGGCCCACTAGGAGACTCTGCTCAGCTTACTGGGGCAGAGGTTTGTGTGCCATGTTAGTTTTGAAAGAAAAGCTGAGGCAACACCATTGCAGAGGGCCTCAAATGCCAGACTGAGTGTATAGTGTAGACAATCTTGGAAGAAAGGGGAATTGTGACCCTGAGCTACACAACTGGAGGTGGAGGACATGGCTGATGTGTGAGTTTTCCACAGCTGCCCTAACAACCACAGGCTCAGCCATTTAAAACAAATTTATAATGTCATATTTCTGAAGGTCAAAAGTCCAGTGGGCTCAGCTGGTTTCCCTGCTTCAAGGATCTCAAGGTCAAAATTAAGGTGCTGGCTGGTCTGGGTGCCGTTCTGGAAGCTCTAGGGCAGAACTCATACTCAGGTTCATCCAGGTGGTTGGTAGAATTCAGTTCCATTGGGCTCCAGGACTGAAGTCCCTGTCTCTCTGCTGGCTGCCTCTAAGGAGAACCCTACTTCATCTTTGTTGCCCAAAATTACACATAAAATGTTATCTACCACTGCCAGTTTGGGTTTCCTAAAACAAAGCTTAAAGAACCTTAAATGCTTACTGAGCATGGACTCCTTCAGATTTCTCTTCTTCCTTCTTCTTCTTTACTAAGTAACATTTTCTTCATGAAAATTTTTAACAGCATGTAATTTGGTGTTCATAAAAATAATAACTCTAGTTCACTGGTGTATGTATTTAATTAACTGTGTTTGCAAATCCTGTATAAGAAAAACAAGCATAAACAAGTTTGAGAATAAACCTAATTGCATTGTGGTCTGTAAACTAAATTCTACCTGAGGAGGCCTCCATACTGAACTCTTACTTAATGAACTACAACCTACTAACTTACCAACTGAAAGCCTCACTTAGTTGTTGTAAAAGTAGACTCCTAAGTCTCAACCAATCACAGTAGCCGAGCGTCAACCAATCACAGACAGCCAAATGTTTAAACCGGATTCAAATAAGGCAACCACCAAGGCGTAATCAACTGGGCTTTTTCTATACCTTGCTGCTATTTTCTGTTCAAAAATGGTCTCTGATTACAGAGCAGACAGGAAGGAGTCTTTTGAACCTTTCCAGTTCTGAGAGTTGCTGGACTCATAAATCATTCTTTGTTCAACAAAGCTCTACGAAATTTGTCTAGTTTTTTCCCTTAACACTGGTTAGAACAGCAGTGTAGGGACAGATTAGAGGAACAACCTCCTGGCTGGATGTACTGACACCAGTCAGTATCTTTTAGGGAAGGAATAGAGGAGATACAGAAAGTGAAGGGATCCAGGAAGGCGACCAGCTGAAGGTGGGTAAAGGCGGCCTCCGCTAATCGTAAAATGACTTACGTGCACATGTGAGGGGTATCATACTCTAGGCATTTTTTTTAAATGTCCACTTCTACCCTATCCCCCAATTGTCAATAAAAGTGTGGCATGGTTCTCAGTTAACAGAACAAAGTTGAAGGCAAAACGTGAGTCCCCACCTTCCCAGGGCTGCAAAGATATAAGATTTCTAAGCTAGCCAAGTCTGCTGGCAGAGGCCCTCAATCTTAGAAACAGAGTGCTTTAAAGGCTGGTCTGGGCTTGAGAAAGTTAAAAATCGACCAGATAGAGGAATCTACTGTGGTCACTTGTAATTATTCTCTTCCCCCTGGTAAAGTGTATCTAAAACAGCATACCATTCAGAGCAAGTGTTTTGATCAATTATGTACAATGGTAGGTTAGCACCTTCATGGGTTTCCCTGGCTGATTCATTACCCCTGTTGTGGCACAGAGCAGCATTTCAAAGCACCAATTAGTAAGTCAGACAGGCTTGTGTTTGAATCCCAGCTCTGCCTGACCACCTTGCTGTGAGTAAATTACTTAACCACCATGAGCTATAGTTTCCTCTCTATAAATGGAAATGATAGAACTTCTGTTTACAGAACCATTTTGGCAACTAAATATGATGAAGTATGGTAAAGGAGTTTGTGTAGAACATTTGGTACTCAGTAAGCCCTCAAGGAATAGTCAGTTGGCCCTGTAAGGAAATAGGTAACTTTGGATCTGATTTGGGTGAAGTGGAATTTGGTGACATGTGCCAAACTCCACCCAAACATCAATACAGGAGCTAGCTGAGAGTCTGAGGCAATCAGGGGGCATAACAAGGATGCTGAGTCTGAGAGGAGAAAACAGGTACTGCAAGGCCCTACCTTGACCCACTGATGGTTTTGCTCAGTGCTGACCAACCTGCACTCAGGAGCCTCATGGATACAGAAATGTCTTACACAAATAGCCCAAGTGGCTGCCTGGAAGAATAAGAACTTCAGAATACCTCAAAAGGGTATTCTCAGTCAGTTCACCTGTACTTTCAATCAGACCTGCAACAAATATGGATTGAATGCCTGTTCTGGGTCAGGTGCTAAAAATACAAAGTGATAAAAAGGAATCTAGTATCCTCAGGAGTTCATGGTCATCTATACTTTCCTATGCTATTGCATTTTAATAGTGGAAAAATGAACAGAAGATAGAGTATCTACTCCCACCTGGAGAAAATGAGAAATGTTTCCCAGAAAAGATGACATGTGAGCAAGGTTCTAAACAGTGACAGCAGTTTGGTGGGTAAAGAAAGAGAAATGCATTCTAGGCAGTGGGAAGAGAACTTGCAAATGCACAGGGTTGTGAAAGGTTCTGATTTCACATGACCTGGGGACAGCAAGAGTCAGGGTGGCTAGAACGGTGGGTATCTGAAGATTAGACTAAAGAGGTGATTGTAGAATCTCCTTTGCTGGATTCAGTTCCTGGAAATGAAATTCACTTTGTTCTAGGCCACCATCAACACAATAAAAGAGGTCAATCCAGCCAAAGCATAGAGAGCATATGTTCCTTGCATCATCCTAATGAATTTACTATCCTCTCAAAGTTTAATGTACAAATGAGATAACTGGAGGTCTTGTTAACTATGGATTTGTGGATTTGGACTCAGCCGGGGTTTCTCTGTTTTTTTATTCATTTATTTATTTATTTTGGTATCAGGACTTGAACCCAGGGTCACTTAAACACTGGGCCACATACCCAGCCCATTTTTATTTTCTGAGACAGGGTCTCACTAAATTGCTTAAGGCCTTACTAAGTTGCTGAGGCTGGCTTTGAACTTTCGATCCCCCTGAGCTGCTGGAATTACAGGCATGTGCCACGACACCCGGCGCAGGTTTGCATTTCTAACCCAAGTCCAGATGATGCCAAGGCTCCTGGTCTATGGGCCCCATCTTTGAGTAGCAAAGATCTGCATATTTTACCACCAATGTCCTCCAAGACTGACTGGGTGATAATGAGGCCCACCTTCCCTAACCTTGTGTAATGCACCTACTAGAAGGGTTAAAACAACACCTGTACTAAGCTTTCTATAGGATACTGACAATTTCTTCCCCATCTACTTCTCTACCACCCTGAGAAAAGCAATTCAGGGAAATGTCCTCTTATGTTTACTAACCTTTTCAATAGCATTATGACTCAGACAATTCTTCAGATTTTCCCATCCTATCTCAATTTAGACTGTGAATGTAACATCTGACCCAAATTTCCCCATTTCCTGTAGCTCAGTCACAAGGTAAAAGTCTGAGCATTCTCACTGAGCAACTCTTTGGATTTCCAGTTTCAGACAGAAAAACACGATTCTCTTTCATTTTAAGCCATTAAAGTCTGGGAAACTTTGCTTCACATTACTGAACTTGGGATCAAACAAAACTGCCTGGGGTGGATGATGGGGTTTGTTTAAAGAATCGAATCTACCTCAAAACCCAGGATATATCCTTCTTCATCTGAAGAGAGGCAAGAGAAAGCTCTGATCTGCCTTCTCACCCCAAGATTTATGTGAGATCTGCTCTTCCAGGCCCAACAGTCTCTTCCCTAAGCCCCTGCAGAGGGATACCACAGCTGTCCTGAGGAAATTCTCCATGAGGGGGTGTTTTTTTCTTCTCCTATGTAAGCTTTCTCTTGGGATGCAGTGTCATTCAGTAATTAGTGTCTCTCCCTTCTCTGAAGTCCTATGGAAATGATGACTTATTAAGAGGGATCCTTAAGGGGTTGTCAGTACATCCCTGTCATGGCCAACTAAAGCACATTAGACTCTACCTGTGAATTCCAGAAGATATGGACTTGCCTGTTTTTTCTGGATCCCCATAACTTTCAACACTCTTCAAGGCACAGAGTGTTCAACAATCTACTTTGGAGGATGGTAGCTCAAATGTGATTTTTCTAGAGAGGGAAGAATATATATATTTTTTAAATTGAACAATTAACCTCTAGTTCAGGACCTTGGCCTACCCCAATCTTAGGAAACAGATGCCAGGTTCTGGGTTTTTAGAAGAGGCACAAAAAGGGGGGCATACCACAGGGAAAGAGAGCTGAGCCTGAGCTCTGCATGTGATATAAACTTTATGTCCTGAGTTTCCTCATCTGTTATCTAAAAAATGTGCCTTGTTTCCTCACGAGGAGCTAGAAAATTGAAGATGGTAAGCACAATGAACTTTAACACTAATATCTAGAACAAATGAAGAAAATGAGAGGGGTGGAAAGATGGGTGGACAGGTACATGGACAGTTGAGCAGATGGATCCTGGATAAGTGGATGGATGATACATGGCTAGACGGGCCAAGGCTACAAGGCTAGATGAGTGGATGGATGCATGGGTGAGTGGGTGGACAGGCACGGGTCTGGGGGTAGATGAGTGCGTGGATACATGGACAGACAGGTGGTAAATCTCCCATCAGGGCAGGGATTTATTTTGTTTTACAAAGTGTCTTCTGTCATAAGTCCAGTAAGTATTTCCCATACCTCTCGGAATCACTGCATTCCAAGCTTGCAACCAAAACGTAAATATCTGTTTTTCCAAATCATAGGCTTTTCTGACAGAGATGAAAACTTTGGAATCATTTGCTCCATTCTGCTCATTTCACAAGTGAGGACACTGAGGCCAGAGAGGGGAAAGGATTTGTTCAAGCTGTCAAGCTTGCAAGGTACAAAGCTGGTGAGTTTCTACCAAGTTGGGACTTCAAGCTTATCCGTCACTTTCTGACATACCCCACTGTCCCCACAAAGCATGCCCTTGCTCACTGGCATTGGAAAGGAATTCCATTTGCCTCTGACCAAAAGCCCAGCACAGAACTGAGTTTTTAGAAAAGTAAACCAATGAATACTATTCACCAAAGAGTAGCTCTTTCTCAATGACAGGAAAATACAGAGATGTGTTTCCAATTAGTCAGGGAAAGAAGTCAGCCCCAAATGCCTCACCATTTAGTGTTGCGAAGCTGGTGATTTCTCCCCAAAGCAGGGAACTGGTATAACTGTCATCATCTTTTCTGTTATTTGCATCCAAAGAAGTCATATGTGTCTCGGCGATGTGAAATATTCTCTTTCATCTGCTTGGGAATTATCATCTAGTGTCCGCTCCTTCCTCCAGATTGCACATCATTAAGTTCCTCTTCCATAAGCTAAACTTCTTGACACAAACTTTCATGCAAAGTAATATGTTTTAAGGAGAGAAAAATCATTGAAGAAGGGTTTAGTTTTCCTTCATTCTGTAGTCCTTCATTTCTGGCTCCTCTTCATTTTGGTGAACCCACCTGATAAAGCTTCATTAAAACTCTTTTCCAAACAGTAAACTCCAGCACTGGGATTCCAAACAAATGCATACATTTCTAAAAGGAAAGCTGACAAGGGAAGTTACATGCACACCATTAAAAAGTCAGAAAGCCCTGACTAAGGACAATCTTTCAATTCATTAATGCCAAACAGTCCCAAAGGAGGGAGGCAGGACAGCAACATCAGAGAAGCCAGGGCTTTGTCAAGGGCCAAGTTTACTGAGTCAACAGAGTTTTGAGGGCCTAAAAGCAAGGATACCTCAGTGAAGAGAAAGCACCTTCTGGGTTTTCAGGGTATTATAATTCCACTGAAAAAGTTCAGAAGAAAAGAAAACCTTAATATGGCATTGTGGTGGACTGTATTGGTAATGACCCCCAATCTGTTCAGACCTCCCTAGATCCAGGTCCAGAAGTAGTCCCTTCTCATGTTAAAGCTAGGCTTGGCCATCTGACTTGCTGTAACCAAAAAGACAGGTGCAGGAACGTCACAGCAGAGACCTGAAAAATGTTTGTGTATTGGGGTCTGCTCTTTGCAAATCTGTTCTTAGATTCTATATCTGCCAAGTGAGCAAGATTGAGACCAGCCTGTTGAAAGATGAAAGACCACAGGAAGATAGGGCCCAGTCATGTAAGCCATCCCAGGAGCTCCAACTGAGACCGAACCATGAGGGAGACCTGCCAAGAAGAACTGAGTTCACACTGGATCTAAAGAACTGAAGGGCTGAGTCCAACCTAAACTACCAATCTGCACAACTGGGAATTATGTTTGTTGTTTTAAGCTTCCAGTTTTGGAGGGTGGTTTGTTACCCAACAAAAGTAATTAATACAACAGTTCTGATGCTCACAAGGAGAACAAATCCACCCGTTTTATGTGGGTCATCAGCTGATTCCCAAAGGCTAAGAGGCTTCTGACCTGAAAAGATATTTAACTCCCAGTCCACAGCATCCTCAGCACATTATGAAAAATATATCTACAAAGAAGAGACAAGGATTAGATATAGAAGCAATGTAGCAGGTACTTGTTCTGACACCACGAACATTTCTGGCAGTTACAGGACCACGGCTAGCACAGATTCAGGCCTAACCAAGAATCAGCCAGTGGATATGGAGCAAGTAGAACCTGGTTTGAGGCTGGCTCTGGCACTTAAGTCATGACCTTTGACAAGTCATTTTACCTCTGTCTGCATTTCTGCAATAATGATGCCTGCATTATTATTAGAGTTATCACACACACACACAAGTCTTGTGAAGAGTATATGAAAAACATACATGTGAAAGTGGTTTGTAATAAGTAGAGTGCTATGCAATATCAAGTATAATTTGTATGACAAAGTTGATTAGTAGTAAGAATGCTGCTACTGGCCTGACCTCAGGAAATAAGATTTTACAATATGCTATTTCCATATGCCTGCGCACACCTAAACAACTCACCCATTCATGTCTCGTGCGAGAAACAGAAATTCATCCAACTAGATGGATAAAAGTTATTGGACTTTCAAGACATCATATGTTCATGGGTCATATTACAAACCAGCAAAAAAAAAAAAAAAAAAAAAAAAAAGTAGAAATGGAAGGTATTTGCTACTATAAGAAACCCTACTGTGAACTGTTTAGTAATTAGAATAATCATTCCCCAATGGATCTATTATTAGTTCCATTAAATACACACTCACATGCATGCATGCCAGATTTCAAAAGGCAGGGTCTTACTCCAAAATATTTACAAAGTATTTTTTAATTGATCAGCAATTAACCATACTGATTTTATAAAAATGGAAGTTTCAACATGTGCCATACTTTGCAGCCCCAAGATATTTGAGAGCATATGAACAATTTAAGCAGGGTAAAACTGATGCATGAATTCTGTCCCAGACGAACCTCCATGTTTCCTACGATCCTGGAATAAGACTCAGATATGGAGATAATTTTTTATTTGTATGAGGAAAATAGCCATATGAAAAGGCAGCATTTCTTCAATTTTATAATTGTCCTCTGATCATTTTTCCCATATCCTTGGTGCCTGTTGCTGTTGTCTCTGAGAGAATGAACATAAGATAGCATTTCTTTTTTATTTTTTCAGTTGTAGTTGAACACAATACCTTTATTTTTATTCTTTTTATGTGGTGCTGAGGATCGAACCCAGGGCCTTGCATGTGCTAGGCAAGTGCTCTACCGCTGAGCCATAACCCCAACCCCAAGATAGCATTTCTGATTTGGCACCCAACATCACTGCTCTGGTTTGAATGTCTCTTCCAGAACTCATGATGGAGTTTAGTCGCCACATGATGGTATTAAGAAGTGGAATCTTAAAGAGGTGATGAGGTCACCAGGGCTCTGCCCTTGTGAATGTATTCCCACCCGTATCACTGGAGTCAGTCAGTTCCTGGGGGAGTGGGCTTCTCATAAAAGGATGAGGTGCAGCCCCATCCTCTGCCTCTGTTGCCTGCTTGCCCTCCTGCCACAAGATGGCACAGCAGGCAGCCTCTTCCCAGATGCCAGCGCCATGTTCTTAGACTCCCAGTCTCCAGAACCATGAGCCAAAGAAATGTGTTCCTTATACATCACTAGTGTCAGTTATTCTGTTAAGTAGCAAAATGGAAAGAAACAGTCATATTTGTGTTTTAAGTTTAGGTAGTGTTTATAACAGTCTCCATTTAGTGCATTCTTTCAATATACCCATCATGAGTCCAAATGCCTGTGGTTCAAATCCTGAGAACAACTTCATGAGGCAGATACTAATACTATCCCTATCTTAAGGAGTAAGTAAAAGAGATACAGTGAAAGGTTAAGTCACATGTACAAAGTCACACAGCTAGTCCAGGGAGGCACTAGGGTTTTCTCTGGGCAACCTGACTCCAGAGCCTATACTCTTAACCAGAGCACATATGAAATCCATGGTATTTTTCAAGGAGAACCATCATGCCCAAATGCTCCCTAAACATGTTTGAGAACCCTTTGGTCAACTTGGTAAAAATAGGACCATTATCACAGAACTTGGTAGAAAAACTGCTTTCTTAATCTAAGTATTAATATGAAACTTACTATTAGAAATACTCTGATGATAGCTATACTTTATTTACACATTCACACATGCACCACATACCTTATACCCCAAGTCAGTTTACTAGATAACCTGCCTGGATTTATTTTATTTTGGCTGTGAATGAAGATATTCCTCTTCCAATTCAATAAAAAGGCACAACAGAGCTGTAAATATAGAGATGAATGTAAGAATTCAACCGTTTGATTGCATTAATTCAAAGAACTGATTAAAGAGTCTTGATACAATGGTGGAAATCAGTTTGATTTATTAAGCTACATCATCCATGAAATCTGCACAGAGTGGGGAAAAAAATTAAACCTGTCACTTTAAAGAAATACACTCCACAATAAAGGGAATGAGGAAAAGGAACACCTAGGATAATTTATAAACATATGCATAATCTGGAGAAACCAACTCACAACCAGATATTTCATTCCTCCAAGTCTGTGATGGGAGGCAGCTCCCCGCTCACTCCCATCTCCAGCGCTCAATTGAGAGAGTGCTATTGCTTTGTTGTTGTTTCTCCTCGATCTGGAACAGGGTGAAGCAAGAACCTGGATGTTATAAGCATTGCTCAGTAATTAAGCAGATCAATAGTCCTTCTCATTATAGCATCTTGGTGCTCTACTGGATCTGAACTCCACGTGGCCAGGGCTAAACATAAAGGCAAAAGGCTCCCAGCCTTTGATACTTATGCTCTTTTCCAAGAGCATGGAAGAAGCTCTTGTCCAATGGAATCATGCCAAGATTCTTGCTCCTCAAAGGGTGGCCCACTGACTTTACATCTGTACCACCTGGGAACTAGTTAGAAATACAAGGGCTTGCCCCCACCCCAGGTCTACTGAATCAGAATCTAATTTTAACAGAATCTCCAGATGATTTCAATGCATTGTAAAGTCAAGCACTGTCCTAGGTTTCAGACATCAACCAAAGCATTGTTCAATTCTAGAACCTGTGTTCCAACTTCAAGGCAATAGGTGAGCAACAAGAAACTGGAAGTCTCAGAAGAAATGGTTGAATTGAAAAGCTTCATTTGGAGAACAGGATCTTAATCACTTTCACAGATTTTCAAGACCTCATGTAGCAGTGATAGGGGACAGATGAGGACTGTGGGAACATGAGGTTAAGAGAATAATTCTATAAAATGGGCCCACTGTGCTGCCCCTCACCCCCGCATGCTGTCTTTTACCTGCAGCCCTTCCTGGCCTAAGTGGACAGGACACGTCACATTGCTCAGCATACTACCTGTTCACTGCAGGAAAAATGCAGGCCCCAAATCCCCTGGGTTCCATCCCTGGTACCAACACTCCTCCTGAGCCACTGAGATGACAGGCATGATGAGACATTCTAAGATGTGGACTGATTTTGTTGTTTTAAAATTTTTTCTCTCTCTCTCTCTTCAACTCCTCTAGTAAAAGGAACCTCTGAATGGGCTATCTGAGCCCATTCACAAGTCACATTGACCTCATAGGGGACTGCTTAAAAATTTTTTTTTCAGTGATGCTAATGTTGATAAGAGAAATCTAAGTTACCCTGACAGGGATGACTTTTATGACCAGATTCTAGAACTCTGAGAGATAAGGATAGTTTCTCCCAACCATAAAATCTATACGAATGTGTGATTATGAATCCAATGAGAACCCGTCAGCATAGGCCAAAGTGACCTAGAGTTGCCATGGCAGGGGGTACTTAAAAGTCTGATGTCATCTTGCTGTCAGTCAAAAGTCAAGAGGTGGACCTGGGTGGGACTCTCTGGAAATTTCTCTGGGATCCTCAATAAATTGAAGTTAGGAGAGGCACATTGTCCCTCTCCTGAGGGGACCCACTCTCTCCCTTGAGAATGTCCCCTTTCCCTTTTCCTATCTCTTCAATAAAACTCATGCTTGTTACACTGACATGTGAAATCTTTCTGACTTGATTGCATGAATTGGGGTATGAAGGGGGGTCTTCACACTGCCTCAGTTTCTCAGAAGGCCCCAGCTCCATAATAGCAGAGGATCAAGGTCAGCTTTATGGGGCATAAGGAGAAGGACTGGGTTGTTTAGACAAGAGTTACTCAAGAGTAGCACTACTGACATTGTCCACCAGATCATTCTTAAGTGGACAGCTGCCTTATGCATTGCAGAATGTTTAGAGGCATCTTAGGCTACTACCCATAAGATGTTGGTAATATTACTCACCCCCAATAGTGAAAAGCAATAATGCCTCCAGACATTGGCAACCCAGGGAGACAAAATAACCCCCACTTGGGAATATCTGGTTTAGATGACCAATAGTTCATATAAATCAATGCAGTGGCATGACTGCTAAAAATAAAACAAAATAAATAGCACAGTCATTAATTATATAAACATTGTAAGTAAAAGTTTAGAAGAAGGAAGGCAATGTTCTAACTCTATTCTGCTCTAGACATCTCTTCCTACACAACTGTGTCCAGTTCTGGTCCCACACTTACAAAACAGCAAAAACACTGGCTAAATTAATTGTGTTGATATAAAAGCATTAAAAAGGGAATTGTGTCATATCAGTAATAACTGAGGGAACTTTCATGTTAGATCTGGAGATGAGAAACTACACTGGGGATTTTCCAGTATCTCAAGGATCATGTGAAAAGACCATGTGAACGTGGAATCAGATGGAATTCTTTATGGGTTAAAAAGTAGATCCAGTGATGGTTTGACCAATTAGGCATTAAGAGGAGGAAATACCATTTTATGGTCAGAGATTCTCATTATTAAAAAAAAAAAAAAAAAGGGTTGGGCTACAAGGTAGCCATGGCCCATCACCAGTAGACAATGTAAGAGGTAGCTGGATGTCACAGAAGAACAGAATTGATCCTGTGCTGAGTTGAAATATGAGGAATTCATTCATTTTATCATTCATATATTCAATAGATGTTTAATGTTATGGAATTAAATGCATGTAATACAATACAGAATTGCATGTTCTAAGATGAAATAAAGTTGTTCTCTGCCTTAAGGAGCTCACAGAGAAAAGGCCAATTGGAGAACTTACGACTAGGTCACAATTAAGTGGCATAGGAGACACATGTGGCCAAGCATTCTAGCCTGCTCTACCTACTCTTGATAAATCTTGCAGAATGGTTGGCACAAAGAAAGCAAATTAAGGAAGGAGCAGATGAAGAGGAGTACTGGAGAATAAGATCTGGACTCCTGACCTGCCACTTAGCAACTCTGAAGCCCATGAGCAAGCCTTAGGTAAGTTAGACAATTTCTAGTTCAGAGTTTAAAGCTAACAGGTATTGCAGTTATGCTACTGTGTGATCCTTGAACTCTAAGAGCATCTAATTTTGTGTGAGTAGTCTGGCTACTAGCAATGAGTAGGCACTCGATGTTTGCTGAAGATATGAGAATGCACAGCCACCATGCAAAGGGAGACCAATGTGGAGCTTTCTCCCTGAAGTGAGTAACTATGTCCTAGCTCATGTAGACACTAAATCTTTCACTTCCTGTTAATTCATTTTTCTAGTTAGCAAAACAGAGCTGGACAGTTACTTAACAGTTACCACTAGTACTTTTTTTTTTTTTTTTTTTTTTTTTTAACTCATGGCTCACCTTGGGCAAAAATTGCAAGGTCCTCTTAGCTACACACTTAATTATCATAACATGAACATGATTACCTATCATTTTGAGGCAAATAATGGATCTAAACCAAATTCAAATGGTGTGTGGCTTTTTTTTTAAAATGTGGCACAATGCTGACAAGGAGACCAAAGTAAATGTCTCCATGTGTCTTTAATAATAACCTTAAAGGAAGACATATTTTATCCTAAAAGAAGTAGGTCAGTCATATGACCCTACCAAGCAAGTATTAAAACAGCTGTTCTATGCATAGAATAACATTCCTTTAATTTACTGTGTTTGCTTTTAGACCCTATTTTGTTTTTCCATTTTGAAGAACTAAATGCCCCAGATGAATCAGTCAACAATATGTTGGCTGCTCTCACATTCAGCCTTCTGCTGTTTTATAATAGTGCCCTGATCTTATTTCAAGAAAAGAATGACAAACTTATAGCTGCAAATGCTAAATTTATGGGGTTCTTTGTGGCAGGCATTACTGAGAACAGGGCTGAGGAAATAGGTAAGACGTACTAGAAAGAAGAAACCTTCATAAATACAAGGCCAGGCCTTGATTTTCATCTCAGCTCTGCAATCTAAACACTGAAACCCTACAAGCTTGACTTAAAAAAAATGTATAGGGCCATCAAAGGTGCTGAGTACTAATTAGATGGACAAATGAAATGTTCACCTTCAATAGGCACATTATGCCTACTCACAGCCCTTCTGGATGCTATGGTCCCTGCTTTAATAGTTCTGTGACTTTAAAAGGTACAAGGTCAAGAAGAGTTGCATGTTGCTGGAAACTTCCCTGCAGCTTACATGCTGCCCACCAGAAACTGAGGATGGGTCTCTGCAATGTTGAATTACTGGTTGTCATACCCTCCTCACAGGCACTTAAGTTCCTTAAGGAACTGAGCAGGCTCAAATTTTGATGAAGAAAATTTTCAACGTGCAACTAGGAGGCCTACAAAAGTGAATCTTAAGAGTGGCTTTACCAAAACAGCATTCTAGGGAATGCTAGTTTCACAAGATACTTTGGGAAACAGAAGTTTTCACCAATAGCTTTTGATTATTTGATGTTCCATCATCATCTTGGAGATTCATATTGTACTTTGGTATATTCAAGGCTTGGGAAGCCAACAGAAAGCAAGCCTGCTTCACCTTAGTTAATGCAGTAGTTTGTGATCTTGCCAACGAGTTTCTTTTTTATAGGTTACCCACTAGGTCCTAGAAATTTCTGGATCATGGAGCACATACACAGTGGACTTTTCATCCATGTGTTGGCTCCATTGCTGATCTGCAGATACAGTCTGAATAAAAGCTAGCTCCTCTCCAATGAATAACTTAAGCACCAAAGAGAATAAGGCCTGATGTTCTCCAAGGGCCTTAACAGCTAAGTCACATCTCATAGAACTACCATGAGACCTTTCACCTTTTGTGATCTGCAGGTATGTCACAAGCATTATCAAGCTTGCAGAAGCATGGTAATGCCTGAAGGTGAGAGCCAAGTGAAAGTCAAGTTCATAATCCATACATTACCTCAATTTTTCCATTCTTCATTTCTTTCCTTCTCTATTCTACCATGGAGATATCCAAATAGTATCAGAGACCTGGCATCCCTGATGGTCCCTAGATAACAAGTTAATAACCAAGTGGCAAGAAAAAAATGTCAGGGAGCAAGACATTGCCCCTCCCATTCTCCCAGTGGCTCAGGATGATACAGAGACACTGCTGACTCAAAGACTTCTTTCTAAAACACAAATTTGATCCTGTCCTTGGCCCATCCAAAATTATTTAGTGGTTCTCCATTGCAAACAGGCCAAAATGTAAACTCTTAGAGTAGGCCCAAAATCCTTCAGGCTCTTGCCCCTGTATACCTCTTGGGCCTCTTAGCCCAGTGGTAACACCAATCTCCTTGTCAATGGTGCTCCAGCAATACTGCCTACCTCTAGTTTTCTGATGGGCCTTGTCCCTTTAAATCTCTGTACTGTACAGGTTCTACCCTCTACCTGATTGTAGGTCCCCATTTGTCCATCACCAAAATCTCAAGAATGGATTGATGCAAGTTAGCTGTCTCAAATTAATGAACATATAGATTCATCCTCCTTACTTCAGAGTGATAGCCCTAGTTAGGACTGAGCTCCTTCAGATTCGGGTCTCCTTTAATACATATATTGTATCATGTTGCACTAAATTGTCTGTCCAGACCTCTGACCCCTAAGGGCCATGTTTAACTCATTTTTGAAGTTCAGTGTCTACCACAGTGCGAGCCATATTGTGGATCTCATTACACTTTTGCTGTTGATCAGTGATTATGTCTTCTCCTCTTTCTGTTGATTTCATGGTCATTTCATTCACTGCCACCAAAGTCTGCCCAGATCCTAGAAGTCCATAAAAAAAAAAAAAAATAAAGGCGCATTCATTCTACCTCCCCTAGTTCCCAGAGAAGATAGGCAATCAAATAACATTGGTATATTAGGAGTTAAAAGCACAACAAAATTAAACTCAATATTCTGAAAGAGCTGAAGGTTCCCTGTTGAATTTCTGGGACAATTCCTCCTGGCCACACAAAACATACGAGTGGTCCACCTAGCAAGTGCCTCTCAGCATCTTTCTAGTCATGGACTTTGAAAACCACCTTGAAAAAAAAAAATAGATTTTCTTTCTTAAGAAGGAGCCTAATTATTCTTTAAAATGACATCCAAAAACAATCTCCGAAGACTTGTGTGCTTCTGTTAGGAACTGAAACAAAACAGGGACAATTCAGTGCAACACTGTCCCCTGCACAAGCATGTCTGCACTTCTATCTTGGCTTTCTGATTCCTTTATCTCTCTCCACCCTGTTAATAGGCCTGACTTTGTAGGAACAGCAAAGGAAACTCTGACATGTGTACAACTTCAAGAAACACGCTCATATCTGTAACTAAATATTTATGCAACCTAGCATTAGTCAAGAGTTTGGTGATGACCAGTCTCCAAAACATTTTATAGGGCATGTGTAGGAGCCATAAATGTTTTAAAAGAAGAGGAAGGTACTTAAAAACAGATTTTATAAACTCTCTAATTTGCTTTCAAACACATTATAAGGCACTATAAGTCACAGAGGTCACAAAGTGATGGGATATAGACATACATTTTAAGGCATTAAGTTTAACACCACAAAACTCACGCTGGACGTGGTGCAAGTTTGAGTTCCACCTAACCTAGGTTCATGGGCTAGAGAGAAGTCACCATATCTCCCAGTGATGTGTAGAAATTGTTGCAGAGTTCCAGGTTAGCTCTACTCCTTTTAAAAGCTACTGGGAAAGAAGTATTTTAAATTTCCCTCCGCAATAGAATGTCTCAACACAATTTATGACTGTTTAAATTAATATCAAATTGCCACTTTCATTATAGTCAGCCAGTGAAATTTTTACCACCATCAAGAAATAGCGATTTTCAAGGCACTTCTTATTGCAACCATTTTCTATGAAATTCAGGGGGCCATGGATTCATAGCCAGGACACCTCAAGAGGAAGTACTGAAATAAGCAGGGCTTGTTTTAAGATGAACAAAATTATTCAAACCCAGGAAACTGCATCTGCAGTCTGTGCTTGTAGTCACAGGCCTTTGAGGAGGGTATTTTGTCAAATGCAGCAGTTGCACTTTCTTGCTTTAGCCCTTGGTCTCATCATTTATTACACAAGGGAACTGGACAGCTGGCACAACCTGCAAAAGGATCACCTTGGAAGTTGTTAAATAAAACGAGGAGTCCCAATCTGTGGCATAAGGAGACAGGCTCTCTGAGGGAGCTTCCCAGGAGTCTTTCTATCTGACAAGCATCCTCAGTTATTCTAAAGAACATACAATGAACTAAGGGGCAGCTGGATTTTTCTAACTTGATAGGCACTGGTGATGGACTTGGCCAGCTCATCTACCTTCTCAATTCTCATGGGGTTTTGACTTATGCAAAGAAGAAGACAGCACTAATCCATAAATACTTTCACCCAAAGGCACACAACATCAAAGATGCACTTTCAAGGCCTGAGTTTGCAATTCTGAAACCTTGGACAATACGTGAGTCCCTTTCAGCCCTTCCCATGCATTCCTGCTTTGAACTCGGCCCTACTATAGGAAGATGTCATGCTCAGAGTCCAGGTGGGAAATGGCTCTTTCAACATTTGTTTCCAGTGACTTGGAAGTAAGCTGGAGAAATCACTTATAAGCAGTCTCATGCCCTTTGAAAGGTAATCAAGAGTCACTTTGGCATGGTCTTAAATGGCCACTGGATTCCCTTCATGGGATTTAAGAACCCCAACTTCGGTCTGTCACCAAACAGCTGCTTTTCACTGCCTTCCTAAAAAGGCCTTCCAGGGTAGTTTCCACACCTCAGAAATCTGACATTTAGAAGCAAACATCTGCCTTCCATGCTCTCTCCCCAGCTCACCAGGCACATTCCCCAAGTTGCCCAGCCATTAGCTCAAACACAGACTCTCTGAATTCAGTTGATTTAATCTAAGGCAGTCACTGGAATCAGCCTCTTATCAGGGGCTGAGGTGTTTGGGAAAAGGTTAGAAGGAATGAAAGGACAAAGGATTCAAATATCCTGTAGTTGAAGTTGAATAAATAGGCGCTCATTTCAAAGCTTCAGATTTCGAAAGAAAACAGCTTAGGGCCATAGAGGAAAATGGGGAGGGGACACCCAACACCATCCAGGATATATGTGTTCTGCCTGATGTATTTAAACAGAAAGAGACATAAGTGCATTGAGAAGACTCCTTTAGCCTTTGTATTTATCAGTGTCCTCCATCTTGCCTCTGTTACAGCTCTGACAGAATAATTAATTTCAGTCAATCAATCATTTAACAAAAACTCGCAGGTGACCCCAACATACCATATAAGCCACAGAGAACTAGTCACAACAGCAGTCTTCAGATTCCCTTGGAAAGGAAAATTAAGCCTGCTATGTGTGGCTTGGGGCAACCTAAGCCGTAAATCTCTCTTTTCTGATCTCTTCATATAGATGAAAGAGCAAAGCCGCTCTGGGTTACATACAACAATTATGTGTTCACCAAACTCAGGGAATCAGCTCGCAGACAGCACTAATCATTACCAATTAACCACGTCTGCTGACATCCTGTAAGAGCTGCCCGGTGCTGCTGAACACCCGGCTCTCCCTCCAGGCAGCCAATCCCCTACCTTACAGCGTGTGTGTTTTGGAAGGCCTATTAATGTTTGTTGACAATTCCAAATAGAGGTCACCTGTTGTCATGGTGCAAAATACCCTCTTTTCCCCCTCTGAATGCCAGGCAGGGAGGGCAGCTTTGTTAGACACGCTTCAATGCGTTTCTGTATTGCCACCAACATTCAGATCTGATGAAAGGAGATTTAGGGTCTCCCAAGTCTTCAATGGCAATCCCCACCTGCTACCACACACCCATTGGGGGCTGAAAGGAGTCTCTTCCTTTAAACTTTACAGAGTGTGCTTGGGCCCAGGATGGTCAAACGAAGATGACTGGTCCTGGCCAGCCTAAAGCAATCGCGAACATTGACCCAGACTACCAGAAATGTAAATCTTGAGAGAGGATTTCAATCCACTGGATGCAAATGGCCTTTTTCCATTTAAATCATTCCCAGTGAGTCCCCCAACATCCCAGGACAGAGAACTTGCATTTAGAGATTCTCTTGTTAATTTGCACAAGTCTTTTCTGTACTTCTATGTACTCTTGCTCGGCTTGAAAATGGTACTGCCTCAGGAAAACAAAAAAACAAAAAAACAAATCCCAGTGCAGATTTATGAAAAAGCTAATTAATCATGATTCAATTATTTAATTTTGTTTCATTTCTTTAATCTGTGTCAAGCAGAGAGAAACATTCTCCTGTAAAGTATCAAATTTGAATTCTGAGAATTTGGACCTTGAATATATGTCTACCTTTAGCTCACAACAGTCTCAACAAGGGTACATTTTCCATGAAGATGAAGCTATACTATCAAAAGAAAAAAATCCCCAAAGCCCCTGCTGGATGCTGGGGAGGAACACAGTACAGGACTATTAGAGGAGCCAGAGTTCACTTTACCCACTGGTATTCCAAAATCTAATGCACTGTGAGAAGGTTGGAATACCGTACTTGGGAGTCAGCAGAGGTGAAGCTGGAAATACACAGACAGCAGAGTGGACAAGCCCTTGCTCCCTCCCTCCTCATCACAGGAGGAGGGAGTATCTTGCATCCAGCACTCAGGTTCCCAAATAGTGTGAAGTGCCTTAGGTCACCACAGCAAACTCAGAAAGGGAGTGTGGAATATTAAAATTAAAGTAATTTTAAGTTAAATTTAGTTTTTTAAAATATGCTAGATTTTAACAATACACAATATCTGTCAGATACCCACAAAACTACAGAATGAACATCTCTAATCCAAGTTTTGGATTTCTGAAGCTTTGGATTAGGGATGCTCAACTGGTAAAGTCCATGCAAATAATCTGAAATCTTTCTGGTCCTGAGCATTTGGGAGAAGGTTTACTTAACCTGTCTTAGCTCAAGATAGTTCTCAGTTTGTACATTAGATCATGCATCATGCTACACTCCTTTTGATTGTGATTTATCTTTTTGGTACTTGGTTTTCAGTGGTTGCTGTGATACAAGGTAAGTACTGCATGAAAATCAGTGTGGAACATGAAATGACAGTGGTGCTGTCCAATCTGATTCCAAGGTTTGAGAAGTGGTAAGTAATTGCGGTTAAGAATAAATGCGAGTATATTTCCTTTTTTGTTTGTTTGTTTGTTTTCAAATGGATACTAAGTTGTTAGGACAAGTTAACTTGTTTAGATCTAACTACTTAAATCGAACACTGTGTGTGTGTGTGTGTGTGTGTGTGTGTGTGTGTGTGTGTGTGTGTGTGTTGTTTATGGACATACCTACTCTCATGCACCTAAAAGCACAATGAAAAAACTGTGCCAGGAATGGAGAAAATTTGGGAACCATCATCTCTTCTTGGGTTTGAATACCTCCCTGTGTTTTTTCATTCTTAAACTTTTTGCAATTTAATAATCTTAAGTTGTAGTATTTTGGCCTTTGGAGCCTCCAGAAGCTCCCTTTAAATAGAGATAAACATTCTCTTCCATTCACTCATCCTCCCTAGAGGAGTCTGAAGACAACTTGAAAATGGAAACACAAATCTACACATGGCCTAAAACGGAGTGCTAAATGCCCTCCACCTTCTCCTTTGTGTGCTCACTTTGGAAGTGTTATTCCATCAGGAGAAGGTGGGTTGCCAAACTCAGACACATTCCACCATCTGGGATGCAGAGGCCCTACAAGAGGGGACCGGCTTACCCCAGCCAAGGCAAAAGGAAATAGAGTCCCATCACTTGTGTGCACTGCAATATTGCCACCACCACTACAGGAAGGGTCTAATAAAGATCCATTTCTTTGGGTGGTGTTTTTCTCACCGACACCTCATTACTGCTGGATTCTGACCAATCCTCAACTGAGTTGCTTTGAGTAAAGAAACAAATGACCAGAGTTTTCAAGAAACAAAAAGCACAGCAAATAAATTTTCTTCAGATCCAAAGAGCTATCATAACCAAAGCCAGGAGAGGAAGCAATCTAATTTCAATCTGTGATCAGAACCGAATACAAGAATCAGTGGATGCATCAGCCCCTCTACAGCATTGTGGAGGGGTTTCCGGCTGAACTTTGAATCTCTGCCCAGGAAATGAAAGTAGGAGACTGGCAGATAACTTGATGGAAAAACCAGTGAGCTCATAGAAAGCCAGACAGGTTGCAATAACACCTGGGAGTTACTCAGGGTCGCTGGCGCGGTCCTACTTGCCACCAAAAACTGCTGCTACTTCAATTGCCATTAACCACTCCTAATGCCACAATGAATCAGCCTAGGTGCCTGGAAACTAGGAAAATGACACCCTCATTTTCTTGCAAATATAGATTGCAATTTCCAGGATGGAAATAAGGGAAATTGAATGCCCTTCTCTGGGTTGCTAAAAATGAAGGCAGTTTTCAAGTTTTTGGTGATGATCTTTGCCAAGACAAAATGGTACCCTGCCCTCACCCCCCAGTCACTCAGATCTGCCTCCCTTTGGGTCACACCCTGTCCACACACTAGCGACCAGACTGAAATAACATTGACTGAGCCGAGCACATGGAACAAGGCATATTCCCAGAATTACTTTATTTGATCTCCTTAACAACTCCATGAGGTATGGGGATAATCCCCATTTTACTGATGAGGAAATTGAAGCTCAGTATGGTTATGGGAAGTGCTTGAAGGTACACAGCTGGTTGACATGCATAGTTAAGAAGTGGAATCCAGTCTGACTCCAGTACTTTCCTGTCTATTGCCCTGATGAACTTACAGAGTTGTCTTGGTCCCCGACATGACAAGGAATGGAATGTCTTTATGAGAATTTAAAACAAAAAAGGGTCTCTGATGCAAGACTTGCTAGATAGTTTGGGAAATTTTCCTAATATATTCAACATATAATCATATTGTTAAAACACTGTCATGTACCTCCCCCAAAAAATCATTATAAATAGACAAATCTATAGTCTCTGTCATGTGGGCAGCGTGTATTGTGATTTGGATATGGTTTTGGTGTGTCCCCAAGTACTCACTTGCTGAAATCTAATCCCCATTGTGAGTAATTAAGAGGGAGGAAAATTAATCTGACTATGATGTTTAGAGGTGGGGCCTTTGGCAGGTCATTAGGATCAAATAAGGTCATGAGGGGATTCCACCCTGAATGACTGAATACTGGTGACTTTATAAGAAGAGAGACCAGAAAACACATACACTCACACATGCATTTTCATGCTCCCTGTCTCTTGCTGTGATGCCTTTGCCACTTTGAGACTCTGCCAGCAGCAAGGTCATCACCAGATACAGATCCTTGAACCTCCATAACCATGAACTAAATAAACTTCTTTTCTTTATAAAGTCACCTAGCCTCAGGTATTTCCTTATAGTAATGTGAAAGGCACTAAAACTGTCCTTTTAGTTGGGGCACTGTTGGACAGTGTATAATCAGCACAACATTTCCTGACTGCCTTCCTAGATGGGTGAAGCAAGAGAGAAGGGAGTACTTTATGCCTAATCAGCAACAAGAGAAGCTGCAGGAACAGGAAAAAAAAAAAAAAAAAAAAAAAAAAAAGCAGAGTTTTGCCCATATAGGCCATCACTAAATAAGTGCTAAGTCGAATGGAACCTAAATCCCTATCTCAAAGGAATTAAAACTAATATATAATCATTAAACATGCCATTACAAGAACGACTGTAGAGGCCAAATGGGGGTGAAGAGGGCATAAGCCCAATTCAGTGAGCTGGAACTCAATTAATAGAGTGGAAACGAAATCATATAAACCAATAGACTGACAGATGTACAGCATCCTTAACTTGCAGCTAGACATTGACTAGAATAAAAGCCCCACAAGAACAGGGATCAAATCTATCCTGCCCACTGCCCTGCCTCAGGGTTTAGCATCCTACCTAGCACACAACAGCATACAACAAATGTGCACGTAGGGAACCAGTGGGCCTGGGAATCTGCTGCCTGCTCTGTGCCAGGCAGTGGGTGGCCCAGAACCACAAGAACTGTGGGGCTTCTCAGCAGAAGACAACCACTGCCTCCGCGACAGGTTGGACTCACAGTGACTGGGAGGACCAGAGATCATCACCCAGGCCCTCCTTTACTACAGTCCCAGGAACAAGGGGTACATAGATTTTGATGACATGCTACTCACACAGCCCTGAGCAACACGTTACTAGAATATTCTTTTGACCAAAAAACACTGCAGTTCTGGCTTAATCCTACTCCCCTGACTTTCATCCACCAGGCTGGTACTGCCCTTGGGGTGGGAACAAATCTGCCAGTTTCTTGAGGCTCCGAGGCTAAACAGAAAACTTCTGCCTTCCAGGACCCCCATCTGGTGAGTGGCACATTCAGGAAATAAATAAAAAATAAACAAACTGTCCAAAATCCCACTATTAACATTCCACACCTCAGGCTAAATGTTAGTGCCATCTTATCAGGCTCAGTGTGGAATGTGTAAATGGAAAAAAAAAAAATCCCACCAGTTAATGGCTATATTAAGAAGTAGTTCTATTCAATCAAATGTTATATTAGCTTGAGTTTATTTTTAACAGATGCATATTGGATTAATAAAAACCTCACACACATACAAAAAAAAAATACCCCTTCAGATTAAACAAGAGGTTTTACTAAGTTGACAGTAAGGCCCACTTTAATACAAAGTCATATTAAACAGAAGGCATTGATATAAGTAAAATCCACGGAGATCCCAAATTTCTGGCAGTTGAACAGCGGAAAGCCATACTTTATTATTGTTGAATTCTTAAAAAATAACAATAAAAAAGATGTACTTTGAGCAAATTGTGTACTTAGAACACTAATTAGAAACACAGCATTGGTTCTTACCAGACTCATTTCAAAACATCTGAAGTTTGCCTGGCTAAAAATGTGCCCAGTGTCCTGTCTAGAATCTAACAGGGAAAAGGTACTGAGACTTTCACACTGCCCTGGCATCAATATGCTAAATTGATAGGGATTTGCTATGGCCGACAAAAAGCTGGGGAAGAGTAGGAGGACATTTTCTTAGAGACCAGGAAGAACACTCCCAGTCATAACAGTAATATCTGTCTGTGGCTTTGCAGTATAGTTCCAAAATGCCATTTTGTCTGGTCCTCAGAATCTCTTTGAGAGAAACAGTATTTCAGATCCACATGTTTAGAGACCAAGTTCAGTGGCTTTCCCAGAATCTCTCAACCAGTAAATGGGAAAGCTCAGACAGTACCTCAGCTCCTCTGGTTCCAAATCACTGTGGGGCCTCAAGGGAAAAGTTCTGTCCTAGCCCTACTTGGAAATTTATCTGTGAAGTCTTGTGAACTCCAAGAACAACCTCAGAGTAGAGAACAGGTGGTGCAGTTCCCTTCATACTAACACGGTAATTCATCACTGACCATTGTCCATTTTGTATGTGCTTAAAGAGTCATACTAAAATCAAAAGGCTATTTTTTAATTCAAAGACATGCAAAGCCAATATCTTAAAGAAGGCCATTTAATCCATTATCTCACCATGATTGCATTACACTTCCACAAAGGTTCCTCTTCAGTCTCCTAAGAGAGCATTTAACGCATTGCCACTGTACCACTGCCAAGTCATGAAAATTTTTGATTCAGCAATTGCAACCCGTCTCTAATGATAAGTTGCCAATATGTAGATTAGTCCCAAGAATTAACAGGATTCAGAAAGTGCACATCATTCAATTTCATCCAATTAAATGAGGCCCATCTATCATCAGGTCTTTCTCGCTCGAGTCATTAACACACATACTGGGAGGCTGAAAAGAGACACTTAGTGGGAATGTTAAGGGAGGGAATAAATTAATATTTTGATGCACTTCACACAGTTTAGAACTGGCCTTTGGGGGAGATTTGGGGATGGAACTTGGAAAATTCCATTTTATGTAGAGTGAGCTTTATACCCAGACCCAAAATTCCAGCATCCTTACTCTTCTTACATAACTTTCCCCACAATCTTTTTTTTCTTGTCCATTTTCCCCAGACTTTCAAGATAATGCTCTTATGCTCTTAGATGAAATCTGCAGAGACTTTGTTTTTATAGAATAACACCCACTTCTTACATGTTTTTTTTTTTCTTCTTTTGTTCAGTGGACATGATCATGTCTTGCCTCAATGTGACTCAACACATTAGGAAAACAAGACCCAGGGTTTCATTCCTAAGGATAATGACACAGTCTCAGATGTAACTTTATTCCTTATTCAAGTGAAACTTCCACAAGTATAGCTTGTTCAGATCTCCTTCCACACCCATATGCATCTTTGTTCATTTATTATTGCCCCTTGCCGTCTATAAATCTGGCCTATCTCACTGTCTCCTCAATGGTGACCTGGGTCCTGTGTGTGTGGCTGATTTTTTTTTTTTTTTTTCCTGAATTAACATGTACCATCTGGCTGCAAAGAACTGATGCCTTTTTCTTTGAAATTAAGAAAGGTCTTTTTCTCTCGAAAGGTGGGTCAAAGTGCACCAAGTTAATCTTGCCAGTCAACTAGTTTAAATGTCTGGGCTTCTCCATTTCTGATAATCTGCATTGCAAATATCTCATTAATCACACTGCAATCCATTTGAAATATTATCATTATTTCTGATGAAAGGCCAATAGAAAAAATAAAGATAATACCAGCCTGCTGTGGCCTTTGTTCCTTGGGAACAAACTGTTACAACAATAACAATTTCTGCATTTTTATATAATTTATGCTATTTGAACTGTTGTTAAGTGTGGGGCACACAATTGAGATGCAGGCAGTTTGCTCTGTGGAGGAAGCTGAGGACTGTCTCCTTCCATGGAGACTGTCCGCGAGAAAAATGAGTGGGACTCCGGCCCAGAGATGAGCAGGCTGTCCTCTTTGGGGTCCATGTTGTCCCCTGGGCCCTTTACAGCATGCAGAATGTAGGCCCTGGGTTCTGGTGTCTGGCTGGGAGGACAGTGGCGTCTCGCTGTCCCATCAACTTATTTTCCTCAACTGGCTTGTCCTTCTCAAGATTCACTTCAACCACCTAGATGCTGGTCATCATTCCTTCTCACTTGACCTCCCCTCATTCTGCCAGTCCCCCTTAGCCAGTCTTCACCCTGAGAAAGCATGTAGCAAACTCTATAGACAGTCTGCTTTGCTTTCCTTTTCAGTTCTTTACTGCGTTAGTCAAAACAGAACCCTTAGAGAGATTTGTCTTCTTCCCTCCTGGCACTTCATTTTTCCAAGTGTCCTGTCTAGAGTATAACAGCTTCATGCTATAAAATCTGGCAAAGACAAGAGAACTTGAAGTCAGTGTTTTCTGTGGGACAAGACAGAACTCAACATGGACAATATGTGGTCCTAGGACTTACTGTGGGGCAACAATGATGACTGTCCAGCTGCAGCATTCGCTGCCCAGCACCTTCATGCTAAGTGCTTGACATGTAGTTGTTTCCTTCACTTCTCTAAACAACGGTCTGAGGTAGGTATTACTAGACTCACTTTACAGATGGGAAAAGGGCTTAGAAATTGTCTTCCACATTTTACAAAAGGCACAGAAGTTTCTACAGACAAGATTAAGGTTTAATTTCTGTCATCCTAAAATGCAGTCCCAACTAATATGTGTGACAAAGGGCTTTTTAGTTCCCAAGCAGGAGCCCAAGTATGTGATTCTCAATTTCTAGACAATAGGTGCCATTGTGTGAGCTCATTACAAAAGGACCCCAACACATGAGAAAAAGCTGGTAGGTTAAAGTTAAGATCAAGATGGCTTTATTCCTGCAACTTTCCACTCTCCTGTTTTCTGACATGGTATGTACTCAATAAATAGTTCTGATTTATTCACTATTTCCATTTATAGCAAATATCTCTGTCCTCTAGCCTGGTCTCAAGTCCTGGATGCTGGTACCTGCAGGCACACAGACTCTCCTCCTGTCCCCAGCATAAACATTCTTCAAGGGTAGGCATTTCATAGCATCTCCAAATAAACTCGCTCTTCCTGTTCAGATTTATAAGGTGACAAATAACACCCGAGGGGGAAAATGTGTCAGTGTTTTTCGATTCTCAAGCACACTCAGGGATGTTTGAAAGTTACGTTAGCAAATATAGTTGGTGCCTTCAGGAGGAAACTGGGGAGTGCGGAGGATGAGTCAACGGCCTCAAAGCCAACGGAGACCAAACACGACACAGAGCAACTGACAAAGTAAGTCTCTGTGGAGCACGCACTGAATGACTCAGAGAGAATGACAGAGCACAGTAGCTTTTGATTGCACATTGTCACCAGCCTGAAAGGGGTCAGTGGGTCCTTGAGAAATACACATAAAGTAATGCAAGCAAAGAGGGAGAAGAAGGCGTTGGAGACTGTGTTCACCTAGACGAGGAAGGAGCTTCCTTCTATGGTCTGGGGACCTGGTTTCATCCTTGAAGGGAACATGACAGGAATGGAGAAGGGCTGAAGGGGACGATACTTTCTGGGGAACTCCTACTGATACTCCGATGGCAACTCAAGAGGGGAGCTGCTCTGCTAGGACCCAGACCAATGTGGCCGGGTTATCCCTGAGACCTCCTGGTATCCTGATAGACTGCCCATCACCCGTCCTCCACCCCTCAACTCAGAGACAGGAGACTCCAGGGAGGGTTGATGGGGCCAGTGGAAGCTTTCTAGAAATAGTAGATTCAAGCCTCCGGGATTCCAAGTAAGATCTACAGAGATGACAAATCAGAGTAAAAAGTCCAGACCTTAAATCACAGCAGGGTTAGTGAGGTCAAGAGACAGGCAAAGGGCATCGGTGAAGCTACAGGTGGGTGGGGGCGCACGGGGGACATTTTATATCATCAGCCCATCTAGGGATCAGGACTTCCAGTGCCCTGGATCCTGGTCCTAGTGGCCCTTAACCTACAAAGATCTCTTTTCACAGTTTTCTTTCAAAGTCTTGTGCAGGAGCCCTGTTTGGGGAGATGGCTTAAATTGCGGTTGACTATGGGCCATGGAGATTTGGGCATTACCGCCTTCCGTAGTCTCACGGGACTTGGCCCAGGATCTCGCAGGACTTGGCCCGGGATCTCGAGGGACTTGAGCCGAGATTGCTGATCGGGTCTGCGCCATTTTGGTGGTGTGTGTGGCGCGTGTTAGTCGTTGTTAGAGCCAGAGAGAAAAGTTATCAGAATAAAAAGCTGTTTGTTTCCAGTTCTCCTCTGAACTTATTCCCATGGCTTCGTTGCTCCAAGCGGCCATCGCTTCAGGCGGCAACAGTCTTGGCCGTGTCTTCCTCTAAGTTCTGGTCTTTGCGGGACTTACAGGAGTCTTGATGCTGGCACTGATGTACCAACCTCAGACCAACGTGATCAGGGCATCCAGGGAATCCCAAGCATGGTGCCACCAATCTCTATTTCCATCATTTTCTCCCCGCCACCCTTCTGTCTCTCTCCTGTCACCAGGTTTACTTGAGGAAAACAAACACATTTCTACTTTCACCCTAAAAAGCATCCAGTGAGCAGCAGCCCCTTTGTTCAAAGCTATCCCCTACCTGGGCTCTACAGCAGCTAGGACTGAGGACACGATGGCTCATGGTGGACCTACAGTAACAGATTGCTCAGGAGATGATTTGCTTTGTCGAAACTGACACCTCAGGATTTACATTAATTCCACTCACTTCTACATTTGATGGGTACTTGGAGGGATTCCGATGGGAATGTCCCCAATTCACCTTCGCTTCTAAAGGGAGTTCCCTGTGCAGAAACCTCCTAGAGCCATTTCTCAATGGAGAGTGGCTTCCTTCAAAGCCACAGATTCACATCACATGCATGTACCCAAGGCCCTCAGTGAAAACTCACTGAGTCAAATTCACTTTCCATGTAACTATGGCTCCCTCATGATGCTCTCAGAAACTATAAGGTAACAGGGGCTGGGGTTGTGGCTCAGCGGTAGAGCACTCGCCTAGCACATGCACAGCCCAGGTTCGATCCTCAGCACCACGTAAACATAAATGCATTGTATTGTGTACAACTAAAGCAAATAAATGCTTAAATTAAAAAAAAAAAGAAACTATAAGGTAAGTCTCCATGTCCTTCAGTGTGGCAGCCCTTCAGATATTTGAAGGTGGTTTTTATGATCTCTTGAAGTGTTTTCTTCCTAGCTGATAAAACAAGTCATGGGTTCTTCAAAACATCTATATGGGATTCCTCATCATCCTGGTCATGTCTTTGCCTTTTAAAACTATCTCCTATCTCCCATAAACCCAAGGTATTCCAGCCATGGAAGTACTCACTGGCACTCTGTGAGACTTGAGGCCAACACCCCCATTCATCCTGAGATGAGTTTCATCATTTCTTCAGTCAGAGAATTAGGCCAGCTATGACGTGCTTGAATAAAACTCCTCTCAGGTCTAAGATTCTATGAGGTCTCCAGACTCCATGGTTAAGAACAGAAAGAACAGGGAATCTTCCTCACTTCCCCACCCCTTACCCACCCGACTGCACCCTATTCCCATTGTGCAACTAGAGGTTGAACAAATGTCTTCAAAATCAGTCTACAACAGTAAACAGCAGTCTTTGGATTAAATGGAAAAGGAAATGGAGAGGGTGGGAACATAGAGGGTAGTTTCCATGAAGTCCTCAGTAAACAACTCTTGAAAGTCTAAAGAAACAACCAGAAATTCTATGGTGTCTCGTGTTGCTCTGCTCACAAAGTTCGATTTGGTCTCCGACAAAAACCTAACCAGGATCTCCCGTGAAGGGACACAAGTGAAACTCATCAGAGGGGTTCGTTATGCCCAGGGACAGATTCCTAAAGCACTCACCACCTGAAAAAAAAAAAAAAAAAAAAAAAAAAAGAAACACAGGGCTGGAATGAGGGATTTCCTCTGAGAGGTGTCACTGGGCATTTCTTGAAGAAGAGACGTGCCTCCAGGAACAAGCTGCCACTTGAATAAGCTGCTTTTCTGGAAACAATTGTGATGACAGCTGCAATGCCAAGTTGCCACAGAGGGAAATATTGTTTTGTTCTTCTGGTGGGCCAGATCCTTTGAAGTCAGCAAGCTGATCCCATGAGGTTTACTAAGTAGAGCTGGCCTTAGGCAAGATTGTCAAGTGAGGGAAGTTTTCCTACTGTACTACTCCCCGGGCCAACCGAGTTCACAGGACCATCTTTCCCCACCTCTCTCCAGCACCCTCTGGAATCCCCCTTGGCTGCTGACAGCTCTCTTTCCTTTCTCCTCTTGGAATGTGTCTTCCCTGAGCCCGTTTTTTTTCCCCAAAGACACCATTCTATTCTAATGACTTATCTCATGCCTGGGGCCAGTGAATGAAAATGCCCCAGGATTCATTTATCTAATTATAGCCCTGTATTGTGCTTGCAAAGACACAATGGAGACATTGGTGGGAATTTAAAGTCCACAGCAACCAATGGGAGTGACAATCCGTACCAACGAGGCTTTGTGACTCCCTTCCAGTCCAGCCTACTCAGAGCTGGTGAGGCAGTCCTTATGGTTGTCTGTCCCACCATAAATTCTTCTGTGAGATGCACTGTTTACTCAGACCCATTGAGTACTCCTTAGCAAATGACTACTTGTGTTTCCAACCCATAACCCTGAGGGCAGTGAAAACAGAGCCACAGGGGCCACTTGCTTTGTGATACCATTCTTCTGGGGAACAGACTGACATTTCATTCAGAGAAATTCAATTACAGTTACTAACAGAAGCCATGAGCATCTAAGTCTGCATGTACAAGACCAACAGCTTCTGGTTAGGGACAGACAACCTAAGACAAACAGCCAAAGTGAGCGAGACCGTGTGGGAGAAGGAAGGTAGCAGGATGCCAATTTCAGTAATAGACAAAGCAAGAATTCAACACCACCTCTAACAAACCCATCAGATAAACCCAATCAACTTACTTCATTTGTTTTTTTCATATGGAAAATGGTTATATCATCTCTAGTAAACAGTTTTTGTGAGAATTAAGTTAAACAGCAGACACTCAGCAAGTGCTGGTTACCTTTCTCTACTCTCAGCCTCATGGATGGAGGCCCTGTTATTGTGAAACTCAATTATCTTTCCAAAAGAGGCAAAAGAGTTCCCAATCTCCTCAATATTAAGAAAATAGCAGCTTACAAAAATGAGTCATTTTCAAGTGATTGAGCAACTATTTACTACAATTGATAAAATATACTTAAATTTTTCATTAAAGCAAGAACTCTGGAACACAGTTGACAAAACTTAGTATCCTTTGAATTACTGCAGTCACCATTACTGAACTAATACAACTATGTTTCAATTAATCTATAATTATGAGTTGTTTCTTTTCAAACAAATTCAAATTATTTGAAAATGGTCGACTCTTCCCATGGTATTCTAAAGCAAGGGATTGGCTATAAAATCTAAAAGCCACCTAGACAAGCCATTTTCTGGGATTTGAAATGTTACCATGTGATGTATATTTTTAAGATGATAGCTGTTGCTAGGAAATGTACTTGGCAGGGAGAGAAATTCTTCTCCAATTAGAAAGCATAATGCCAAGATGGGCACACGGCGTTGCTGTGAAGGCCCCGATGACAATGTAGCCTCATCATCCATACACGTGAACAGGCTCTGCTTTTCCCCTTGACCACAAAGAGTTCAATAAGAAAAATAAATAAATAAGGTCTTTGGGTGCCCAGGCTCTGTGCTATGGAAGATGTCATCAGGCTCCTTCAGTGAAAACTGGTCTCCTGGTGGTCTAAAATGGTGCCAAGGAATGGATGATGTTAGAAGATGATGCATTGGGAAAGAGGAGCCTTAACATCACTTTGATGCAGCCCCAGCTACTCATTATTCCAAGAAATCAGGGCTTGTGATTCATCTGCAGCCGCTCTTTCTGCACGTACGCTGGAGATGCCTGTATGTCTGCCTCCAAGCAGCGTCAGGCCCTACACAGTCCCACACAACTTCTGGAGTTGAAGCTGCCCTTCTAGTGTAATCAGTTTTCATTACCGCCCTTTGATCTCATCCCTTCTTGGTACACAACACTTCATCACCTTTATTTTCTGCCATAATTGCATGTGAAAGATTTCCCTTTTGATAGACGCTGGATGCCAAGCTGGTATAGAAGAGAGTGTTGAAAAGTGTCATGTGACCTGTCTGCTTTAGAAGGAAGCCCATACACCTGTGGAAGACAAACAATTTTTCAGAGATATGACATATCTATCATCTGTCCACAGGATATGAGCTGTTCTGTCTGCTTAATAGCAAGAGGCTATGAATGGCAAAATGCTGAAAGAAATTGGTAGCACGCAGCCCAGCGTCTGGCAGGCCTCCCCAGGCCCAGCTCCTTCCTGGCTGGGGAGAGATCTGCACAGTGCACATCACTGTGGCAGACAGAGAGGCTAGCTGTGGCCCTGTTTCTGCTCCCTGTCACACTGTCATTCAGGTGCCATCACCTGCTGACAGGGCCACATGGTTCTCAATTATAGCCCAGGTCTCCATTCACACTGTATGCCGTTACCATTCAGCAAGAACTGACACCATGCTCATCTTGAACAAAATATTCTCATCTCTGAGATAGATTATTGTTAGGGCCTGCCCTGCTCCTGTCCCTCCGAGGCTTCACTTCCCCCAGGTGTGCCTATTCACCTCTCCTGTTCAGTCTGGGCAGGTCTTTGTTCAAAGGTACCAGATGAAAACCTGGATGTTGAGCACACCCCAGGCCTCAATGACTCTTACCTGGTGTCCTCGCCCAGGTGTGTGAATCTTTCTTGTTTGTTAGAATAGAACTACTTCTTGCTAGGATAGCAGAGCCTTAGATGGCTTGTCAAGAACAACAGTGGCAACACTAGTGGCTAAAGAAACATTAATAGCTAATGCAAACTTAGCACTTACTCAGAAGGGTGCCAGGCATTGTTCTAAGAGCCATATAGGCAAGTACTAACTCAAAGGAACCTTATGCAATTCTTTGGGGGCAGATAGTACTATTAACCCTATTTCACAGACTAGGAAACTAGGCAAGTTCTCATGACTAGAAATGTACCACAAGTTGCCTTCATCCAGAGCCATAAGCCTCAACTATCATGCTGTACTGTCTCAGCCCAATGAACTACCCCACCAGCTCCATGTACCAAGTATTTGCCAAATACTTTCTGTATTTTACCTCTAGGTCTCAGAACAATCTGAATCCTCATAATATCTCTAAGGTTTGACATATTAAATAATTTGTCTAATAAATGATGAAGCCTGGATTTGAACCAAGGTCTCTAGGATTCCCAAACCCAAGCTCTTTCCACTAGTTCCAAGTCTCAGATACTTGCTGAGGGTTGAAGGGTCCCAGACTGTTGCTCCCCTACAGATGCCAAGTGAGAAGCCATATAGGAACAGGCTCTGTTTAGGGCATTAGCAGATCCCCAAGGACCTAAACTTTCTTTACCCTCTGTCATCACAAGGAAAGCCCAGGGCTTTGTAAGAATGAGAGGAGATGGAAAACAATGTTTTCCTTTTACTCAAGGCTCTCTAGGCACATTTAGAACGTTCACATAACTGCACCACCAGAACTAACTCCACATGCTCATGATGTCTTATGATTTCTATATATGGTTGGATTTGGTTTGCAAAAAATTCTTTAAAGAATTTTTGCATCTTTGTTCTTGAGAGATGTTGGTCCAGAGTGCTGACACACAGCATGAATAGGAAGATGCTTGCCCCTCTTCAATTTTCTGGAAACGTGTGTGAAGAATTAGAATTAGTTCTTCATTAAATGTTTGGTAGAATTCACCAGGGAAGTCATCTTAAATTTGGAATTTTCTTTGTAAGAAGATTCTTAACTATAAATTCCATTTTGAAAATGACATGTGGCCCTTGAATTTATCTATTTCTTCTTGACAGCACTTTGATAGTTTGTATCTTTGAAAGATTTTTTTTTTTTCCATTTCATCAAAGCAGTCAAGTTTACTGGCATAAAGTTGAGCTTGACATCTCCTACTCACATTTTTATCACGAGGGACATTTCCTCTTTGGTTCCTAATGTTAGCAACCAGCACTTCTTCCTTATTTTCCTTGTCAGTCTGGTGAGAATTAATTAATTTTTTATTATTACCAAATAAATAAAGAACAGGTTTTGTTTTCATTGACTTCTCTTTTGCTTTCCTCTTTTCTTTTTCATTGATTTCACTGTGCTTTTACTATCTCCTTTCCTCTGATAACTTTGGAACTCTAAAACAAGCACATTTGTCTGCCTCAAGTTGCCCTATAGCTCAGTTTCTCTGCTCATTTTCTTCTGTGATTTTTTTTCCCTCTGACTCATTTGGCATGGTTTCTATTGTTACATATTCACATTCACTAATCTTTTCTTCTGCTATTGTCTAATTTGCTGTTAATTCAATGCAGTTTTCTTTTCATCTTGATACTGCAGTTTGCAACTTTAGAAGTTTGCTTTGGGTCTGACTCCTTGTATCTTCTCTTTTTTTTATCTTCTTAACCTTTTTTTAAAAAAAATGTTTTCCTAGGTCTGAAATACAAGGAATATAGTTATAATAACTAGTTTAATATCTTTGTCTACTAAATCTATCATATGTGTCTGTGTATTAGTCAGCTTTTTCGCTGCTGTGACTAAAGGATCTGACCAGAACAATTGTAGAGGAGGAAAAGTTTATTTGGGTGCTCCTGGTTTCAGAGATCTCAGTCCATAGACAGTAGGCTCTATTCCCTGGGGCTCAAGGTGAGGCAGGATATCTTGGTGGAAGAGTGTAACAGAGGAAATCAGCTCAATTGATGATCAGGAAGAGGAGAGAGAGGACTCTACTTGCAAGATACAAATATATATCCCAAAGCCACACCCTAATTCCCACCTCCTCCAGCCACACCCTATCACTTCAGTTACCACTCAGTTAATCCCTATCAGGGGATTAATCACTGATTGGGGAGAGACTTTAAGAACTCAATCATTTCTCCTCTGAACCTTCTTGCATTGTCTCACACATGAGCTTCTGGGGGACACCTCACATCCAAACCATAACAGTTTGTGTCTACTGATCAAAATTTTTTTTTCTCCCTATACTGGGCTGCATTTCCTATATTTCTTTGGATGCCAGAGATTGTAAATTTGATCTTGCAGGGGGCTGGGTTTTGTGCAAGAAGGGCTATGCATTTCAATATTCTTGAGAGTTTTCCTTCTGGGACACAGTTAATGTCCTTGTGAACAATTTGGTCCTTTGGGGGCTTGTGATTAAGTGTTGTTAGCTCTGGACCAGGGTGGCCTGTGATTTTGGCCTCCTACTGAGACAACCCTTCTGAGCATCCCAACAGAGAGCTGAGAACTGGTAGGAAGAGCACTTCTGGGCTTGTGTGAATGCCAAGGGTTGCTCCACCCGTTCCTTTCCTAGGCTTCTAGTTGTACTTGCCTGCAAAGGCATCCCTCACCTGTGGGGAAGATTAGACAAATTAGTTTTATTCAAATTCTGAATTTCTCTAAAACACTTTGACCAGGCTAGTATATATATACTCCTGGACTCATTGGCAAGGGGGCTGTTCTTACCTGTTTAGCAGCAATCTCTGCTGAGGTCTGCATTAGGGTCCAGAACCTTCCAAACAAATGGTTTAAAGTCTATAGTCCAACACCCAGATGTCTTTATCTCTCAGTTTCCTCTCTGGGTATTTAGGGTAGAGACTATAGAAACTTCATTAGCAAAAATAGCTCTTGTGTAGGAGGTAAGGCCAGTGGCTTTAAACCAGAGGCTAGCTGGCTGGCTGGCTTTCTTTATTTTAACTATGAAGGGACTGAAAAATTCTAAGGATTAGTATACAAGAATGAGAAGCTAAACCTCTTAGAATGCTTGGGGTGGCTTCACACAATGAATTGTCCTACCCCAAGGGACAAAGAGATTTTCTCTTATCACATATCATTTGTTGGAGTTTACCATTTCTACTAAACAAGCTAGGCTATATACTTATTTTTTACTAACTTCTGAACTCCTGAGAACCTTGAACTTGATAGAAGCTTGAGCTTGCTATCTTTGAAGATCCAAGAACCAAGAGAAATTTCTGGCTCTGATCAGACCTCCACCATGGGTCTGCCACAGAGATGAATCCAGCCTTGCTTCTAAGTCTTCCCAGATGACCACTTAAGAGGGCCTCAGTTCTTCTTCCCAGAAATACTAAAGTGGGGTCTCAGTTATTTAGCATCAGCCCTGGCACCACGTGCCATAACAGAGGACTGTTCCTCCAGTGGGAGAGAAAAGACCTGACAGCAGAGGCAGCAGGAAAAGGCACTGTCATCTATGAGACACAGTATTTTAGAGGCTCCAAAGACCGTTGGCTAAAAGACGAAGAAAGTTTTTCTCGCTGAATGAAGATCAGAATGGCTTCAGACAGAAATGTCAATATTCCCTTTAGATGAATTATTCTGGGAACTGAAAACAGTGAGGAATGGTTAGTTGTAGCAACAAGATCCAGTTTTATGTTAACGAATCCTATCAGTGACATATTTGATCTGATTATAGTGCCTGCACCAAATTTTCCTACCAATAATTTTAGAATTAGCAGGCTGGAAGGAGCTGCCCCACAGAATCAGAGACTGATTAGCAATAGTCCTTAACTCTCCATAATATGGCTTCCATACTATGTTACCTTTTCACTCTTGGGATTTCTTTCTTTCTTGCCTACCTTGTTATCCACAATCCATAAAGTATCATAGAATGGCTGCTTTTCTAATTTCAGTTTGCTTCTGTTTTGTTTTATTTATTACAGCTAAAAAGAAATAGTAGGTTTCATGGAATGCATATGTGTTTCAGAATTCCAAAGCCAATAAAAAAATGAGGTTTAATTTTAAAAATACAAAGCAAACGAGTATGTGGAAGAGATCTCTGAAAACAGATCTGATAGAATTGAAAATTTTTAGTAATATATATGATTACCATAAGGAATGCATTACGTACTCCTTAAAAATTGTTTTCAATCCTTTCTTAAAGAAATTTTTAATGTATTTCAACATAAGTCCAAATAAAACCCTTTAAAAAAAAAAAAGACCCCATTGAGAAATACTATTAGGAACAGAATGTGTTGCTATACCCCCACCCATGATCATTTTTTTTCATTGCTGTCTTAACCTTCAAACTGCCTAAACTTTAAACTCAGTACCAGATTCAAACAAACTGCCAAATATCCTCTCCAATGTCACCAAGTTGCAGAACAATGCTTATAATTGAGCAAAGTCATTCAAAACAACAAAGAAGTTGAAAGTGATCACCACTCTGCTCCAGAAACATAAGACACAAGGACTAAGGCCATAATTCTATCCCCAAGCCTCATCTTCTGTACCAACACTGGGCTTGGCTTCCTAGGCAACATGGAAAATGCAGTGGAACTCAGATTGGTTCCCACTAATGCCATGTATGAACTCCATAACCAGACTTTCCTGGAGCTCAAACCTATTTTGAGGCGGTTCAGGAAATAGATGTGGTTTTGGTGAGAAATTATATAATTCAAACTCCTGTGGCTAAAAAGTCAGCAAAAGTTCTGAGGAAAAAGAAAGAGACAGATTTGCCCACATTTCAGCCCAGGACTTAACTTATAATTCATAAAGCAGGTGGATCCCTACTGAGAATGAAAAGCTACTCCTAAAGTTGGCCCCAAACAGGTACCTTTTAAAACTGAATTCCCTGAAATCTATGATACTCATTTAAAAAACATTAAAAAACAAAAAAGTCTTGTGGGATGTACAAAGAAGGTCATTGAGCCTCTGAATATTCTAGAACACAGATCAGCGAGAGCCAGATATAAATACTTTAGGTTTTCAGGCCACATGTACTCCTCAGTACATATTTCACATATTCATTATTTTTCCCTTTTCAGTAACCTTTAAAAAATATAAAAACCATTCTTAGCTCAGATGTATATAAACAGGCCACAAGTCACATTCAGCCCATGGGCTATATTTTGTTGACCCTTATTTTACAACACCAGGTAGACAGATGATCTCTCTGGACACTACTTGCTGCAGTAAAAGATCCACCCTGCTGTCCTGGCCAGCTCTATAATGATGGGATTAAGAGGGAAAAACAAAAAAAAAAGATACATAAAATTTTCAAACAGATTTCTAATTAAAAAATCATGAGTAGATATTTCAATATCTGATAAAACAGTAGTAAAGACACAAAAATCTTTGTGTTCAGTCTCCTACACTGCAAACTCACTTTGTGACCCAGAGCAAACTTCTTACCTCTGAATTAAATGTTGTCTAAAGACACTTCCAGCCTAGGCCAAAATTCCATTAAAGGTCCTAGAAAAATTTAAGGAAATGTCCACAAATGATCTTCACTATAGTAGAAAAACTGAACCAAATGATTTTCACCCTACCTGTATGTTTCCAGGAAAGCAAATTGTTCTCCTTTTGTCTTGACTAAGTCTTGACATTATTGTGGCTTTAACTGACAATATAGTCTTGAAAAAAAAAAAGATAACTGACTTTATCAGATTTATCCTCAAAAATAAAAATACAGGCTTTTCAGTGATCATGTTAAGAAGGAGTTAGAAACTGTAGCTCAGAAATCAAAAATGTTATAATTCTGGAAGCCTTTTGACTCTCTACCATATTTCTTATCTACATGGTCCTCAAAGATACTCATAGCAAAGTCCATTAAAACACATCTTTCTAGTCTGTAATTTTAAGCCATTATGATTCCTGAAAGCAATGAGAGATTGGACTAAGCCAAAGATGTGCATACAGAAGGATGCCTTCTATGCGGCTGCACAGTAATGTTTTATGAGAGGCGTCTCTTTCTTCAAAGTTGGAAAGATGTTTACCTTGTTTCTCTCCAATCAGTATAAGACAGTCGATAGTAAATGCATGTGCTTTCATTGATTTACCAGAAGTACATTTAGAATTGAACTCAGCTGCCTGGGACTCACATTAAGTACGATTAATAAAATATTTCCCATCCTGCACAGTCGGAAACACTTGGTCCTGCTCAGATTTCTCCACTTGCTCAAGCTTCCTAAAGATAAATGAGCTTTATACCACAGAAAGGAAACAGGTCATTTATCTGACATCACATTATTTACTGACATTAAAAATGATAATATCCATCAATAAGCAGCCAAACCCCAAGCAGGTCACACTGAGAACAAAGCTACAACTGTCTTTCTTTGATATAGTTACAAGGACATGCTGACTGAGATGCCATTTATGCTCCAATAATGTCACTATTGTCACAAGAAGTTCACATTTTAATGATATTCACATAATTTCTCATGTATTTGTTTAGGACTGGGGATCTACATTTTGTTCTTTTCTGAACTTATTTTTTTTTAGAATTAAAACCTGGAATTTTAACAACTATGAACATAATTTACTTGGGGTGGGGGGATTTCTCATTTAAATATATGTCTATATATCTTTCCCTTTTATTCTTTTTTGAAAATGAAGCAATTATCTGTAAGTCTTACAACTATCCAACAAGCCAGGTATTATCGTCTGCATTTCTACATAAACAATCTGATAGCCAAAGAGGCCTATTAAATAAATTGCCAAAAATTTACAGGGCTAGTAAATGGTAGATTCAGGATTGGAAAGCACTGTTTTGTTTTGTTTTGTTCTGACTCTGTGGCAATCCCCTTCTCTCCCTTCTTTCTACATACCTATCCCACTGACCTTCCTAAAGAAACAAAAATTTTGTTCTTATAAAAAGTAATTTTTGAAAGCAGCTTCTTATAAAAACTTAATTGCATCCCAGAGTAAACATCACAATATCACAACCTAAGAACATACAAATAACGTGAAGAATTGACTTGTATTTGGGGTTATAACTTTGAACTTGGGGAAAACCACATGTAATTGGCAGGAGTGACCTGTCAGCTGGGGTAATTCACAGAAGTCAAGTCTAAGTAATGGTGAACAAAGACTGTAAATTTAGTTGTTGAAGAATATTGTTTTACATTCTAAAACAGTTTGTTCTATGGGAATTAGGCTAAACCTCAATCACTACTTAAACACAGAATGCACTGGAATCTAGTTTTCTCCGTTTTATTCACTGAATAAAATAAGCAACAACAACGGCTCTTCTTTTGGATACATTTTCTTAGGCGCCACCACTAGTCCTATCTCATTACCCTTCATCCTCCTCTGTTCTGTTAAAAGACAGGGCAGGAAGGCCAGCTGGACACTTATACACCCTTGGCCTAATCAGTGACCCCCTTCTGTCCTTTATCATTTGTTTCATGCATTTTAGTTTCACTGTCTTGGACTCTTAATACGAACAGCCTGGTAGGAAAAGAAAATATGTCATATGGTGACTTCTTTGCCAAGATGGCGCCTAACAATTGATTTCACAAGTTTGTTTGTTCTCAGAACTGTCTAAACCGAGGACGGTGCAGACACATCTGACGGTGGAGCAGGAAGCCTGGCTTCAGCACACGACCAGCATTCTCATCTGCCACTAGCAAATGGATCTTGGCTCCTCAGCTCCATTCTGACCAGGATGAATTACGCGTATAATTCAAAATCAAGAAAACTGCTCAAGTACAACGCATGAGGCTTCTGCCAAAGTTGAAAATTATTAGGAAGCGGGAGTTTGGCTGAGCATACAGCTCTGTTTTGAACTCTTTTATTTCTGTGTTATTGCTCATTCACTTAAAGAGAAATACATGAGTCAGAGACAAGATCTCTTTCCCTTTTCATGTTTCTCCAATTTATCTTCCTTGGCATAATAAATTTCTCAAGCCAGAGTGGAGAGTGTTGTCTTGTTTCCCTCTGTTTTTTCCATTATCTCAGTTATCTCTCGTTTATTTTTTAGTCTTTGCTCTTATCGTAACAGTTTCTCAGGACATCATAAAGTTGGAATGAGTGGCTTCCCACCCCTGCTTGTTGCCTACAGATGTTTCAGGTGCCGGCTCTCAATCACACAGCTCTGGTGCTTTGGCATGTTTGGAAAGAAAAAGAAATCTAGATACACCTCAACTAGAACTGATAGCTCAGCTGCAGACTACTTTTTACATAAAAAAAAAAAAAATCACTCTGAAATTTTCTTAGTAGGAAAATGAGTTTAAGCAAAAGCTACCCTTGCTTACTCTGAGTGATGGAGCAAGCCCAACCTATCATGGCGTCAGTGTGATATACTGTGAAGAGCACTGGATAAGGAGTATTGGTTCAAGACCTTTATATCTTTAAGGTCAATTTTAGAAATCTATTTTGTAAAGAACATTTTTTAAAAATTCATATTCATAATTATACACCATGGTACAAAAAGCCCTCAGATATTCATAAATCAACACACAGCTAATCTTATTTCTGCTATACCCACCCATGTCCACTCCCCTCTTTCCTCAAGCAGATTCTTTTGAGCTAATCCCAGATGACGTAGAATTTCTTCCATATATACTCCTCGGTATTTCTAAGAAATAAAGGATTCTGCATTTTAAAAAATATAATTACAACACTATCATATCTTAAAAAAAAAAAAAAAAAAAAAGCTTCAAATTCCTGGGTTGAGGTTGTGGCTCAGAGGTAGAGCACTTGCCTAGCACATGTGAAGCACTGGGTTTGATCCCCAGCACCACATAACACTAAGTAAATAAAATAAAGGTAAAATATTTTTTAAAAATAAACTTCAAATTCCTGACATCAAGTATTCAGTGTTCAAATTTCCCTGATCATCTCAAAAGGTCTCTTCAATTTTATTGAGATTTTTATTCTCAATTATGAAATATTTAAAGCCCAGAAAGTATACAAAACATATGAATGAGTTCACCACCCTAACGTTTTTCTAATATTTGATTTCTGTTTTAAAAGAATTTTTCTTTGAGCAGTTTTAAGTTCATAGCAAAACTGAGAGGACCAGAGATTTCCCATGTATTCCAAACATATTCATAGCCTCCCTACTAAAGATGTTTTCCATCAAAATGGTGCATTTGTAACAACTGATAAAACTATACTGACAATCACCTGAATTTCTTAGTTTACATATCATTTTTGATATTGTACATTATATGGCTTTGGACAAATGCATGACATGTATCAATCATTATAGTACCTTACAGAGTATTTTTCTGGTCCTAAAAATCCTCTGATCTTTGCCTTTTCAATCCTTCCCTCTTCCCTCTTTCTTAACCTCTAGAAGCCATTGATTGTTTTACTATCTAGTTTTTCCTTTTCCAGTTTGACATATAGTTGAAATCATACATTATATACATTTTTAGAAAAGCCTTTTCCACTTAGTGCCATACATTTACATTTCTTCCACATCTTTTTGTGGTTTTACAGCTCACTTTTTTATAATGCTGAATAATATTTGTTGTCTAGATGTACCACATATAATTGTCCATTCACCTATGGAAGGTCATCTAGGTTGCTTCCAAGTTTGAGCAGTTATGAATAAACTACTATAAACACCCATGCACAGGTTTCTGTGTGGACATGAGTCTTCAATGCGGGTAAATACCAAGAAATGGTAATGTTGGGTCATGTGATAAAAGTTAGGTTGAGTAAGAAAATATGCAACTGTCTTTCACAATGGCTACACTGGTTTGTTTTTTCACCAGTAGTGAATGAGAGTTCCATACCCTTACCAGCATTTGGTGTTGTTAGTGTTCTGATTTTGGCAATTCTAATAGCTGTGCAATAGTATCTCAATGTTTAATTTGCATTTTCCTAATGACATAAGATGTGAGCTTATAAAGTTTTTAATATTTTTCTTTCAAAATAAGGTCCAAACCTAGGCACTACACCAAGCCTAAAATAAGGTCCAAACCTAGGCACTACACCAAGCCTAAAATAAGGTCCAAACCTAGGCACTACACCAAGCCTAACTCTTGATGTAAGTTGAAAATTTGGAAATGTGAATGATAGATGGTAGTTTATTTTGGTATAATTGCTTTAAAGTATATTTTTCAAATTAAAAAAGAAAATTAATTTCTAAATTAATTTTGATTAATTATTTCAAAATAATTTCTACAGTTTATGACATGTATGTTTGTCCATAAATAAGACCACTATTTTAATAATAAATGGTATATATTGTACATTTTCTTCTATTTACCATGTGATTTTCTTTCGGCTCTATGCATTTTGACCCACTTTAACCTTAGCCTACAATTCTATCTCATGAATAGACTGAGTTTAATCTAATTTATTTCACTTTCAATTTTTCACTCTTACAAAACAATGTCACAGTGGATATCTGTGTAATGCTCCATTATGCATATATATAAGTTTCTGTACATATGGAAGTTACTGGGTTATAGGGAGGAATACAACTATTGCTGAATTGATTGTGCCAGTGTTACACCTCTACCAACAGTGGGTAAGAATTCAATGCAATTATCTTCTGACAATTGTCTTCTGACAACAGCTCCTATATTCAGTGAGTCAATCCACTGAGTCAACTTTTTAAAAATAGTTACATCTTTAGTAGTCTTAATGGTGGAGACATAAGTTTTTGAAAGGCTCTGAGCTTCTTAGACAAACTAAATTGCATAGAAACATGTACTCCTTGACTTAAATGTGGATAAATAGAATATACGCCTAAAATTTAAATAATAATTTAAGGTAGCTGATAGCAAACCATCAATAGAGTCTACACCTTCCATTAGAATATAGGAAAGGGGAGGTGCTTGAAGGCTGGTGAGAAGGTGTTACATGGGAAAACAAAAATGGGGATTAGCAGGAGGAAGTAGGAAACGGGGGCAGGAAAAGAAAAAGAAAGTTAGGTTAAATGGTTTGTCCAAAGTTTAATGAGTAAATCCAAGTCCCTAGGATGTAAGATCACATGGGAGAATGATAAGAGTTGGAGCCATGGAGTCCCACTGACATTCCATGTCATGTCAAGGGTATCATGGAGAATCTGAATTTATTACTCACAATTCTCACTTAATTTCACAAGTAAAAGACAAAGCTCAGGGACCTCCAGGTCTAGAGTTGGTCTCTGAATATGTTTCCAACAACTCCCCTCTTCATGGCCATCAGAAAGCAGTCCATAGAGCATACAGGACTGCTCAAGGACAAAAGAACTCAAAGGCCCCCAGGCTACCCTCTTGTTTCTACTTGTCTTGGATGATGCCAGTTGGAAAGGACAAAGAGGAACATAACCGCATCCCCCTCAAGATCTTTAGCTGGGTCTAATTCATGAAGGAAATGGTCTGTTTTGTCCACAGAAGAGAAGTGGAATGCTTAACTGTGAGTTTCCATCACCCATGAGCTTAATGCAAACTTGATGTCAGAACCCAACAAGGAGAAGCAGCTCAGATGGTAAGCCAATAGGCCCCACTAACCTAAGCACAATACCACTGACGCTTCGGAGTAGGCGGAGACTGTCAGTTACGGCCATTTAGCTTGCATAATCCTCTTCCTGAGTTACTTTCTTTCAGCCCAGACGGAAAAGGCATTTTATTTCCTCTTAAAGAAGTCTTCCCAGATGAACTACACCCAACACTAATCACTCTTTGTTTTAAGAACACAGTTGTAGCTGGGTGTGGTGGCCCATGCCTATAATCCCAGCTCTTTGGGAGGCTAAGGTATGAGGATTTGGTCTGACAGGTAGTCTAACAACAGAACAGAATACCTGGCAACAGGATCTCAAAAGACATGTGTTTACCTTAGCAAAGCTTGACTGTTCCCCCTCAACACACACCCACCCCTGACACATAAGTATTAAACAGGATGTACCCACCAAGAATTAGGACCAAACACTAAACAATGCAAAAGAAAAATGGCCAAATGCAATGACTAAGAAAGGCAAGGTGTTATATCCAGGGAGTAATTTAATGAAAAAAAAAAAAAAAAAAGGATCAGATACAACAAATCTGACAGAGAGAGAAAAGGTCCACTACAAGAATGGAACATGAGTAATATATGTACTACCTTTCTCCTTTTTATGTGGGTGTCAGTCATCATTAATCAATCACAGTGACATCAGAGAAATCCATATGCAACAAAATGAAATTAAACCTCTATATCTCACCATGCACAAAACTCAACTCAATGTGGATCAAGGACCTAGGAATTAGAGCAGAAACCCTGTACCTATTAGAATAAAAAGTAGTCCCTAATCTCCATCATGTCTGATTAGGCCCCAGCTTCCTTAATAAGACTCCTATAGAGCAAGAATTAATATCAGGAATCAATAAATGGTATAGATTCAAACTAAAAAGCTTCTTCTCAGCAAAAGAAACAATCAGTGAGGTAAATAAAGAGCCTACTAATTGAGAAAAAATTTTTACCACACACATGTCAGATAGAGCACTAATCTCCAGAATATGTAATGAACTCAAAAATCTTAACACCAAAAAGACAAATAACCCAATCAATAAATGGGCCAAGGAACTGAACAAATACTTCTCAGAAGAAGATATACAATCAATCAATAAATACACAATAAATGTTCAACATCCCTGGCAATTAGAGAAATGCAAATCAAAACTACTCTAAGATTTCATTTCACTCCAGTCAGAATATCAGTTATTAAGAATACAAACAACAATAAATGTTGGAGAGGATGTGGGGGAAAAGGCACAGTCATACATTGCTAGTAGGATTGAAAAAATGGTGCAGCCAATATGGAAAGCAGTATGGAGATTTCTTGGAAAACTGGGAATGGAACCACCTTATGACCCAGCTATTCCACTCCTCGGTCTATACCCAAAGGACTTAAACCCAGCATACTACAGGGACAGAGCCACATCAATGTTTATAGCAGCACAATTCATAATAGCTAAACTGTGGAACCAACCTAGATGCCCTTCAGTAGATGAATGGATAAAGAGAATGTGGTATTAAAAAAAATGGTGGTTGAATGAGATGGATATCATTACTCTAAATGCATGATTGAAGACCTGAATGGTACTTATATACTTTGTATACAAACAGTTGTATGTAAAAAGATGCTATATATGTACATTATGAATTGTAATACATACTACTATTATAAATAAAAAAAGAAAAAAAAGAAATAACCCCCCCCAAAAAAAAGAAATAAAAAATTAAAATCAAAACCAGAATAAGAAAAAAAAAGAGAGAGAGAATGTGGTATATATACACAATGGAATATTACTCAGCAATAAAAGAGAATAAAATCATAGCATTTGCAGGTAAATGGATGAAGCTGGAGAATATAATGCTAAGTGAAGTTAGCCAATCCCCAAAATCCAAATGCCAAATGTTTTCTCTAATATAAGGAGGCTGATTCATAGTGGGGTTGGGATGGGGAGCATAGGAAGATTAGAGGAACACTAGAAAAGCCAATGGGGAGGGAGGGCAAGGGATGGGGAAAGAGGGTAAAAAAAAAAAAAACAGAACAAAAAAAGATGGTAGAATGAGATGGATGGATATCATTACCCTAAGTGCATGTATGAAGACACGAATGGTGTAAATATACTTTGTATACAACCAGAGATATGTAAAAAATGTGCTCTATATATGTAATATGAATTGTAATGCATTCTGCTGTCAAATATAACAACTTGGAATAAAAGGAAAAAAAGAAAAAGAAAAAAAAACATACAAAATTTTTAAACACAACATTCCATATAGCCATCCCCAACATTTGAAGCTGGCACACAAAGTTAGGGCCTCTGAACTATGTGAGCCTCTGAACTATGTGAGCCTCTGGAATAGTGACTCTCATGAACAGAAGGGATGACAGGCATTTATTCTGCATCTAGTTTGGTGACTACTCTAGGTACAGGCAGCACTAAGTCTGTTGGCAGGATTTCATCCCAGGACTATATTCTTGATGAAAAGAATGGTATTGGTCTTCACATTCTAAGGAAGACTGCTTTATTATTTGAACTTACACATCATTATTATATAGAAGCTAGCTTTATCTGATAAATATTAAGCTTAAAAATACATCATCATACAATCCTTTCCAAATCAAGAACTTGAAACGAAAGCCCACTTGGCAAGTGCTGCTTTGTAATAGTTCCTCAAGAAGGTAAGCATAGTTACCTTATGGCCTAGAAATCCCACTCCTAGTACATACCCCAGAGAATTGAAAACATTCACACAAAAGCTTTTACAAAATGTTCATAGAGGCATTATTCTTAATAGACCCAAAGTGAAAATTAATAAAATGTCCCTCAACTGATGACCAGATAAAATGTTACATCCATATAATGAAATGTTATTTATAGCCATAAAAAGGAAAATGTTCTGATACATGATACAATAAAAATCAACTTTTAAAACACTTGTTGGGTGAAAGAAGCTGCACACATTGTTTATAACTATTTATATGAAAATCTAGAATAGTCAAAACCATCGACACAGAAATTAGGTTATGGGTTGTTAGGGGCCAAAGGAAGGGGAATCTGGAAAGTGGAAATAGTTACAGGGATTTTTTTGGAGGGAACAATGGAAATAATATGGAATTAGATAGTGATGATTGTTGCATAATCTTGTACATACACTAAAAGCCAACTAACTGGATATTTTAAAGTGGGGAATTTCATGTTGTAAAAAATTTTATGTGAATTATTGTAGGAGCCCTGTTTGGGGAGATGTCTGTCTAAACTTCTTCCCGCGGCTTCGTTGCTCCAAGTGGCCATCGCTTCAGGCGGCAACAAATTATATCTCAAAATGTGTTTTTTTTTTTCAATAAAGAATGTCCATTCTCACCCCTTCTACTATATATTACACTAAAAGTCCTATACTGTGAAATAAGAAAAAATAAATAAAAACTATAAGGATTTGAAATGAAGAAATGAGCCTCTGGTTCATAGATAATATGATGCTAACTCAAGAAATCCACATTACTGAATAAATAAAAGGTCAGGATATTATATATAATATTTTTAAAAAGTCAATTATAATGGTCTTTGCTATAGTTGACATTTAGAATGTCCCCTAAAGGCCCTTGTGTTAAAGGCTTGGTCCCCAGGTTGGTGCTAATGGAAGGAATGGAAACTTTAAGAGGCGGGGCTACTGGGAGGCCTCTGGATGATTGAGGCTGTGCCTTCAAAGGGAAGTGTTCCACTCTAGTCTCTCCTCCTGCTTCCTGGCCAGTGAGTAGTTCTGCTTCACCACACACTGCTGCCATGGGGTGCTGCCTCACTACAGGCCCCAAAGCATCAGGGCCAATTGATCATGGACAGAAGCCTCCAAAACTGTGAGCTGAAATAAACCTTTTTTTTTTTACAAGTTGATTATCTCAGGCATTTGTTCCAGTAACAAAAGCTGACTAACAAAGTCCAAAACTTATGATGGTTCCAGTGACAATTTCTGACTTTTGATGGTGAGAAAGTACTATGCATTCAGTAGATACTGTACATCGAATTTTGGATTTGTATCTTTCCAGAGTTAGCAATATAAGGTACACCATTTTCTTAAGATGCTGGGCACGGGTGTCAAGCTATAGTTCTCCATCAGCTGTGCAATCATGAGGGTAAATGATTATACTCTACAGTGTACTATGTTGCTAAGCTGTGATGTTCAGCATGTGTATTAATTGCATTTTCAACTCACGATATTTTCAGCTGATATTGGCTTTATCAGTATGTAACCCTCCCTACCATAGATCATGTACATGATTTACAAAATTCACAAAAATAAATACTTGGTGATAAAGCTAACAAAAGAAATGTAAGATTCTTAAGTAGAAAATAATTACACATTAAAGAAGAACAAAATCCAAGATAAATATGCTACAGCATATCTATACAATGGAGAATTATTTAGCCATAAAAAGAAATGATGTACTGATATATTTTACTACATGGATGAACCTTGGAAACATTATGCTAAGTGAAAGAAACCAGACACAAAAGACTACATATTATATGATCCTGATTATATGAAATGTCTAGAACAGACAAATCCATAAAGACTGAAAATGAATTAGTGGTTATCAGGTGCTGGGAGGAGGAAGGAATGGGGAGTGACTGCTAATGGCTTCAGGGTTTCTTGCTGGGGTGATAAAAATGTTCTAAAATTAGGCAGTGGTAATGGTTGCACAATGCTATGAATATAAGAAAATCATCAAACAGTACACTCGAAAAAAAAAACTAAATAAGGATAAATACCATATTTATGGATGGAAAGAGATTTGATCTTCCCAGTGTGATCCATAGATAAAATGTAATTCCAATGGAAACCTCCACTTTACATGAAAGACCAAAGAGCCAGGAGAAGTCAAGTTACTTGAAAATAAAGTAGAAGAATTTATTCTAACATGTATAAAGACTTGTTATATGTTGGGAACATTAATAACATGCCAGTAGATAGAAACTCTCTGGCTTTATCCCACTTCCTGATAGGGGAACTTGGCTGAGCCAAGGGGTGTTCTCCCCTGACGTAAGATGAGAACTGAAACCACCCCAAGGATAGGCCAATGGCTCCGCCAATGGCATCTGCCCATGCTCTTTATGTATCCCTATAATCTTTCTGCTGATTGGCCATGTTCTCTATAAGACCGTCCAACTTCCTCAATAAACCGAGTTCCTGCACTGATCGGTGACCGGGCTCCCTGGTATGTTCCTGGGCCTTCCAAAGGTGGGGGAGGGAATATCAGTGGCCTTTACTTTCCCAATCTAGTCTCCTCGTTGAGGTAGGCCCCTCTGGCCTCTTTTGCTGAACAAAAGAGGTCCATCCCGGGTATGGAGGGCTAAAGACTTCAACCCTTATAATATTCCGACAGTTATATGTAGTTAAGGATAATTATGATTGCAATTAAGAGTATTTTGTAACAAAAAGCATATGGTTTGGGTTCAAGCAATAGGAAACAGACCAGTGAAATAGAATAAAAGAGTCAGAAACAGATGCACTTAACCGATGGAAACCATAGATACTATGGGGAAAGCACCACAGTTCAGCAATGAAGGGAAGAACCACCTAAAACATATCACAGAGATAATAATTGTCCATATGGAAAACTAATGTACAGGTAAGGGGCAGGTCGGTGGGGTGAGGTAGACATCCCCAAAACAAAGCCACAGGTTTTGAATCATTTTATCCAAGTTATATAAATATTCATGGATCCTCTAGAACAAAAAAGGTAGAACACAGAGCATTAGTCCCAGGGTGATGGAAGATGCTCGTGTGATACAGACGTGGTTAATTAGAAGGTGGATTTTAGAATCTTGCAACTATGATTAAGGAAAGGCAGTCTTGCAACTATGATTAAGGAAAGATGGTTACCTCTCTGGAAAAGTGTTTCCACATATTCACTCATTTGCTCAATGACTCTCTTGAAGAGTAGCAGAATATGCATCACAAAATATGCCACTCTGGCATTTTGATTATTTGGACCTGAAGGCAATGATAGGCAAATGAAAGGTCTCTGCCCTCCTTCTATTTGCCTAACAGCAGGACCTACATTTGGAAAGGCGTTCCCCCTCTCCTAAGAGGAAGGCAGAGGCTATTCAATTAAGGACAATGCTTCTCAGCCTAGAGGTGGTCCCAAAGGGATCTACCTAACAAATTTTACCAAGTATCTCTAGCTTCCATTAGTTCCCCATGTATTTACCTTCCCATAATTTGATATCCTAGAAAATTCAAAGTCCATTTTCTTTGTGTTGTCATTTCTCTAAAAATTTATTGTTCTTTTTAAAGATGTTCCATAGACCCAAGTTGTAGTCATCCTTTTTTAATTACTCATCACTGAGCACTCCCAGGTACACCATATGAATAAGAACTTCTCTTAGTTTTTCTGCTTTTGTCAATCTGATTTACAGGGCTCCAGCCAATTAACCATGGATAGGAAGAGGGAAATAGAACTTTGCCCTCCCTACACACATAAGAAATACCTATTGAAATATCTATTGGACTTCTGTTTCATGCTAGGCAATGATCTACAGGCTAAATGCTAGGGACCTACATTTTAGTAGTTAAACAGATTAGAGAATACATGAATAAATAAAATTATTTCCAATAGGGGCAAATCAAGCCAGGTGACACAGGGCAGTGACTCTGCATGGGGTAGAGCAGTCACTGTGGGCTTAGGCAATTGCTTTAGCAACCATGGTTAGGGAAGACCTTTCTGAACAGGTGACAATTACAAGCCCCGAATCATTTTCAAAGCTGAAAGTGGTATAACTAAAAAGTTAGCACCACAAAATATTTAAGAGCAAAAATAAATAAATAAGAGTTCAGTGGCAGGGTATAAAAGTCAAGTGCTCACAATAAAGATCTTCAAACTACAGGCAATAAAAACAAAGGTAGGAGATGCTCACTGGGACCCCACCTCTGAAGCCACCATTCCTGCTTGTGCTGCTAAGGTCTGGAAGCCCTGGCTGGCTGTCCAGAGATGCACACAGTGTGACTGAATTGGCTGCCTGGATAGGATTTAAAGGAGCACCTCTATTAATTATCTGAGTGCTGGCATCACTCCCCTAAATTCACAGCTAAATAAAGCCGCCCCAGTTGCTTGGCCACAAGCTCTTGAAGGTTAGAACAAAACTGTGTCTCAGATCCAGCATTTGGCGTTGATCTAAGAGCTTTAACGTCATTTCCCAGTTAATAATTAGCTCTGCCTTGGTCCTCACAAAGGGTGCCACCAAAACAAAAGCAGACGCTAAGTGTGTTCGCTATACTTGCCACCGGAATAAATAGGCAAAGGGATGATTAATGAACGAGGGAGGGAAATTAAACACAACAGTGAGCAAAGACAAAGGCCTATCGCTCGGCTACCCTTGAACCCCAGACAAGCTGTATCCAGAGAGAGGTGGCAGAAAGTGATGCGCGCACACACACACACACACACACACAGATTGGTTTAATGGACAGGTTGTGAAGACTTCATTTAACCTTGTGTTATGACAGCCATAGTGTTTTATTAACATTCTGACATGTTAAGGGGTCAGGGTCAGCTAAGGCAAAACACACGTTCTTGGGGGAGTTGCCCAGCAGGGGAGGAGATGGGTACATTTTTGTGTGGGTGACAGAGGCAGCCCAAACACATGGGACAACACCCTCAAGGCCCCTTTGGTAAGGTGGGGCTGCAAGCTGACACTTTCTAAAGAGTTGTTTGGATGTCAAACAAAGCACACGAGACACCAACACAAATGCCCCAGCTGAAGCCATTTGACAGAGCCTGTCTATGCCTCCAAATGGCCACATTATAGACCAGGATGCAGGGTTCCATGATAGAGAACTCTACCCAAAGGCATCTGCCGTCAAGGGTGGAGAGCTGAGGGCCTTTCTGTAGTGATCTGCAGGCTCAGGATCCTGGGTTTGTTGTTGGTTGGCAGCCTTTGTACGCTTTCTCTTCCAGTTAGTTATAAGAGCAAACTTTTCCCCAAGGATACAGCAGTAGCTCTGGGTATCTGGCTAGCTGGGCTTTAAGGAACTAGACAGATATGAGCCAGTAGGGAGCAGCAATTGGCCAAACTCTGGGAGCCCTTCTGGCTGCGTGGACACATCCCCTCCCCTGCTCTTCACAGCTGTCTTCTCTCTCCTAGGGCTATTCCCCATCCACCAGGTGTCCATTCCCACAGGGACAGCCTCCAGCCAGGTCTCTGATGGGAAAAGATCTGATAAATTAATCCCCATGGAAGATTAAGGTGATGATGAGCCTAGAGGTTCTCCCCACCCCTCCAGGGATATTTGCATTTTTAAAGGAATGATTCTGACCAACCAGAAGGTCTCCAGAAACCAGCAATGAAACATGCCTGGAAAGTTTTAGGCTCTCAGGCAGGCTAGGGGAAGATGATTATGGACTTGATGAACCTCTTATTCTCCCCACCCTCCTACCATGTAGATTCCTGCCAAAATCCATAGGCTTTTATCTTATATTTTCTTCACCTATATTACTGAGTATTGGAAATATCACAAGAGGAAATAACGGATGCCCTATGTCTTCAAAACCTGAGTTAATAAGGTAGTCACAACTTACCGAATAATAAAAACCTAGACCAGAATATATTTTTATTGATCAAAACTCTCAATTAGCAAATAAGGAATTAGAAACACTGAAAAATTGATGTTTCCAAGGGAGTCAAAGAAAGAATTACTAAAAGAGCCAGGACTAGGTACTGACTGGTTCAACCCAGAGCCTAGCACATTCTAGGCAAGCACTCCACCACTGAGTAACACCCCAGTCCAAGGTCATTGTAAGAATGACTTTTCTTCTGTCCTCAGAGTGTACCTTAATAGTTTCTTAACTGCTAAATTGCAGATGGTGTATTTTTAACTTGTGTTTTATAGCTTTAAAATGAATTGTCAATTTGTTAGTGCAAAAGACATACATAATTCCAATTCTGAAAAAAAAGTCCCATGAGTGGAAATTCGAGTTGAGATGCTAGGGAACACCACTTTACAGTCTCCCACTTGTTAAAAGATATGTCCAACAATAAGAAGTGTTGGAGAACATGTATAACCACAGAACTTTTCCTCTTTGCTGGTAGGAGTGTTAAACTGGGCTAACTCTTTAGGAAATAGGCATTTTCTACTAAAGTTAAAGGTAGAAATATTCAAAGACCCATATTCCCATAGAAATTCTAATTCATTCACTAAGAGATGCATATAGCCCTGTTCAAAATAAGCAACAACATAGGAATCAACACAATGTCCACTTTCTGGAAAATTAACTATAGTGGGTTAATATAACAGAATATTATACAGTGTTGAAGATAAGATAGGAATTCAGGGATACAGAAAGAACACTGAATCTCAAAAGGGAAATACCCATAAGCCATTAGTTTGAAGCACAAATGACCTGTGAGCAACCAGCCTGTGTCCTGGTACCCACAGCTTGCTGATTGGCTGATAAAAAACAAAAGCAACAAAATGCAAGATAATCACTAGGCATCTAGAGGACTCCCTTTAGGGAATATGGGTATCAAAGACTGATGACTAAGAAATGATCCAGCCTTATTATAATAGTAAGACACACACTCCTGGATGGAGACGCTTAAGTGCAAGGAAAACTGGCGTGGAACAGCATGACCCACCCTGATTCCACCTCTAGTTCAGTCCCAGACCAAGATGAAGCCACCCACTCTCTCCGAGTTCCCCCACACTCCCTGTCTTGAGTGTGCACCTTCCCTGTTCTAATAAATCTGTGTCTGCTACTCAAACCTGACATAGCTTTAAGTTCTTTTCTATGATGTGACCAAGAGCCTAGCAATACCAAGCAGCAGTCTTCTCCTCAGACCCACATACAGAGACAAAAATGAATGAATTAAAGTTGTAAGCATCAGTGTAGATGAAGTCTGGTAACATCACATTGAGTGAAAAAAGCAACCTTTAAGGGATGGAGTTGTGGCTCAGCAGTAGAGCACTTGCCTAGCACGTTCGAGTCCCTGAGTTCGATCCTCAGCACCACATAAAAACAAATAAATAAAATAGAGGTATTGTGTCCAACTACAACTAAAAAATAAAATTCTTTTTTAAAAATAGTAACCCCTAAAAGGAAACATCCAGCATGGCATCCTTTCTTTTTATAAAAATTTAAAAAGATAAAACTAAGCAACATATTATCCAGACACATAAACATGTTCTAAAATCTTTTAAAATATGGAATGGCATATTAAACACAAAGTGATGATTCTATAGAAGAGGAACACATTGAAAAACATAAGCTATTATCTAATACTAGTTCTTGGGATGGCTCATTTGTTGCACTATTAAAAGTATGTAAATGCACATATTAAATAAAAAAGGGTGTCCAATAACTAACTGATGACAATGTGAATAAACCATAAACCAAGAATTATGATTAATTCAATTCCATGCACCTGAAACCTACTGAAAGATAAGTCATCTACATTAGGGGAAAGCCAAGTCCTAAAGTAGAAAAAGCTGTCTCCCAATAGTGACCTGCCAGCCTAGGACCATGGAGAACCAAGGGTTAGAGACAAGGTGAAAAGTAAACTTGCTCAACTGAAGAAGTGGTCTGAGTCAAAAGTAGAATCCAGGCAAAAGGGCCATGTGCAGGTGCACTGGTGGTTCACACAGGAGATCCAGCACAAGTTAGAACAGACACAAAAGCTCTGGGCATAGCAGTAGGTTAAAACAAGACAGAAAAGAATTAGGGGACAGATGCATAAAGTCAGGTTGATGGTCAAAAGCAAAAAAGCAAAAGGCAGGTTGAACTCTGATCTGCAAATCTAAGGAATTATGTATTGGTGCTGAGGGACAAAGGGACTCATAAGCTGAATGTAGGTCCAGTGTCAGAGATTTGTGACAAGACTATAATCTCCAATCCAGGTCACCTTTCTAATTTAATAAAGTCTCATTAATTCGAACAAATCTAATTTGGAATGGCTGGAATAATCAGGCTGAAATGAAACTGATCTTTCAACTATAAAAAGAGTGTTTACTCAGCAAATTAATAGCAGGAGACACATCAGGTGGGGAATACTTAACCTATTTAGGAATCCAGACTCGACATAAATATCTACATTCATTTGTTCTACAACAATCTGTATGTTAATTACAGATGATCTTTAGTCATTAAAAGAGGTCTTCAACCTATAATAGGCGCTAGTATACATTACTAGGCATATTTCAAAGTAGTAAAACTAGGCTTTGAAAATGATCTTTTTAGTAATCTGTTGCTGCCCAAAGAATGTAGGGAAGAAAAGATAATTTTGAATCTACCCTTCATAGTTTTGAGTTGGCATGGATCCCCGTTAAAAAGATTAAAAAGGAAAAATAAACAGAAGTGTATTAATAGGCATGCCTCATGTATATAGGGAAGATAGCCAAGGAAAGAGCTTTGACTTCAGCCTTAAAAACATTCTTCAAATGAAACAAAAAAGGGTGTTTGGGGAAGAGGGAGAAACAATGAAGAGGTGTGCAGGCAAGCGTGGGGTTAACTAGAACAAGGTTTATTCTGAGCACTTAAACTGGGGCCTTTAACAAGGATAAATCTCCAGTGAGTTAGAGACCTGTTTCTCTTTCTGGTACCCAGAGGAGACACCCTAGCGAATGGAGATCTCCTTTAAAGATGTAAATTTCCTTTGCAAACAGTAACTTCTACTGTTTCCATAACTTCTCCTGTGGCTGCAGTCTCTCAAACTAATCAGTTTAAAATAACCCTTAAGCTAAGGAGGCATATATTGGGGTGGAATAGTCTGGTCTCCTACAGGGTGGATTGGTTCAAACTGGAACAGATCTTGCACCCAAACCATGAAGAGAATCCCTTGTTTTCTGAAGACGACACAAACAGAAAATTCATTGTAATCATCCCCCCTTTCCAAACAACACTTGAACTGGAAGGAACCTCCATTCCCTGAAAGGCACTGGCCCACCTCAACACTATCTGCAGAGCTATTTAAAAGCCTCAGTCGCTTCTCCAGGACCCGATGTGGTCTAAGAAAACTGGTAACCTGCTTTTTTGCCCTAATAGCTGTGTGAATGACAACACTTGCACTTTTAGTGACATAATAGTCAGGTCTCCTTGGGTTCCCTAGGTGTGTCTACTTCTCTGTGCTAAGAAAAACAGTCATAATTTGAAAACAAAAGAAACTGAAAAATGAAGTTGCCCATCAAGTTTTGGAAGTACAGATTTGGAAACGGAACCAGATGAGAAGGAAACTTCAAAATAAATAAATAAGCAAGCAGGAGAGAAAAGGTCAAAGGGGAAACAGAGTTCTTTATAAGAACTAGACAAACCACAGCTTTACATGCATTGATAGAGACTTGGGACATGTGCTGCAAATGATTGACAAGTTTCTGTCAACAGACTTAAAAATATGGCTACCAAATTAAAGTCAGTTTATGTAGACTATTTAAAGCTTCAGCGTGTGAGTGTGAAGAGGAAGGTGGCATGTAATGGGCATTTGTGAAAAAGAAATTATGAAACAGGCTAAATAGTAGAATGATGTGCAAAACCCATTTTTAAACTAAATATGATTCGGTTGAAATAGGAATATGATAAATGATATGGGTCTTGCAAGACCATTTGATTCAACTTCTGAGAACATCATTCAGGATTTTTCTTTTATAAATTTCAAACAGCTCTGTTACTGTGGGGCTGGCAAAAAAAAAAATGGTTTTCCAGTCCTTTTAGCAAATGTACACTAGAGTGAGTTTAATTGCTCTGAAGTCTAATGTTCTCTGTCTTTGAAATGGTTCAGGAAGGAAGGCACAGAGCTTTTTCTAATTTGGCAGCAGAGGAATACTGCATGTTTATCTCTGCTTGCTTTTTGGAGGTGTGGATGAATACACCAAACTAAAGGGCACTAGAAAGATAAGTTTCCATGACATCCGCAATAACTCTTTTATATTGCCGACTGGCTATTCTGTATGTAGCATTCAGAGGCAAATATAAAAAAAAAAAAAATGATGTAAAGCTAAAATTATTTCCTTGATAACACTTGTTTTAAACACCTCACCACTAAATAGCTAAAAGTCTCCAAAGTGAATGCATATACCATATAAAAGCCACAAGCATACTTACATAAATTCTTAAGATTAAAGTAATAACTTCTAGAAAAAGGTGGGAGAAAACACACTACAATAAATCTATTTGTAATGGTATTTGGGCTCTACCAACTGCTTTCATTGGTCTCCAGTGGCTTACATATAAAACAATACATTTGATGTATGATTTCAATTCCTTATGGAAAACTGTTCTACCTACAAGCAGCCTGTCAAAGAGAATGCCAAAAAAACTCTCTCTGCGTCCCAATATGAGGCAAGACTTTAAGATATAACTTAAGGTCACAATTTGTTCTTGCTTGGTCAGGTTTAAGACTATAATTGAGGAATGCCTGACCTGGGGGAGGCAAGTGAGGGGGGGGGGAGTTGGTTTATTTATAGTGAAATAGAACTAGGCAAGGTGTCAGAGCTTGAAGTTAAATGGCATTGTTTTGCAGAAGAGTGGCTCTACAGAGCAGGCAGAATCCAAGGACAGGATCTCTGGAAGCTGGCGGGAACCTGTCTCCCACCTCCCACAGCCCAGGGCATATGGCAGATGTCAGCCCCAGAAAACCACCCTCAGATCCAGGAATCTATTTTCTTGTTACTGAGGGGTTACCGTGGGGGAGAGAATTTGCTGCAGAATGAAAACAAATGCCACCCTAATTGGTCTGTAAATTGCAGCCCTTCATCATTAGAACACAGCTCTGTGTTTCAGCCATCATTTTTTTCAAATCCCAAATTCAAGTTGTCCAGGTTTAAACAAGGAATTATAAAGTGAAAAATGTCGACAGTTGCAAGAGGGCAATATACAACTCCCATGGGCTATTCTTCTTGAAATTATAATCTTCCCCAAACATCCTCCTAATTTAGTTCTCACCACTCCCCCAGTTTTTCTTCCTGCTCCTAACTTTAGAATGACAGTCCCTAGAGATGTTAGCCAACTTCTCCCTGATCACATCTCTTAAAGGGACACTCAATCTTTATAGGAGCCCAACAAATACTGTCTCAAGTCAAAGCTCAGGTCTGTTAGCCATTTGAGACTGAATTTGTTTTTCAATATAGTAGTTTTTAAATAAAGGCATTTTGCTGGTTTTGTCATTGCTGGCTTGGCCTTCTGTCATTTTTTGAGCATCTCACTGTGCATTTCTTTAAGGCATGGACTCCATTTCACAAATGAAGGGCCTAGCTAGAGTACAACTCATTGCTTTTGACTCCCAGGAGGATCCTTTTTTAATCCTCTTCGGGAAAGTATGTCTCAACACCCAAAGAAAATTCGACCAAGCAAATAACATTCTGCCAGCAAATTCCATGTACCTTAAATTCCTCCCTGAGGCCCTTTTCTCCAAGTATAACCTGCATGGACAATGGAAAATGCTGTTTGCCCTCGTCTTGGTGAATAATTGGAGCATATCATTAAGCAACACCTCAGATCAATTACTCAACACTACTTACAGCCAAGGAATGAAGACATTGTCAAATGTGAAGCTCTCTTCCTTGGCTGAGCTCACTACAGCTGAGACAAGAATGACCACTACGAAATAATTAAGTATCCGAGCATAATACATTAACTCTCAGGTTTTTAGCTTAAGGAGCAGCCAGTGTAGGATGAAAATGTCTAAGAAGACTTTACTGAAGACTTGGGAATTGAAGAGGAACTCCAAGAAGGATCAGTAGTATTTCAGTCAGCAGAGCTGTGGAGGATGGACCTCCCCACAGGAGGCAACTGCAGGAACAAAGGTATGTAGACAGCCAGGGTTTGGACCGAGTTGCCTAAGGAAGCAGAGTAAAAAGACATCTTTTTTATGCGGGCTGTCTAGACAAGCATTGCTGGTTGGGGCCTACATACAGGTGTTCATGACACCTGGGGATGCTGCCCTGGGCTCTCTGCAACCTGATATGCTATAGTCATCGTATGGGTTCGACCAGCAAAAAGTGACTATATTTGATTTTTAAAACTTGTACAAAACAGAGATATAAATATAGAGGTAAAAATATTTCAGGACAAAATTATTTATCACATTCTCTATTTTATGCAAATAAATACCTTTATACTTTTCTCTGTCTAATTTTTGGACAAGTTTTTTGTCAAATATAGTCATTTTTGCTTTATTTTTTAAATATGTGAAAAAGTTACTTGAGAATAAAATATGTTTCTGGAAAATAAAGTACAAGAGCTTCCTCCTTGTGAACTCAAGATTCAATCATTTATATAAAGAACTAAACAAACTTAACACCAAAAAAAAAAAAAAAAAAAACCCAGTCAACAAATGGGATAATGAACTGAACAGACACTTCACAGAAGAAGAAATACGATCAATCAACAAATATATGAAAAAGTGTTCAGGGGCTGGGGTTGTGGCTCAGCGGCAGAGCGCTCGCCTTGCACGTGCGCGGCCCGAGTTCGATCCTCAGCACCACGTAAACATAAATGCATTGCATTGTGTACAACTAAAGTAAATAAACAAATATTTTTTAAAAAAAGTATTCAACATCTCTAGCAATTAGAGAAATGCAAATCAAAACTACTCTAAGATTTCATCTCACTCCAGTCAGAATGGCAATCATAAAGAATACAGGCAACAATAAATGTTGGTGAGGATGTGGGGAAAAAGGTACACTCATACATTGCTGGTGGGACTGCAAATTGTTACAACCACTATGGAAAGGAGTATAGAGATTCCTCAGAAAACTTGGAATGGAACCACCATTTGACCCAGCTATCCCACTCCTTGGTCTATACCCAAAGGAATTAAAATCAGCATACTATAGTGGTGCAGCTACGTCAATGTTTATAGCAGTTCAATTCACAATAGCTAAGCTATGGAACCAACCTAGGTGTGCTTCAATAGATGAATGTATAAAGAAAATGTGGTATATATATTCAATGGAATATTATTCAGTTTTAAAGAAGAATGAAATTATGGCATTTGCCGGTAAAGAGATGGAGTTGGAGAATATCATGCTAAGTGAAATAAGCCAATCCCAAAAACCCAAAGGCCGAATGTTTTCTCTAACATGTGGATGCTAATTCACAATAAGGTGGGGGGGCACTAGAGAAGTATAAAGTTAACTTAGATTAGGTAGAGGGAAGTGAAGGGAGGGGATGGAAAGGGGTGTGGGGATAGGAAGGATAGTAGAATGAAACAGACATTATTGCTTTATGTATATATGTGATTGCATGACCAATGTGATTCTACAACATGCACACTCAGAAAAATGAGAAATTAAATACCATCTATGTATGATATATCAATGTGCATAAATGCATTCTACTGTCATGTATAACTAATTAAATAACTTTTAAAAATTTTTAAAAGACTCAGTCATTTGCACAGACTATGTAATAGTTTATTCAAGATGCTCAGAATTCCTTCTCTATCAGCATTTGAACCAGATAAGTCAAATGGTATTGATGATATTGAGCCAGGCTTTTTTTTTTTTAAACATAAATTTGCAATATAAGATTTCCATGGGGAATTGTGTTTCCCCTTTAAGTGACAGTGTATTGGCAAGAAAATCAACTTCCAGGCCAATTCACTGACTTCTGCAGAAAACAGAAATAACATTCTCCCCGAGATGCCATTCATTAAAAAAAAAAAAAAAAAAAAAAAAAAAAATTCCTGACAAATGGCCCAACTCAGAGCTTCACATGATATAGTTTTGAAAAATTATTTTTCTAAGTTTCTTATGCCTCTGGAGTTAATTCATTGACTTCATGAACTGCAAATACATTTTCCTAATACAAATGTAAATTTTACACTTAAAACACTCCCTTTTTCCCCCCAAGAAGGTTGAGAGTTAAAGTCTCATTCAATTCATTAACAATTAGTTATCAAGTAACTACTATATGTCCTGTGATTATGGGTTGAACTGTGTCCTTTCTAAAAGGGGTTGAAGTATCCTAGCACCTAGTATCTGTGAATGAGTTCTTATTTGAAAACAGGATCTTTGCAGATGATCAAGTTAAGATAAGCTTGTCAAGAGGGTCCAAATCCAGGAGGAGCAGTGTCCTTATAAAAAGGAAAATTTGGACACAGAAACAAACACACACTCACAGAAGATAAAGTAAAGACACGGGGAAAATGCTATCTCTAAGCCAAGGAACGCCCCAGCTACCAGGAGACAGGAATGAATCAGGATCTTCCTCAAGCCCTCAGAAAGAACCAAGCCCAAAGACACCTTGATTATAGATTTCTGACCTCCACAACCAGGAGACAATAAATTTCTGTTGTTTAAGCCATCCAGTTGGTGGGATTTTGCTATAGCAGTGCTAAGAAACTCATTCAAATACCTTTCAAAACTTTCAATATTAAAGCCAGGGAGTGACCATCTACCAAGATGGAAGCCTTCAAGGGATCTTAAAAGTACAAAAAATGTAAAACCCTTTCACAGTGGTGCATGAGGTTACCATCTGACTCTAAAATACAGTCCATCTCAAAGGGATTGATTATATGTCCCCATTTGCTTTAGTCATTTTGAAGTTCATCCATCTGTGTCAACCTGAATGTGCCTATTCTTGATTCTATGATTTTATAACTTCTCTTTTAATTTCAGGATTAGAGGAAGTCTACAAGGGCTTTCTCTTGCTCAGGACAGAGGCTCCTCTTATTGGTCAGGTCTGTGATGGTCCAGCAACAGGGGAACACTTGCAGGAGCCAAGGATTCTTCAGTGACCAGTTTTCTCCAGTGGTCCAAAACAGCTCCCATGAATTTTTTTTAAACACTTGATGTTATGATTATTATTTGCCTGTCATTTAATTCATTTCTAAACACTTGAGCATAGCTAGAGATAATCCTTCATCCAATGAAATCAACAAAATTCAAAGAGCCTGGGAATTTTGAACTCAAAATATCACAAAATCCACTGAATTACTTTCCTATGAGTGTTGGAGCTCCTTGGCTTCTGCTGTTTTACTTTATTCCTCCCATTTCATAATTCTCCTACCTAGATGACTTCTTTTTGGCATGATTTTAGCTCATAATTCTATTACTTGCCTTTAGAATCTCCTTAATACGTTCATTTTCATTCTTATTTATTATTTAAAAATTTTTAAGTAGTGTTTCGAATTTTATTGGCAGAAACCCTATTATATTATAAAGTTGAAGTTGTCTACCTTAATTCTTCTCCATCCCCTGACCAATTAGCAAGGAAGCTATTGGGCCTATCACTCAAATTATATAACTAGGTTACTTGACTTTATATTTGTCAGTACCCTCTCTTTCAAAGAAAGAAAAAAAATCAATAAATGAGATGCCTTTAATAGAGAGCAAATTAATAGAGATCAGTTCATAATAGAATTGCTATTTTCAGCAGTTATTGCCTAGAAATGATTGTTAGGTCATCACCTGGGTTTGTGGCTATGAGAGTATCACCAGGGGAGAGAAGACAGACACTGGCTGCAAGCCCTTTGTGAGCTGATATTTTGTGTTCACATCTTAGGACTCAAAGTAAGGCCACAAGTAGGTTCACAAATTAGGAGCCAGTGTCATCACTAACCTTTCTTCCCAATCTGAGTAGGAATATTCGGGATCATTTCAGTCTTGGGAACATGGCTTTAAAAAAAATTTTTTTTTTCACCACTCAGACCCACCATCAACTGATAAAATATCCCCAAGGCTTGCCCTGGACAACTCCCCTGACATTTTCCCAGAAGCTGGATCCTCTAGGTCAATTTTCTTCTCTCTCAGGGATGCCCCAAGTAGGGTCTATTCAAGCAAAGGATCAGTGGCACTGGTGGCTCCAGAACTTCTGAAGCCCTCTGCGATGGTACTGTAATTAAAACTGCATGCAGTTTCCTGAGTCTTGAGTGCTTCTAGAGGTAACAGCCAGAGAATTCTGACAAAACCTTGCCCTGTTGCAGGGACAGTGGGCTAGCCAGACAGTTCAGAGCCAACAGCTGTGGGCCTCCTCACCCACCTGGTCCTGTGGGCCCCCAGGAGCCCTGCCTTGCTTCCTTCACCCCTGTTCTCATCTCCCCGCTTCCTGCCCCCAACTTCAGTGCCGGGCTGTCCTATCTTTTGTTCTGGCGGAGAAAAGATGTATAAATGATGAGTGGTTGACAAAGTGTACTCCAGTGCCGTAGGCAGCTCATCAATCATTTTCCACATGTCGACAGATAATTGATGCAAACCCTGCAGGCGAAGCTCCATCAGGTGAGAGGAGGGAAGAATTAAATCTGCTGTCAGGAGCCAGGCAGCTGATCTGTATTTAACATTCTTTTTAATTTAGCACTTGTTTGTTTAAAGCTGCATTTCCTAGTAGGGTCCTCCCTACACTCCATACTTAGGGGAGTAGCCTGATGTTTGCTGACCCCGCCCCAATGGGGGGGGGTCCCTGAACCCACCGGTTTTCCAGGCAAGACTCTGGGGAAGGAGAGCAGACAAGACCACCCAGGACTGCCAGGAAGGTGCAGGAAAACTTTCTTTCTGCCTAAGTGGAGCTTAACATCAAAGGCTCGTCTGTCAAGCAATTATCTGTCAACAGGTCAGGTTGGCAGGTGCCACCTGCATGCTAGGAAGAAACCACTTACTGCCTTCTTAAGGGGTAAAAAAGCACACACAATCAAAATAATCCAACTTCATATTTCCTTTATGAAAGGAGATTGGGTAACACGTTTAGCATGGTGGTGAAGAGGTTTTGGTTTTTCCACTTCCTGTGCTTCCACCCCAAAATTGCAAAGTGAAGTCAACCTTAGAAGGTGCTAGTTAGTCAGTGAAATCTGAGTATCTTAATGAATGGTCAAGATGAATAAGTTTCACTCTCCAACTCATCTTACCCCCTGCGATATCTCCCCCCCCACACACACACACACAGGCTCCCAAGTCTGCAGAAATGTTTGCTTTTGGTAGCTGGTGATTCAGGCATCCTGGTGACTCGAAAATTACCACATCTGCCACAATCACCAAGTTTCAAAAGAATGATAATATAAATCCATAAGACCCTTAACTCCAAAGTGACCCTGAACATCATCTTGCAGTGCCTTAGGGTCATTCGTATGAATATGATGTAATAAAAAAATGTCCTGCTTGATAGAATGCCAGATAAACCAGCTTTTATTGGATTTCATTTTCTACAAGGAAATGAGCTGACATCTAAGAAGACTCACTCCTAATAGCCAAGCATCAGTTCCCCGAAGTTGTCACTCTGCCATCTCTGCTCAAAACCAGGCATCTTTCAAAGCAGAGGTCTGCTCTGCCCTGCCTTCCTGCTTCACTGGCTCAAAAGCAACTATCTCTTTTTTGGCAAAGTCTAGAAATGCGGACAACAGCATGTGATATTACAGCACCATGGGCTGCCCCCAAAGGATCTCCCAACTCCAATTCTTCTATGTTTGCAAATTTAACCTTGAGCCCCCTCCCCCACCTCACAAATAGAGGGTTTATGGTGTGACAGGCATGGCTGGGGTAATGTCAAAAGTTGCAGTCAAGATTTGTATCTTGAAATAGATGAGAGATGAATTAGAGTCTAGATATTTTTATCTTATTTAGTTTTGCAGTGCTAGAGATCAAACCCAGGGTCCCATGCATGCTAGGCACATGCTGCACCACTGAGGTGCACTCTCAACCCTAGATGTTTTTAAATGTTTAAGGAACATGAACAATCATCAGCCATATATGTTCACTTAATCTTCCAACAAATTTTTAGTATGTACCTATCATGTGCTAGGTTCAAAGTAGATGTTTATCATATGGATCCTTGATAGCTGACAAGTTCACAAATATGCTATGATATAAAATATCAAGTACCCTGTCAACAGACAATTCAGAGAGAATGTGAATAGCTAATAAACAGTTTTGAAATGTTCAAACTCACTGGAAATTAGAGCAATATAACATGAATTAAAATGAAGTGTTCTCTAAGTCTATCAAAATAGCCAAGATCGGGGGGAAAGAATACTCAGGGTTACAGGGAGTGTGGAGAAATGGGTGCGGATACACTGACCATTGAGAATAAATGGCTTAATATTGCCTAAAAGGCAATTTGGCAATATGCATCAAAGACCTTAAATATTTCTAAGAATTTCTCCTAAAGTTATCATTAGAGATAGGTATAAGATTTAAACATAAAAATATTCACTGAAAATATCTTTATACCTACCACTGCCAATGGTATGTGACATGAACAGGAAGGTAAATCAAGGGTATGGCATTCCAGGCGTGATTTATCTGGCTCAGAAGAATTAGGGACAGATTCAAGGGAAAGTGGCTTTGCAGAGTCCTAAAAAATGACAAGGATCATGACGTGCTGATCAGAAGAATACACTATGAAAATAGGTGGGTAGGAACACAAAGGGCACACAGACAGGAAAGCAGAGAGCATTCCATGACAAGCAGGTGTCCAGCTTGGTGAAGCACGGCACTTGTGAGGGCCGGTGGAAATTGCAACTCCCTGACCCACTTAGCTGTCCCGAGTCGTGCTGGAACATACACAGGCATTTTTGGTTGGCAAGGGGGTCACCCTACCAGCTTTTCTGCATGAAGAAAGGCATGATCAAAACTGTGCTTAAAAGACTACTCCATTCGGGGCAGGGGTTGTGGCTCAGCGGTAGAGCGCTCGCCTAGCACGTGGGCGACCCGGGTTCGATCCTCAGCACCATGTACAAATAAAACGCATTGAATAAAATGCATTGTGTACAACTAAAGCAAATAAATAAAAAAAAAAACATGGAAAAAAAAAAACAAATAGGATCCTGATCCCTGGATGTTTCTCTGGCTTCTTGACTCACCATATCATTGCTGTTACAAGGTGCTCTTGTCAGTGTGATGCGCTCTACCAAGAGGCCCTCACCAGAAGTCAAATCAATGGTATCCTTCAATCTTGGACTCCCAGTTTCAAGAACTGGGAGCTTTATTTTCTTTTTAAAGTATCCAGTCTTAGGTACCTTATTATAGCAACAGAAGACAGACTTATACAGTTAGGAAGTACAATGGATTAATTCCTTAGAGTGACACCCCTGGGGGAATACATGAAGGAATTAAAAGTAGAGTAGAATAAAAGAGGGTGGAAAGATGCTGAGAAGCACCATATTTAAAAATTATGCATTGACCAGATTCCTATTTGCAACAGAGTTTATTTACTTAGGACAAACTAATCTCCAACTAGACTCCACAACCCTCCCAGATGTTAGAATATCATAGATGTTCCTTGGAACACAGACAGGAGGTTCCCTAGTAAACAAATTTGCATCATGTGAAATATGTCCTGCTTAATGCTTACAAGTCTTTAATGAGTGCCTCCCTGATGAGCTGTGGTCTAGACAAAGGAGAATCATGTCAACAACAGAGCCTGTGGCCTTGTACTCAGGGTATGCTACCAGTAGGGACAACCCCAAGGCCACCCTATAGTCTTTGAAAATCTTTCCAGATTTCAAGAATGGACTTCCAGGCAAGATTTTTTTCACCTGGAAACTGCAAACACCAGCCACCTCCATCATTAAAGCCAAGTGATGGGCTTTACTTTGAGTTCTTTGGCACCCGGACTCTTGCTGAGCTACCACCTCCTCTCCTCTACATGCTCCGAGTGGAAGCTTTTAAAGTTTGCTTTTAATTTCTGCAAGTGGGAGCTCTCTGTTGACAAGAGAGCTGCATGGACTGACGTCAGACGCCAGCTTCCCCATCCGCCCCCCAGCCACCTCCAATGTTCTGGACTTGGAAAGTGCTGACAGAACTTCAACCTCCCTCTCTTTATTGTCCCCGTCCACACCAACCATGCAGTGTTTTCCATCTGTGCTGCTGGAAGGGGCAGAGCACACTGTGGCAGGAATGCAGCCCTGGGAGCCTGGAAGCCCCCCCCCCCCCCCCCCCCCCCCCCCCCGTTTTCCTTCACGCACACCTCCAGGAAAATGTCTGCTTTTCCTGTTACCCTCCAGAACCAGAGCACAACAGCAGAAGAAAAAGGCATGCTGACAAGTTGCTGGAGAATTACTTTCTTTGCCAATTTTCTTCTCTCTCCCCCCAACACAACTACCAGATTTAGGTTCTATGGGCAAGTATTAGAGCAGAAGCATTTTGTACACTGTGATCTGAGAGACGCTTTTTTGTCTTTTTAAGTTGGGCAAAATGCTACACTTGCACTTCAACACTTTAATTTAACTCATGTGAATCAAATTAATTTGATGATCTTTTGAGGAGAAGTAGGCCTTTTCTTTTGTGTGTGGGTCTGGGGAATGGAGCTTGGCATGGATGATTTCATACAAACTATTCTCATTATATACCTCCTAAGATATTCTGTTTTACTTTCTTGAAAGGGAGAACAGAACTTAAAAACTCTTACAAGGAAATCTGGGTGCAGATGCCTAGAATTTTATGATGATTTTTTTTCCTCCCAAGCTTTTATGGCTGCCTTGTCCACACTTAATCGATTGTGTGTACGTGCATGTGTGGTTTTAAACTAAACCTCCTTGAGTCTTTCCAAAACATTCACCTTAGTTTTCATGGGAAAGAAAGTTCTCTGTAGTCTCACATTCCAATGGTTGTATAACGTTTAATTAAATGACATTATTGCAATATAAACACAACCAATGTTAAGTAGGTTTGGAACAAACTTAACCAACTCGGTAAACATAGAGCTCACCTGGTGGTGCACTTGCAGGGAGATGCGCCTGCCTCTGTTTCACAGAAAGATGGCAGGTGTTGGTGAATGCGCGAAGTTGGAAAAGAGGACTTCTACTGTGTGTGTGCATGCAAATATGTGTGTGTGTATATATCATGTGTATACACACACACACACACACAAACATATATCCAGGTTAAGCTTTCCTAATCTAAAAATGCAAAATCTGAGATGCTCCAATTTTAAGTGCCAACATGGTGCTGGCAAGAGGGAAATTCCACAGAGGTAACTTTGTATCATAAACACAATTATTAGAAACAGTATGTGTGTATAAGAAACATAAATGAATTTCAGGTTTAGACTCAGGTCCACACCCCAAGACATCTCATTATGTATATGCAAATATTCCAAAATCTGAAATATTTTGGTCTTACTCAACCTGCCCACATATTTTTTTAAGATAGTTTTGCATTTTATAAAACAAGGTGAAGTATTTATTACGATCATCTGGTTAGACTAACATGAAAACAATAACACCTTGTTTTCACTTGTCCTAGCCACAGTGATTGGGCAGGTACACAGCATCCCAATGGCCCTATCAACAAATGTCAGAGTTCACAATGTCTGCATAGTGAGCATCCACTCGGTACATGCAATGTGAGAAAACTGATTTTGTATCCACATACTTGGCTTTATGAATAGGCGGCCTGAAAAGTCACAATCTGCTCCTCAGGCTCAATTTCATGGAAACATTCAACTAGGAGTCCAGTCTGATGAGGATCCAACCTTCAGCACAATCTAGGGCAGATTTTGGTTGATTTTTGGTTTCATGGTATCAGGAAGAATGCTGGGAGCCTTTTGCTCAATATCAAGTTTTTCTCATTCCATGCAGAGAGCCTGTCATAACCACGGCTCTCGTGTGGTTATCATGCAATTCCATAATTCTTCTCACAGCTAAATGGCTCAGAAGAAAGCCTCAGCTAAAAGCAACCTTTCCAGTAGACAGTATAAGGGGTCCCTTGCATAAGAGAAACAAAAAGAACCTAATGCATCACAAGATGGAAAGACAATAGTGAGGGGGCAGAAGTAGAGATGGAAAGAGGAGTCAGGTGCAGAGGGCAGGAAGGTAACGAACAGGGGTGAAACAACTGGCAAGTGCAGCAAGTCTACATCACAGGTGGACTCTGCTTCTCCCTGTTTCCTTGCAATGGGCTCCTTGCTATCTAAAAGAATCCTAGTAGCAGTTCTAGAATTCTACCAACATAGGTCATACCTCAGAGCACTGAATGTTTTCATGAGCAAAAGAAAACAAAAAAAAACCAAGTTGGTACATACAGAATGCCCATAGATTATCTGCCATTGTGAGTTAAAAAAAAAAAAAAAGCCCAAAACATCCAAGTTATTACATGAGAATGGCATTCAATCTAAGATGTGAGAAGGAAAGAGAAAGCAGATCCTACTGGACAGGGGAGGGAAAGGCCAGCTCCATCGTGAACGTCCTCAGTGTCCCTGAGGCTGGACACATCATAATGTGTCTTTTCTCACAAGGCTCCATCTCGTCTGTGAATCTGGATATCCCCACCCTCCATCAACACGTGTGGGATTTGACTGTCGAAGCCCAGGGGCAAGGCCTTAACACCCCTCTGTTGCACTTCATGGAATCCCACAGCTCTGAGGCATATGGAAAAGGGAGTCAGCTTCTCAAAGTGTGGGATTACTCCCCTCTCCTCCCTTCATTTCTTCAGGAAACAGAACATCTCCATGGAGTTTTGTGTTGGTTCCCTCAAGCAATGAATGGCAAGGGAAAGAATTTGTGACAGGAACAGGGTAAGAAGAACATTCTGGGTTTATACCCTGAGTGTAAAGAAATGTCCTCTTCATAGAAACTAGGAGGTCACCATGGTCTTTGGTACTGCTCTGCCTTGGAGTGACTTGAAGCTCTGACCCTTTAGCTTGATGCGGTCATGCTATGGGGCATGATCACCAGAAACCAAGTCACTGGCAGACATCACAGTGTTCTCCCCAGGGGAAAGACACAGACTTGTTGGGACCACCATTCCCATCTTCACTGTCCTGGCTGGACAAATGTTGCCATTTTTACTCAGGGCACCCATGAAGCCACCAATGGCTTCATATTTTTTGTTAAAGAATCTTCCATCACTTCAAGTATGATACAACAAGAACGAAAATAGACATTAAAATCTAATTAGTACATATAACTTCCAAATATATAGTCTTTAAACAAGGCAAGCTATCCTCATAAACACTTTTTTATCAGCACTTAACTGAATGAGAGGCAGTCTCATTAACAGAGCGCTGTGATAAAGAGAGGGGCCTCCCTCTGAAAATTGTCCTGGTCCATACACAATGCAGCCAAACACAGAGACACACCATGCCTAAGCTTCCCCTCTGCCCACCCCTCACCCCCGACTCTAGCAAAAGAAAAGTGTTAACAAGAAGAACTGTTTGCTGCTATTTCTTTCACAGTCAACTGAAGTGAATAAAATCAATTAAGTGTTTGCAGAGGGAGTGAGAAAAACATAATATAAATCAGAAAAAGAACTCAGATTTTTAATTCTTCTTGAAGTCAAAGCTTCTTGAAGTTCTTGATTGAAAAGATACTTCCTGGAATCATCTTCTTAGTCAAGCAGAAATGTCATTAGAAACATGGACACCACTCACTTTTCTACTGGGGATGTGGACCCAAATCTCTGCTTTTGTACTAGAAATGAAGGAGACGAGATGGGGCAGCCCCCAGATGCTGTTTGCAAGCTCCCCACAGGCGATTATCCACAGATGGTTGGGGAGATTATTTAAGGAGCAGGCTGACACTGCATGGAAGTTCAATTTCCAGATGGTGAAACTGAGGACCCAGAAGTGCGTCCTTCTCAGAGTCTTCGGGAGCAGTCCACAGCTGGAAAGAATCTACACTACTCAGCCCTGCTGGTGCCAACCCAACCTGCATTTCTTCTGGGCCAAAGGGGCTGGGTTCAGGACTCCCACAGGGGCCAGAGTCCCCAAGGTTTGGCCTGGTTTAAATACTACTGAGTTTTGTCAGCAAGATCAGAATTCCTTTTATCAGGGGCAAATAGCTTGCCAGAGACATTTTGATAAGAACTTACCAAAATATAGCATTAGCTGTCTCCCCGACACATTACTGCACTGTTTGTTCAATAGCGGTGACATTTAAATGGCAGTAAGTGTGGAGTGGAGAGGCAGCCCAAGAAAAGGTGTGAGTTTCATGTGGGCTGGCAGCATCCATTTCAGCCATGATACGCTTGGCAAAGATTGTTAGCAGAACATCACCAGGGAGGATGCGGGAGCGAGGGAGGGAGACCTCATCGTCTTGTTACCTAGCAGATACTTCTGGGTCACCCTGAGGAATAGATACCAAGGATAGAGAGCAAAACCCCAGCCTCATCCAGCTGGACCACTGTGCTCTAGATTTGGACTTTTAAGGGATTTGGGGGCACTTAGTACCTGATCCTGAGACAATAGTAGACATGGCAGGGCATGGTTGGGCCCAGAGATGGTAGAAGCAGCAGCAGAGGAAAAGAAGCAAGCAAGGAGGAAATGAAAGAGAGGCCAAAGGAAGCAAGGAAATGGAAAGGTTAAAAAGATGGCTGGGGGTGGGTAGCAAGTTAAAGGAATCTCACCTCTCGGGTAGGTTTAATATATAAGAAAAAGAGAGCTAGCTCATCTCTCATTTATTCCATCCATCTATTGTTCCATCTAACAGGAAAATGAAATCTGTAAATACTTACTGGATTCTCTATATGGCACAGGGCTTGAAGTGTGCAGGAAGATGGCAAGTTTTCAGGACACTTATTATCCCATGGATGTAATGGAAGATTTGAAACAACCAATTAGGCTACGAGGTAAGACTGGAGGCACTGCCTCCTGCCCAGGTCAGGATCCTGCACCTTAATAACACTAGCTTCTTAGACACTGCAGAATGCTGCTCTCACCCACCTTTTAGTGCAAGCATTCATTCCAGAAATTCAGAAAAGCCAGGACTGGCCTAACCTGCTTGCCTGTTCTAGGCATGGAACACACTGAAGGTATATCAAATAACAATAATATCAATGGCTAACACCTGCTAGACCACTCATCAGGCACTTTTCTAAGTGCTGCACATTAACCCTCCTTAGGTAGGGATCACTATTATCTCCAAAGTCACAGGGCCAGTGGAATTCAAGGCCACACACTGTGGACCCTGAGGCCAAGTTGTGTTACCACCTCACTCCACTGCCTCCCCAGAGAACAGGATAGAGGACGCAGCATTGTGCTGGGATGTAGTAAACAACACAAGAGGACAGCCTGACAGTATGAGCAGGCAATAATTTTGTGGAAAACTCAATAAGCACAGAGTAAACCCCCCCACACACACACACCCCAATCTGGGCATCCTTTGGATAGTCCTGCATAATTCAGGAGACAAAAGAGGGGAAGCTTTCATCCCTGCCTTGAAAGAAATTGGAGTTAAGGGAAAAAAAAAACTTGTCTCCATGAACCATGAGGATGAAAATGATCTTGAAGTTTTGAATCAGCTTTGCAACGTTGAGGTTGGGGTGTGCTTAATGTGGCTCAGAGAAGAACCCCAAAAGACAGGCCTGATAAAAACAAATAAATAACTTTAAAAAAAAAAAACATAGCATTTATGTTACAGTTCAACTGCATCCCTCATTTTATGAGAGAACAAGCAAATGACCAGCTCCCGGGAAGAGGCTGACTTTACAGCATAGAAAAAGTTTTGTATTTAGTAAAACAAGTTAACGACAACAATAACAGCAGCCATCATTTGTATAGCCCTGTGTGCAAGTCTATTCTAAGCAGTTTCCTGTATGAACTCTAATCTCTGAGATAGGGACAATATTTTTATTTTACAAAAAAGGGATACACAAGGGCTGGGGCGTAGCTCATTTGTAGAGTGCCTGTCTCGCTTGTGTGAGGCACTGGGTTCTATCCTCAGCACCACATTAAAATAAATAAAGATATTGTGTCCATCTACAACTAAAAAGAAAATTTTTAAAGGATACACAGAAACACAAAGAAATCGGAAAATTGCCTAATGGCATATAATGGCTAAATGTCAGGAACAGGATTTGAACCCAGACTGCCTGGTTCCAGAGTCTGAAAAGACCCTGTGGACAGGCAGGAGGAGGAAGACACTGGAAGGTGCTGATGGAGTAGAAAGGACTGCCGGCACCAAGTGAGCTTGGATGCAGCCCAAGCAGGAGACAATCTGCCACAGCAGATGCTAGAGCATCTGATTATGAGACGTAAGATGATCAGGTGTCTCTGGGCCCCCTGGGACGCAGCTCGTCAGTGCTCACACTCCCTTCAAGATACCAGAGATTAGCAACGATGCACTTGGCTATTCCCTCTGCTCGAAATTCTCATCCCTTTGCTCAAATAATTTTATGTCCTAGTACCTGGCATCAGATGTCACCTTCTCAAAAAGGCCACCTCTGATCACCCTGCATGAACCAGCATGACCTCCTGCACACCAAGTCCATGCTACCCTTTCTGACACACCTTTATTTTTATGATTATTATCTGTCTCTCTTACCTCCTCCGTCCCAGAAGGTCAGCTCCTTGGGCAGGAGCTCAGTCTCTGAGCATGGCTGAATCTCTGTTGCCTGGAACAGTACCTGGCACATGAGGTCTCTATCTATTTGTGAAATGAAGGGATGTAGGATCCTCCATGGAAACCATAATGGGATTCAGAGGACAAAAGAGGAGAGAAATAATTGCTTCTGTTGAGAAGCTCTGAAAATAATATAAAAGATACAGATTTCCAGTATTAAGGAGTTCCTAGTCTGAAAATTAAAAAAAAAAAAAAAACTTGTAAATTCCATGTGGAAAAGAACTAAATCTAATAATGATAGAGACCTGGGCCCCATGGTTGAGGTGTTCACCATAATGGGGAGAGTAGGAATAATGATTCTTCACAAGGACAGAGAGGCAAAAAGAAATTCTGTGAGGGAGAATGAAGCCAAGGGAGAAGGTTCCTTTTCTTTCATGGCAACCTACTGGGGAGTCTGGAGAGTTGAAACATGAGACCGAGACACAGTCCCAACAGAGAAACCAAGGCAAGGCTCTGTCCCTGTCTGACCGGCATCAAACAGATTCCAGGCAGTTGTGTATCTACTGTTTTCTGGCCTCAGCCTTTTGGAAGCCCAATTCACTTTCCTCAGATTTCTTATTCAGTTTCCCATGATGGCACCTCAAGCTCACAGAGGTGGGCTGGAAATACTGAACACTACCTCTACCAGATAATTGCCTCGTTAGCTAGGGCACCTCATTAATCTTACCATTATCCAGGCTAATTAGAGGGCTCCCTTCTCTCCTTCCTCTTTCTTTCCACCCGTCTCTGTTCTCTCCTGTTTCTTTCTCCGTCATATCTCCTCCTATTTCTAGTCTCTCCCAACCCTGTTTATTCGTGTGAGCTGGCAAGTTGAGATCCCACATATGGGCAAAATAAGGGACATCACGTGAAAGTCTCCATGCCACCTAGTGTCTAAGACAAAGAAAGAACAATTGGCAAGCAATACATTAGTTTTTAATTACCTACCCAGCTCCACAGTCAACCCCTTGCCCTGCACTTCATGTAAAGGCATTGTTCTCCATGTAAGTCCTTGATATGTATGGACTCAAAATAATCCTGCTTTACTGCCATCTACAAGGAACAGCATGAACCATTTTGATCTCTGTATTATAGAAAAGCATTTTCTCTGTTACCATCCTTTTAAAATGTTTTCCATTGTACTGGGCAGGTCCTATTTTTTGTAGTGGTTTTATATCTTTTTCCTTATAAGCTACCTCAGATCATCCATGGAACAAGGCAGCGTGCAAAAATTAAAAATCAACAGTATATACAGACATGTCACCAATGTACACCCAGAAAATAATGAATGGGTAGTAGTAGGTTAAACCCAGCCAAGGGGAGATAATATGTAATTAAACTGGGGAGGATGCTATAGGAGAACAGTTTTTTTTAAAGTTAGGAATACAGCATCTGGGGACATAGAAGTTGAAAGGATACAAGTGATAAAGGACCCAAACAAATAGGGGTCTTATTCACCCCCTGCCCCAGAACTGGGAGAGTCCCCTTTCACACTTGTATGAGATTACGTAACATGTGGCATTTCACAATGGTGAGAGTCAACCCCAAAACCTCTGTCTTCATAGGTGGTTCATGATTAAACTATAAATGGACTTAAATTGAGATGAATATACATATGCCAAAGACATGATGAATCATTATAACCCACTGGGATGTGCATTTGGGAGAAAGCCCAGAACCTCGGAAATGAAAAGAATTACAAGGTTCCAGAGTACTGCTTTCCTGGAGATCCTCTGGGAAGATATGGTTCCACAGGGGTAGGAAAACAGTCTCTGGACCTGCAGAGTGGCTATCCTCCTATGGAAGCAGGAACACAACCATCCTTCACCCAGACAGAAAGAACAATAGCTCCCTCTGAGATTTGCATGGCCAATTCAGGGGAGAGAAATGTATAGCCACAGGACAGGCAGAAAATCCAGTTTGTGCCTTCCCTCCCTGACCCTGCATAACTTGGGAACTTGACATACTGTATGGACCAAAAATAATAATAATAATAAAAGCCCTGGTAGTTTCAGGGAGAGATTGTTAGTCATTTTCCAGGAGGCCTCTTCATTGGTAACTTATTCCATATGCCTTTCTGCCCACAGACCCCAGCCTCGGCAGCAGAAGCAATCTATGCTGCCCTGCCATTTAAGCGCGAGGAGCCCCGGCTCTATTGAAGCTTGTCATCTTGCCTATTAGCTTGATGTCTTTATTCACAGACCATCTGTACCACGGAGAGATACAGAGGCAGCTAATGTCAATATGAACAAATGCCTCCTCTTTTACAAGAAATGTCAAACACAGGACAGGCTAAGAATGACCCCAGGAATACCAACAGATGTTCACTACAAGCCTCTCAAAAATCAATCCTTTCTACAGGGACTAATTAAGATGAAATAAGGAGCAAAAGTAAAGAAATTTGTGTCATATTATCAGGAACTTCATCCTCACTTTCCAAGCTCATTATGGGCAGATTGGCCTGTGCCCTTTGAAAAAATGCTAAAAGAGGGGATGCAGCTACCAGGGCACCAGGGGGACCTTCATTCGCCTCCAGTTCCAAACTGCAAAAAGAAAAATCACTGCTCGGAAGGAAAAAAAAAAAAAAAGGTCTACTTACACAGGCTGCTTTTTCTGGACTAGTTTCTTTAAACAACCACACACAGAACAAATCCATTTTCAGAAAGTTTCAAAAAATATAACAGGATAGAAAAGATATGATGTTTTTCAATTTAAAGAAAATAAGAGGGTTTGGCATCCTGGTCTCAGGAGTCCAGACTGAAGGGGCCGCAGAATGGTCACCTCCTGCAGGGTAAGTGAATGCCTCCTGCTTTTAAATTTTTCTTATGTTTTCATTCTTTCGAAAAGGGCAGAATATGATATATATGTTAGCCTCAAATGAACATAGGCTTGCATTTCCTGAATTTTAAATATAGCTTGTCTTTGCCTTTAGAAGAAATATCTGCCATCCAGAACATTTGCTGTTCTTCATTAAACTGTTTGTCACACACTCTTGATGGGTAAAAACATTAGCACGCTACATTCTAATATGGTAGTTCTCAAATATTTCTCCATCCAAGTATGGATGATTGAATGGAGTCTGACCCATTCCCAAGGGTCCCCTTAAGGTGAGATGTGATTCTCCCCAAGGTGATTAAATCCACCCTTCCTACCTGCTTATAATGGAGGAAGGCAGGCCATGTGACTCTGCTCTAATTTACATAAATGGGTATCACCACAAACTTCAGCATTTTATCATCATCAGTCACCATTTTCTCATGCCCCTCTCATAAAATAAGTCGAAAACTTTAACAGTGTTAAAGACCCCCAAATACCTTTATGGTTTACTAACAGCAAAGCCTAGAGTCACCTCCACAGCACCAGGGCCCCATCATGGAGTCTCCACCATGAAACAGTCTACATAGAGGGAGGGATCAACATATTGGAAAAGATGGACTGGTGGTAGGTTATGAAAAGCTGAATTTGGGGCATGTCAACCTACACAGCAATATGAGATAGGCACACAGATTTCATGGTCCACCAAGGCCACTAACTCTGTACTGAAAACATATCATCACCCTACCGCCAATACTGTGCCCCAAGAGAACTTCTGACAATGTGCTGCATAGATTTGCTCAAATTTTTCTACCAGACCATAGAAAGGTTTGGCCCAGTATGATTCCTTTTGACTGTGGAAGAGGCTCAATCTCATCTAGGTTGTATTTTGTACAATTCCCTCAAAGACCACAGAACCAGTTTTTAAGTAACTGCTCTTAGAGCTCTGGGCCAAACTCTGTTTGACCTGGTAAGGCTGCACAATGCTCAGGTGAAAACATGGCAGACATCAAACATTGAAACTCTAAAGCTAATAAACATTTATGCATCCATAACTGATTCTCCAAAAGCTAAGGTGCAGAAGCACAGCCTGGGGAGAAGCCATCTCCAGGAGGCCCTATTAGTTAGTGGTCTGAAACATTGCCCTGAGGATTCTAATCACTCTGGGAGAGTTTTAGTGTCCTTTGTACCTTCATGTGGATAGAGCTCCTGTGGCAGTTGTCCCACAGTAGGAAGAGCTGCTGGAGGGAAACCCACATCACAATCCTACATAGTGAAGCATTTTTGAGAAACAGAAGTATTAACATGCCCTGATTGGATCTCTTATCTACCTTCTTCCTCTTTTTTGATCATTGCACTGAATGTGGCTTTGCTGTTAAGTTCAGTCACAACTCACTGAAGCATGTCTATTGTTTTCACGGACAAAACTATGCTGCAAGATGGTCTTCTTCCAACCTAGCACAGATTTCCAATTTGTAACCTCCTGTTCCAGAGAGCAAGAAGATGGAAGCAGCGGGTTGTTTACCAGTCCCAGGGCTAACCTACTTACTATTACCACCATGCAAACACAAAAACAAGAGTTACCTGGTAGATGGGGCTAACAGAGGAAACCTGGGAGCTCAAGAGTCTCCAGAAAAAATGATTGAAGATGAAAGTTCAGAGCCCGTTACAACTTTGGAATGACTCTTGAATGTGGGTAATGGACACACAGGACAGGAGAGAAGTCAAACTTGCCAGATGAGACTCCGCACAATCCGCTTTCCTTTTAATGTCAAAGTGGCTACTCTCGTGAACCTTGTCAATCCAAATGGCACCATAAGATCAGGGTCTTAGGGGCTGGGGTTGTGGCTCAGTGGTAGAGTGCTTGCCTCACATGTATGAGGCACTGGGTTCGATCCTTAGCACCATATAAAAATTAATGAACTAAACTAAAAAATATATAAAAAAAAAAAAAAAGATTAGGGTCTTCTCACAAAGATGATATCTGTGAGGACTGCTTGTTCAATGGAACTCAGTGACAGATTCTTGTCAAAGTGCTTCCAGGAAGTGAAAGAGTGACCATGATAAGGAGAATAAAGACCAAAGTCTACTGGGAACCTCTCATATAATAAAAAGGTATGAACCTTCTTATCAAAAGAGTCATCAAGAGTTTGTTATATGAAAATGGGAATGGGAAGCCTGGGGTTCTGGTCTTGCTTGATCTCCAGCAGGTAAGTCATTTTATCTTCTCTGGGCCTCAGTTTTTTCACCAGTACTCTTGAGTTATCTTATTAGAGATTTTTGCATTTCACTCTAGATCTGAAACATTTTAAATTCTGTGAATCCATGTTATTCATTTTCTCTTTTTGTTTTCTTCTGCAGTGCTAGGGATGGAACCCAGGCCCTCATGCATGCTGAGCAAGTGCTCTACCTCTGAGCTGCACCCCCAGCCCCACATCATCATTTCCACATAGAGCATTCAAGACAGTTTAGAGGTTCTGGTCCCCAGAAAGCAGCAGGATGAAATGTCGGCTCTCCCTCTCTGATGTGCACTTCATCCCCTAGCAGAGCAAGCACTTGTTCTCGTGTACCTACAGGAACACCCACACTTACACAGGCACAGGTGTGGATGTCCCACATTACTCCACGGGGCCCACAGTGGCCTTGTCCCATCCCACCTCAGAATGTGAACTGTGAGTGATAACTCGCCATGTTGCACAGAGCTTTCCACAAGTCCAAGCTGGCAGTCCTTGATGCATTGAGGACCTGGGAAACATCTGCAGTTTTGTGATTCTTCCTCGTTTCCATTCCCACGATGCTCCCTGTGACTGCTTGGATCAGAGAAAGGTCGCCGGCTCCATCTGGCCACCCTGCCCCCCTCCATTCTCTCCCTCACCACTCTCGTCCCCCCTAAGGAGTTTCTGCCCATTTTGTCACTTCCACCTGTTCTGACAGGTTCCCCTGCCTGACCCCAAGATAGCCCTTGGGGACATTAATCATATAACAGCCGGAGCCGTGAAAGAAACAAGGGTTTGGCTGGATACTGTTACCGTCTCTGTCACCTACTAATCATGTCCTATGACACAGAAGGGCTTAATCAGATGGTCTGCTCTCTCATTAATCATCCTGGGCTCACTCAAACTTCACAGAGAGATTAAAGTTTAGCTTTGCTGGCTTCCCGTGACTCCTCCTGTCTCACCCTTTTCTATAGTAGCGTCACCAGGGAAGGTCTCAAGTTCCTTCTGCTTTTGCCAACTGGCGGGGCACTGAAGTGTCGATGGCTAGGAACACCATGGTGCCCAGGAGGAGAAGGACGATCCTGCTTCTCTTCCCCTCTCCACCACACATAATTCAGAGACAAAGATCAAAAACCAGTTGATGGGAAGACTGGAAATCACAGACCTATCCCTCTCCCGGGGAGTCGAAAAAAGATTTAAATACATATGAACAAACTCTCCTGCTGCTCCAAGAACCAATGAGTGCTTTCTTGTGTTTAAACAATAGCAAGGAGAGTTAAATAAAAGGATTTTTTAAATGATTCATTAAAATAGGTGTTTGTGGCCCAGTTGGCTGAAAGCAGCTGGGTGGCAGGGAGGGCTCTCAGCTCTGAGGATGGCAGCCCAAGATCATCCTCTCTCACCACTCCGCTGAAATGATAGCCTCAAGCAAGTAAAAAATAGCCTGAATCCTTTAGGAATTCTTTCCAGACCAAAATAAAAATGGCAGAAAGGACCCTCCAAAAATACCCAGTAGCAGAGAGCCAGAGTGTATTTCAGCTCAGCTGATTCATTCTTACCCTGCTTGCAATTCTCTGCCCTTCAAAGGAGAAGAGCAAGTCCCGGCAAAGGCCTTCAGCAAAGGGCCTCTCTCCCAGTGTTGGTTTTGTACTTGCTCTGGGTGCTGTTGACTTTTGCAGCTCTGTACGATTATGGGAAACAAGGATAATATTTGCCCTCAGAGCCAGGAAAGAACAAATATTTTATCAACATCTAAATCATCTTTCATCTAGCAGGGGAGGAGGCGCTGAATGCCCAGCTGCGCACACGTAAGCTGATGAGGGGCAGGAGAGGGGCTGCTTGGGGAATCTTCTACCTGTGTAAACTTGACCTATCGATACCAGGACCACATCCACTGCAAACGGCTTCCTTTGTGAAATCCAAAATATGTCTGCCCTTCCAGGTGCTTCCCACATCCCCACCACCACCCCTCAGCCCAGAATAACTGCCAAAGTTCTACCATGGTGCCTTTCTCATTTCCGAAGGTACAAGTCAGGCCTGGGACTTGGGAAGGTGGGGTGTTTCTGTGGATATTTGGGGGGAAATGAGGGCTTGCCCTGTTGTTATGTTTGTTTCCATTCATGGATCCTCCACCACTAGCCCAGAAATGACAGTAGGTGGAAACACTATCTTTCATTACACAAAGTATAAATAGTGTAATCTATCAGCGCCGTCAATCACAATGATTGATTACAGGCTGTCATAGAGAAGAGTGACATATTAGAAAAGTTTTGTTAACAATGCCTATTGCTAGTCAGCCTGCCACAGAGGTTGGTGATTAATGTGTTGTCAGCCTGTAATCCCACACCCTTGGCTAATGAGGCAGGAATTTATCATCTTTACAGAGTGGCAGATGTCAGGGAGAAAGGAATCCAAGTGCTGGAAACAATATACTTTTTCTTACTAGGCCTGACAAGTCTGACAGGCCGAAAAAAACCACAAAGCAGCTTTGTATAAGCACCAACTTAAAACGAGGAACTTTTCATTTGGCATCTTCGCTTTAAATAGTGCTGCAAACCAGCCTCTATCCCTTTGGAGGAAGGAAGGAAAAAAAAAAAAAAGGACACAGAGAGGAGGGCACAATGCTGAGCTCTGTGAACTCTGCACCTCATTTTGACAGCCGGAGACCCGAGAAAAGGTTACTGTGGCAAGCAGACAGCTTTCTTTGGAAGAGAAGCCCACAGGAACTTTTCACTTTTACCTGTGAACTTGTGACTGGGAGAAAACCTGGCATTCAAGGGGGCTGGGGATAGCCGCTTCCCCTGCCATTGCCTTAGGCTGGCGTTTACCTGCAGACATGGATTGATTTCTAGAAATACTACCCTTACTGCTGGGGACGAGAAATGGGGAGAAAGAGAGGGAAGGGCTTCTCATGGGTCAAGAAAGAGCAACACAGAAGGAAGGGAGGGCCCTTGGAAAATGACTTTCACCAAAGCTCTGCTTATTTTAAGTCACATTCAGATAGATTCTCATTGTCTTTCTTCCCAACCATCTCTTCGACTTTTCATAATGGACAAGGACTAAAATCTCTCCAAGCCTAAGAAAATTCAAGCCCAGACAAGAAGCAGCCTCCAGAGATCCCTTTAAGAGCTGCTTGTCCCTGGGTGTCCCCTCCCCTCAACTGCAGTTCCCATCCTTCCCATAATTCTAACAGAGAAGACCCTTGGGGGTGAATCTGGTATCTTCTGAGACACTAGAAGATGCCTGTGAATATTTCAACTTGACCTAGGCTGTCCATTCTGTTCCAAAGAACTCAAGCACTCCACACCACAGGAGACACACAACTTTTCCTATGGAGTATCAAAGAAGCTGCCTACTGGAAGATTCAAACTCTTTTCTTTTCACTACCAGTGAATTCTGCCTATGCTCCAGTTAGCAAGAGAAAGTCAAAGGGAAAGGCCTCAGTTAAGGAGGTTAAGTCCTCTGGTTTGGAAACTTCTCCATACCAGCACCCTGCCAAGATGGTAATGTGTTGCTTATTCTCATGTCAGTTTCCAAGGAAGGGGGCAAATCTTAAGTGGCAACATTCTGACAGATGTAATCCTTTTTCAAACACATACCTCAGCTAATGTAGACAAATGCAATGCAAAAAAAAAAAAAAAAAAAAAAGGAAACAGCAACCAGAAGAGAAAAAACTCTGCCTTCTGTCAACAGCACCCTCAGGCAAGAACACACAGCAAAGCATTAAGTAATTTAATCTCTGAAAGGGAGCGTTCTGGCATTAAGGCTACTCCAAAGTCCAAGGGGCCAGGACACACCCTGTGCAGTGAGCAATTGGCTCAGTGGCCAGGAACCCACAAGCTCAGAAGGAAAGCTAGGGCAATACCCAGGGCCCAGTGGGTCTTCCCCAGAGCCAAGGTGCTGTATGCTGCTGAACTGGGGGACTCTTCCCCTGCATGGGTCTCAGGTCAGAGGCTGGACAGTTGGAGGCTCTGGGTGGAAGTGCCCCCCCCCCTCCCCGCGCCCTTCTTTGGCTCTTTGGGAGACCAGCGCAAGAAGCGAGCAGAACCCTGATGCTAATCAGGCAGCTTTGAGTGAAGGGTGACGAGGGCCGGCGCCGGCTCCACTCTGCCCGCCCAGGCCGCCGTCCTGGCCACAGATCTCACTTAGCGATAAGCAGGGGGCTGCGCAGGCTCCCCTCCACTCTTATCTTGCATGCGCTGATGTGCTCAGAAAGAGGGGACCGGGGAACCCTGCACCCAGAGCCTTCTAGCAGAAGCCGGGGTGTTTTGCAGGGCTCTCCACGCTCCCTACTCACCGCTGCAAGGAGACAGAGCCCTCCTTCGCCCTCCCTCCTTTGCCCGCTCCTCCAAGTCTGCCAACCCCCTCCTCCCTCCGCATGCTCCCTCATGCAGCTTTCATTAACTCCCTCGGCCGGCAATTTCCATCCATTTGACGACAGATTAGAAGTGGAATTCAAAAAGAAAGTCACTTGACCTCCCATAATGTGCTTCTCTTAATTACATTAAAGATTTTCAAATGTAGCCATACTGGGTTTGACAGGTAAGGTTTTAATCAACTTCAGGTGGCCACTTTTAAGTGCTCCCCGGACTGGAGCCGCAGTGTTGGCGTCACCCACGCTCCCAACGTGGTTCTAATTTAAATGGCTAATTTTGACGCGAAGAAAAGATGAGAGGCCACGGGGCCCCACCGCTTCGGTGGGCGTGATTTCTAAATTAGGATTAATGCAGCAAGCTGAGGCATGGACGTAGGTTTATTTTATGGAGGTTGGAGCAAGTAAATAACATTTATCCTTTGTATACATCTGCATATAATTATAGTAAAGTTTTCTTGTGTGTTAAATTATACAAACTCTTCAAAAGTGGGTGCCTAATGTCTTTTTCTAAAGCTGTGTTATTATTTTGGTCAAAAGTTGTTTACATTAAACAAATTCAATTTACTAAACTTTGACATGTTTGCACAACTGCATATAATTTATGCTGGAAGCCTGAAGCATGACTCTCAAGTGAACTTTCTTGGTTCAAACTTGATAGATCGGGGTTTCAATGTTGAGGGGTGGTGGCTTGCTCCATCCAGGTTTTGTGGCCAATTGAACTGATTTTCTTTTCCTCTCTCAGAATATTTTAATCATTGGGTGAATGTGTATTGAATATCTCCTGTGGTCCAAACATTAATGCTGGGTCCTGAGGATATAATGATATGCAAAAAAAGATATGGCCCAGTCCCAAGGAGTTCAAGGATTATTTAAGGAATCAGAGAATCAAAATAACACATGAAGACGCACTATTAAATCGCAAAGGCAACAAGAAAGGAGCATCCATACTCTTTGAGGATTCATAAACTAGCTGTCTGAGCTTAGGAAAGGCTGCCCCAGGGAAGTGATAGCACGAGCTGAGAAAGGTAAAGAGAAAGACAAAGTTAACCAGGTTAACTTTGGTGGGATGGAGAATGTTACTTAGAAGGAACCAAAAAGGTAAGTGGGTGTCTGCGACGGATACCCTTGTCTGCGATGGATACCCTTGTCTGTGAGGCAGCTGGAGAGGAGGTAGTAGGGCCAGGCTCCACCCCAGGGCATAGTGCATCTTGGGAATACTGTCTTTACCCAAAAAAGCAGGACTAAGTGCAAGGTTTGAAGCAGGAAACTCAACTTTTTGTTTGTATTTTGCAAAGATCTATTGAAGGGCAGAGTAGATGGCAGGTCTGATGGAGTTGGGCTAGTTCAGAGGCTTTATAGTAATTTAGAATTTAAAAAATTAAAACCACCCTCCTGATGTGGTTTGACCTAGGGTGATGGTGGTGCAGAATGACAGGGGATAGCTTTGAGGGATGGTGAGGGGGTGATGTTGATGGAATGTTGGGACAGACTGGTCGACTAAGGTTTCTGACTTATAAAGTTGCAGGGACCCAGAACCATCCACTGAGAGCTCAGAATCTGTTATGGTTTGGATGTGAGGTGTCCCCCAGAAAGCTCACATGTGAGATCATGCAAGAAGGTTTGGAGGATAAATGATTGGGTTATAGCCTTAGCAAAATAAATGAGTTGATCCCTGATGGGATTAACTGAGGAGGTAGGGTGTGACTAGAGGAGGTAGCGATTGGGGCATGGCTTTGGTATATATATTTGTATCTGGCAAGTGGAGTCTCTCTCTCTCTCTGCTTCCTGATCATGGTGATGTGAGCTGCTTCCCTCTGCCACCCTGTCCCTCCATGATGTTCTGCCTCACCTTGAGCCCTGAGGAATGGAGCTAGCCGTCTATGGACTAAGACCTCTGAAACTGTGAGCCCTCAAATAAACTCTTCCTCCTCTATAATTGTGTTGGTCTGGTCCTTTAGTCACAGCAGTGAAAAAGCTGACCAAAACAGAGTCTCAGAAGGAGCATGGACTGGATACATGAGGAACATGAGGGGCCTTTGAGGTGTCTGAGACATGTCAAGGAGGTCTTAGAAAGACACAACTTTCTGGAGCTCGGAGGACCATCCCCTGAGTACACATGGATACGAATGAGTCCTTCAACAGGCAAAGCACAAACTGAGAAGAAGAGAGGTCCTTGGGCTGGTCTTCAAGACATTTCAACATTTGTTGGCTGAGTGAAGAGAAGGGCAGTCAGGGAGGTGGTTGGAAAGCCACATGGGCCACAAAAGCCAAGGAAAGACAGTAGTTCAAAAAGACAAAGTGAGCCGTTTCTAGTACTGCTAAAAGGCCCCAAAAGATATGCACTGAAAGTCCCACTGGATTTGGGAACATAGAGGTCACAGGAGCATTAAGCTAAGGGTGGGATAATGGAAGCCGAATCCATCCTGACCCAGATGGTAAAGGCATGGAGACCACGGGAGTGGAGAAATCTTTTTAAAAAAATAGGCCCTAAACAAAGAAAAGGCTGAAGAGGGCTTCGTGTAGAGTGGTTGGTTGGTTGTTTAGAGGGAGAAGCAGCAGAGTTCTCAGAATCCAATGGGAAAGGCTGTGCTGGGAGGAAGAGGCAGACTCGCAAAATAAAGACGGAAACAAGGACTCTGCTTCTCCCAGAGGGGAAGATGCGGGCGGCATCCATCACACGGGAGGAGGAGCTAGCCTTAGCTAGGAGGGAGACTTGATTGATTTTGCTGTGTATTTCCAGAAGAGAAGATTTCTCTTGGGAATGAAACGAACATTTCTTTTATCAGCAAACCAAAAGATGGCCAACAAGAATGGAAGTCTTGTCATCCCAATGCTGTTAAGGTGAGCCTTGACACTCAGTGAGTGCTCAGGGCTGGGGATGTGGCACCTAGTCAGAAGGAGAATGGAAGTCACCAATGCTGTTAAGGTGAACATCATGCCCACCTCAGAAGGAGGGAAGAATTAACTCATGCCCAGGCCCACTGTAGTCCAGGAGATGTGCACCGAGGATGCTCAGTACCAACGTCAGCACCAGAGTTCATAACCTCTGGTGAGAGAGGACCACTGGGTAGTGCTAGGATGAAGGGAGGGCATTTGGTATGTTCTTTACACTTTCAGATCTTTTCTGTCCTTTCAGGAACATGCAACCCACTGACTAATGAGTATCTACAATGTCTTCAGCTACTCTTGGCCTTGTGAAAGACACAGAGACACACAGTAACTGTCATCCGTGCGTAACTCACAGTGCACTTGGAGAAGTAAGACAAGCATATGTAATACAAGAACAATAACTCGGCAAGAAAAAGGTCAAGGAGCTGGTCAGGAAGGCTTCTTGGAGGAGGCAGAGCCTGAGTTATGTGGTAGGTTAAGTAGGCTTTGGATAGACGCTGAGTAGAGGGCAGGCCATGGAGTTCCATTCCTGCCACACTTCATGTTTTATCCTAGTAATAAAAATATTTAATTGAAGAAAAACAGAGAATAAAAATATGAGGAAAATAAAAATCATCTGTAATTGCAGTACTCAGATGTAAATGTGATAAAAACTTGGATGATTGTCCTTCCCTTCTTTTCTCTAATTATGTTTTAGGGGCAGGTCTATATGCAAACACACAACACACACACACACACACACACACACACACAAATGGAAGGAATATGGATCTGTTTATCCCAGTCTCTTGTCTTCTGGAAATCTTTCTGGGTTTCTGATTTGAAGATTGCTGATTATTTTACATTACACACATGCATCATTAGACATCAAAACCTTCCACAATCCCAATACCAGAGAAAACTATATCTAGTCAGGTCATGGTTTGGTCCTGGGTAGTGACTGATGGCAGATGTGTTGACTGATCCGTTGGATCAAAGGCCCATTACTGAAGAATACCTCCCCAGGCTGTAATCAGGCCCTCCTCCTTCCTGGGCTCTAATGATGAGACAGTTGGAGGGCAGTACTGCCCCAGGTGTGAAATGAGCAGGGACATGGTGGCCACCTTTCCATTTGGTATAAAGTTTATACTTTTCCAATTCTTTCAGACTCTGAAGTTAATTCTAACCTTCTACTATAGGTGATGAGACTGTTGAGATAAAGCCATAATGAATTGGGTTCAGTCTCTAGAAAAGACCCTTTCATGTGAGGAGAGAAAGGGTCTGATATCCACAGACAGGGTATCAGGAATGAACACAAATAGGTCAAAGAAAATTTACAGAAAGGTCTATTTCAAGGGCAGTCAGAGGAACCAAATAGGTCTGTTGATGGTCTGTTTGGTCAGATATGATCAAAAGGGGAAAACTGTTAGCAGCCATAGCACTAAAGGGTCAAGGTGGGGAAGAGTGTTCATAGGGACAGAACTGGAGTCATGGAGCAAGGCTGAATTCATGGTCCTCCCCAGAGACAGAGGGAACCAGCACAGATGGGCTGTGTAGAACCAAGAGGCAATTTCATTGCATTCTAGAAACAGAGTAAGACAGCTTTGCCTTGAGTCAGATGACTGAGCCCATGAATAGGGACAAGATATAAGAGCATCATCTATATGCATCTGAGTGGCTTTCAACCAGTGGTCTGCAGCTCAACTTCACCTAGGACCCTGGGAGAAATTCATCTTCACAGACCACCATCCCAGTCCTACTGAGTCAGACAGTTGGGAGTGGGGCCCAGAAACCTGTTAGAGCGAGCCCTGGGCCCTGCGAGCTGCAGTTTGAGAACCACTGCTCTACGTGAATGCATTTCCTTTGTAAAGAGGTCTAATGAGCCACACCTGGAAGGGGTGAACCAGCCCAGCCAAAGTAACTCATTAGCCTGGTCCTGGCCTTGATCCTACCCTGCCCCTGCTGGAGAAGGCCGAGAATCTGGGAAGCAGGGAGGCTGCTGTGAAAGATCAATGCCTGAAATAAGCTCTCTGAAGCTCTCACTGCATCCGGGCAGAAACGGCTGCTCTGGGACTCCAGAGGGGATATTTTAGAATGATGGAGCCTCTGTTACCAGCAGCCCCTGCCTCTGAGGACTCTCTCCTCACTCCGGCAGAAGAATGGACATGATCAGGACTCCGCTATTGCTAACACCACTGGGAGATGATGTATTTCTGCTAATGGCACCTTCTGTCGCTACGGAGGAGCGGCTCCAGCTTCCTCTTGTCCCGCAGAGAATCTGGCAGCCTCCAGAAGATGTAAGAAAGACCTGAGGACATTTGGAAGATGCACTGCACAGGAAGGGTGTTTTCAATTTGATTTACCTTCCGTCTCCTACGTCTCCTACGAGGAACTGTTAGTAGCATACTGCATCACAAGCCCAGCACGCACCAAGAGTGGGCCTGGGGGAGACTAAATGACCCTTGTCAAGCATATGAAGGGTGATCACATGGGTGCTTGTGACTGTCTCCTCCAAAGACACAATAACTGAGAATTAGCTTAAATACAGCAGGAGGGACACAGGAAGGGAATGGGTAAATGACACAGGGATATTTTATGGCTAGAGACCAATAGGGGTTCCTATCTACTGCCTGAAGAACAAATTGTTGGTGAATTTCCTCTCTGTTTGCTATTGACAGGATTGTAGTGAAAGCAACTCTGTGGAGGTTAAGTAAGACTTCAAGCTCTTAAGTGCAGTGGGTGAAAATATTCAGGATGCTTAGATTTTATACAACACAAATATACCAATCACAAAATTGAAAGACCTCTTATTCCTCAGTCATGTTTACATTTACTCAGGGACACTGATACCATTGAAAGCAGAAGAATTATGTCAAATGGAGGCTTACATCTACCCATCCAATGTGTGCTTATTGGACACTGATTTAGTTTTCTGGGACTGCTGTCACAAATTACCACAAACCTGGTGGCTTCAAATGACAGAAATGTATCCTCAAACTGTCCTGGAAGCCAGATCTGAAATCAAGGAGTTGGCAGAGCCAAATATTTTGAGGGAAGAGTCTTCCCTGGGTTCCCCCAGCTTCTGGTGGCTCCAGACATTCCTGGACTTGGGGCCCTATTATCCAGTCTCAGTTTGTCTTTTCATGACCTTGTTCCTTGGGTCTCTGGGTCTATTCTATGTCCCTTCTCTTCACTTATAAGAACTTATCATTGAATCTAGGATCCATTCTAACTCAGAAGGATTTCATTTTGGGCTCCCTAACTTCCTTACATGTTCAAAGACCCTTTTTCCAAATAAGATCACATTCACAGATTCTAGGTATGTCTTGGGTGGGAGAGAGACATTATTTAACTTCTTATGGACACTTACTTCTAAACTTTTTTTTTTTTTTTTTTGGTACTAGGGATTGAACTCAGGGGTATTCGACCACTGGGCCACATCCCCAGCCCTTTTTTGTATTTTACTAGAGACAGGGTCTCACTGAGTTGCTAAGTGCCTCGCCATTGCTGAGGCTGGCTTTGAACTCGCGATCCTCCTGCCTCAGCCTCCCAAGTGCTGGGATTATAGGCATGCGCCACCGTGCCCGGCTTATGGACACTTACTGATGAACTCCATAATGTTCTGGAAGTTGAGGATACACTGGTGGAAAAAATATAACCAAAATCCTGCCTTTGTGGATCTTTAATTCTATCAGGAGGAGACAGATGATAAATATTAAGCATAATTAATAAGTTTAATGTAGTTCCTTAACAAGTGGTAGGTGTTCTGGAAAAAGATAATGTAGAATGAGGTATAAAGGGTGCCCCGACTGCTGAGGTAATATTGGTGGGCACAGTTTGCAGTACCAAGTAGAGAGGCTCAGGCAAGCCTCACAAAGAATGTGACATTTTAGCAAAGACCTAGAGAAAATAAAGTAATTGTCTGAGAGAGGAGACTGTCACAGAGAAAATGGCTAGAGCAAAGGCCCTGGGGCAGGAACTTACTTGGTATATTCTTGAAACATCAAGGAAGTCTGTGATGCACTGAGAAGGGTTAAGTATGGGAAGTCACAGACAAGAGATAGACAAGGCTTCCAGTGGAAAGGGAAGCCAGTGTGGGATTCATATACAGGGGTGACCGACAAACAATCCTTCATCTTCCATCTGCCTGCTCCTCTATTCAAAACTACAGCCTATTTTTATAACCTTAACAGAGACCTAGAAGGAAAAATAAGGCACATTCCTCCTGATATGTTTGAAAGAAGTAACTAGTTACAGGGGTGTGTTCGAGACAAAGAAAGCCTGAAGCACCAGGCTTACAACAGCAGAAATCAATAACTAAGACACACGTATGTGGAGGGATCTGGAGCTATGAAGGGAGAGAAGGGGCAGCCTGGCATGAACCAGTCCAAACCCAACCAGAAACCAGAGGGCAATGGGGCCTGGCTGGTTCAGACCAACACCAACCTGCCAGGATGTAGCAAGGTAGAGTAGAAGAGTAAAACCTAGACCTGAGTAACAAACAGAGAACGCGTAACCTAGCCAAGACATCCTTGGATGTTCTGTGGAGAGGGGAGAACAATGATCCTCGTCCACATGGGCCTTCGGGGTTTGCGTTCTTGTAGTAGACAGACATCAAGTAAATATGCACTCACAAAAAGGCAAATCCTGGAAGAAACTCTATTGTACTTGGAAGACCAGAGTAATGGAGAGCTTTTAACCTAAGGGTAGGTACCAGTCTGAACCTTGTTAAAGTACCAAAATTCTGACCTAAAACACACTGTCATTCTGACTTCAATAATCAGAAGAAAGATACAAACTATCCAGTACAATCTGAGGAAAGGGCCTGGATTTATTAGCATATAACTCCCATGGTCTACCACAACCCAAAGGGCTATAAGTATGGGCATCAACCTCAGGAAGGGTGTGAGAATGATACAAGTCCATCCTGCTACTTTGCTCAAAAGCCAAGCTCAGAGCCCCACCACTGGAAATGCCACCCACTGATGGGACCAGTGACTCTCAGGGTGGGAAGAACTCTGAAGGTCACATAGTCCAGCAACTCTGCACAATGAGGAACCGCTCCTATAAGCAACTCTAAACCACTTCTTTACACACAACTGCAGTTTGCCATGTTATTATAGCTTACATCTAATAAAGTTGTGAAATTACTAGAAAAGTTCTTAAGGAGACCCAAAAATTCATTCTAAGAGAAACTACAAAGGCTCCTAGGTGAGAATAGGCAAAAGATGGGGCTGGGGCTATGGCTCAGCAGTAAAGCGCTCATCTCACATGTGTGAGGCCCTGGGTTCAATCCTCAGCACCACATAAATAAAATAAAGGTATTGTGTCCACCTACAACTAAAAAAAAATATATACATATTTTTTTTTTTATCAAAAGATAACCTTGGAGTTCGATCGGTAGCGGGAGCGGAGAGCGGACCCCAGAGAGCCCTGAGCAGCCCCACCACCGCCGCTGGCCTAGTTACCATCACACCCCGGGAGGAGCCGCAGCTGCCGCAGCCGGCCCCAGTCACCATCACAGCAACCAAGAGCAGCGAGGCCGAGACCCAGCAGCCGCCCGCCCCCCCCCGCCCTCAGCGCTGCCGACACCAAGCCCGGCACCACGGGCAGCGGCGCAGGGAGCGGCCGCCCGGGCAGCCTTACATCGGGGCGCCTGCCGGCGGGGACAAGAAGGTCATCGAAAGGAAGGTTTTGGGAACAGTAAAATGGTTCAATGTAAGAAACGGATATGGTTTCATCAACAGGAATGACACCAAGGAAGATGTATTTGTACACCAGACTGCCATAAAGAAGAATAACCCCAGGAAGTACCTTCGCAGTGTAGCAGATGGAGAGACTGTGGAGTTTGATGTTGTTGAAGGAGAAAAGGGTGCGGAGGCAGCAAATGTTACAGGCCCTGGTGGAGTCCCAGTTCAAGGCAGTAAATATGCAGCAGACCGTAACCATTATAGACGCTATCCACGTGGTAGGGGTCCTCCACGCAATTACCAGCAGAATTATCAGAACAGTGAGAGTGGGGAAAAGAATGAGGGATCGGAGAGTGCTCCCGAAGGCCAGGCCCAACAACGCCGGCCCTACCGCAGGCGAAGGTTCCCACCTTACTACATGCGGAGACCCTATGGGCGTCGACCACAGTATTCCAACCCTCCTGTACAGGGAGAAGTGATGGAGGGTGCTGACAACCAGGGTGCAGGAGAACAAGGTAGACCAGTGAGACAGAATATGTATCGGGGTTATAGACCACGATTCCGCAGGGGCCCTCCTCGCCAAAGACAGCCTAGAGAGGATGGCAATGAAGAGGATAAGGAAAATCAAGGAGATGAGACCCAAGGTCAGCAGCCACCTCAACGTCGGTACCGCCGCAACTTCAATTACCGACGCAGACGCCCAGAAAACCCTAAACCACAAGATGGCAAAGAGACTAAAGCAGCCGATCCACCAGCTGAGAATTCGTCCGCTCCCGAGGCTGAGCAGGGCGGGGCTGAGTAAATGCCGGCTTACCATCTCTACCATCGTCCGGTTTAGACATCCAACAAGAAGAAATGAATATGAAATTCCAGCAATAAGAAATGAACAAAAGATTGGAGCTGAAGACCTTAAGTGCTTGCTTTTTGCCCGTTGACCAGATAACTAGAACTATCTGCATTATCTATGCAGCATGGGGTTTTTATTATTTTTACCTAAAGCCGTCTCTTTTTGGTAATGACAAACGTGTTTTTTAAAAAAGCCTGGTTTTTCTCAATACACCTTTAAAGGTTTTTAAATTGTTTCATATCTGGTCAAGTTGAGATTTTTAAGAACTTCGTTTTTTAATTTGTAATAAAAGTTTACAACTTGATTTTTTCAAAAAAGTCAACAAACTGCAAGCACCTGTTAATAAAGGTCTTAAATAATTAAAAAAAAAAAAAAGATAACCTTGTCTTTCTCATTTCAAGAAAGAAAAGTCAAAGCCTTCTAGGAAAACTGAAACTCCAAAAGGGATATGATTAAAAAGAGAACCGAACTGGGCATAGTGGTGTGTGCCTGTAATCCCACTACCCAAGAGGCCGAAGTAGGGGGACCACTTGAGATCAGGAGTTAGGCCAGCCTGAGCAACATAGTGGAGCCCCATCTTGAGAAACAAATGAAAAAGAAAAAGAAAATAGTTAAAAGAGCATAGTTGTTTTCCTAGAAAGTTAAACATAAAACTACCATATGACCCAATTCTACTCCAAAGTATACACCCAAAAGAATGGAAAACAGGCACTCAGTTACCTGTGCTGCACATTGACAGCAATACTATGTACAACAGCCAAAAGGTGGGCACATTCTAAATGTCCATAAAAGGATACATGGATCAACAAAATGTGGTATATCCAATAAGGGAATATCATTTAGCCATAAAAACAAATGAAACCCTGGTGGTACATGCTACAATATGGTGAATACAATATGGTGCTAAATAAAAAAAAAAAAAGCCAGATACAAAAGGTCACATAAGACTTTGTTTATGACAAATACATAACTTTACTTATATACATACTTATAATATGTATAGGAAATAGATACATCTATGGAGACAGAATGCATATTGGTATTTACCAGGTATGGGGGGGGGGGGGGAAGGAAGGGGGAAAAACTGTTAATGGGTAAGGGGTTTTGCTCTGGAGCAATGGAAATGTTTGGAACTAGTGGAAGTGGTAGTTGCACAAGTGAAACTCTAAATGTCACTACATTGTTCACTTTAAAATACTCAATTTTAGCCGGGCGCGGTGGTGCACGCCTGTAATCCCAGCACTTTGGGAGGCTGAGGCAGGAGGATCGTGAGTTCAAAGCCAGCCTCAGCAATGGCAAGGCACTTAGCAACTCAGTGAGACCCTGTCTCTAAATAAAATACAAAAAAGGGCTGGGGATGTGGCCCAGTGGTCGAGTGCCCCTGAGTTCAATCCCTGGTACCAAAAAAAAAAAAAAAAAAAATACTCAATTTTATATAAATTTCACTTCAATAAATTTTTTTTTAAGAGAGAGGGCAGAGTAGGGTGAACATATTAAGAAAACTTGGCCATATTAGAACTGTTGGCTAAAAAGATGCAAATTTGGAACTAATAAAAAGAAAAATAGCAGGTAACAAACTCAAGGACCAAATTACACCAACAGGTGACAAGGGATAAAAATATATACCAGTTCAGAAAAGTAATGGCCAGCATTTCTTTAAAAATCAGTAGTTATTGTTTTGTATTTATATAATAAATCCATCACAAACTGATACTTTTTATAAAATAAAATGAATTACTAGGACTTCTGGTTTCTTCCTAGAATATAGAAAGCTGAAAAGAATATCATTCATGCATTAACAAGAAGAAAACCCTGAATCTTTTTAAAATCATTATTTTTCTTGATCCCATCAGAGAACTGACTGGGAAGAAGATAGGGCCCCATCAAAGAGAGAAAATGTCAGCTAAAATTGTCAGTAGATTGCTAAAAGCCAAGTATGGGTGAACATGAGAGAACAGAGTTCATAGGAGCTGAGGACTCAGGGGAGTTCACACCCACTTCTCTCCAAGGATCTCTCTGTATGTTCAAGTGAAAGACTGGGACTGTGACCAGGGCTTGGGACAGCTGCCCTCAGCGGTGCAGGCCTGCTGAAGAGAGTGGATGCTGTGACTGGAAAGATAAAGCGCTCCTCACACATACTTCTTTACTAAAGGAATAAAAATCTTACATTACTGGGAAAGAGTCAGCATATCTTGTCATGCTGGAGCTGTACTATATCTGGAAAAAGGAGAAAGAATAAAAACCCTCAATCCCTGGGAAAGGAAACAGGAAATGATCCTGGACCCTGACTAATAAAGATCCCCTGCATTGGGGGAAAGGAAAATCATTGAACAAGATCCACCCAATTAAAGCAAAGAATATAATCAGGAATCAAAAGGGGTTTTACTGAATGATAAAGAGGTCATTCAAAAAAGAACACATAATCTGAAATGTGTATGAAGTTAACAACAGAGCTTCAAAATATATGAAGCAAAAAGTGATAAAATGAAAAAGGAAAAGTAAACAAATCTATGGTTACTGTCAGAAATTTCATCACTCCTTTCTAAGTAATGAATAAAACCAGCAGAAAACCTGAACAACCCCATCAATCAACCTGACATTATGAAACTTCATATGAAACAAAAGCAGAAATACATATTCTTTTAAAATACATATGGAATATTCACTGAAATGGACCATATTTTGGGTAATAAAATAAACCTCAACAAATTTTAACAGAATTTAAATCACACAAAATATATTACCTAACCATGCAAAATTAAGCTAATAATGAATACAGAAAGACACCTGGAATACTGCCATGTACATAGAAATTAAACAGCATAAGTCTAAAGAATGTCTGGGTAAAAGAGAAAGTCCTAAGAGAATGTAGAAAATACTTTTTAACTGAATCAAAGAAAATATTACCAAAAAATGGGGGATGCAGATAATGCAGTACTCAAAGAGCAATTTATAGCACTAAAGTGCCTATTTTAGAAAAGAAGAATTATATCAAAATAATCTAGGTTTCTACCTTAAGAAACTAGAAAAAGATCAAAGTAAATGCAAAGCCAGTAGAAGAAAGATATTAATTAAGACTAAAGTAGAAATCAAGAAAATAATGAAACAATCAGTAATACCAAAATCTGGCTCTTCAAAAAAATCAATACAATTAATAAACATCTAGTCAGATTTAACAAGCAAAAAAGAAAAATAATGCAAAATATCAGAATCAGGAAATGAAGAGGGGGCGTTAATATAGACATTGCAGATATAAAATTGCAATGAAAAAACTACTATAACTATTAGGCCCCAAAATTCAACTCAGATGAAGTTGAAAAATCCATTTGAAGACACAAACTACCAAAGTTTACCCCAAAGCAAAACACATAACCTAAAATAGTCCTATATCAATAAAGAAACTGTATTTGTAGTTAAAAATCTTCTCAGCATCTATGACAGCAATGACAGTGAAAACCTACAGGACTGATGAATTCTTCGAAGCATGTAAGTTAAGAATAAAACCAATTCTATAGAAATTCTTACAGAAAATAGAAGAGGGAACAATTTTAAGCTCATTGTATGAGGTATCATGCTGACAACAAAAGTAGCTAAGAAAAAAAATTTTTACAGGAAAACTACAGTCCAATATTCATCCTGAACAGAGATTTTTAAAATGTTAAAACAATGAGCAAATAAAATTCAGCAATATAGGGCTGGGATTGTGGCTCAGGAGTAGAGTATTTGCCTCACACGTGTGAGGCATTGGGTTTGATGCTCGGCACCACATAAAGATAAATAAACAAAATAAAGGTATTGTGTCTATCTACAAATAAAAGAAATATACAAAACCATTCAGAAATATGTTAAAAATAAATTAGTATATCACCCTAAGTTGGGTTTACCCTCAAAATGCCAGGTTGGTTCAACATTCAAAAATCAATCATTGAAACTCACCAAATACAAAGACTAAAGAAGATAAACTATATGCTTACTTCAATAGATAGAGAAAAACATTTGATAAAATGCAAAATTATTCGTGACAAAAATGCTCAGCAAAATAGAGACTAGGAAGTTTCTTACCTGATAAAGGGCATATGCAAAAATTGATAGTTAATTTCATAGTTTAGTTGTAACAGACCATATTCCTTTTAAGGCTGGGAACAAGGTAAAGTTATCTACTTCCATTATTTCTATTTTACATAATACTATGAAATGGTAGGACTAAGGTACTGTGGTTCTAAGTATTGTTGTTTTAAGCTGTAGAACAAGGCACAAAAAAGAAGCAAAGAACATACAGATTGGAAAGGAGAAAATGAAACTGTCTTTATTTACAGTTAACATGTCTATTTGTAAAAATCTCAATTTACAAAAATTTACAATTTACAAAAACACTCCTAAAAATGATCTTGGAAAAGTCACAAGAGACAACTATGTTTCCACAAACTAGCTTAGATAATCAGAAATCAAAATTTAAAAATAGTGCCCTCTGCCGGGCATGGTGGCGCACGCCTGTAATCCCAGTGGCTCGGGAGGCTGAGACAGGAGGATCTGGAGTTCAAAGCCAGTCTCAGCCACAGCGAGGTGCTTAGCAACTCAGTGAGACCCTGTCTCTAAATAAAATACAAAATAGGGCTGGGACGTGGCTCAGAGGTTGAATTCCCCTGAGTTCTATCTCTGTACCAATAATAATAATATAATAATAATAATAATAATAATAATAATAATAATGCCCTCTATAATAATACAAAACACATAAGATATTTATGTATTAACCTAACAAAGTATGAGCAGGATTTATATGCTGAAAACTGCAAAACACAGATGAATGACATTTTAAAAAGATCTAAATGAACAGATCTAAATGAACCATGTTCATAGACTCAATATTATTGATGTTAATTCTCCCCAAAATACCCGAGGCATTCAAGATAATCCCAACTAAAAACCCAGCAAAAATTTTTATAGAAACCAACAAGCTGATACTAAAATTTATAGGCACAGGCTAAGGAACTACAAAAATCAAAACAATTTTGCCAATTAAGCACAAAATCAGAGGATTTATACTATATAATTTCAAAATGCACTACACAGTGATTCAGGCAACCCAATGCTGATGAAAGGTTAGATGCAGTGAGACAGAATAGAGTCCAGAGAGCACCCACCTGTATGTTACCTACTGATTTTTGACAAAGAGGCAAAGATAAATGGAAGAATAATAATCTTTTTAACAAATAAAGCAGAAACAACTCCATATGCATATGCAAAAAGTAGTAACAATGAACCTATCCCAAGTATAAGTTGACCTATATCAGGCACCATGTACAATTAATCACTCAAAATCAATTATAAATGTAAAACCTAGAGCTATAAAATGTTTAAAATAGAACAGAAGAAAATCTTTGTGATCTTGTATTAGCCAAGATTTCTTAGATATGATTATGCAAGTGTGATCTACAAAAGAAAAAGTTGATAAGTTGGATTTCATCAAAATTTAAAACTCTTGCTCTTCTAAAGACAAGTTAATTAACTGAAAGTAGCTACAGACTAGAGTAAAATATTTTCAAAACATGCATTTCATAAATCACTTATATATAGATCATATAAAGAAATCTCAAAACTCAATATAAAGGAACCAAGATCAATTTTTTAAATGGGTAAAAGATCTGGATAGACTGTAATCAAAGAAGATGTGTGGATTGCAAGTAAGTACATTAAAGGGGACTCAATATCATTGGTCATTAAGGCAATGGAAATAATGACCACTACAAACCCACTGCAGTGGCAAAAAAATATATAGCAAAAACAATAAGGTCTTGACAATATCAAGTTATGGCAAAAAAGTAGAACAACTGGAATTTTCATATATTGCCACAAGTGAAATGCTTTCTAAAACAGTTGGGCAATTCCTTATAGTTAAGCACCATGAGACCCAGGAATCGTACTTCCAGATATTTACCAAAAAGAAATGAAAACATGTGTACACATACAGATTACGTGTTCCCACAAAAAAATACAGAAATATTAATAGCTTTACTCATCATCACCAAAATCTGGAGGCAACCGAGATAACCTTCAACTTAGGATAAACACTGGTACCTTCAGACATGAGATCCTACTCCACAATAAACAGAATGATACACTCAACAAGAGGTCAAGTGCATAATAGAAGGCAGAAGAAGCATTACTCTAAAAAATGTATTATAGGATTCTATTTCTTGAAAAGGCAAAATTTTAGAAACAGAAATTGGATCAGTGCTATCAGGGAGAGGGGATAGTGGGATTGGCTGACTACAGAAGGACAGAAGGTAATTTGCTGGGAAAATAACTGTTCTTTATCTTGATTGTTATGGTAATTATCAGAACTTACATGTTTATCCAGACTCATAAAGTTCTTTTTTTAATATTTATTTATTTGTTTTAGTTGTACACAATGCCTTTATATTTATGTGGTGCTGAGGATAGAACCCGGGCCACGCACGTGCTAGGGGAGCGTTCCATCACTGAGCCACAACCCCAGCCCAGACTCATAAAATTCTACAAAAAACGGGGTGGGTGTGAAGTTTTCCTCAATAAACCTGACTTTAATAGAGTACATCTCTATTCTTCTCCTTAGTTCTTTCTTAGAAAGAAACCCACTAAGTCAAAAAAGCCAGTGGAAGAATACTATGAATTATGTCTTCTCAGTTATGTGAAAAACTTGAGGTCAACGGGGTACAGTACCTTACTTGTCAAATACAGAATGATTTTAACAGTAGTTACCTCCATTAAAATAAGCATATAATATGTACTATATTTGTATTAAAAATAGCCTCTAAAATTACTTGCTGCTAGATATGGAAGTGCTACATTACCTTAGAAGTTTCTAAATGCTTACTTATAATCCCTGTACTTATCTTATGGACCTGTTTAATTTTCAGGCTGGCACCAGTCCACAGACAACTTTGGTATCGATATGGATAATTTCCTGGAATAATAATGTAATATGTATGCTCAAAATTAAAAGTAAACAATAATGAGCAATAGTGTAATGTATAATATAAAATAATATGTAATTTTTATTAAATCCATCTATTCCCTTTCAGATATATGGTGTTCCTAAGCCATAAAAGATTAAAAAGTAATATGTACAATATAGTTGTATTTTTATTTCATAAATATTTACCTTTCATATATAAATGTGTGTTTATATAATTCTAGTACTTAATATATCAAAATTATTTCTAAACATGTTTATTATATTTAAGTTTTATTTCTTTCCTTGGTATTTATCTTCTAATTTATTTACAAAACACATATATTACTTGGGGTGGGGGAATGGTCTCTTTTGTAAGTAGAGAGAAAGATTTGTCCATCTTTCATTTCAGAAGGCAGGCTCATCAAAGACCTGTGACTGAGATACAGGGATGGGTGCAGCTGGGTTGGTTAACCGGAGTTGTCAGTGACCCTTGGCAACGTGGAGGGGATATGAATACACTATGGGGGAAAGTCACACAGGTTGATGTGAACAGTAAAGAAGTTGGAGCAACACTATTTTATTTTAATAAGGTACTGAAGGAAAGGAGGAGAAAGGAGAGGAAGAAGGAGAGGAGGAAGGGAAAGGAGAATGGGGAGGAGGTAGTTGGTGGAGAAGAGGAAGATGGTTATAGCTTAGGTAAGGTGACTCAGTGAAACTTCATCTTTCAGGCAGAAGGAACTAATGGTAATGAACTAATTCAAGTTATAAGGGCTGGCTTGACTTTGAGAGAGACAGTAGCTGGCAGGAGGTCTGATGGAAGCAAGGGGTGGAAGATCTTGTTTGGGGTTGTAATGAAAGTTAGCAAACTTTCTCAGTTCAAGATGCCCCAACTATCTTCCTAATGTTGTTCATGGAGAGCTCATAGACTAAAATACGGTTTTGTTTTATGGAAAAACTTAATATCTACTTACCTCCTTGTTATGAGCCAGGCTATATGGGCAATGACCAAACAGACTCCATTTTACCCTGAGACTCCACATCATGTAAGAAATGCTTCTCCTATAGGAAAACCCCTCCTCGGTACCCATTAATAGTTACCTGGCATGGCATACTTGGCAACACAAAATGGCAATTATTATACAATGTAAAATTGTTCGCTCTTTGATTCCCATTTTTCTTGGGCAATGTACCCTGTCAGAGATTGATTGTCTAGACGTTAGTAACCATTCTCTAACTTGTACTCAACTAGGGTCATTTTGACCCACTTCCCTTCTGCTTGCTTGCTGCTATGCCAACCTGGAAAGTCCCATGGGAAATATCAACGTACCCATTGCATTGTTTTGCTAACTGCTTGATTCAGCTTCTGTACCCCTGCTTGCTTGCAGCTACTTCAACCCAGATGTGGTTTTTGCCTTTAAATACCCTAAAATGTTGAAGCTCGAGGCTGTTTTCTGCAGAGACAACTTGGTCCTATAGGAAGAATAAAGACTCTTCAATTTGGACAAAACTGGGACTTGGTGTGTTTTCTGAGCAACCTTCCCACAACATCCTAACAATTTAATAGCCATTTGATAAAAATTATATATATTGAAAGAAAACAGTGTTTATATAATTCTTCAAGGCTCACACTTACATACTAAGGGGATGTGTGTACTAGTCTGGCCCTGCAGAATCATTCACAGCAGGCATTGACACCTGCATTTCTTGGTTCACAATGATTTCATACCATACATTTCATCACAGCAACTACCAAAAAAATGCAACTTTGGAAAGATATGATATTACCAAAAGAAATGATCTAATGCTGAAACTGAATTACCTAAGCCAGTAATTCACCTGCTAAATTTTGCATGTTGCCCTCAAACACTCAAAATCTGCTTTAGCCTCCCTGTGAGTCTACTGCAGCACACTTCGAAGTTCATGCACACAGTTTGGGAATGAGAATGCTGGGGGGTGGGGCAGGGGCAGTCAGGGAGAGGGAGGGAGAGGGAGAGAGAGAGAGGGAGAGAAACAGTATATGGGGCATCTTGAGGAGGAGGAATTTTGAGGGGGCTCAGAAAGGTGTGGAGATCATCATCCTCTGGTAGTTCTCCAAGTGTCATAGTCTTTATATGACTAACTTAAATTTCCAATTCAGATCAAGGAGCCAGAAAACTACAATAAGCAAATTCCATATTGCATAGCCTCTAGAACTCACAGGCGATCTAGGGATTACCAGTTTTTACCACCCAGGTTACCCGCAGGGTGTGAACGTCCTCAGTTAATTTGCCCCATGACTCATTAACCAGGGGAAATCATTGAAGTGAACAGTAGCTACATATTGACCAAGGTCACCATTTAACCTTCAGGAGAAAGTGACCCTTGGCTGCCTGCATACAGCCAAATTGTGCCACTGGCCCCAGAAATGCCAACATCCCACTCCTGAAATATGTCCTAGGATTGTTTGGCATGGGGCCTAGACAGGCCATAGAAGTGTCAGGAGCCTATGAATGGGGGAGTTTGAAGAGGAAGGGGGTTAAGAGAGGTGGTACATAGGAAAGAGACAGCAAGAGGGAGGTTGCCTCTGGAAGGGGGGCAAGCAGGGTTGAGCACACCTATGTGACCACCGATGGTCACTATGTGACCTCCAATGCCCAGGAAAACCACCAGGCTAACCAGATGCACAATGTCCACATGTCCAGCTTCCACTCAGCTCAGCCCTCACCTTCGCCAGGATACTCCATCTGCTCTCTGATCCTTCAGAGGCATGCAGGGGATCTGGACCCAGTGCAGAGATGCAGTGAAAAAGAAGAAAGATGACCATGGCCCAAGTTCAACCTAGAAAGACATCTCAGCATGGCTTACCATGTCTGCAAAAATTGGACACACACATGCAACATGTTTCTTTCAGGATGGATATAAAAGATAATTTCTGAGATAATCTCAGTATTAGGTCATGCAGGTTTCTTTCAATAACATCCTATTTTTGTAAAGTTGCATTTTGGGGGAGGTAGCTGCTGATAAAAGGAAGTATACTATGAAATGAATGTGAAATAAGATATACAGGTGTCAGTGCCTAGTATGGAAGTGAAGAATACTAACATTTATTAAGTATTTTGTAACTCTTGAGCAGATATAATTTTACAGTTGAGGAATTAAACTTGTAAAACTTTCAGCAAGTAAATCCAAACTCTAACTTGTTCCCACTATACACCTCCCTATCTCACCTCCCCAAGCCCCAGAATAAAATTCACAAAAGACTCCTTGGGAGACTTGGGGTCACAAAACCTGTTGCTCTTAAAGGGTAAAGATATTTTTCACCATCTTCCATATATTCAATATTGTATCTGTTATATATTACCTAACTTTGTAATTCTCTTAAAATTTAAAACACAAAACAATTCAAACATAAAAGTACTGCAGACATCTTTGTACTCTATGCTATTAAAAATATGTTAATATTTTACTTGATTTGCTTCAAATATCACCTCATGGTGTACAAATCATTTGAATATAGCTAAAGACTGCCCACCTCCAGGTCTTACTCTATCTACCTCTCTCCCTTCACAGTTAGCCATTATTGTTGGGTTAGTATATAATATACCATGTATTTTTGAATAATAGTACTTCATTAGTATGTGTTCATAGACAAAACATATCATTAACTGTATCACATAAATTGTATATAAAATAAATTGTACAAATTATATTTTACCAGTAGTATATTTCTACAACATATTTGAACTAATATCGTGTTCTGCAATTAAGACCTTGCTCAATTTATTTTGACTATTGGAGAGTAGGCTGTTACATAAGCACATCACATTTTACTTTCCTTTTTCTCTAAGGTGGGGCTTTAAAGCATGTATCAGTTACCTGAAACTGCAATAACAAAGTAGCACAAATCAGGTGACACCAACAATAGAAATGTACTGCCTTGCAGCTCTAGAAGCAGGAAGTCCAGAGTCAAGTTGCAGGCAGGGCCCTCCTCCCTCTCAAAGTGCAGGGAGAACACTGCCTTGCCTGTCCCAGCTTCTGGTGGCCCTAAGGTTTCCTAGTTGATAGCAGAACAACTCCAACTCTGCCTCCATTTCTGCATTTCCTCTTTATCCTCAAATCTCTCTCCTCTTTCTCTTCTAAAAACACAGTGAATTTAATTTTAGAGCCCACCCTAATCCAAGATGATCTCATCTCAATTCCTTAATTCAGTTATACCTGAAAAAAACCCTTATTTCAAATAAGGTTACATTCTGAGGTTCTGGGTGGGCATGAATATGGTGTGGGGGGGGCACTATTCAACCCACTACAAGCTAGTTCTACTTTTTTGTCATTATCCATACGCTACAGAAAATGACCTAACATGTGCCGCGTGTCTCTTTGGACAAAGAACAAGTACTTTTCTAGGGCTCACAATCAGAAGTGAAATTGTTACAAGGCAGGTGTTTTAGTCAGTTTTGCATAGCTGTGATCAAAATACCCAATCAGAACAACTGAGAGGAGGGAAAATTTATTTTGACTCACAGTTCCAGAGGTTTAGTCCATGGTCAACTGACTCCATTGCTCTGGGTCCAAGGTGAGTTAGCTACATATCGTAGTGGAAGGGCATGGCAGAGCGAAGCTGCTTCCCTCATGACAGCCACGAATGGGGGGGGGTGAGGGACCACAGAGAAGATGTACCCTTCCAGGACACACCTTAGTGACCCACCTCCTGCAGCCCTACCTGCCTATAGTTACTAATCCACTCAGACTAGGATGGATGGATTAGGTTACAGCTCTTGTGGTCCAATCATTTTACCTCCAACATCCCTGAATTAACACAGGAGGTTTGTAGGGACACCTATATCCAAACCATAACAGCAGGTTACTCTTACTATGTGATACCAAATGGAAGAGCAGTTACCATGTCCCAATCCCACCAGTAATCTATAAACTCTCCTCTCTCTGTCTTTGCCAAAGGCCGATGTTGTTACTATTAACTTTTCCAGTTGGATGGATATGAAATGGCACTTCAACTACTGTTTTGTCTTTCCCCAAGTAATGATGAGGTTGAGTCTTGATTGTATTTTTTTTTTTAATTTTTAGTTGTTGATAGACTTCTATTTATTTATATGCAGTGCTGAAAATCAAACCCAGTGCCTCACACATGCCAGGCAAGCGCTCTACCACTGAGCCACAGCCTCAGACCCAAGTCTTGATTGTATTTCTTCAGGGAGAAAAGTCATAACCACCACCTGATGGTGATGGCAGGGATCATGGGAAGGATGTGGGGTCAGATTTATATCCATCTCTTTCCCAGCACTAGGACAATAGGTGATGTGATTTTCCTCTATGGGGCTGCCTAACTCTAAGAAGTCTATGTATTGAGTTTTTCTTTACATCTAAGGTCAGGGAGACAGGGAGAAAAGAAAAAAAAAAAAAAAGACAAGATTCTTACTTTCAAAGAACGAACAACCCTGTGATAGACAAAATTTAAAAAAAAAAAAAAAAAGCTTTCACACATAGACATGCACACAAATTACGAGGAATAAGTGCCAAAGAAATACAGTAGACAACAATTAGAATATGATCTGCCTGAGGGAAAGAATTAGTTTTGTTCCACTATATTCTCACCATTCAAGCCTCAGTAAAGTTTTACTAAGTGAACAGAGGAAGAGTTGTACAGCAATTGGAGAATCATTCAAACACCATGAGTTGGACCTGTGACAGTGGGCTGCATGACACAGGGGTGTGAGGTTGGGCTTTGATGAACCAGAAGGATGGGGATTGGGTAACCAGAGTAAGGAGAGCTGAGTTTCAGAATATCTCTGATGTGGAATATCATTCTCTGGAGAATACACAGACTGAGTCCCCTTTTTTCAGGGTTAGAGCAGGAGGAGGAAGAGCAACAGTAAATGTCTTGTTTAAGTATTTGCTACACATCAGGCACATAACAAATGCAAGACCCATAGTTTCATTTAATCCTCACAAAAACCCTAAGAAAGAGATTCTGTTATTCTCACTATCTGGAGGCTCAGAGATTATCTTAATAAATGGATTACCCGTGGCTTCCCAGGTAGTAAGTGGTAGTGCCAGAATTTAAGCATAGACCCCCCCCCCTTCCCAAAGCCCATGTTCTTAACCTCTCTTTAAAAAAATAATTGCAGTAAATTCACATCAAATTTACTACCTTAACCATTTTAACTGTACAAGTCAATGTCTAGTCACACTGTTGCGCAGCCTACCTCCAGAACTCTTTTTCTCTTTCAAGATTCAAACTGCTATTCTACTTCCTGTTTGTATGAATTAGACCATTCTAGGTATCTCTAAAAGTAGAACCATACAGTACTGGGTATTTTGTGACTGTCTTCTTGTACTTCGCATGCCTTCAAGATTCATCCATGTTGTAGCATGTGTCAGAATTTCCATTCAAGGCTGAATAATATGCCATGGTATGTAGACACCAAATTTCATTTATCCACTCATTTGTTCACTTTCAGAGAAGGAACAACACTGTGGTTTCTGTGACTAAGGCTGCTACGAACAGGCGTGCACAAATATCTCTTTAAGATTCTGCTTTCAATTCTTTGGGGGTATCTGTAAATGGAAGTGCTGGATTGTAGAGTAATTCTATTTTTAATTTTTTGAGGAACCACTTCACTATTTTCCATAGCATTTTTCATGCCCACCAATAGCACACCAGGGTTCCAATTTCTCCACATCCTCTTAACCTCTCTTTCTACTGCTGCCCATGAGCAAGCTGATGAAGAAATGGGCTGCCAAATAAACCAAACATTCCCAAACCAAGCCTAGCCAAAGTGAGATGGGCTTCATTTGAACTGTCCACCAACCCAAGCAAGATGGAGCTAATGCTTAAGAAAACAAGGCCACCCTCTAACCCAAGAAGACATGCCAGGCCACCATGCCTGGGGACCACGATTTGGAGGGGCCACCCTAGGTCCCAGGACATTCCCCAGCATGCAAGAAAAGCTTAACAGAAGCTTTTCTCTCCCCAGGTATCTCACGACCTCCCTCATTCTCCAGCATTCAGTTTATTTTCTGTCACCAACATTGTCAGTGACTACACTAAAAAGCTGTGTCAATCGCTTCTTTGTCTGAAAGGACATTTATCATTTGCTGTTCCAAATCTGAAAACATCATAACCAACCCGTGGGCGTTGGCTCACATTACACTCTGTAATTTCAGTTAGTGAGTTAATGGGAAAGACGCGTTAACATTCTGTTTGTGGTTTAAAATACATATTTACACAGTTTGACTTTTCATATCCCCAAACTTATAATTTATCCATCATTATGTTCCCTATTCTCTACTCTTAAACATTAACTGCCCTCATTTAGGTGATGAAAGATGGGGAGGCAAGCCGTGGTGGTTTCGTGCAGATGGAAAGCCAATCAGCTCAAAGCAGAGAGGTGCATTTGGGCCCAGTGGTCGGAGAAGGAAGAGGGTCTGGCCTAAATTGCAGAGTTAATGGGTTCATGTAGAGCTGTTGCATCCAAACATAACACACAAGAATGACGCTGGAGCCTTGCGTCAGCTCTGCCAATTTATGTTCAAGAGCAGACAGAGACCCGACTCTGTGCACGCCACAGCTCTGACCCCCACCAATGTGGGTGCTGAGGATCCCAGGACTCTGCTAAATTTCCTTCTTCATATTCCTATTTATTTGATTATAAAATGTCTTCATTTTGTTACCAGTACATTTAATTTCTCCAACTCATTCTTAAGTCACATGCTGTTTCCCTGTAGTATTTCCACGAAGGATCAAACAGAGGTGGGGAGTTCTGCAGAGTGGAAAGAATTCAGGGTCTGGAGTCAGTCGGACATGGGTTCAGATCCCGGCTCTACCATGCACCACCTGCAGGCACGTGGGTGATTCACTGACATTCTTAGAGTCTCAGTGACTTATGTGTTCCAGGAGGCAGGTAAAAGGGACCTCATGAAAAATGGCTATTGTTTGAGGTGCATATTCTAAGTGCTAGTGCACACACTCCATTCATTACCTGCTACAATGCTATACAGAAAGTGCCTTTTCACCTCCAGCCTCAGTGGCTTGCTCAATGACCCCCACAGAGAAAGACCTTGCTTAACATTTGGTGCCTGCTGAAATAGCCACAGGGATAGAAGGACTGGCCCATTCTCAATGAGAATAATTAGGAAGATGTTGTCTAGAAAGAAATTCAAGATGGAGAAAGGATCCTATCAGAATCCACAGAATCCCCAAGAGGACAAATTAAGAGAAAATACTTGTCTACTGTATTCTAGAATATGGGAAGAAAAAAGAGAATCCTGAAGCTTATATGAAGTAGTAAATGTTAAGGTGATAGAAAAAATATTTTGTTGGTTTTGTAAGCTCATTGCTGCTCAAACTGGAACAAACTGAAATGACCAATATATACCAAAAAGGTTTATGTAAACTCAATAACAGAACTGATTGGCCATTTACAAAATAAATAAATAGCCAGGCGTGGTGGTGCAGGCCTATAATCCCAGCACTTGGGAGGCTGAGGCAGGAGGATCGTGAGTTCAAAGCCAGCCTCAGCAATGGCGAGGCACTTAGCAACTCAGTGAGACCCTGTCTCTAATAAAATACAAAAAAGGGGATGTGGCCCAGTGGTCGAGTGCCCCTGAGTTTAATCCCTGGTACCAAATAAATAAATAAATAAATAGAAGGTAAATTGGATGCTCTCCAGTCTTCCCTTTTGAGAGCCTGTGAAGGGCTCTACTGCCTGGCTTCCCATGCAGATATTGAGGGTCAGCTACTACTTAACAGGACTTTGATGCTTTGGATCCTCCTTGCTTATTAAATCCCTACCCCAAAGTCTCACAATATATTTCTTTTGAAAAACAGACAAATTTTAATGAAACCCCTCCTGAATCAGAGGAACAAAGCTTTGCAGGGAACAGGGAGCTGCTTTGGGGAGAGAACAGTTCTCCTCCAGGTCCTGCAGCTGCTGTTGCCTATTCTAGAGACAAAAGATGGCCAAGGATGAAACAGAATAGAGAGCCCTGTCCTCTCCACCCTGGCTGTCACTATCACTCCACTTTGTTAGAAGATAGCAGTGATGGATCACTCTTCTCCACCAGACTTAGGTGACACTATTGGTCACTTCTGACGCTTAGATTCTTATCATATTTTCAAACAATGGGAAAATCAAAATTTGGGTCATTGAGCAATGGAAAAATGACTGCTGGCTTATCTTTCCTTTTGGGCCCCTGTATCTCCAGCCAATGGGTCTTGTTTCTGGCCTACAGACTGGAATGACAGACACTGATGCCCTCTCCCACATGAAGCCCTGCAGATACTGAACCCAGCCCCTCAGGCATCCTCTAACTTCTTTGCTCTCCAGGCTCAAATAACCCCTCTTTCTACAGTGGCTCTGATGATCTGGCTTTGAGAGGCCCCAAGCATCCTTTCAAGATGATCCTGTGGACTGACCTTGCAGGGTAGATGGCAATGTTTATCTCCCTTGGGACAATTGCTAGTATGGGATATGAGATGCAAACGCTTATCCTACTCAGAAGTTATGAAGACACAAAGGCATAAAATGAGGATCAGAGCCTCTATGAGCCTTAGCGATAATGCAGTCCTCACACTATTTGTAGAGGTTCTAAAGGTCACAGAGCAAGTAAGTGGCAAAGTCTGGTCAAGAGCCCCAGCCCTACAAATCCAGTGCCAGGGCAAACAGTTCTGCTGTGCACAGCTCCCAAGGATGAGACAGCTAGTAGCAAGTCCCTGTTAGGTCCCCTGCTTTAACCAGAGCTCCCCTCTGCAATTCCTCCACCTGACACTGGGGTGCACTGGCATGCCACCCGCCCCCAAAGTGGACCTGAATGCCCGCCAATGCTGGGGATGATTTACATGGACCTAGGAGAGGATTTTCCAAGAAAACACTCCATATAATTGGCCTTTGGTATATCTCCTCGGTGGTGATTTATGTGTCTAGGACAAGCCAAGGACCGTCTCTCCCCACCTCTGCAAAGCCTCCAGACCCTGGCTTCAAAGTTCAGCAAGTTTCTGGCCAGAGAATGTTCTTCCTCTCCGCCCACTCAGCCTTTTCTTCTGTGGTTTGCAATCTCATTTGCTAAATATAATAAGATGCCCCGTACACATTCTGGAGTTCCAGAATGTGCCTGGCTTCCTTTGGCTGCAGCATCACTCATAAATCACCGCTCTGGCGGCTGCCATCCATTTATAACCATGACCTATGAGGACTGAAGGCTCAAGTTCTTCCACAGTGACGCCTTCCCATGACAGGAGAGCAGTCCTCTCTCATGCACAAACACACAAGTACTTAGCCATGTGGTAGACACAGAGAAGGGACACCAATGCTTAAAAATATCCAAGGAGTAACTAAAGTTGTTCACTTATTTATGAGGTTGCATGGCAAAGGCAGGCCTAAGCTCAATTACCCTGAGTACAAACCGTAATGATGAGCATGATGATGAGGTTCATTATGAGTGGAGGAAGTCAAGCTCCTTAAACAAGCAGAGATGTTTCCCAGCCTCACATTACCGAGTTTTCCAGCCAGCCCCATTGACAAAGCCACTTGCAAGAAGTCATTGAGGGATTTCCCAAAAAGTGAAGTGCCTCTAGGGAGGAAAAGGTAGATAGTGTGGGTTAGCAAGAGCAAGCCTTATTTCCAAGTCTGGGGGGTGCTCCAGCTAAACTGACTCCACTTAGCAGGCTGTTCCTCCAAGGAAGTGTTCTACACACAGGAATGGCCAAGACTTTCCGGAGAAAATGCAATGAGGCTGGGGGCTAGAAGAAAATCAGAATATGTGTTCACCCCTCCCTCCCATGAAGAAGGCTTCATACATGTCAAGTCTTTAAACTTGAGACTAAAAAAAAAAAAAAAAAAAAAAAACAATATGAATGGGCATGAGAACTGCCAGGTCAGTGACTGACCCCCAAGGGTGGTGGGAACAGCCGCCAAGGCAGACACTTATGTTCTGCTAATATTCTTTTTTTTGCACAAACAGACCATCTCCAGGTGAAATCCTTCACAAGGAAGAGGATGGAGGAGGAGAGCCAGGATTAGCAGGAAAGATGGCAGATGCTTGGGTTACATGGAGATGAGCACCTGGAGCCAAGTCTTCCCTGCAGACCAGAGGGATTTCCACACAGGTCTGTCCTCCTTTAGCTACCCCCAGACAGTCCATCACCTCCCAGCATTCCTCAACACAACGGCGGAGACAGCTACGGTGCAAGGGCAAGGAGTGAAGGTGGGACTTAGAGAATGAAAATGTTTACCACTCCTGTGGGGTAGAGGTGATGGGGCAGTAAAGTGACCCTGCCTGTACCCCAGCCCCAGCAAGGCCACTCTTCAGGAGCATGTGGGGTGAGCAGACTTGATCTTGGCTAGCAAAAGAGGCTCCCTCCGCCCAGCTGCTTCAGAGGACTGCTGGAAAACACAGCACAAGATTGCATTACCAATTTCTGTTGGCCTAACACAATGAAAACCCACATCTAATTTGCTGTCCACTCTCCCCCAGGTCCCCTTCAGCGTTTACTGCTTTCCAAATATCTTCCTCCCATTGAATATCTGTGTTTCAGATTATTTGTCCCCAGATGTATTAGGATGCATTTACTGCAGCTGAATCTCATCTAGTGATTTCCTGTCCATATGCCTGACAGCTCCAGGTCCCTTTATGTCATGTCTCTGTCATTGGTGGGGTTTATAATACCTCTCCATTTATGGCAATATACAGATTTAATTATCATATTCTTTACAACCTTTTCTAGGTTATTAACAAGTATGTAGAACACAAACGACACAACATTCCCTACGGCACCCTATGGCCTCTGAATCCTGCCACATGTCTCTCACCAAGGCTGCAACAAAGTGGTCCATTCAGTACACTGAAGGAGCTTCTGCTGAATTTCTGAAAATATGAAATAGGCAAAAGGATCCTTCATCCTGTGTAATGAAAATGACACTGAACCAAGACCCAAGAGATGTAGATTCCAGACCCCTCTCTGCTATCGATGAGCCATGTTGGTAGTATGTATGTCCATTATCGGGCCTTATAAAATATTTAAGGAAGTTAACAATTCTGATAATAATAATGTTAACGATGGCTACTTTTTTACTAAGCTACTATTATGTGCCAGATAGCTAACCTATTTTATTTCTATTCTTTACCATAAACCTATGAGGCTGTTTCATGACTTGCATTTTGCTGATGGAGAATTGAACTGAAGAGAGTCCAAAGGACTTGCCAAAGATCACAATAATTTAAAACCTGTGACTTGAATTGATACTTTTCTGTTTTGACAAAACACAGAATTCTTGTGTCTGCTGAGACATCTGGGTGCTAAGAGAAGGGCTCCTTCTCCGCTCAGCTTTCCTTTCCTGCCTGCTCTTCCACATGGTCTCCCTCAATTCATTAGCATTGTCTGGGATCCTATCATGTCCAAGCTCTCTGCCAGACAGAAAGCCTCCAGTGAAGAGTGATCTGAGGTGCCCTCAGAGGTTCACTGCTAAACCTCTTCAAGTGCTTAGGTAAGTAAGCCTCACAGGGAAGGATTCCTGATAAAATGAGTTTGGGAAACACAAGATTAAACAAGGTTTGACCATAAGACTTCTTTTATGGTTCAGATACAAGGCATCCCCCAAAGTTTTTGTGTTACTGCAGGAATATTCAGAGGTGAAATGATTGGATTGTGAAAGCTGTAACCTGATCAGTTCATCCTGGTTTGAATAAACTAACTGTGTGGTAACTGTAGGCAGGTTGTGCGTCTGCCCCGGAAGGGTTCATTTTCCCTGTAGCTCCTCTCCAACCCCAACCCCTTCTTCTTGCCACCAGGAGGAGAGTAGTGCCACTCCACTAGGCCCTTCTGCCATGATGTTCTGCCTCATCTTGGGCCCAGAACAATGGAGTCAGCCAACCATGGACAGAACCTCTGAAATCATGAGCCAAAATAAACTTTTCCCCCTCTAAGTTGTCCCTGTCAAGTATTTTGGTCACAGCAATGAAAAGCTGACTAACAAAACTTTTTTTCTGTAAGACTTTTCAGAGTTTTTAATTTCCCAATGTACATTAGATAGCTCCCAAAGAGGATTAGGGGGGGCAGCCCTTCCTCCCTTATTTAATTATAGGAACCCTTTTAGGTGCAGCATCTCAAAAAGCCAGACCTTCCTGGACCAGACTTTGGGAAATGCTGAAGTAAGGACCCAAGGAGGGCTGGTGTCTCCCAGAGCACTCGGTCTCCAAAAGCTATTGACGACTTCTGGAGTCCTAAAGCAAAGGCCGTGCAGAAGAGGTCCTGGGCCCCGAGCTGTGTTACTTGGTATTTTGGTTAACCCTCCATATTTATGGCCTCAGTTGTAAGTTCAAAAAAAGTCAGAGAAGACATTTGATGCATCTTCCCTGCCCCTAAGGCTTCCATTTTATTTATTCATTTCTTTTTCTCCCTCCATTTCCCACTTCCCATTCTGATGTTACAATGAGTCCTTGCAAAGTATGTTTGTGGCTTTATTTCCAAATGTTTTAAGGTAGGTAAATGGTGCTGTGTAGGTATTTTGTTTCTTAGTTTTTAAAATGAGTGCCCTTTAAAGACATCTATATTATAAAATATAGTTTTATTATTATTCAGGTATGGTGAGATGAACAGACCAGGAGAGGACTGCCAGAGAAGAACGTATCATTTCTGAGAGGAGAGGGTAGGCCATGCTATGCAAGGCCACACTGAGGGGCACCAGGGTAGGTAAGGTGGCAGGAGGGGGAAGTGTGGGCGAAGTGTTTATTCTGGTTTTTGCAGAAAGTCATGGGAAAGGCAAGGTAAGCAGGCCTAGGGTTGGCTAATTTGAATAATAGCAGCAGGCTCAGGGGTATAGGGGCTATCTTGAGCTATCTCAAACTTGGCCCTGAGATGAACAGCAGAGAGGAGTAAGCCTCCTAGAGAATAAGAACCAAATTATGGGCTATGGATTGGTTAGCCTGCATGAAAAAGGAGCAATCCTGGGTGAATCATTTGCAATCTCAAAGAATTGGCTAGTCCTGGCAGGGGCGGTCTTTCCCTGGACAGAAAAGCCCCAGATTCTTGAATATCAAAAATAGAGAAAATAGGAAAAATATAGCCAACATCGTGGGGCCCGGGTTGCCAAGCATCCCCTGAACCCTCCCTTCTACCTACTGCACAGTGCTCCAGGGTATCTACCACTTTTACCCTCCAGTCTCCCAGTGTTTCCTTCAACCCAGTGTTGCCTTCAGTTTTCCACCACTACAAATAATACTTTAATGAAAATCCTCATACACACCTCCTTATGGACCTATGTAAGAATTTCATTGGGCTATATATCTTAGAGTGGGATTGCTGGGTCAGAGGGTGTGAGTATATTAATTCAACTCAATAAAGCCAGCCTGCACTCCAGAACTACTGCACTCCCACCAGTAAAGCATGAGGGGTCCTATAACCGGGTGACATTTGCCATGATTTTTTTTTTTAATTGTTCTAGCCTAGTAGGTACCAAGTGATCATTTATTTGTATACTAGTTTACATTTCTCTTCTTTCTAATAAGTTTGATTTCATTCAGCTTTGTTCCCTAGAACTACCCATATGTTTGCTAAACTGATTCTAGGTAAGCAATAAATGGTGAATGGAAAATGATAGGCAGTTTTTCTTTGAGTCACAGATGCAAAATCTGCTTAGCTCTTGTTCATCCCACCAGAAGCTCATGACAAAGGCACTAACTATAACAGGCACAAAACTTTGATTTTTGCTTTGATGGGTGAGACCAGAGACTGATGCAACCACTTCGAAGACAATAACTTGTGTATTGAACAGTTTGCCCTAAAGTGACAGGTCAGGAAACTCAGGCTCAGGAAAGGGTACAATTCCAGTATCTTCTACGTCTTTCATACTTGGAGGCTGAAGGACTAGGATGTGGAAGTGCAAAAAGCTATTTCATTTCCATGCTACTGGATTCCAAAGTATGAAGCCACTGAAATGTTAGAAGAGGAGATATAGTCTATTAAATGTGAGCTAATCAGAGCAGAAATCTAGACAGTGGAGTAAGGGATGGTATTTAATACCCGCATTCTGTAATATGTACATATAGCTATTTATGTAAATACATGTGAAACGTATGAATGGGCTTACCTGGTAAGCATTTATGCATTTACATTTATATGCTTCATATACAGGTATGTTTCTCTAGACGATTTTGTCTCCCCTTCAAATAAACTATAAAACTTATTTCTAAGTTGTACCCAGTCTAGTTTTCTGCTCTTATATCTAAATTAGCAGAATATCACTTGTATAGATGGATTTTCTTTAGTCCCATCTTCGGCAATTAACAGGATTAAAAAGAAAGGGAAAACCTAAATACGTATTACATAAAACATTTCATTTTAAACATAATCTGTGACTATCTGATTTTATATAACAAACATACTATTGGCAATCTAATAGCAGCACTCTCAATTTAAAAGAAGACAAGTGTTAAGTGTGAATACTACTAACCAGAGGCCAAAGCGAGAGCTAATGCTGAAAGTATTGGGAAACAGTGTCGCCAGGGCCATTCCAGACATTTCTCTGTTAGCTATGTTATTTTTCCCCCTCTTCTCCCAATAAGGAAGATGTTAGTGTAACTACTAAAGTAAATTGGCCTCTCTGGCTATGCTTTCAACTGAGGATTTTGGATGGAGGTGTCATGGCGTGAAGAAACAGCCCACCTTGAGAGGAGAGATTGCTAACCTGCTAGTTTAAGAACATGAACAAACCCTGACATGCCAAGGGCCCAAAGAAGAGGCATTCACTTTATAGAGCCCATTCTACTCTCTGACTTATGTAGATGGGACAAATGGTGCCCAGGGCACACTCATCCACACATCAGCCTGAATTAGCTAGTAAATCACAACTGCAGTAGCTAATAACAGCCATAAAGCCTTTTGAGTTTTACAAGGTGTTTATAATGGGCAACTCACTATGATTTATATGAAAAACATGAGTCAGCTCCTGAGACAAAGCTGATATGTGGACAGTGGCCTTGTGGTGTGACCTCTAGCAAGCATCCAAATAAATTGCAGAATTTCCCCCTGGCTCAAGGCTGGCCACTGTCTCATATACATATTTTCAGAGCAGCAGTTAGTGGGAGAACCGAGCACTGGTGCACGTGAGTCTTCCATGAGGAGGGACGTGATTGTCACAGCGCAGCCCAGTGCAGTGCAAGATGATAAACACTAAGGCTAGTGGAGGAATATCCCTAAGTGTGACCAAGTGGGGATAACAGTAAATTAAATACATTCCCTACCCTCCCAGTTAATAAAACAATACAGATATACACAAATATTAGTAAGTAAAATATAATTTTTAAGGGAGTAAAGGGAAGCTCTGGGTTCTGGGAATTAATAAGGCCCCAATTTTGTGAGGGGGCTTCATAGGGGACAGGATCCAACTTGGGTCTTGAAGGTGTTATGGGTTCTAGGAAGTATACTCCCTCGGAGGGGAATGAGTGAGTGAAGATATTAGGACAGCAGTCACAGTAGCAGATACATTTTGAAGGAAAGGGAAGAGGAAATGAACTCAAGACTTCTACTGACCTAGCTGAATTGGAAGCTTTAGTGAGAACAGTGGGAAATAAGATTAGAAATCACAAAGCAAAACTCACTGCTCACATCAAATAACCACAGGTATCCCAGACAAAAGGCTCTGTGCTGTGAAGTTCATGATATTCCTGCCAGGTGAAGACCAACCAACTAAGAGTGATCGGCAAGATGAAGTCAGGTTCTTTCCCTTACTCTTTACTGTTATAAAAACTGACACAAGGTCACTTATCCAGAGCATTTTGTGAAAAACAAAAATCATTCTCCATTATCACCAGATGATTGACTTTAGTCCTCTGTGGCTTCTGTGCACTCCCAAAATAATTTAATTCCCTTTGCTTATTCCTTTCTTCCCACAGCTCTCAGGCCCTCCCCTTTGATTTAAATATTTTGTTGTCAAGACTTTCTTTTTCTAATAGGATGTTGCTCTTCTGGTGTTCATCTTAAGTGTGACCGGAAGCCTTCTTTCCACACTCCTCAGCTCCATGGGACTTCACTATTGAAAGCCAATTGGGACTCTTCACACAGGGAATCCCAAACATCTGGTGAGACCTGCTCCTCTGGGTGGACTGTCCATTCCCTGAGGAGGCCATAGGATCATCCTGGAGAGAGGCGGACACCACACATCCTGCCTGCCCATCCAAAAGTACAGGTAGCTGCAAGTTCAACTCTAGGATTCCTCCTTTCAGAGCCAATCAAAAATCGAAAAAACAATTTAAGAGACTCTTTGACAAATTATGCCCACCTGATTCTACTAATTAGAATGTGATTAACAAAAAAAGGAATAAGAATATAAGGTGCATGGGTTGGTTTATTTAAAATATCAATCAAAGCCAGGCACAAAGGCTCAGGCCTATAATCCCAACAACTCTGGAGGCTAGGGCAAGAGGATTACATGTTCAAGGCCAGCCTGAGCAACTTAGGAAGACCCTGTCTCAACATAAAAATTAAAAAGGACTGGGGATGTAGCTCAGTGGTAAAGCACCCATGGGTTCAATCACCAGTCCTAAAATAAATAAATAAATAAATAAATAAATAATAAATATTCAACCTATATTATCCTTATACTTCACTAGGCATGCACAGGAGGAAAAAATTGTACTATCCAAAACCTGTAGAAAAGGTCAATATAGTAAGACAAAGGAAAGACTTAATTCTATCTTATCTAGAAGTGGCCTATTGGAAGACTGAAATTCTGTTTTAGTTGCTTTTCTATCCATATTCTTCCAAAGAGCCTGCTACACTTAGCAAATATGAATAGATGGATGGATGGAGGGACGGATGGATGAATAGATGAACAGATGGATGTATAGATGAATGCTTACATGGAGAAATAGATAACTGGATAATAAAATGGATGGGTGGATCAGATGGATGGATGGATGGATAGGTAGACAGATGGATAAAGAATGTAAAAACTGAGGCTTGGCATTAGCTGGTAGAAACAGAAAACTAGATTAAAAAGAACACCTTCCAAAACAAAGGATGTATGTGAGATCCTTTTTTTGGATCTTTGGTGAAATGAGAGAGGGAAATGCCTTTGTGTTAATTCTCTCACATTCTTGCAAAACATTCTAAATCACCTTGTGCTGGTTTTCTTCCTTCCAATGAATAATCAGCCTTAATAAGATTCTCAGGAGCTGGGACTTCTGGGTGTTTCCCTTCCATTATTGAATGTCTTTGCTTAAGTAGACCACTGAAAAGTTAGGCCTGGGAGTTAGGATTGGCTCACCTAAACCAATATAATCAGAATGCATGGCCCAAGAAATCACCTAGATCATCATCTTTCATAACTTCATAGCACTATTCTTGGATTTGGGGTGTTGGATTTTTAGAGCTGGCCTGGAAATGCTCCCAATCTTGAGGTTTCATCCATATCTCTTTCCATAAACCTCTAAGTGACAATGCCAACTGCAACTTGACAAAGCTGAAAAACACACTACTTCCTGAAAAGAACAGGACCTTGAGATGCTTCTTTTGCCCTCAACACTCCAAATTTTCCTTTTTTAAAAGACACCAGAAGAATGTCTCCTAGTTTTGAAACTCAAATGATAAGATCATAAATAAATGGCAACCTCCCAGTAAAGACTGGGAAACTATGACCTTAGAAATTCTTCCTTCTTGCTAGCATGATCTTGTCCTTGACAGAGAAGAGATCTGTCTCAGTTCATTTTAAAAATATGAATATTTTCCTCCCAGTGGTCACAGATAGCATAAATTGCCATTAGCCACGACAAAGACAGATAACCTGCCCTACAGGAGATGGATAGCAAAAAGTCTGAACTCACTGTCATTTTCCTATGGCTTGACGATCTCCAGCTGTCGGTAGTGCATCTCAGAATTTCACCCTGCTAGAGAGATTGTTTTTAATAAAAGTGGAGTAAAAATTTTTTTTTTCTCTTAAAAGAGCTTCTGGTCTCCAGGAGTTCCAAGGAGGAGGATGGTGCCTTACTCTGGAATTCAAGCATGGTCAACTCTACTCCTCCCTTCCTCCTTGGCCCTGGCCTTTTGTCCTCAGCCTATGATTTGGAGTGAAGCATTCTGGTCCTGGGGCCAGCCCTCTTCTTCAGTATAGAAAACCAAGCTCTCTTCAGTGGTTTGAAGATAAGAGGTGCTGCAAGCTGGACACAAAAGATCAAACATTATTTCAAGGGCATGTCACTGCCTACCAGAGTATGGAGGACATCCAGGTGATGGGGAACACAAAGAAGAGGGAACCTTGGCCCCAAACTAGACCTACCTAACACAGTCTCCATTAAGCAGATTCGGGAACATTTGGAAGCTAACCATTTTCTTTCTAATTCTAGATGTAGATACATGTTTGTTTGTAAAATAGATCACAAAGCTGCACTGATTGACACTTGACAAACAGAAAGAGACTGTGGGAGATGAGTTCCATGGTAGCTCCTCTGAAGAAGCTGGCATTGCCATTTTGACATTAGGTACATCAATGTGGTGTCTTGCTGATGACTTGGGATCTCCTTGCCTGAATCATGTCATTTCATCCTGAGCCCAGAATGGCCTCACGATGGCCAAGTTATAGATTGTGTAAGAAAAAGATCTGGGCCAAGAAAAGACCTGAGTGATAAGCTCACCTTCATTTTCTCTGGAATTCTCAGTGAATGCCCCCACGACAGTCTTGGTGCTCCTTATTTGTAAACTAAGGTACCACCTATTCTATCTTTCTCTTAGTATCATGAGGATCAGATGAGATCTTGTATATGGAAATACCTTCTTAAGGTAGTATCTCTCCCTCCTCCCATTCAGGACTCATAGGGTAGCCATTTAAAAAATAATAATAATAAAAAGAAAAAGGAAAAAAAGAAAGGGAAAGAAAAGGATGAACTGAGCTTTAATTCTATATCAGGTCCTGGGATAAGTGCTTTGAATTTATTATTTTCCTTTCTTCCTTAATCCAACAACAGGTAGTTGTTTTATTAATCCCATTTCAAAGATCAGGGTAACTAAGATACTAACTTACCTAAACTCCCATAGCAGGCAGGAACTCTAGAATTTGAATCCAGGTTATTGAACACACTAAAGCCTGGGTCTTTCAGCATACCACAATAGTATCTCCTCTGAACTCACCAAGGCCAGCTGCTCAGGTACAGCTGTTGGAATCATCTGACCCAGATGTCCACTGAGTGTCTGTGCATAGGCCAGGACACAAAGCCATGGGTGGACCTTCAGACATCATCCAGCTCTACACTGATTTTACAGACGAGCAATTGGAACTCTGGAGGGGAAACAAGACTCACCCCAGAGTTCCCAGGAAGCTGGATGCTCTATGGAGATTTAAAAAAAAAAAAAAAAAATGTTTGTTTGCTGTGACAGAGACCAGCCTGGTGCAAACCAGGTACACTCACTTTTGTTTGGGGGCACTTAACTGAGCTGCTGAGTTAATTTTCTAGGGCTACCACAACAAAATACCATTGACTAGGTGGCTTAAATGAAATAAATTTATTTACTCACAGTTTTGGAGGCTACATGTCCAAGATCAAGGGGCCTGCACGGTTGGTTTGTCCTGAGGCTTCTCTCCTTGGCTTACAGATGACCACCCTCTTTCTGTCTCTTCACATGGTTGTCCCTTTGTGCATGGGTACCCTCATGTCTCTTTGTGTGTCCTAATCTCCTTTCTTACAAGGACACCAGTCATATTGGATTAGGGCCACCTTTAAAGGCTTATTATAACTCCGTCACCTCTTTAAACATTCTAACTCCAAACATAGTCATGTCCTAAGATACAGAGAATGAGAGCGTCAATATTTGAGTTTATAGGGGACATTGCTCAGCTCATTGGAGCGGTTTTCCTGACTCTTCCAATTAAGAGTATTCACATGCTCAAGTTCTGGCCCATGGAATGGCAGCAGAAGTGACCCATGCCACCTTAAAACCAGGCTGTGAGTCGTCTGCTTTCATGCTCACTCCAGACATTGGTTGAGCCCAGTGAAGGCCTACAAAGCCCCCCAAAACTGCAGAGCCAGTGGGCAAAAAGAAACTGGGTTCCCAGCTGACTGGACACTCCTCACTCTCCACACAGGAGCCTTCAGTGGACTGAGACTAGCGAAGTTGCCAAGCTCTGGGGGGTGTTTGTTGCAGCAGGCAGTCTCTCCCATCACACATCAAGGGTCAGTGAATTTCACCTAACAGGAGAAAGATCATGACAGACCGACATCAGATCCAGTCAATGAATAATCCAGGTGGGCTACAGAAAAATCAGGAGAAAATATACTTCCTGTTCTTGGGGTATCAGGCATCTCACTGTGCACAGTCCCTAAAACCTCTTCTGACTTACAGACTCCTGTGGGGTCTCCTGGCCCCTCCTTCCTACAAAGGCTAATAACTGAGAGGGGGAGGGAAAGTGTAGATGATAATGATCCCTTTCTTATTTAAACAGGCCATTTTTCTTCCCAATAAATGCAATTTTTTTTGTCAGCTCAAATATCCCCCTTTGATAGAAACCTGAAAATAATTAGCCTTAATAGCTCTGCTGTGAATAATGCTGCGCAAGAAGGAGGTAGATGTTAATAGGAACCTTCTACTCCAAAACTAAGTCACCCTCTTGCCCCCTCCCCCCAAAGAGAAATGTAACAAGAAAAAGATTATAGGTTTAGTGCCACTCGGGAAGAAATGTATATTTGGAATAAATGCATGAAATCCTTTTAAAAACAGTACATGCTGAAAACTTCATATTTAGTTTGATTTGCTTTCCAAATCACACAGACTGCACAGTTGCATACAATCTTTAAACAAGTACAACCCCTGAGAAGTGTGGATAGATTTAAGAGAAATAAAAGCAAGATCAGCCAGCTTGTAATCTTCTTTTCTCTTTTTTTCCTCCCCAAAGCTGCATTAAATTGCCTATTGAGAACAATAACATATTTGTGCTTTTATAGGTAGAATGATTGGTATTATGCAAAGATTTGGCTAACAGTCTAAAGGCACATTCACACTGATCAGGACTGCATGCTGTTAATAATTTTCGGGATGCTCTAGGGAACCCATAATTCCACAGGACTACAACATAGCAGGTCAATGCATGCTTTGTAGGAAATCCTTACAGATTCTAAGCCTTTCTTCCAGAACCAAACCAACCAATAGACTCTAGGAAACCCATTCCAAAGATAGTCTTAGAATTATTAATTATCCCTTAGGACCCACATCATCTCTAGCCTAAGTAGGTGCAATGTCACACCCAACATGGACTGCCAACTTCAAAGATGGCAACTTGGAATTCAGAGGCTAAAACAGCTCATGTGCCCAAACCATGTGATCCAATAAGACTAGCCAGGGAGAATTATCCTAAGGAAGTAATTTAAAGGAAATACACACAAATACTGATGCATGGCTAACAGTATTTTATACTTAGAGTTAACATTTAGAAACAGTAAAAAATAGAGTGGTACTTGATGGCACTTTAAGTTTGGAAGATGACTGACTGTACAGTCCATAAAAAGAATAAATTTAAGGAATATAAAGTAAACAATAAACTATTAGGTAAAAAAAGTAAAGTGTTAAATACATAAAATAAATGGAGGAAGGGATGAGGTTTGAAAGGGAACAAGTAAAGAGTCAGGGGTAGCATGCAGGAGAGAAGGTAATGGTTTTGTTTGCTAATTTGCATTAACGGCATCATAACATTGTCTGAAAAACAAATGAAAATGAAATGGTTCCTTGGCCTTTTAATCTTTGATTACCACACCTATGTCCAGGCCCCAAGATTCAAAGACAGGTTCAGATATAGCTTACAATTCCCACATTAGGAAATTCAGGAAGTCCTCCCTAAGGAAGTTTGTGGTGGATGGTAGATAAACAGAGTCACATCATTTCCAGACCAGCTATTGCATCTGAGGTGCTGAAAAAGCAAATTGCTCATATGCATGGAGAAACGTAGAGCTCAGGAAGCCCCGTGACCAAGCTGCTTCCCAGGGAGACCTGGAGACACCTCCCCACACAGCGGCAGCCACAGCAGCAGCAGCAGCACAGAAAGATCTTTTGTGGTGGTGCACTGCAGCTTACAAGGACCATTCACATGTGCCAAGAACTGGAAACCCAGAGGCAAGAAGAGGCCGTGTGAGCACCTCACTCCTATCTCCAGGAAGAGTGAAGTGATGATGGCCACCAGCCATACCCATTCCCTTAAATGAAATATGTCCTCCTGTCATTTCTGCCATGCTCAGGCCTTTGGGAGTTGAGTTAGACGTGGAGCTACAAGAAGCCAACACTGATCTCAGGTTCAGTGGTTCAAATTTTCCAAGGGCCATGCTCGACTTACAATAGATTATCACTGCTAGAAGAATCTGAAGCTCTAAACTGGTACTTTTATTTTAAAACGTGTTTTTAAAGAGTTGATTTTCTTTACTTAGCATCTACTCTGTGCTGGGCTTTGTGTCAGATATTATTATCACCATGAATCTGCCAGGGACATGTTCTTATCTCCATGACACAGCTCGCAGAAGGTAGAGAAATGGAGTGACTTGCCCAAGGTCACCTTTAAGTGGTGGAGAGAGATCAGAACCCAAATCTCTGGACTCCTTGTCCAGGGCTCTCAACACATCTATTCTGCCTCATCGACACACTCAGGGGGACTCAACAGGAACTGCTTTTGCGCGGGGGCTATAATTAGTTGTCTGGTCCCAGTTGCTTGTAGGGTAAACAATGTCTGATAAACCCACAACGTTGTAAGTATTTATTACATTGCAACCCAGCTGCCAACTGTCTAACCGTTTTAATAAAAAGCTATTTTCTAAGGTTTATGTTTTATTGCATGTATGACTCCCTTATTGGTTAGCATTTTGGAGTTGTGGAAAAGGTTATGAATTTAGAAACTGGCTGCATTCATATCATATTTAAAACTTAATGCTATTTTATTATTAAAGACATATGGGCCTCCAAAGTACACATATTAAATGTCATGTAAGAAAAGTAGCAGTTTAAATCATGGTCAAATTCATTTTTGACGTGACTCCTGAGGCTTCCCAAGATCTGAACTATTTCTTTGTAAATCTGGCAGTTTAACCACACTCATAAATCACTTTCAAAGCATATTATTTCTTAATTTTACTGCATTAGAGAGCGTTTGGCCTACACAGTGAACTGTTTGTAGCAGTTATGTGAACAAAGTTGCACATTTAGTCATATAACCTGCAAAGGAAGAAGGAGGAAAAGCAAAGAAAAAAAGCTTGTGATTCTGGGGTCTGTTTTCCTCTCCCCATGCATTTTCACCTGAGCAGACACAATTCCCAGTGTTGGGGCTGGACCTCTGTCACCCCAGAACGTGGAAGTTGCAAGTTGGTAGGGCAGTTTTTCTGAACACAACAGAAAAATGAATCATTTGTAATTTAATCTTTTCTGAAACATTCCATGACTAAAAATTAGAATGAGTGCAGAAAATTAGACTTCTTTGACACATTATATCAAAAATATTTTTTTGTTTGTTTTTTAGCATGGCTTTATGTAATTCAGTACTTGGTTGTTTTCTAATTATCCCTAGACCCCATATCTCAACCTTGGGTTTCAAAGCCCTTCTAAGGATGGGATAATATTCTCTGGACATGTGTAACAAGCCCCCAGATTTCCCTTCCCAGCTCTATCCATTTTGCTTTGAGGCAGAAGGGAGCTGATCCCAATGACAAATTCCAGGATCTAAACATCGGCCTTGACTTCCAGATTTGCCAAGGGAGTTGGAGGAGGATTAGGAGAGTTGAGTCCGAGGTCACCCAAATGAAAGAGCTTAAGAGCTTATCTCTGCACCAGGCACCCTTCTCCTGAGCTGGGGCCTGCGAGGAGACGGAGCTCCACAGCTGTCCACCCAGGGCTGCTCGGCTGTCCTCCTGTTTGTGTCAGTGACTGTACAGCCTCCTGTGTAATCTGCACCATAATGACCCTTCATGCCTTTGTAGGCCTGCGTCCTTCCCCACCATTACCACAGAACACCTGGCCTTGCACTGTGCCAGGGAGACTCTGGAACTCAAGGGCCTGGGTCTTCCCCATGAACACAAGGCCTTTTTTGCCTCTCTTATTCTTTTCTGTGTTCTACCCTCATCAGGAAGTAGATGTTTATTAAAAGCCCCAGAAATAGTTCATTTAAGTATAAATCTCAGAAAACTCAGTTAAGCCAACAGAAATGTAGGGCTCTGCTATGGACTGAATTGTGCCCTCCTTAAATTCCTGTGTTGAAGCTTTACACCGGATAGGACTGTATTTGGTGGCAGAGTAATTAAGCTGATGAAGGAGGTAAGAAATGTTAAATGAGATCAATAGGATTATGGATTTATAAAGAGAGGAAGATTCTTTCCCCATCTCTCCCCCACCCCGCCCTTTGCTTTTCTCACCACAAGAATATGACACAGTGAGAAGCTGTAAACCAGGAATAAAGTTGGTGCCTAAACCAACCATGCTGGCAACCTGATCTTGATCTTGGGCTTCTAACATGGGAGAAAATAAGTTCACCTTGTTTATGCCTCCAGGGTCTCTGACTTTTGTTTTTTTTTTGTTTGGTTGGTTGGTTTTTGTTTTGGTACCAAGGATTGACCCCAGGGGTACTTAACCAATAAGCCACATCCCTAGCCCTTTCTATTTTTTAATTTGAGACAGGGTCTCACTAAGTTGCTCAGGGCCTAGATAAGTTGCTGAGGCTGGCTTTGAACCTGTGATCCTCCTGCCTCAGCCTCCCAAGCTTCTGGGATTACAGGTGTGCACCACTGCACCCAGCGGTCTGTGACATTATATTCTAGCAGTCCAAGCTGACAAATACACATCTCACCCTCTATCCCAAACTAAAATTACTTTCTGCATGTTCACCCAGACAAACCAGTGATATAGCAACGGCACAAAGACAAACTATTTTGAAACTGCACAAGTAAGAACACTAGCTGTGCCTGATTCTACAAACCAGAGACAGTTTAGCTCCTTCCCCAGATTCTCTCATTTAATTTGTACAACAGACTTGGAAGGAGGTATATTCCCTGTCTTAATAATGAAAAAATTGATGACAGAGGTACAAGTTTAGTCTTTATTCCAAACCTAAATGTAATTCCAAAACTCAGGATGGGCCCAGCCCCCACATGCAACAGCAAATTCAACAGCAGCCCATGAACAAATTAAGAATTGTATGTTTTTCATGGAGCACAATAGGCACAATAAATTCAGATTTTAAGCCTTCCCAAAAGAACAGCTGGAGGCAACTGTTTGAATCATGTCAAGAACAAAAATAAAGGTTGGGCAGTGGGGAGGAATGAATAAAAACAAGCCAAATAAAACATGGGACAGGTCACCCAGCCAGATAGCCTCTCTGATGATCCAAAATGCCAAACAGTAAAGCAGGAAGTGACTCACTTGTAAATTTCACTCATGAGTTAAAAGCTTCATTAAGTAGAAGCCACACTTAAAATCTCCCACTTCAAAAAAGAAAAAAAAAATATGGCTTTGGAGGCTAGACAGAGAGCATTAGTTCACTGTTGAAAAGAAATAATGAGTTCTAATTCAGGTAATGTAGCTCAAAATTTACTGCCATATTTTAAAATGCACATGAAAAATAAAATTATCCTAAAATGTCCTTGGTGAAAAGGCTGAGCATAATTGCTATCACTGACAATGGCACTGAACTTAGCTAAATTAACATCAAAGGAAGCCCCAATTACAGAGCATCTGTGCGTTATTGATGGTGCTCTGTCTGTTCATCTAAGACACTCTACTATAAGGAACAGAAAAGCAAATAAAAGAGCTAATTGTACCACCAGCCTTCAGGGACCCCCAAGGGCAGACCTGCCCTATCTTGCTTGTGAAATGCCACTTGTCTTGGTCAAATGACAAAGGGATACATTTGGAATCTGGGAGTGAACATGGGCCCTCAAGGTAAGTTACAGTGACCACAGGTAGGGAAAACAGAGAGGCCAAAAACAGTTTCTGACAGCTCCCAAGCAGGATCCAAGGACTATCTAGGAACTTGTATGTGACTAGAGGTTTTGGTGGGAGAAACAGGTAGGAAAACAGGTTATCCTTGCTTCTTAGTGAAACTTTTATGGTGAGAGGCACCTTTAGGGGTAGAGATTAATTTTTTAAATGAGAAGAAACTTTCTTCTTCAGACTATCTGCTCCCTCAATGAGCCTACTGTTTAAAAAAGGAAGTGCCATCATTTGAGCTCCTACTGCATACTGGTATTCACCCAGTGCTTACCTGTTTGGCACTTGCCCATATAAAAATACCCTGAATATTACATATTAGCCATGTGTTGACTTTTTATTCCCAACTGTGTGAAGACTTGAAACTCTCTTCAAGTTGGATAACCTTGATGTTATCTTACTACTTTACCCTATCCACTGACTTTGCTTTGGGGTTTAACAACAAAAAGTAACTGTTAAGTCTTAGAACATCCATTTCATCAGTAATCTCATATGAGTTTTCTTGTATATATTCTGTTTAAAGTTTGCTGGTTTTTTGTCTGTTGCTGTTTGGAAATAACCAGAACTCCAGAGTAGAAAATGGGATTGTGCCATCCTCAAGTTCTCCTTTGTTCTTGACATGCACTTGCAAATAATATTCACATGTAATCAATGTCAGTTGCAGAATGATGCTCATGGTTTTTTCTCCAGTGGCCTGGAAGCTGTGTGGTTGACCATTGTCCTGTCAATCCTGCAGGCTTCCCTGCCATCTGGGATGCCTGACTGCCCAAAGTTTCAGTTCCTACAGTCAGGCATTTCCACAGGCCCAGAGGGGCTTTCTAAAAGAGAAACATTCCAGGAATTTAGAGAGTTCAGAAGTATAGATGACAAGAACCTGGTACACCTAAGGAGCAGGAACACCAATGCTACCATGATCTTCCCTCTGCTAGTAGAGGTCAGTCACCAGTCTTTTTACTCTGTTCATAGACAAGTTGCTCCTGCATTTCCAACCAACTCCTCCTCATCTCTGACCTGGAATCATGGGGATGGGGTAGGCAGTGGAGAAAACCTCATTGAGGATAAAGGTGATGCTCAGGTTCACCAACACACCTGCCACTGGAAAGAAGTTCACTGCAATCCCCAGAGCAATATTAGTTTTAAATGTAAATAACCTTACATCAGCAATTCAACTAGACTCTCCAAGAGTTTCTTAACAAAGCATCTTAATTTTCTTTTCCTCTTTCCTTTCAATCTTAAATTTTTAAAATAAGAATGGGGACCTAAATTGCAAAAGCAAAATGCCAAACACCCTCTTCCAAAGTGGATCAAGAAAACATCAAGCTGGTAATGTGCAGATTACAGCCATAATCGGCTATTAAGCCTCCATCTCAGTCATTACCAGCAATCACAGGATTGAGGACTTTGCATGGACCAGTTAAGAAGCCTTAAATTCACTCCTTAAAACAAAGATCACTGGTCCCATAGGAGAAAGGCTCTTTGGGGTAAGAACATATCAAAGGGCACTTTGGAACGTCATGGCCTCATTGCCAGGAGAGTCACGACTGGATCTCTGGCACCATCAGCTCTCTCTCCCCTCGACTCTGAAAGCTCAGGCGGCTTCAGGCCAGCAACTGCTATTGTACAGACTCCCAAAGTGCCAAAGAGGCACATTCTCCACTCAGAGCACGGCTGCTCCCTCTGCCCAACACCGAGGGACCCAATCACAGGACTGCCCAGACTTTCCACTTCAAACTCAGATCATCTGTTCCCTCATTTACAGATTCAAGGTCAGGGAGAAAATCTGAGACAAAAAGGTTGTCAGTACAATATTTAGTGAATACTTGGTGCATGCTTGGTGTTCTAACTAACATCAGGAAAGTTTCTATGCACCTAATAATGTAGCACTAGGCAGCCAGCTGACTGTTCGGTGGCCCTGCTATCTTAATTAAACATCCGGAAAGCCTACGGGAATTGAGGCTGTGGCACCAACACCAACAACCACCATCAACCTCACCGAACCCCAAGTTTTGTTTCAGAGAAAAGCCCTGATTCAGGTGGCTAGGGAAGCATCAGAAGGCAGGATGGCCAGTTGATTGGACCGTCGGGTTTCTGCAGCAACAGAGGATTCAAAATCCTAGTGATTCAGCACAAGCATTTCTTCCTTGGGTAGAGAAGTGTGGCTGGCCCGAATGGCTTGGCTTCAGGCTTGAAGTCAGGTTTGGGTCTGCTCAGTGTGTCTCTCATGCTGTGTTCATAGCAAATGTCGGATGTGTGAGAGCTGTGAGTAGAGACACATGGTGCTCCACAAGGTTTTGGCCCAGAATTGGCATGCTGTCACTTCCACTCACATCCCGTTGACCAAAGCATCACGCGGCCATGGCCAAGGCCAAGGTCAATGGGACGGGGAGGTATATTCCTCTCTTGCAGGAGGAGCCGTAGCAAGGACAGAGAGAAAGGAACAATTTTAGGCTATTAAGACAGTCCACCACACTTTTCCCAATTTGGGGGTTCCAGCAACTTTATGGAATCTTAACTCATTCCCCATGCTTAAAAAGTACCACTTACCTCTTGACAATAGGTCTGTCCAAATATCATCAGAGAAAAGCGAACACTCGCGAAAGCAGAAAGGGGACTAGCATGGAGCTGGGCTGTGTGGTGCCGTGAAGGTTAATGGCTGCATTGGAAACACACAGCATCTTTCCAGGCACTGGACTTCACCGAGAGTGGTGTCCACACTGTGCTCAGCACCTGGTGAGGCCCCAGAGACTTCTGGGAGTGGCTCTCAGAAGCACCTACAACTCGTGCCACTTTCCCTCTCTCTGTTGTAAATTTCAGTGCTCCCTCCTCTAGGGTTTTGCCAGGACACTGGAGACATGGCGTTCCTGCCAGTCCAACTTTGATTTCAGAGGGTTGCTGCTCAAATACAAAGCTATAGAAATTGCTTCCAAAGAATATACTCTGAAAGCATTTTACTGTAGACGACGGATGCCTTGGTGTTAAAAACAGAGAAATACAAAATCCTTAAGTGATTCCCCCTCAAATGAATGTGACAAACTGTGAAGTCAGAAGTTAGGGATGAAAAACAAACAAACTGCAAATGTCTGGCTTCTGGAGCTGTTTCTAAATACACTGCCTAAGTATTTTCCCCAAAAAAAAAGAAATTCATTAAAATTTTTTCCGCTTCAAAATTTACTACACAGTGACTGAAAATGGAATCTGAAGGTGTCTCTAGATAAGAAACATCTGTGCAAAAACAGAAGAGAACCATAAAACGCTAACATATTCAGATAGTTAGAAATATCCAGAAAAACAATCAACATTCTTAGTTTCTTTCTGCATGTTTGGCATTGTAGAGAACTTTGAACATAGATGGGCTAATTGCCTGTTCAACTACATGGGCATGTGCTTGCAGTTTACAATATTTATTTATGGGCAGGCCCTGGCTTTATGTAAAAAATAGAGTAAAGGTTAGTAATTATAATAAATCTAGAAGCAGTTTCTGATAACCTTTCATGTGTCTGCAATTGGACTAGATGGGGGTAACAAAATATCAAAGACATTCACACTGCAGTTTAGGGAAAAGTAGCACTTGGGAAAGTTGTTAGAATAAGTATAAAAACCAAGTGAATCAAGCCACTAGGTAATACTCCTTCAGGGTACAGACGAAACACAATAGCAGCTAAGATAGGTAAAAACTCATTTTAACTATACACAGACTTGTAGGGGTCCCATCCCATTTTCTGAAAAAGGTATTTGTTATGTTTTGAAGCCCTACTGTGAGCAGGTGGGTTCTGAGGGGAGGAAGACTCAGGGAAAGCCCTCTGTGATGGAAAGGATCATACCCTTGTCTTGAAAATGGTAGGGCCAAGTCATAGGGATCATGGCAGCTGTAGAATTTCCCATCATAAATAATCTCCAGGTAAATCCTCTGGAAAAACAAATATGCAATTCAGAATCTGTACAAGCTTTCATGGTGGATCTCCCAAAGTGCTCTGTCGTTCATGGTTAATTCTTTTGGTGAATACTGACTGTGCCTCTGCTACAGGCCAGCATTGGAAATGAGGGAATGTGGCCCAGTTCCTACCTAGCATCCCAGTAGGTGAGTGGCTTCCTCACCCCATCAAAGAGCTGGCTCCCCTGTGATTCCACTGCCTGTCAGCATTCTCGGTTGCCTTTTTCATGGAAACCCCCAAACACAGACACAGATGAAGAAAGGGAATTAGGATCTCACACCAAGAATCAAGAGCAGGACTGTGCAGTGTAGTCACAGGAACAGGTAATCGTTGGATGCAAATAACTTTCAGTTCATTTAAGGATGAGACTAAAAGATTTCCAGTAGGTGCACATCACCCTGAAGCATATTCCTTCAGCATATCCTCCTTCTCCCTCCTTATGCTGTCTCTCCCTTTGCCTCATTTTACCCCTCTCTTTCCCTCTCTCTCTCTCTCTCTCTCTCACATACACACACACACACACACACACACACACACACACACACAAATATCCCGCCCTCTCAAATACCCAAAGATACATACACACAAATACACAAGTTATGCAAAGCTACCCAAATATATTGAGCCACACACGAAGAGGAACCCAGGCATGCCCACATGCCCACACAAAGGAACATATGACATTTTCAAGGACACATCAACACTCCCAAACATATCTGTTCCCATACCTTACATTCTCTTATATAGGAGAATGGCCACAAAGACAAGCAAAAACACGCATGCCAGGACACTTTCTAACAGAGGCTGTGACGCTCCGGCCAGCTGCCCCCATAGCTGTTCTCCCCACGGTTTCTCTAAGGTTCTGAAGATTAAACAGTTGGTAGTCAACTTTGTATACATGCCTGTAAACAAGAGGGCTCCGCTTTAAATAATTATGTCAAAGAAATGACAACTGTGCTCTTTGCCAGAACAGGGATGAATAATTACAAAGCCAGGACATAATTAAGCAATTCTGACTGTCGGATTTTTGAGCTCTCTGATGTGCAGGGCTGGTGTGCCTGCCACACATGCCCTCCTGGACGGGCCTCTGGGCTCCTTTGATCTAGGTTTCCCAGTGTGGCCAGGGTGGGGTCATGGTCTGGTCATTACAGAAGCTTCTCAGTGGGGGCCTCAAATTCCTCTGTATCCAGCTTGACGCTCTGTGTTGACAATGGTACAATTCAATGGTCAATATTTAACAAAGATATAATTTCTTTAAAATTCTGGAAAATGAGCAAATCATAGATGTTGCAAATCCATTAACTAATCCCCCCACACACATGCCTGCGTGAAATTCTGGAAGAGGCTGTTGTCACTTTAGCTATCACTTCCTAATGAATGACAACATCTTTCTGTAGGAACAATCAGAGCCCCGACAGAAGGCATCTTTTCAACAACAAAAGCCAAAAGGCAGCAATGAAGGAAGAATGTGTCATCAGGAGAGAGAGGAAGAGAGAACTCGCTCTCAAGTGCCGGGGCCTGCCAGGTACCAAATCAAACCTTAGTGACATGGGGGTTTATTAGTTCCTGGCTGATTTTGCATTTGCATCAGCCGAGAACACCCAGCCTGCCTTCCCTACCTCCGAGGCAAGGGTTGCAACTGGAGAGGCATTTTCCATTCTCCCAAATACTTTATGTCAGGAATAAAATGAAAACAGCTCCCCAAATCACGGCCCCCTTGATCATCCATCAGCACATTCTGCTGAATAAGCACAACAGGCCACGGCCGACTCCGAAAGGACAGAGCCAACTTGAGATTCGGATTCTGTTATGAAAAATAGGTCTTCACCACGTGCGCTCGGCACAGCCTCGGCAATTCACAGGGAGGGAATTGCTCTCCACTTAGAAGCCAACTCTGGGTATACACACACCTCCCAGAACATACATATGCATGTATACACAGAGGCAGACTGTGGCTCTGCACATGTGCCTAGGAACAGAGAGTGCACACCGAGAAGAGGTGAGGACCAGCCTTTCTAATGCAATTATTAATTCAGCAAGGAGCTCTTCCTATCGGCAAGAAAAGTCTCACTGTGGATCTCTGAAAACAACAGACAAAAGGGATTCGCCTGCCATTCAAGAGGCATGCGGTGTGATGTAAAACCACTAACACTGAATCTACTTGTGCTCTCCAAGGGTCATGGTGGAAATAGAACACCTAACCAGAAGCCCGAGACCCCAGTTCTGGTCCCAGCGATGCCTCTTCAGGACTGTAGGCCCTACTCCAGTCACCACTTGCTCTCCCAGGTCCCACATCCACGACACGAGAAAGTCAACTGAGTGATTTCTGAAGTCCTCTCTGGTTTGGAGATCATATGACACTACAAAAAGGGAACCAAGGTCTCCACACTTAGATTTTTGTCTCTCTCCTCAAATTATTAACGGGCATTTTTAAAGCTTAGTAAGGATGTTAGAGTCAATCACAGAAACATGAGCTAATTCTAGAATTGATTAGCAACTAATTGGGAACACAGAAGAGCATTCCCACTGATGCTGCTAATGCCTCCGAGAAATAGCTAACGCCGGATTTGAAGAAGCCATTCCCAGACACTAGCACAGGCAGGACAGGATTCCAATTCCTTCTACCCCTATTTTACAAAACAGTCCTACTTTTATCTGTTTTCTTCATTTAGGCCTTCCTGTGAAGTTTTGTTTTAACAAAGAGGTCCATGGGGAAATGTTTAGCTCACTGCTCTGGGGTAAGAAAACAGTGACAAGAGCCTGGGCCCCATGGTCAGACCAAGGTCAAACTTCAGGGCTAGCAATTCCTAGCCAGGTGGCCTCGGGAAGCCTGGAGAAGTTCTCTGAGCCCGAGTTCCCAATTGGAAGAGTGAGCAAACGGCCCCTCTCTCTTACCTTACAGGGTTACGTGAAGTTCCACAAACCTATAGACAAAGATCCTTGGAACAGGGTAGGCACACACTAAGCACCCCATCCAAGCACAGTGGATGCTCCATTTATTACTCCTCGGATTTCCAATGATAATGTAGAACTTCCCATGCCAAAGGCAAATGACAGCAGGAGAAATCTTTGTCTCCTCTGTATGGTATACACATGAAAGTGGGAAATGTAAAGCAGGCAGGTTATGACCCGAAATATTACAAAGAGTTCATGTGTTGTACTTTGCTGGGGTCAGCTATCTGTGGAATATTTTCATGGAAGGAAGAAAGGAAAGAAGGAAGGGAGGGAGGGAGGGAGAGAGGGAAGGAAGGAGGCCAAGAAATAAATTCTTTCATTTGGACAAAATTACAAAAGCTGGAATAACTAAAGGCAGTCATGGGCAATATGTCAAATCTGTGCCTCAATAAGGAGAACTGTTAACACTTTAATAGCTATGAAATGAATCACTCGATTAATTTCCCACATGCTGAAACAGGTAACAATACATTTATCTGCCAGTATTATACCCTCCGTATCATATATTTCCACAACTGTTAGCAATTTTATTCAGCATAACGGGAAATCAGTTGCACCTCATGGATTCAGGGAAAGAAAGAGGCCTGAGGTCTGCTGCCAACTGAGCAACGTGATGGAAGAGGTTTCGTTGTTCTGCTCTGGTTGGGTTTTGTTTGTTTTGTCTTCCCCCCCTTAATCACTTGCAAGGCATGTACAGAGGGCTATAAGTCAATAAGTGAGGACAAACTAGACCTCTAGGGGTTCTGTGCCAGTGTTTTCAACACACAAACTACAATCTCATGGGAGGTGACTATGTAGCTCCACAGAGCCCCAGGGTGTTGATGGTTCTCCAGATGGGTCAGCAGGGGTCATTGTGTCCATTCCCCAGCCTCTGTTTTCGTGAAAGGACCCAAACTCCTCCAAAAGAGATCATTGTATGCGTCTTCAAGAAAATATCTTTACGTCTGAATCCCCAAACCCAAGCCTAATCTCCCTGGCCGCATCAAAACTGCCATTAGAATGGCACATACATGGCCTCCCTGCAGACTCAGGGAGGTAAAGGAAAGATCAGCAAACTCCATCTGATGATCTCTGGAGCGCTACACGTGGGGAACCCATGCCAGCCCCAGGACACATCGTCAGAAAGCACTCCCTCAGGTGCTAATGGTATCTCGGGAGCTGCAGGGTTCTCCCCTGTGATGGAAGGAAATCACTCTCTCCTAGCTCCCCTTTGGCAGCAAGAAAGAAGACGCCCCTCTGGGGGACTGCAGGATCCTTCCCACCCCAGGAACAGGCAACTTCCAATGCCTTCTCCTCTCTTAGCTCCAGAACTGCAGAGGCCCCACTTTGAAAACATCTTTGGGGAGGTGGCCCGAAGTGCCCCCTCAGATTTCCCTCTGAGCTGCACGTGGTACTGCTTTGTTAGTTGAGACCATTTTATAAATAAGGTCCCCTTACACTGGATCCCAGGAAGACCCAATGTATACCCAGTGCTATTTCACATTTGGCCCAAAGTAGATCTATGGATGAATCCCTGGTGTGAGATCCAGCCTGCATCCTAAACTCACAGGAGGATATTCTTCCATGCTCTGAAGGCTGACCAGTGCCCCGATATATAAATCCCTTATGAAGACCAGTGGGTAGGCAGCTCACCTTGGGCTTCACCACCTTCATGAAGGCCCCTCTGACTAACGCCTCTTCTCGTTCTTGTCTGGTTACTTTCCGGGCATCCAGAAACTTCAAGTTAGGCAGCTTGTGCAGAACAAAGCATCTGGAAGAAAAGAGTCAGAAAGGACTCAGGAAGGGAGGGGCTAAGCCTCCAGAACCAGGCAATGTGTCTGATCCTTAGGAAACCACAGTATGTCTTCAGCAATTTAGATCTCAGCTGCTAAATCACCTCTCATCTTTCACAAAGTATGAACAATCATTCAAATGGTTCTATCTTAGAAACGACTCAATTTTTTTAAAATATTGATTTATTTGCTTTAGTTGTACACAATGCCTTTATTTTTACATGGTGCTGAGGATCGAACCCAGGCCACATACGTGCTAGGCGAGCACTCTACTGCTGAGCCACAACCCCAGCCCCAGAAACTACTCTATTTAAGAGACACATGGTAATGACTATACTTGACTTGAAGGTAGATACATGCACCCCACCTGAATTAGCCATTAGGACCTTATCAATATATTCCCCTTCTTCCATTCTGGAAAGTAGACCCAGCTTCTTGCTGCACAGGGAGCTCCCAGTAAAACCAAGCTACACCTTGATTGTACCATTTATGTCACCACCATTCCTGAGAGTTCTCTGCATTGGTCACATCTCTGAGACAACATATCTTCAATTTGGAGCTAAGACATGAGACCTTGATTTTCCATCCAGACAATCAACTAGAATGTAGTGACCAGGATGGCCATGGGAGAAGTAAGGAACAGGTGCTGATGAGAAATGCTTCCTCAAGGACTCAGACAGGGATCCTGAGGACTTTCGTTATCATCACTGGGTTATGGCCACACTGGCACTATGAAGATTATCAAGGAGAAGCAAGGAGAGTTGCTTTAAAGGGGATATTAATAGCCCAACAACTGCTCAATGGCCTCTCTTCCCTTTGCAAAGACATTTTGGTATTCATTATGGACTGTAGGAATAAGCCAGTGGCAATGTAGGTGATGAACTCTCCTCAAGTGATATATGTGGAGTTTACGAGAAGATATACTTGGCCATACAGGATCTAGACACCTGTCTATATTTCTCCCACATCAGTGAGTTACCAAACCAGATGCTTTCCATCAAGTTCCCGTGCTCCATCAATCAAACAAGCAACTGTTTAGACTCTATCCTGCTTAAGAAGAGGTGAATAGCCAATGTCAAGAGCAATGGATTAACTCCAAGGAAATCTGTTGCTTCCTTTCTGCACCAGCCTCCTCAGTACTCCCTCATCATTCAAGCCCCTAACCTCCACCAAAGTTACTTCTTCACCTCTAGCCCACATCCCTTTCTTCTCCCTCAGCATTCCTAGAGTACACTGTCAGCACCATACTTCTCTATTTTCTTGGTGATAATTGATGTCCTTATCCAAACTATAAGCTTCTTGAAGGCAGGGACAAATTTCCTTGCTTACCGGCACCACCTCTTGAAAACTCACATTAGGACAGACTCATTAACATACCCATTCATTTTCATTTCCATCTATTTCTTGAGCATCTACTATGTGCCAGGTTTTATAAAGCAAGAAGGAGGTAATTATGATATGGTTCCCACTATCAAAGAGGTTCTTAGTGTAATGGGGAAGATAAATTCATACAGAGAAATTAGAAATCAATGTAGCTAAGTGCCAGAGGGTATGACTAGAGCACTTATGGGAGTAGAGAGAAAGAGGTCTGCAATACTCACTGAATAACTGAAATCTAAGGGGCAAAGAAGAAACAGAAAATCTCAAACAGATTTCAAAGGACCAAATCCACAAGCACTTAGCCTTTTGGAAGGAGAGTTGCTTGGGATATGCAATGAGCCTTCTTCATCACTGGGGCCTGGAGTTCCCAAAGTCACTGCCCACCTTCTCAAGGTGATCCTGTATCTCCGAGTGTCCTTCACATGTTTGTCCAGATTACAGACTTGAGGGATCACTCAAAAGCCAGAGGTTAACAGTTTAAAAGCCTCCAGTAACAACCTTCATTGTCCAAGTCAGAACAGTGTAAAATTTCTTTGGGGAGGCCTTTCCTCTAGAGCCCTGTCCACCCCGAAGCCTGAGGACCTGGAATTGGACTACTTTCTGCTTACTCCCTGGCCTCAACCTATCACCCTCTTTCCTGTCTCTCCCTAAGCGCCCCCCCCCCCCATATGCCCTCTAACCTCCTCCAAAATCAGGAAAGTGTCACAAAGGGCCCAAATGTCCTCTCTATTCCTCAGCAGAATTCCCACCGGCCTCACACTGTCAGAGAAAACTTCCATCTTCTGCTTGTAGCGGCAAAGTCTCGATGACAACAGAGTCTTTCAAATAAAGACATGTACAGACAGAAACAATATGTCAGGAGTGACGCTCCAAGGAGTAAAGACACCCACTAAGTGTAGGGTGGGAAAAGATGAATATTCAGGTGAAGAAAACATCAGTATTAGAAAATCAGCCAATGTTTAATGATGGAGTGAAAGATGCCTTCACGGGGCTGGCAGGAACCACGATGACAACAGACCGCGCATTGTCATTTCGCCTCACTTTGGATCACAGCCCTGAAATCAAAGGAGAAAGACAGAGAGAGGTGCTGGCTTTTAAGCGAGTTAGAAATTTTAGATGACAAAGAGCTGCTGTTTTCTGAGTGCTTTTCTTATACAATCCGAGAGACAGCCTGTGACGCAGGCTGCCAGTCTCCCCCAGAGCTCAGGGTGAGTGGACGCCCGTCCTGCAAGGGCCAACTGGGCTTCCAGAGGGTCACTGCTCAGAGAGGTCTGGGGACACTGGGAAGACTCACTGTCAACAGTGGGGTGTGAGACTCAGCCCAGGGTGCAAAGTGCCTCTGCTAGAGGTGCCTCCTTTCATTCACTTACACAGTCAACAAATAATTATAGAGCAGCTACCACCTGCCGGGCGCTGCTGAGGAAAAAAAAAAAAAAGTGATGAACGCAACAGAAGGTTTCTGCTCTCAATGAGCTTATGTTCTAGCACAGTGGTTCTCAACTTTGAGCAGGCATCAGCAGCCCCCGGAGGCTTGTTAAAACACACATCGCTGCACCCCATCCCCAGAGTTTCTGATTCAGGAGGTTTGGAGTGGGGCCTGGAATTTATGTTTCTAATAAGTTCCCAGGTGATGCTGCTGCTGCTGTCCTGCTGAGAACCAATGTCCTAGTGAAAATAACAGCATGAGGAATAATGGTTTGGGAATTATGAGCATGGTGAGACGGCCGACAGTCTCCTTCCCAGGTCCCCTTGCAGACTGCCCCTGCCCAGTCAGTGTCTGTGGTTTGCACAGCTCAGACACTGGCCTAGCCTACCACATCCTCCTGCCCCGTGGTGGCTCAGAACTGGCTCTACACATTATTGCCAAGTGATAAGTCAGTGGGCTTCCTGCCTGCCTGTCCCATCCTGGTCTTGGGAGATCTATTTCCCTTTGTTCTAGGTCATGACAGGGTGTCAAAAGCCGCAGCTTCAATCCTGAGTGTAATACAAGTTTGCCATAAAAATACGAGAGAGGATTCCCGAAGCCACAGAATGAAGGCTTTTACAATATCAATTCAACCCTTGTAAATTTAATCCAGGGTTATTTGTTGCACCAAAATCTCTTTACCGTGATGTATTACTTAGTTACTGGGGTTATCACAGCCGTATCCTAAAGTTGCATAGTACATAAAACATTTCAGTTAACAATGCGGGAAGGTTAACTCCCCCAGATAACCTGCAATCACAAGGGCTAGTCCAGATGACGTCCCTCTGTCAGCTTCCGAGAGCTATTGATGGTTCAATCAGTTTGTTTTGAAGGTAAAGTACAACAAAAGGGCAGTAAACTTATTCAGACTGTCAACAGGGGCTATCGGGAATGGGGCTTGCAGGTAAGTAATTCTGGGTGTTTTAAGGCTATTATCAAACAGCAATGGTTGAAGGAAGAGACAGCTACTAATAACACAGAAGGCAGCCATCATAAACCACTTTATGGCAGAAACCTCCGTCTATAAATCCTGCGACACCCGGAGACAGCTTCAGATTTATAAAAACTGCTTGTTAAGCCGGGGCACTGCTTAATGAAAAGAGATCCGTCTAAGTTCCAAGTCTCACGTCCCTAGCTCCAAAGGGCGACTCCAATTTTCTTGACCTTCTCAAGGTGGCTGGGGGGAAGCCCCCAGGGCTGGGGTGGTGGGAGTCGGAGCCACTCCTGGCTGTGATATGGAAGGTGAGGTTATCAAAAGGAGAGCAGGGGCCCTGGGAAGGTGTTTAAACACCCATTTGTCTCTGTCTGAAAAGAGACTTCTCAAAAGTGAGAGACCAGCACCTAGAGCTTTCTAGGTACTCTCTCTTTTCATGAAAAATATTCCATTTTCTTAAGGGACTCCTCTAAGGAGAGAAGTAAAACTGGAACAGGAGAAAAGAAACATCTGGAAAGCTTTGTGTTTCTCTTTGTTTTGCTCAAAAATCAATTTCTTTTTTCTTCCTCCAATCCCAGTGCTCTGGCATTTTTCACGTGGACCTCAAAGAGAGAGATGATCTTTCCTCCTGCCCCAAACTACGACCCCAGGAAGAGGGTATAGTCACAGAAAAACTGTGATGGGTTTCCAGTATCTGGAGGGAAGTGTCTGCAGTATTGGGTGGGGGGTGGCTACCATGTTTCTTTCTCTGACATTCTATTCAAGAAATACCAAATAGGTAGGGTTTTTCTGTTTTTGTTTTTGTTTTTTCCTGGTACTGAGAATTGAATTCACTGAACTACATTTCCAGCCCTTTTAAATTTTGTTTTTAAATTTTAAGACAGGGTCTCACCATGTTGCTGAGGGTTTTGCTAAGTTGCTGAGGCTGGCCTCCAACATGTGATCTTTCTGGCCCAGCTTCCCCAGCGTCTGGGATTATAGGTGTATGTCACCACGCCCAGCTCTAAGCTTCTAGTTCTTAAGGTGGCCAGGCTTGGGGTCCCTGGCACATGTTCTACTTCTTCCCACTTAGGGTATTCTACACTCCCCCTTGCACAGTGAGCTGGGAGACATGGCACAAGCTATTAGTGAACAACCTGGGCTCCAAAAGGCAGCCACAGGGGACCCAAGAACTATTTCTAACCCTCCACAAAGCACAACAGGACAGGACGAGGATGCCAGCAAAAATGTGGCACTTCTTTGCTGCTGACTCAACGACATCTACTCCGTTTAGTAACACAGGCTACCTCAGTCTGATCAAAAGCACTGATCAGCTGCTAAATATGTCTCATTAATGAAAGAAAAAATGTTAGCAATGGATTATGTGCTGCTTATTTGAAAGACCAAGGCTTTTTAAAGGAGAAGAAAATTAAAAGGAGGCAAGGCCTTCATAATGAAAGACTTGGGGCTAACAGGGCACAGGAAAGAGCCCAGGCTGTGAGCTTATCTTGCTGGGTGATCTTGGTTCTGTTTCTGTGGCCTTCCAGAGCCTTGGTTTCCTTATCTGCACCATGGTGGAATGGGCCAAACGATGTACAAGCCTCCCGTGAACCTTACCTTGCTTAAAGTCTACATGCCTCAAAATTGATTTACAATAAATACATTCATACCATCCCATCTTGTTACACCAATTTCCTTATATAACCACCCCCCATGCCTCCAGGTACAGAGTGGTGAGAAAAAGCCAATAAAGACCAAGAAGTAATGAACAAACACTGTGAGTGGAATAGCTCCAGATGCTCAGAGAGATGACAATGATCTCACTCTAATGAGCCGAGGTGAGCTCACCTACAGCATTAATGAACGCCTGACAACTGGCAAAGGCCAGCTGATTTTCCTCACAGTTCACCGGCAGCATGTTTGAAGTCTCTGTGCAAACAATACACCCACAGGACAGTCCAAGGCCCTCTGCAGAGGGTAACCGGCAATTACTCTGTGGGCTTCTGTCACTTTGATCTCTGGGTCGTGACCTTTGCTTTCTTGTGATCTTCAAAGCCCAGATTGTAGATTAGCTGGAGAATGCTAACTGGGTTGTGTAAGCCACAAGTTTTACAGCTCCTACTCGGTGGGAAATGGTGGCAGCCCTGGACGGCCCACAGATGGTACAGGGTCCCTCCCTCCCTCCCTTCGGCTGAGTGCTACAGACACTGGGCAGGCCCCAGGGCTGCTCCCTACCAGGGAACAAAGAAAGGGTGTCACATTTTAAATAATTTAAAGTTGTAAGGAATACAGAGGGATATGCTGGGGAGGAGGGAGGAAGGAGAGGCTGACCAGAGATGGCAGTACCAGGAGAGAATTCATGACAAAAGGTTTAGTGAACAGAAGGGAGTTGGGAGCCACGGGCCTAACTCCCCTCCTTTGAAATGTGACGTCCAACACTCGTGGACTGCTGACCTTCAGGTCATTGTTCCTTCTGCAGAAAAGAAAGAAGAGGGCTTAAAGAGAAGATAAGCAATAGCACCCAAGCTTCCCATACTTGATTCGTTACTGTGTCTGGTGTTGGAGTCCACAGAGGCCCTGTGCGGTTTCTTAGCACCTTGGTGGTCCAGGCCAAAACTTGCCTCATTGCCCTCTTCCTGCTCAAATCTTGAAGGCTGCTGTGACCACCTTCACCTCTATTCAATATTCATCCCCAAACAACAGCACTGTGTCCACACAGCAAAGCACGGGGCAGGCTTAAGCTCTATAATAATGTAGCAATGGATATTTCTCAGCCATGAACTATGATGAATGGCAAAGGGAAGCCCTAGGCATGGTTTTGCTCCTGCCCCAGCAGGGCCAGGCTCTACTCAACAACTCGGCAGTATGTTCATGCTCACATAGAAATTTAATGAGCCTGTTTTACTGTGGGGATGTGTGCCAAGAAAATCCAACTGGGTGCACAGGGGGTAAGTGAGGAAGCCAGAGGGGTGGGCCAGGGGGAGGGGAGGAAAGACTTGACAGAAACCTGAGGATCTGTGATGCCATTTCCAATTGCTACATAAATCTAGTCACTTCCCATTTCTGGTCCAGTGGTTGGCCACAATGTGACCTAAAACTGGGCTGACCCCTTTGAAATTAACATCTCCCATAGAAATGAAACAACAGACACACTTGTTTTGATGTATGGCTGGGTGACATATTATAAATATTACATCACATAACCACAGAGGATGCCAATCAATAAGAAATTTTTTTAGACAGCACTAAATGAACCATGGGTTCTTGCTTCTGAATACACTCCTTTAAGGCTCCTACTATTGCTTAAATGATTAATAGAAGACATATTGTCAGAAAATGTACTTAAAGTGAAAAACAGTAAACTGTAGAAATATCATTCATTTTTAAGCAATTTTCTAGTGAAAAATGTCACATAAATTTACATAGAGGCTCCACTATTAGACTCTGGGTAACAGTAAGAAAAAAGGTAGACCTCATGCTTTGTGGATAAAGGGCCGGGAAATATTTTACCAAAAGGAAAAAAAAAAAGAAAAAAAAAACAGGCAGCTGCATTGCTTTGTATAAATGCAAATGCCACAGGAACTCTGAATTCAAAAGTCATATTGTGAAACCCTAAAATTTCTCAGGGGCAAATGAAGCACAAACTCCAGAATAAATAAATCAGAGCGGCTCACGAGCCACAAAATGGAACTGCATCATGCACACATTTCTCTCTTCCACATCCAAGGGTGAGTGCTTATTAAATCAGCAATGAAAAATAAAAATAAATAAATAAATGAATAAAAAATTTAAACGTGCTGGAGAATTGACCTACCATTCCGCTCTGCAATCAGACGCTGTGCAGTGAATGTGTAACCCCGTGGACTCGCATTGAACATTCCTTCCGCTGTTCTTAGTTACTGCTTCCCTCAGAGTGTAAGCATCTTGCCATTGTTATGGGTGATGTATGGATTTTCTAAGGTAATTTTTGACCAGATGTGATTTTGGCTGCATGTAAGCTCTGCAATCCAGCCCCTCATGGCAACTTTACCATATGTATATTAACAAACATCCTTTCCAGTCCCATCCCTCAAGTACTTCTGGGGAAACAGATTGGAGATGGAGAGGACAGGCTTGGAGGGTGCCCAGGCTAGCCCATGAGATAGAGCACTCAAAAAAATCAAGCCCTCCCCAAAGAAGCATGACCCATACCAGGACTTGGGTTGAGTCTGAATGACAGTCTCTTGCTTATTAACTGCCTTTGTTGCACCTAAATGGATCTGATCCCAAGTGGCAGTGGGCATCTAAGGTACCCAAAGGTTGCTGCATCTACCTATAAATATTCAGTTCCTAAGCAGAAAAGTTAATTTCAAACTGTCTCCCACAGTTACAAAGGCCCTTTTCCATGTTCACCACTACATTAGGTGTTGATGAGGATTTAAAAGACAAGAAGACCAGCCCTTACCCACTGGAAGCTATTTTCTACATATCGAAGTACATGTAATAGCAAGGGAAATACAGGAGGGAATCTTTGAAATGATGTGAGATGGTAAAGGATAATGGCAACCGCTTGGGAGCAGAGTATCTCAGAATGCTAGAGCCAATTAAACATCAGAATTCCCAGTGGAGGGTTCCGTTGGATTTGCTACCAAATCAATGAGAATGCCTTAGATGATTCAAAGGCCATTAAGGAACCACTGATCAAAATGGTATTTTAAAGGTCCCCACTGCCAAAAAATGGACCTCACATCAGTACTTCTGATCCAACCTCTTACACTATACTATAGGTCTTAGCATTTATGTGACCAGTTACAATAACAAAATAATAGTATTAGCTTTTTTATTTTTTTCATTGTACAACCTTATATGCTTCTGTTTGAGACCACACCAGATAGGATGGAACAGAAAACTTCCCTTGTGCTACTTCTCTCATTCTGGGAAAAATAAATTAAAAACACTTGCCTGCAGTTAAATTTACACATAATTTTTGATTCCATGAATGAATGAACATGTGTGGATATGGACACACAGACTCATATCAGTTAGGACATACATACATACATACATATTTAATTTTTTGTTAGGTTATTTTATAGAATTAGTAAAATCTGGGAAAAATCAGAAAACAAATGAGAATTTCTCAATGTTTGGGTTACTAAAAAACTTTACTTGGGAAAATTTAGCGGGCTCACTTGACCCTCCAATATACATCTATAAGAAGATTAAATAAGTTTTAAGTGACCGCTTTACACCTGAAATCAGGCTATTAAATACTTCAAAATTGCTAAGAGTGTTCCAGAAGCAAATTAAGTTCTAAGTGATTAAGCAACTTAAAGTGATGATTTAGAAATGTGTTAAGTATTTACTTTCTGTACATTAACCATATTTCTAGCAGAACTCACATTCAGATGTACAGTATCACATTCCAAATGAAAATCTTCATGATGGGAAAATATTTACTACATTGTTTTAAAAAAGTAGGATTAGAGTTTTATTCTAAGATAATTTAAGGATCAACTAACACCTCTCAAAATTAATCATAAAACTTAGAAAATGAAGTTAACAGTACAAAATTCTTCTGTATAAAAAAAACTGAATTTCTACTGCAGCTTAACCTACTTATATGTGTATGTATTTTTTTAAAATCTGCAATGTGCAATAGCCTTCAGTATTTCTTACAGCACTGCCTTTATTCAAAATGAATGCCCTCACTACATTCCTCCAGGCATCACCACAGATTCTTATATGAGTTCCAAAAGAACAAGTTCCTCTCAAATCTTTATGCTCTTTCCCAGCCTTTCCAAATGTATCTTCCCTACCCACCTTCCTCCCTCCCTCTCACATTGATTCAGGTGGTATGTTAATGAGAGCCTATTCCAGGATGGAGAGAGAAGCTACATATACAATAGATCATTAAAACATTCATAAAGAAATAATCAAGAATAAGAGCACATCAAGTTTAAAATGAGCAGGTAACAAAATGAATTTAGTAAAGCAGATAAGATTAAGATAACTTCCTAAGAGAGGTGAGTTTGGATGGGGGGTTTCAAAGCAGGTGGTTCATGAAGAGAGAGAAGAAAGAGAAACATTCTTACTTGGAGCCCAGCAAAGTGCATGGCTCATGGACACTGAAGCATCCTTTTTACAGAGGAGCAGTATGGGCCCGTGGGACTTCCTTTGGGAATTGTACATGAGCACCCTAAACTTTGGAGTGGCCTCTCTACAAAAAGTGATTCTGAAGCTGACCACAGAAAGACCTTGCAATATAGAGAAAGGCCGGGCACGGTGGCACACCCCTGTAATCCCAGCACTTGGGAGGCTGAGGCAGGAGGATCTCGAGTTCAAAGCCAGTCACAGCAATGACGAGGCACTAAGCAACTCAGTGAGACCCTGTCTCTAATGAAATACAAAAAAGGGCTGGGGATGTGGCCCAGTGGTCGAGTGCCCCCGAGTTCAATCCCCGGTACAAAAAAAAAAAAAAAAACATAGAGAAGGGGTCAACACACTACAGCCCCTGGGTCAAATCTGGCCTATTGCTTTTTTTTTTTACAAATAAAGTTTTATTAAAACAGAGCTAAGCCCATTTATTTACAAATTATTTATGGCTACCTCTCCCTGAAACAGCAGAGCTGAATAATTGCAATAGAACCCGCATGACTTACAAAACCTAAAATACTTATTATTTGGCCCTTTACAAAAAAAGTTTGTCAACCTCTGACCTAGACCACACAACAGCTTACATTCTTCTTGGCTCCTGTGACCTCAACAAAGGAAGACAATGGCTCTAGGTTTCCAAGAGATAGAAGTTAAACATTGTCCTGGGAAGTCCACTGATATTTACCAAACATCAGCTATGCACCTCACAGCATAATATCATCCCCCAAAGGCACTAATTTCTAATTTCCCTGTCTTACCTGTATCTCTGGTAGTCCTCCTCATCTTTTTCCAAGCTGACCAGCTCATTGGGACATGCAACATTACCCAGCAGGCTGAGGTACTCCAGAGCTGGTGTCACTTCTGCCAGGTGATCGAGCAGACACTCCAAATCAGTGATGTGACAAAGGTTAAGGATCTTAGTCCAGGAAGACAAAGGGCTTAGCAAGGAGCATTGGGCATAAGTGGCAGGCACAGCCTAGCAACTGACATTTTGATTCTGCTCCTATGTGACGACTGAGCTGTGGGTGCAAGGCAGTGCTCAGTTTTCTCTCTCACTATAGGAAACACAGCCCAAATTTCTTCTGCACAAGTCAGACTAAGTCCAGATCACTTGAGGAACTTTTCTTTTCACTGTAGCTTTCTTTAAATGATAAAAAAGCATATTCTATATAGCAAAATAAATCTATAAAGCTTCATTTTTTTTCTAGTCATGAAAACTAGGAATTATTTCTGAAGTCCTCATTCAAAATATATTCTCTCTTAGTAGAAGCAATTTATCATTGAAACAAATGGGATGCAAACAGGGACTGGCCCCCATTTCTGATCTGAAAGTCTGTAGGGAAGCTAAGCTTTATTCAGTGACCTTGTTGATGGCAATAGACACTGGGTTGGGGTAAAAGAGAATAAAAGAGGAAAAGACAAGAGTAAGTTAGGATAGGTTCATCCAACCAAGCAGGTCAAAATACATTTCCTGAGACTCTGCTCTGATTTGATTTTCAATGAAGAGAATACAAGAGAAAAGACAGAGGAGATGCAAGGCGGTAAGATTATTCCATGATCCTTCTCCAAGTGGGATTCACTATTTAATCAAGACAAACACTGAGATCTCCAAACCAAATGTGCAAGAGTCATAGATCCATGGAATCACAGGTATGGGAAAGGACTTAACCTAGTCCAGATATCAGGTCCTGGCTTCAGCCACACACTTATGAGCTGAGCCCTAGGCAAGGTGATAACTAGAGGAACCATGAGTGGAAGACATGATTACCCAGAGCATAAGATGCGACAGCTCAGCCAACATCAGCAGACAGAATGGTTCTTGCCAGGGAATGGCAGCAGACACCAGGGACTGTCACATTAAAGCAGAGGCCACACACAAGAGTCAAAGCCTCAGAATATAATTTCAAGAAGTAAGGTCCACTTGATTCTAGAAGAAGAAGGAAACATCAGAGAAAAGCCTGCTTCATCCCTGTCAGTATAAGATGGAATCTGGGGATATTAACCAGATTTTCTTATACTTTGATTCCACTTGTCAGAGAAGAATGAACTCTACATTCAACCCATGTCTGATTCTATCCCTAACACACTGCCAAAGGATCACTACAAGACAGCACATTCCATTCTTGACAACCATAATAGTTTTTCTTTCCTCTAGGCTGAAATCTTCCTCTTATTTCTCCCCATGGACCCAATTTTACTGCTTGAGGTCACAGAGAATAAGGCATTCTTCTCTTCCTTACGATGAGCTTTCAGATACTTGAAGAGCATGTGTCTTCCTTTTATTCTCCAAGGTAAGTTCCTCCCAGCATTTCTCATACAGCATGCTCTGCCCCCATCATATGTAAGAACCAATGGTGTACTTGGGCTGGAGCAAGAGGGAGACCAATGAGCAAAGCACCAGCCGAGGAGGGAAACGAATAGAAATTGAGAGCCGCGAGCGGGCGCACTCACCGCTGGCCTCCATTTGCCAAAATCCTCCCCATTTCCTAAACCAAGAAAAATGGACGTGAGAGTTTTTAATCTTTCAAATCTTTCACAAATAACATCCAGGGATGACCACAAAAAAAGTCGATGGGAAAGGGAGTTCATATTGGAAGCGTGCAGTCAAGCTCCCACCAGGGAGATAATGTTAGAAGTACAGGGTGTGGATAGCCAGGAATCAAACCTCAACAGATTTCATCGCTGAATACACAACACAAGGACCACTTTTAAAATTCCAGTTCAATTATCATACTACGTTTTAAATTTTCCAGTATTGGGGATTGAACCTAGGGGTGCTCTACTAGTAAGCTACATCCCAGATCTCTTTTTTTCATTTATTTCTTTATTTTATTATTTTCATTTGCTATTTTTTCATTACTATTTTATTTTATTTTTTGGTACTGAGGATCAAACCTAGGGATGCTTTGCAAAGCCACTAAGCTACACCCCCAGTCTTTTTTATTTTTATATTTATTTATTTATTTGGTATGGAGTATTGAACTCAGGGGCACTCGACCACTGGGCCACATCCCCAGCCCTTTTTTTGTATTTTATTAGAGACAGGGTCTCACTGAGTTGCAAGTGCCTTGCCATTACTGAGGCTGGCTTTGAACTCGTGATCCTCCTGCCTCAGCCTCCCAAGTGCTGGGATTACAGGTGTGTGCCACCATACCCGGCTTTTTATTTTTATTTTGAGGCAGGGTCTCACTTAGTTGCTGAGGCTGCTCTTGAATTTGAAATCCTCCTACCTCAGTCTCCCAAGTACCTGGAATTATAGGCATGAGCCACCATGCCCAGTCCATCACTATACTCTTTAAGAAAATCATTTTTAAAATATAAGTGATTAAAATGACAGTGAACAATTCCAGGGAAAATCCAACTTTTCTAATAGATTCCATCTTTGTATGCTTTACAGTCATTGTTACATTTTTAAAAAAGGAAAAGGGGCTGCTACCACTCCACAGCACTGTCCTTATATCCAGGCAGGGGCACTTCAGGGGCCCTGTGGTTTGGAGTGCCTTCCTCAAAATCCTCTAAGTCCCCCTCCAGTACCTAAGACTGGTCAGGAGCCAACAGTGTCACCCAGATGAAGTACCCTGTGCCTGGACCTGGACCAGCAGAGGCCCCAGGCCCAGTACTCCATGGTTTGCTCCAAACTCTACCCCACACATGGAACCCGCGAGATGCTCCAAGGAACACTGGGACTCAGGCCTATCAGGTTGTCGTAAAACTTCAAGGCCAAGACCACGTTCCAGGAAGGACACCAGACAAGCTCATCACTTCTTCTGGCCAGCACAGTATTCCTTTTATGGGATTGCAAGAGATTTGGCTGTCAAAATGGTGCTGACATAATGATTCAAACTATTGTCTCTCTCCATCACATTTCCCCTTGAATTGGGTGACAAAAGGAATGGCTATAGGAACCCTAGGGATCTGGCTAAGGAGAACTTTCTAGGAGTAATGTTTACTTAGTAGAATATATTTGTGTAGCTTGTAGTCACTTCTGTGTCTGATTAAATTATTACAACCGTTTCAGTAGGAATGACTTCCAGTAATAGTTCCACCTTTCACCAGGCTGACACCAACATGCAGGGACAAGATAAAACTGAAGATGCAATGGTTAACACATTCATCAATTCAAACATTGAAGAATATGATGTTGAGCATGTGTATGCATGCAAAGGCATATGCACACAAACATCTCTCACTCACAATGTCCTAAAATCTTATAAAGCTCACATATGAAAGAAATGGGTAAGAGTTTCTCCAAAATCTAATCATCTTAAATGTTATACTAATGGTGTATTGGTGAAATTGCCAATAATGAGTAGTAGTGAGTCAGATTTTCATCACTATAATGAAATACCTGAGATAATCAACTAATAAAGAGAAAAAGGTATATTTTGTCTCACAGTGCTGAAAGTTTCAGTGCAAGATCTGGTAGACCCATTGTTTTGGGCCTCTAGTGGGCATACCAGATGGTAATGGTAGAGAGTATGTGTAGAGCAAATGGTTCACCTCAGGAGCCAGGAAGAAAGAGAAATAAAGGAAGAAGCCCTGGTCTCATGAGCCCCTTTGAGAGCATGCTCCTAGTGACCTAAGGACCTCTCAGTAGGTTCCACTTCCTAATGGTTTCACCACCTCCCAACAGTGCCACCCTGGGCACACATAGACCTTTGTGCAAAACTTATCCAACCACAGCAGCAATGAAAAAGAACATTTCTCAACTATAAAAATAAAAATCAAAACTTCAATCATTCATGCTTTAAGAAGGAATTATCTTTCTTTTTTTCTACAGAAAACATCACAAAATTTCACTCCATAATGAAGCTACAAGGGAATTTGCAGGGGAAAAAAATAGGGAGAGAGTTCCCATATAGGCATATCTCACTTAAAGGGATTATTTCTTTTCTAGTATTTTGACATTGGTGGAATTTATTCACTTAAAAATTTTCAAGTTTGCTTTCATATATTTTTTATTTCAAATAAACATTCTTTTCATACATTTATAATTATGTGGCCTTTATTTTAAGAAGGCTTCTTCAAGTTAGACAAGTTTCATACCCCCAAAAACCTGAACCTGACCTTACACAGGACACCAAGAAGAGAGATCCACTGAATGCCCTGGTCATGGGAGTTTCTTGGGAAAGGGGTCTGTAGGCTTCAAGAAGCCTCAGCAATCCTATGCCAGTGAATCCAAGGGATTTCCCAGAGTCTGCCACTTTTAAGACACTTTGTGTGACAGAAGTGCCATCATTCTAAGCCTTTTGACATCCTAGAAAGTGATAAAGTGGGCTGATCCCAGTGGTCTCCCCCAAACTCACACCAGACAGGAAGCCCCAGCGCCTCCACCCCGCATGTGCTGGAGCTGCTCTTCCTCTCTGTGTTGATTCCACCACCACAGCATGAAACAGGAGAAGGAGTTTTAATTGGCTCCTCGGTCTCCTGGGTCAGCGAGGACAAACACAGCCCTGTCTTGCCTGATTGCGAGCTGAGATAGAACTTGTCACATTCCTTTTTGTCAAGTTGCATGGAAAATTAACCAGAGGCGATCAGTGGAAGAAACTCGGTGTCTCTGGCTGACCAAGACCACGACAGTGGAGACGGATTCAGGGATTTTCCCAGGAGTGACTTTTCTTCCTTTAAAAAAAAAAAAATTGAATCTACCTGGCAGAGTTACAACTCTCTCCAGCTGGATTCTCAGCACACACCTGGTTTCCCTCATCAACTCTTCTCCGGAGGACTTGGCATTTAGATTTTTTTCAGCGTTGTCTACAGAAAGTTGCCATCACGGAGCCCAGCTGTTGTGGCTAGGCTTGCCAAGGGAGATTTTCTGCGGAGGGTCCAAGATCAAAGCAGCATCTTGCCTTGCAAGTTTGGAGTGGGAAGGAGGAGGGGAGCCTTCTGGCATGCATGTCCAGTTGCTCAGGTCCAAAGTGATCTCCCAGGTGAGAAGGGGCTCATCCTTCACTCTAGGCTGAACTCTAGGTCAAAGGGTAGCTTCTGACATCCCTGGGGGGATTTTAACCAGGGATAATCCTATTGAAGGATTTTTTTGAATGCTAAATATGCAGTACAATGACATATTATCTCATGCAAATCCATACTCATATCAGCAGTCTTATCATATCCAAATAACAATTAAGGAAATGGGTTAAAGGTCACAGAGCCAGTAAGTGGCAGAATCTGGATTCAAATTTAGATCCTAATGAAAACTGTATTCTAGGGGGAAACATGACTCATGATTTCCCAACACAAAAATAAAGAGTCTTATATGTTTCTGGGAGAGACCACAATGTGCTGTCACCCAGCTGTGCTTTGTGCTTTAGATTACTTTTAATATGGGCTTAGTAGATTACTTTTAATATGGGCTTAGTTTTTAAAGCATTGAAGATTGAGCTAACAGTAAAATGTACTAAGAAGTTGTAAAGTCTTTGGGTGTTAACAAAGCGACTTCCCATATAATTATAGCATTTAAATCTCTCAACAATACTTTGAAGTACATATTATATTACCCATCTTATAAAGAAACCAAGGCCCCTGACAAGGCACAGAGACTACCCCAAGAGGACAGTAAATTGCTGTCAGAGCTCAGGCCTGTCTTCTGACTCATGCAGTGGTCTGCTCACCACAGCCCAGCTGTGTAACATGTAGCATTCTTTCTTCCATCGGGTACTACATTTCAAACCCTGCTGTCTCTTCAGACAATGTACTAAAGCAGAGAGGGAAACACGAAATGAAATGTGATTTCAGATGATGTCAGTTTATTCCTCAGAGAGATGACTGGGGAGAATATTGAATTGTGAAAAGATTAAAGATGTAGGTTTTCAGATTTTTTTCATTTGGTCCCTTACTTGTGGTTAAATATTCATTTATGATATGGTGGAGACGATTACCAAAGACCTTACCTGTACTGGTGGGAGAGCCATGGATAGTGTGTGCATGCTGATGGTAGGAGAGAGAAGTGAAAATAAAAGGGTGGAGAGGGGGATTCAAGTACATGGCCAGTGACTCCCTGGCCATTCTAAATGAACCAAAGGTGAGACAGCTCAAAGCAAGATAGGAAGGGCTTATCTGAGACAACCAGGCTTTCAGATATTCCAGGCAAGACACCAAAGCTGAAGGCTGAACAAAAGTGGAACAGAGGGGTAGTATAACAAATATGGGAGGTCAAGCAGGAGGCACACAGATGGGGAGGGAGGAATTGATTGGTGCTACTGAGTATGGACTCTGGGACCTCTTTCATGGGTGACTTCTTAGACCTAGCTGGAGCAGGGCCTTACCATGGTAGGCACAGGCAACTGACTCTCCCACATCTAAGTCCCTCTCCTTGTGCAGTGACTGCCTCCCCCTTTGACTTTCAGACTTTGGGGCTAGAAATCAGCATACCTGGGTTCTAGACTGAACCCCACCTTTGACAACCTACATGACATCCAAAGCTCACACTCCTAGCTTTTCCATAAAAACAAGAAGAATGATTCACCAATGGTACCAGACTCATAGAATATTAAGGTAATATTAAATTATAAAAGTCAAAGGAATATACTCTGGCCTTGATTATAATGGGGACAAAGTTCACACACTTCTGTAGGATAGTGGTAACAATATACAAACACTTACTATGTTACTGGAATTTAATGTTGGTTAGATATTTGGAATTCTCTTCCAACAAACTATGGGGTGGGTACTGTTATTGTCCCCATTATGCAGAGGAAACCAGACCACAGAGATGTTATGTAACTTGCTCAAGGTCATGCAGCAAGTGGCAGACTTGAGGAAGTCTGGCCTCAGAGCCTATTGTTCTTAAATACTATGTGACAGTTCCACCTGCTAAAGGAAAAAAGGAAGCCAACAACCCAAGTTTCCATAGTATAGTAAACAGAGCATTGTTTAGACATAGTTAAAAGTGAATAAAACCAAAATGGAAAGATCTTGATTTATAAGGCAGATTAATTAGGAAGGGCAAAAAACCATTCTACAGATGCCAAAATAAAAAAAATAATTAAAAATAAAACAAATTTCACAAAAGAATTTGATAGAAAAAAATATCACTTGCTAGAAAGCTTGTTAATGTGCTGAAAGATTCAATTCACAAGAAAAAGCTAATACTTAGCCTTTTAGGAGGTCAATAGTTACTTGGTTTGGTGCCCTGTATCACAAAAAATGAAGCTAAAATCTTAAAGGAGATGAAATGCCAGTGTAGAAGATTGCTATGGGAATGAACTGGGCCTCTCTATACTCATATTTATTCTACATTTACTTTGATGATACAAGTAGTACTTGCAAAGTATTTGTACACCAGACATTGTGCTGGAACCCTCCTCTCCTGTGATGTGGGTCATGCAGCCTGTTAAAAATGAGCAGTTCAGCCTGCACTCACTTCCAGACATATGGGTGAGACCCTCTTAGACCATCCAGCTCCAACAGTCTCAGATCATGGTGGTGACATGAGTTATCCAAAGTAAGCCCAGCAGAAGAACCATCCAGCTGAGCCCTGGCCAATTAGTTGACCTATAGAATTGCAAACAAAATATTTGTTAAGCCCTTAAGTTTTGGGGTGGATTATTATACAGCAAAATCCCACAGATAAGGTATTTCATGGGGAAGCAACAGAAATATGGAATCTAATAATTATTCGAAAACCTGGGGCATTTTCCCAATTAGGTAAGAGAGTTGGAGAACTGAAAATATGGAGTCAGAAGTGTTAGACTGAGAAGATGGCATATCATATTGCCTGCATTTACCTGCCTTTCATTCTGTGACTTTGGGATCAAGTGAATGGGGAATCTTATCTTCATGATCATACCAACAGACCCAAGAAGTAAAAAGGAAAGAAGTCATGCTGTATCCTGAGAGAGCCAAACCTTGGCTTCTGTATCTACTGATAATATAGCACACCACAATAACACAATGATATAATCAGTCAGGTTTATAGCTTCATGGCATCTTCTGCTACAGCCCCTCCCAGCCATTACACTACTCCCTCAGCATCATGCTACATGTCGTGGAAAGTGATACATGGAGTAGGGAAAGGGCCCAACCAAACATAAACATAATCTCTCAATTCTCTGGAGCCAATACACTCACCAATCTCTGGTATCTGCAATACTAAGAATAAAACCATCATTCAATTCAACTTATTTCCTTAAAAAAGAAGAACAGAGATCACAGAGAATGACTTGTCCAAGGCCACACAGCTAAATATGATTACACTGACCCCAAGTCTGTGGACTCTGTTATTCAACAGTGACATGAGCCACAGGAAATGAGTCTTGGGACATACAAATTCTAGTCTAATAATCCTTCTCTCCTTGATTGATTTGAGAATATCATCCATATGATCTCCTAAGACCACAAAGGAAGCCATAGGACACACTAGCTGTAAACGTTTTATAAGCTGTAATAAGTTTTATAAGCTGTAATAAGTTTTCAAACAATGACTAGGAAACTTGATTTACCAGAAGGTAGAAGAGGGAAACCCCCACCAAATATGTCATTATGACACAGACTGAATTTACTTAGCGGCCTTCTACCTCTCTTAGAGTGGCCATTAGTAATGGCCACAAGATGCATACTTGCTAAGATCTGAATGTTTGTGTCTCCCCAAATTTGTATGTTGAAATCCTAACCTCCAGCTTTCAGACTATGAGAAATAAATGTTGTTCTACTCTTCAGGACTCTGTCACAGCAGCAAGAGCAGACAGAGACAATACAGAATAAAGAAAATATTAACTTATGGATTGAAGCATAGACAATGGCTAATAAATGCTTGGCAAATCATCTTTAAATGCTGACATAAGCATACAAGTCAAACTTAACAGGTATATCTGCCTTTATTCTACAATCTAGTGGGAAATGCCCTGGTCCCTTTTCTATTTCTACCTTATTACATTCTACCTTATTACACGAATGTGAACAAGTGATTTAACTACTCCAGGTCTCAAATGTTCTCTCACTTAAACAAGGCAATTGAACTTCAACTCTGGAGCCACATAAAAGAGAAAGAACTCTGACTACAACCACAATTTGAGATGGAATCTAGGAATCTAGAGCCTAGCATCTTGTTAACTGTCATGGGGGTGGAGGTGGTGTTTAGACCACACCTCTTTCCATTTCTAGATAAATGGAAAAACTGCACCCTCCTAACAGGGCTTGGTAAGAATGAAAAATACTATACTTAAAGGACTCAGCACAGAGCCTGATGCCTGGGAGTGTTCACTAATGAAAAGCTAGTGGTAATGACTCATTGGTTCATCCCACAAATATTTATGGAACTTGTACTCTATGACAGGCAGTATTCTATGTGTGAAGCATGGGAAGAACTCCCTGCCTTGTGGAGCTGGCATTCTAGTGCATGATACTCCATAACTCTAACGACAGAGGATCTATGTGGCTTGTGCCTCAGAAAAGTTTCCCTGATTCTGTTCTTGCTGAAGAATCCAGTGCCGGGAGTTCCCGCGAGTCTGTCTATGATGGGAACCAACTCAGGGCAAGTGTGGCCCAGTGGCTCTCCTAGGCCCCTATCACAAGCCAGTGCGGTACACACCTGGGAGTGCAGAGCCAGGCCTGGCCGTCACATCTCTCTTCCACTCAGCTCTTTCCCCTCTCCTCTTCCTTACCAGAACTGTTACTCCTGCCTGCACCAGAGCCTTCCAGAAACCGACCAGAAGGCCAAGTTTGCTTAGCGGCATTACCTTCCACTTCCCACCAGAGGTCGCCCTCCCACACAAGCCCAAGCAAACAGGATCAGCTTCGCCTCCTCCGCAGCAGTGACATTATTTTCTTTCTCTATTTTTATCTATTAAAAAGATTTCTTCGCAGCCATAACTTAGATCTCTACACTAAAATGGAGCAACAGGAAGATATAATGGTGCATTTCATTTATGAATGACCTATAATAAATTACTCTGAAGTGTCCCGGGTGCCAGAAGACAGAACGCTGTGTCTGCCCATGGACTGTATTTCACATACTTTAATTTAGCTGACACATAAAACTCATTTGACATTTTGCAGGTATTTGGTGGGGGGCGGGCGGGAGGGGACCACTGTGTTGCTGGGCGCGGAGTGGGGGCGGCAAGGAGCGGGGGCGACAGGCAGAGCAAAGGATATTTGGTTCTTGTTGAGGGTTAACGTGTGGAGCTGGGGTAACCCAGGCAACACCAGGTCGTCCCCGAGCAGATTGTTGTCCAAGATGAGTTCCTCCAGGCTCCTGAATGCGCTCAGTCCTTCCAGTGACCTGCAATGACAAAGGCAACAGGAAAAATGATCCTGCACTAAATCAGGGAGGCCATTATGAGCCGAAATAAATATTTTAACCTTCCCTTTCAGGACTGGGAATAGTTTGGGCTTGGTGCCTGTCAGCAAAGTGAATGACAAGAATTAGTAGCGGGAGCCGGGGTGGGGGCGGCGGGGGAGAAGGGGCCGCTGGCACTCACCGCATCCTTCACGCATTGCCAACATGAAGGATGAGGGTCACTTAGTGAGTAGCCAGGATCCAAAACAAAGGGCTTCAGATACGGCCTGCAGGATAAATTTGTCAATGTCTTGTGCCTTCAGGCACCCAGCCTCGGCTGACCCTAACCTCCATTCCCAAGATAAATAACTCTGTCACAGTTCACCTTCATTCCCTGGACACAAATTTAAGTTGTCATCCATCATTCCTGCCTAGAAATATCATACCCCTCTTACAATAATAAATATAACTTCAAGTATCATTTCTTAGCGGTTCTCCTCTGTACGGTCGCAAGGGAATGGCAAAGGGAGGCTTCTTTTCTTTCCCTTCACATCCTTTCACTTTTTTCACCCCCTCTGCCTTTTTTCTTCACTAATCACTTAATTTGCTTCTGCCCAGTGTCCCCATGGTTGCCCAAAAGGCAAGGCATCTGCGGAATTACATAATCGCTCCAGCCTGAGAGGGCCTTTTCTTTTTCTTTCATTATTTCTTTTTATTTGTTTTGGGTTTGTTTGGGGTAGGAGGGTTGGGAGAATTTTTCTTTTTTTGCTTCAAAGCTCTTGACCTGGAGTTAGTGTTTTAATTTATGGAATGTGAATTTCTCACTTTATTTTTGAAAAGCAAGAAAAAAAATAGTAAGTGTAGAGCGTGTTGCAATGGAGATGTTGAGGCAGTAAATAAAAGGCATCTAAAAGGATTAAGTATCCAGCTCAGGCGGGGGAAATAATGTATCAGAAAGGGGAAAATGGCCTTGCTTATACACACAGCTGAAAGTTAACTCTTCGTCTGAGGGGCTCTCGTGAGTGCCCATCACAAGACAGAGGTCAGGGTGGAGGGGACACGGGGCAGTTTTGCACAAGCACTTGCTCAGAGGCGCACAGACATTAATTAAAGAAAGCCGCCCAGTACAGAGACACATACTCCCAGCCTGTTCACCTTCCAGACCCAGACCCAGGAGATGTGCTGAGCTTGCACAGGCTGACAGCTGAGCTACGACGTCTATCTGAGGGAGGACTCGCATGGGATCCCTGGCTACTCCATAAAATGTGACGAATCAGGAAGATGTCGTCCATGCTATTTATTCATTTACTGATAGCACCTCCATTACTGTGCTGTGTGCTTGCGTGTGCAATGTGTGTACACAGGCTGTGTGAACTTCAGCACCAGGGCTTTCCCGAAGAAGCATCCAGAGCTCCCTCGTGGTACCTCTGCCAAGAGGTCTCCAAAACAGGGAGTCGATACTTGCAAGGCATAAAATGCATTGTAATTAATTAAATCAGCAGATTCCACTGGGCCCAGAGCTCCTGCATGCCTGTTTCTGTCAGTCCTTGGGGTGGTCCCCCCCAGGGCCCAACACCCAGAGCGTGCCTGCTCTGACAGCCAGCACTGCCTGCTCAGTGTGAGAGGACAGGGCCTCGCGGATGTTGGGTTAAGGGTCTTCACATTTCATTTCCTGCTCCTCTGTTCTCTTCTTCCTCATGGTTCCAGGAGGCAAAACCCCTCTCACACATCTAAGCAGGAAGGTTTAGGGCTTTGCTTTAGTTCCTCCACGTCCTTGCAGTGTGAATCTGAGCACCCCAAGGTCAGTTCTGAACGGTGCGCTCTGTGTTCCTTCCTTCCAGCGCAGAGGATCACACAGAGACCAAGGGGACTGCCAAGTTCCTAGCAAAGGTTGGTTCCTTTCTTTTCCTTCCCCCTTTGATGCACTGATTTTCCCCCCAGGATCTGAGCTTGGGGATATGTTGGGGACACAGGGGGTGGGCAGATGGACAAAACCATAGAGGTGTGTAGGGGACCTTTGGGGTCTTCTGAAGTCCTTCCCTCCACAGGGGTCAATGAGTAATGCTCATTAACCAAAAGTGCTTCTCAGGACCAGGCCCCTGTTTGCCAGGAGGGGAATGGGGAGCGGAGCTGCCTCCAGTCAGGCAGCCTTATGGGGAGCTAATAAGTCTTTTGTGCACAAACATCAGCTGGGCTCTGGTCAAAGGCAGCATCCAAATGCACATTGTTCCCGAGTTATGTTATGCAAATATTATACTTTTATCCTGAGAATCAGCAAATGGTTGGCAACTGGCAAGCAGAAGAAAGCTCCCTTCCAAAAGTGCTTCAGGGGAGGCATAAAACAAAATGACACAGCATGAAGAGGGACAAACAGGGCACTCTAGCGGGGTGCCCACCCCCACAGAGACAACCACTGTAGGGAGAACAGGCTCTGGGGCAGAGTTCTTACTGCAGTGAGAAGAGCCAGGGATCCATCTCAAATCTTGTCACCTGTCTCAAAGTCTTTTTGCCATGTAGGGTTATTAGGTGCTCAGTAAAAAGGGAACTGTGTGCATGGGGGGCTGCTGATTAACAAATCCCTGTTTTCATGTCATGGAATAGCATGCACTAAATTCAGAGCTGAGGGACTGAGACAGAGAACACAGGAGAGGAAAAATAAAGCCAATAAGCATACACCTGGAAGATGGCTTTATTTTTCACTTAAAAAAATATTTTATTGTTGTTGTTTTCCAGAAAGGAGTAGGAACAAGAAATTATTTGCAACAATCTTTGAGTTCATACCCCTGTATGCCAGATGTCCGCAAATAGATATGTTCTGTTAAATGAAATGACAAGGCAGAAAAGGCTTGAGAGAGCCACGCCGGCCTATGCCATTTGATGGGACAGCAATGGTAGCTCACAGGAAAAAATGAGGACAGAACTGCAATTTTTCTGCTATACCCTTGTGTGTGGACAGCAAAATACACCCCAAAATGAGAGCCCTGGTGGAGTGGGTGACTGTCATCCAGGATTATTTGCCAGCTTCCCTAAGCAGAGGCTGTGATGTCGTGGGTGTGAGGGGACCAGCCGGGTTTCACCCACTACTCAGGGGAGCCAGCTGGAGATAGCTCTTCCCAGCCTGGTAAGGAGCCACCAAGGGCTGGCAGGGAGAAGGAGAGCAGGTCCGCCCTGGGGCAGGTGGTTTGCTCTGGAAACTTAATCAGCACCTCCAGAGCTCATCGCAGACTGCCTGCCTCCTGCTCCACCCATAGGAGAGCTGCCATGATCTCACCCACAGGTACCATCTCAGCTTGCAGGGCTCTGCCTAGGCTCCCCCAGGAGCTGAGCTGTGGCTGGGCTGCCGAGAGTCCCAGGGCCTTTTCCAAAGTCACATCAAAATGACAAAACATCACAATGCATTCGGCTCCAGTGGATTCAAACAGAGAGAACTTTAAAGTTTCCACTGTAATTAACCCTATCCTCGTTAAGATAATTATGATCAAGCTTCCTGTCACAGTTAATATCCCAGCATCATCGCCTGTGGCTCACACTCTGCCCTCATTAGCTTATAAAAACAGCGGCACTAAACAGGAGGCTGCTGCCCTGCCGGGTCTAGGCCAGTGGCTGGGAGCCCTTGTAGAAGGGCCTTGGGCAGGTTAGTGCGCCCAGCAGAGGAGACTGCTCCCTTGAACCCCTTCTGCTCCTCCTGGGTGGGCGAGCTCAGCCTCCTTCGTCCTTTTTCAGAAAGGTGGCTATTGGTGACAGTAGGGAAGGAGAAAGGCCAGGGACAGAGCAAGCGGCAGCTTGGAGGCAGAGAAACTTTGAATTTGTAGTGGGCCTCCCTGCCCCAGAGCCAGCACAAAACCAGTGAGAGAACCATGCCGTAAAAACCACCAGAGGTCACCTCCAGAACCCCTGCTTCAATCCCCTACATATAGCCAGGTGCTAAGAATCCCATCTCTCTCCCCTCCCAACCTGCACCAGTGCCAATCCCTGGGCCAGTAGCAAGAGGTGGGGACAGTTAACCACAGACCTTGTGAAAGAAACCTCTCTTTAGAACCACATTTGGTCTCATGTCCAGGGAGAAAAGTCAGATATTCTCAAATGGAGAAAGAAAACAAGATCCCCCAATAAAAGCCTCCCCTTCTTCCTCAACTCTACTCATCTACACATCCACATGGAGAGGCCAGGGAAATTCTAGGGGCCCCAGCCCACGTCTCATGTCTACAACACTGGCGAGTCCCCATGAGCTGCAAGGTCTGGCTGTTGCCAGTTTTGTTGGGGAGTCTCTAGATGCTGTCTCCTAGCCCCTGACAAAAGGGACTCTGGATGCAGCCTCCACACACCTAGAAAGCTGTCAAAGGCACCCAGGGCTCTGTGCTGACTACTTGTCAGCCAGGAGCCTGTAAGAGTCTAACAGAGAAGCAGCCAAGAGAATCCCAAGGGCAGGATGGAGAGCAAGCTGGGGGTGCTAGTCAGTGGCCAGGATGACAATGCCTTCTTTCAGAGGTCAGAGGCCTCCCCATCTTCGTGTGGAGGAGCATGTCTGAGAACAAGAAGAGTGACGATGAAACAGTCCCCTGCTGTATACCAGGATAGTGATATTTAAAGGCTTCCTTACCAGCTGGCAAATGACTACAGCTCGGAGTACCCTTCCTATCATTTGCCCTCAGACCTCTTCACTATCCAGCCACTAAGCAGTGAAGGCCCACCCACCACAGCATGGGGCCACCATGGACAGTGCCCTCCCTGTCACGGGTTCTGACCGGTCAGTGCAGTGGTTAAATAGTTCAGTCACCTCTGAGAGCAGAAATAGTAATTTGTTCCTGTTTTATTCCTGCCCAAATCCTACACTAGACACACAGCAGGTCCTAGAGAAATGTCTGAAAATTAAATTCCCACAGAGGCCACGACCAAAGCTACAAGGACAGGACAGGCAACACAAAGCTTACCAATGGGAATGAAGGAAGAGAGAAGAGAATCAGCAGTGTGGCAGCTCATGTTCCAGTAAAAGCCCTAGTGGCAGCAGAGATTTTTACATAACTCTGTTCACCTAGCCCCATGAGAGGTATTCTTTCTTTCTGCCATAAACGTTTTTTTTATATCCTATTTAAATAGGTGGATGGATGGGTGAATGGATGGATGGATGGAGAGAGAGAGGAAACTACCTATATCACTATACGTATACTAGGTAATATGTATATAACCATATATAGTTGGATCTATATATTTCTCTGTGTTTTGCTATTCAGGTCACATAGCTGGAGATACACTTACAAATAATCACATAAATCCACTAGTCCATATTGTAAGTGTACTGACAGGGATTAAAAAGTCTTTAAGAAATAAAAAAAGGTAGAAAATGTTCTGGGCTATGTAAAGCAGAATGGATGGTGACACCAAGAAGCAGTATATTTTGTGGGGTCAAAGTCAACCCCAAAGCTCTATTGAGCATTTCATTGTAATGGATAATTCTTGAGCTGCAGAAATTAAAATTCAATACCTGAATGAGAAATTTGAATCCATGACCAGTGAAAAGAGCCAGTAGATTTAACTAGATCCAAAGCCTTTGTGTACCATATCTAAGACCACCAAGAAAGCTTTCAAATGTGGTACCTGAAGAATTACAGAGAATAAGTAAGTAGCTAGAAACCCAGAAATAGGTACTTACTCTTCCTATATTTGAAAAGGGAAGTAAGTAGATAGGTTCTTTTCCCTTTGGATTCACGAGCTTGTAAATTTACATATATGAGATTCTGGTAAGATTATACCTCTGAGAAACTCGCATTTGCTTGTCTTAGGACAACATGAATAATATATTTAATCATGTTAACCTTTTACTTTTGCTACCAGGAAGCACAAAACTAAGTTGAGACCCAGCTTATAGTACCTCATGATCTCTGTACATGCTTTCTTACTTCATTTTTAAGGCTTATAACTTTTTCATAGTCTTGATATTTTATTAATTCTAACAAGCTCGTCCAAACCCTTTGCGGAATGAGATAAGACATATACCCATATGATGTTTCATGGATTCTCAGGCAGTGTCCGTGCATTAAGAAGATATATATATTATCCAGAGTCTACATGACTCTGAATAAACTTATAATGGCATCCCTGTGACAGGAAGGCAAAAAGCAGACTGGGAAATGGCAACTTTAGGTAGAGTCATAACCAAGTCAAAAATGTACCTGCAGAACACTGATCAGTGGTTCAAGTTGCTCTAGAGGCAGATTCTAGGGACTCTTGGCCTGTTTTGTTTGTTTTGTTTGTTTGTTTATTTGTTTGTTTTGCCAATGACTTTGTTAAGGATGTGTTTAATGCATTTATAAAGGCCAGAACCCCAGAATGACCCTAGGGTTAATCCTAGTTTCATCATCATTAAGAATCATAATGATCCTGTTAGACCACTGTATCAGCCCAATATAGATGAAATTTCACAATATTGAGCATAAAGGCTTAAATACAGATTTAAAGTTTAGCCAAAAATAGTCACTTAAATCAAAAGGCAAATGAAAATTGAGAACACATTTTCCATCTAACAGTCTTAATATGGAAAAAGCTTTTGTAAATCATTAAGAAAAAGCTGAATCCTTAACAGAAAAATGATCAAAACACATGGACAAAAAACTCACAGAGAAATTGTTCAATAATAGAAATGTGGAAGAAATCTGCAGCTTCATTTGGGAATCTAGAGTATTCAAATTAAAGGAGATGCTTATATTGTTTTGTTAAATTTGGAAATGATTTTGCTGGTCACTATAGTGCACACCTATAATCCCAGAGACTCAGGAGGACTGAGGCAGGAGAACTGTGAGTTTCTGATCTGTCCCAATCTTTAAAAAAAAAAAATTTTAAAGGATTAGGTATGTAGCTCAGTGGTAGAACACCCCAGGGTTCAATTGCCAGTATCAGAAGAAAAAAGAAAAAAAAAGATAATTAACATGGTTTTGTCAAAAGTTCAAGGTGAATAGTCCAACACAAGCCTAAAAGGAGAGTGAAATTGTTACAACCTTTCTGATGTCAACTAATACTAAAAACCTTAGAAATGATCATGATTTTATCCTTATTTCCAAGTCCAATAATTTTTTCAGTTAATATCAAAGACTGTATGCTTTAAGTAGGTGAGTTTACTACAGCATTATTTATAATGATACCGTAAATAAGCCTAAATGCTCAACAATAGAGGAATGATTAAATAAAGCCCAACATATCTGTATAATGAAATACCATGCAGCAATTAAAAATATTATAGACAGATATCTAATGAGCCAATAGAATTCCATGCTATATATTTAAGTACCTAAAATTAAATTACAATACACTATGGTACATACACCAATATCTCATGCATGGAAATTAAAAGTCATTACTATGACTTCTCTCCACTCTCCACATAAATTTTAATTTGTAGCATGTTTCCCTGGATATTTTCTTCCATATTTCTGGTTAAGAGTCATCAAAGTAGTCTTTGATAGTTGTTGCTAGCTCATAAACTGCTGCTGTTAATACACTGTCTTGTACACAAGGACTTTCATATAATTCTCTATACACACAAACACAATTAAATGAATATACTTGCATATCTATCTATATATAGACAGATAGATGACCACATCTGTCTATATCCCCTAGATACATACCATTAACCCCTAAGTCAAATTTTTTATAGTTTTCTTCAGTTGCTAAATTTTGTGAATCAGCTCTTTGTAAACAGGGAAAAAAAAAAAAGCAACTAAACATTACTTCCAAATAAAACAAGATGCCTTGCAAGCACTAAGACAGCCTTAGATAAAGAATATGTGTGAAGAGGGCTTAGTATCAACCACCAGAGCAGGGCTACAACTACAGATGCTAATCTTATTCTAATCTACTCTAGTACTCCACTGACCCCCCCCCCCCCCCCCCAAATAACTCTGCCTGGAGCTTTGTTTCAATTCCGGGTACTGGACTCAAAGGGGTATTAACATTCAAAAACACCATCCAAAGAGAATAACCAGGAGGCGAAGGGGGTCAGAAACAGTGACTGAGAGTCAGGGGTGCTTAGCCAGGAGCAGAGAAGACTGGGTGTGTCAAAGTACTAAGTCTATGGAGTTCCAGAAGGAAGAATCAAAAATAAATAGGAGAAAATCAGTTATGTTAGGAGGAGATGTCTTGAGCCCATTTTTTAAAAACTAAAAATAGAGGAGCTGTTCACCAAAGGATTAAACTGACTTATGAGTCATTATACGTGTTTGATCAGAGATGTGTTACAGAGACTATCTAGGAATTTTTGAATGGAGAAGATTAGATTCTGCAACTTCTAACATTCTATCCAGATACTGTGGTTATGTGACCAGAGCTCCAGAGAGGTAACAGAGCTTACCTGAAACCATGTGGAAAAGAGCCACATCTGGAATGTCTGGATATACAGTATGGAATTCCCTCAACCATGCTCAACTCTCTCTAAATAATTTCTAGGTGTGATGCAAAAATGGAAATTCACCACTACCACAACCTTTATCCAACATTACCCGTAGCATTATAAATCCAATTACTGTATGTCCTCAATTATAATGATGAACCTAGATGGTTTTCAATTTCTTTTGCTTTTCAATCTACACTTCCAGATCCTTCTGAAACCTCCCTGGAACCTTCTAGAACCTCTGGAAAAATTAGTCCTTATAGATGTTTTCCATGTGGCTCTCATGAGTTTAAGTGCACATTAGGTAGAGCTAGGTTGAGATTTACAGCTAACAGTCCCTAGTTGTGCACATCTACAGCTCATTCATTCATCTGCAAAAAGGTATTGAGCATCAACTCTGCTCAGCACTTTGCTAGTCTCTGGGGCTACAAAGCTGACTGTAGAATGGTGCTATGCTATAACTAGTAAGCATAGACTGAGAAGCAGTGACCAGATAACACAGGGTAATAAGTTAGGCTGGGCTGATAAGTGCTAATATGAGGAGGAGAATGAGGAGAGTGAAAGCTTTAAAGAAGAGATAAACTTGGGGCTAGGGATATAGCTCAGTTGGTAGAGCTATATGCTTGCCTTGCATGCACAAGGCCCTGGGTTCAATCCCCAGCAACCCCCCCCCTCCACACATACACTAAAAAAGAAGAGATGAATTTGAGCTAAGTCTCAGTTCAATTGAATTCTAATATTTTGAATACCTACTTATATTGTATAGCACACTGGTTGGTAAGGGAACATAAGAAAAGAAGATAACTTGATCCTGATGCTCAAATAATCTATAGTCCAAGAAACTTATCTAGCACCAAAAAGCATGCATATGGTATCCACATGTAGCATGGTGGGTTCTCAGTGAGCACTCCTGTCTAGGGACACAGAAAGTGCCCAAGTCATAGGCTCTGCTCCCACCAAGTTTAGCATCTATAGAAGAAACAAGTTGGGCTGGAAATAAAGAGAAACCATCTAGGACAGCGGATTGTTAAGCAGTTTAGGCAAGATGGGCTCTAGAAATTATGAAGAGAGATATGAGGGCTGTGCTGATCAACCTGTCTTGTCCTCCTGCCACCCATTTGTCCTGACGTTATTATACCTAAGCCAAGTCCTTAAGGACAGAGACTAGGAGCAGGTCCCCTCCCTAGATGAATGATAGCTTCAGGGTCTTGTTCCCAGCCCATCTGGGCTGTCCTCCCTCCTCTCAGGAATCTTTCCTGCTTTTCCCCCACCCTGGTGACCCAGTTTGGGCCTGGGCTCTGACTATGTCTCTAAAATTATTTTGATTCACGGCTTGAGATTTTACAAAACCACACATGCACGCATGAAGCCTATGGCCTCAGGATCTTGTTTGTTTTTAAGAGTCCAAAGAGTGACTTTGTGTGGCGGGATCTATAAATGGAGGTTTTCTTTGCTTGGGAGATGTGAGGGAGCAGACACGGTGTGCCGCAGCCGCGGTATGTGTGTACGTCGCCACGGGGCGGAAGGCAGCGCCTGGTGGGGGAGGCTCCCACGGCCATTGGGCAAACATATGTTGGGCCAAGAACACTGCTCTTCAAGCTCATGAGCTGTTTGCTTGAAAGATAACAGTGTCTCTTCCACACAGGCCTTTCACCACCCTCCAGAAAGGGAATTTTTAATTCAACAGATGGTGTCTACTCATTGCAACCCAACCAGAAAAGGAGACATTTACATGGCTGGGCCTCAAGGTCCTAGCATCCCAGAGGGACCCTAATCAAAGACTTGCCCAAAGACCAGCTCCCCATGGGCAGGGCCCCCCTTGGAATGAAATCAAGCCAGGAAACCCAGCAAAAACGGGCCAGCTGCTGACTCTGTGAGGTCTCAGTTGGCTGAAGAAGGTGAAAACATGTTTTCTGTCCTAGACTACAGGATAGCTTTTACCTCCTGCAGGACAGAAGGCCCTAGGAGATACAGTGCCTCCACCAGGGGTTTATACTCGAGCCATTTTCTTTCTTCCCAAACAGCTCTAGCTCTGTGCTTTGCAAAATCTCTCAAAGAACAATTTGGTGAGCTTTGCCTCTCATTTCATATGATGGCACATTTTGGTCCCTGAGCAGTGACACCTAACAGTGTCAGACCAAGAGGAGAGATCAAATGTCTGAAGATGTGCAGTGTCATGAACAAGAGCAATCAATGCCTAGGGTGGAACTGAGGTCTTCACCAGAAAGGTTATCTGACTGGTGTTTGTGGTAGTAGAACTCCACAGTGTTTTCACAGGGAACGTGCTGTTCTAAAGGAGAATATCCTGTCAATTCAGCAAAGCCAAATAAATATAGCACGCAAACACACAAAGTAAGATCACTAAAGCTGGGGGCATGAGCTCTGTTTTCAAGTCCTGACATGGAATGAGACCTTAGGAAAATAACGCTTGCAAAGCTCAATTTTCTAATCTATCATGGTAACAGGAAAGCCCCGGACCCATGCACTTTGTAGACATGGGTATGGGGATGAGTTCTGGAACATGAAAAAAAGAAAAACCTAGATAAATATGAGAATGGTTTGTTAATGAAAAGATTATGAAAAATAAATGGAAATAGTTTCTTTTCAAAGGAAGAAATTAGTCACCTCAGCAAAGGGAGCAAGTACATACCTTCTGAAAGAAATACCTATATGTATTCAGAATCATCTGACAGCACAGGGAGATGGCAGCTGGGGAGAATTGCTGCCTGAAGAACAATCTGGAACCTGGTTCTTGTCCTGCCTTGGTCATCAGCTTGTTTTAATCCTTCTCTTGAACCCTTGCCTCTGTGGGCCTTGCTTTACTCTCCTGTAAATTAGTGGGGAGACCTTTTTTTAAGATCTCTCTTCCATTTTAAACATTCTATGCTCCAAGGAGAATCATGGGAGAAAAACTCCCCAACCAAAGTTTGATCATTCCTGAAATCATCCCACCATTGAGTAATATGTTCAGCAGGACTGTAGCAGGCCATCTCCAACCTTCACACAGCCAAGTAGACGAGGGTCAGAGGGCAGGGTGTCTGTCAAGACTTGAGTATAAAATCTAATTAATAAAAAAAGATCTGGGGGGTGGAGAATCAAGGGAAACAAAATCCCCCCCTCTGTTTTTCTTCATTTTTCATAGCAACCCCAACTAGGAAGTGACAGGCAACGTGATACACTGCTCAGAGGGCAAAAGATAAATGTTTGATGAATTGACCATTGGTCGAGAAGTGATGGGCTTTGTATGTGCATAATGGCCAAGCTGCCTTTCCATGCCGATCGCCTGCCAAGATAAGAAGCCATAATGAATGGACCTTGAGATGCCCCGGACAGAAGCAGCTTTAATTTGACTGTTTTTAATAAAATTAATTATTTTTAAAAAGAAGATGGCAGAAGGAAGACTGCAATTTGGAGAGATCAGAAAGGCTGAGAATTACATGGACACGGAGCGGACATTAACCACTGGATTTTCTATTTGGTGCACTCGCCTAGTAAGCAGAAGAAAGTTTGATTTTATTACATTTATAAGTCATCAAAATACCTGCAGTTCCCCAGTATTGAGTGGAGTCACTTGAGATGCTCAGATGAAATGGCCTCGCTAAACAGAAAGGTACCAGTCATTCATTCATCTATTCTTCCTTCTGCAAGTATTTACTATGCATCCCTCTCCCAGGCCTAGAGTGAATGAAAGAGTTTTTGTCCCAGCCCCTGTGGAGTCTGTGGAGTGGTGAGACCCACCAGCAAAGGAAGGAAGGTTCTCCTGGTCTAAGATGCTTTCAGCCAGGCAGCCATGCCTACATGTCCTTGCACGCTGGACTCCGCAGTTAACTGCTCACTTCTATGTTTATCCCCTGTTTTGGGTCCCCTGGCTCTGCATTTGTGTTTGGATTCATTCCATTGATGGTCAGGTGTTCTCCATTAGAAGAACACATTGCTTGTGAAGAAACCACAATAGCAAGAGCAGCAATCAGATAACCAGAGGGGCAATTAGGAGAAAAGGGGCTTTAGTTTAGCCCTAGGGAAAACCCTAGCTGTCCCTATAAGTGACCTTGTGGACCTTGTTCTCTTCCATGTGCAAAATTTGGGTTGGAGGAGATGATTTGCTCCATCTTCTGACTAATTTTAATTGGAGGCCTTTTGTGGATCAGACATTCTTCTAGACACTGAGAGGACAAAGGTAGTTAAGATACTATCCTGTCCTCAAGGGCCCCAAGATGTCATAAAAGGGAGCATAAACACAATGCCATCATAACTCAGTGATGTCTAAGTGCTTCTTCTGCCTCCAAGTGACCTTAAAAATCTTCAAGTTCCTCTACCTTCTGACCAGTGTCTTAACAATCCCTCTTCTTTGACTCTGAAGACAAAGTGCAAAATTACAAAGAAGTTTGGTTATCCAAGCACCAAAGTGGCCACCTTCCATGATACCAAGGTTAGGAGGAAGGAGCCTACACAAAGTGCAATATTAAAAATAATTTTTCCCCCAACTCCTACTTCTGCAAGTCTACATTTTTCCATGATTACAAAAGGAAAGTCACTCATTACTAAACAGCTCAGCAAGGCTCACAGTATAGGAGAATATAAAGTTTTATGAGCAGGTCTCTCTTTCTCTCTCTGGGTGTAAGTGAGAAAGTGAGTGAGAGAGAAAGCCGGAGAGGCCTGGCTCAGGAGTCCAGGGTGAATTATAGACTGCCGCTCAAGATTCACAGCTCTTCGTGGTAGGAGGTTAATATTCTCACATGTCATTAGGTCTGCTGGCTCTCCTGATGGTTCATTGAAGCAGGCAGCAAATTATTTCCTCATGCTGCAGAGGACAGCACACTTCAAAGCAAGGGAGCTCAGGTCAGGACAGGCCTCTGGGGGGATTAATGACTTAGGATCACCAGGGGTTGCGTGTAGGTAGGAATGGGCCTGAAGCTTTTGACAAAGCTAACTTTTTGATCAGTCTTGACCCAGCTTTCAAGCCAGACCTCCAGATCTTACTCCTATCACCTTTTAAGGACCTGCCAAAACCTGCAGGAAGATTGAGTAAGCTGTCTGGTCATTTTATCTTCACTTGAAACACCTCCACTTGCTTTCTGCTAATGTACATCCCACCCACAGTTCAAGGTGGAGCTTAAACCCTATTCCATAGAGGAGACTCCTCAGCCTGCCTCAAGCCCTGCTGACCATGCCTGGACTTAGCTCCCAAAGGACTTCGGCTTCCATGCTCCTTCTACCAATGGTCCATAAGCACGGTCTGTTCTACTGTCCCCACTGTCTTACTCTTGTCTCCTTGACAGCTACTTAAGCCACGGGACCACAGGCACAATGGGTTGTATTTCCCATAGTGATGGCTCAGCAGAAGGAGGGGAAATTCCACATGCTCTGGATGCAGACCCAAATCCCAAGCCTGTCTCCATTCCAGAAGAAAAGCCCAAGGGGAGACCTAGAAACACAGGCTCTTTAAATTATCTGAAAGCAGTCTGGAAAAAACCTTCTTTGAAGATTACATTACATGAAGGAAGAGTGGGGACGAGCACAAGATACTCATGGGAAACCAGAAAATGCAAGGTCCACCTTCCTCAGGCCCAGGATTGCTAAGTTGGTACATTCAGTGTAAATTCCCACCACACTCTGCATTCTATTCTCTGTTCTAGGCCTTCTGAGCAGCAGGAAGGCTCTCACTGGGCTCTTCAGAAATATCTGGGAGATTGTCCTAAGGAAAGGCTTGGGGAGCTTCCAGCAGATCTGGAAGAGACTCTGCTGAGAGGACATCCCCAGGATCCACAAGCAGGGCACCTAAAGTGGGCAGCTTGACCAGAAGCCAGGACTTCTTGTCTGGTGGCTGTGGGTGAGTGAGACTGAGATCTCCAATGTTCTCCCCTTTTAGAGTGAGGTGCCTGCCTCAGGGTCAGGAGCATAACAGGACTAGCATTAGGCAGCACCTCATCTCCAACTTGGAGTTGCACATATAAGTTTGGGGAAGAACTTGGTAAACCAGAAAGCACTCAAGAAAGGGAAGGAGTGGTCTTTACTGTTTCAATCCTGTTTTCTTCCCTCATCTGGCTTCAAATTTTTCTCTTTAGTTCTGTGGCCCTTTCTATCATTTTCCTTAGGAACCCTACTCCCTTTTCTTGAAAATAACTTTACCTGCTTTCATATAACCTATTTTTCATAATATGCGTGGCAAAAGCAAATAAATTCACTCACATATACACCAATATAGCAAGATAGACAATGCAGAGAGCTGAGAGGCTAGGAAGGTGATCCTTACTCAGTCCAGTCTGGGGTCACACCCCAAAGGCAAAGCTCCCTTGGGCTGGCCCCATGGCTACATGGACTCAGAGTTTGCCACAGCATCAGGGAAGGTCCACAGACAGACAGGACTCAGTGAGAGCAGAGAGCCTTCTTCCCACTGGCCCTTGGATTCCTCCAGAGCAGAATAAAGAGGGACAAGCAGATCCACATGTCCAAAAAATGCTTTGCTGACCACCTGTGTCAGACTCTCATGAGATATTTATTAAAAATGTGGTGCTAGGGCCCAACTCTGATTTGTAAATCAAACTCTTTGTAGGTGGGACTCTTCACATCATTTCTATGTCTACTAAAGTTTGACCCAATCCAAGGTCATCTTCAGGGTCCAGTCAGGTGACACACTGCATTTCAACAAGCTCAAGGCGCATCAATTATAGATATGTCATTGTTTGACCTACAGGAATCTGGAAAAATGGTGTCAATTAAAAATGGCCCAATGCTTTGGTAACCTTAAAATGCCTCAAAATTTTTTTCTTTTTTATATCCTGTTGGTTGCTTTGCAGAAAACATGAATCAAGATCATTATCCCCACAATAAACATTGCTTTGTAATATCAAGCTTATGCCCTTTCTGTATACACAATAAATCTGTCTTTCAGTGCCATTACAGTAAATTGTTAAATGAGATATGAAATACCAAAAATATGTGTAAGTCTTGTGAAGTGAAGATAATAAAGACAATCAAAGCTCAACTTCAGTGCACACTGACAATGACACCATCACACCTGCCTCTTGGGCAAGGGAAACTGCAAGGAGCTACCAATTTTGAGCTGGATTGAGGGATATAAAAATGTCAAAGAAAAGCACATCTTAGACATGCTGAAACATAGAAAATTCTGGTAAGACAATAGGGAGCAGTGAGGACTGAAGGAATCAGGGTATACACTCCACCCACTCATGTAGTGTGCTGTCCACAAACACAGAAGTGAGACATGCTTGGCCCATAGGTAAGATGGTCATATAACCTGTTGTGTGAGCTGAGATACCTCACAGGGAAAAGGAGCAGTATGATTGATTATGCCAGGAAAACAGGCATTAACTAAAACTGCCCTCAGCAAACCAAGATGGATTTACCCTACCCATTAACCCAAATAGCAACCCTGGGTAATGTGATCACTATAAATGATCAATTCAAACATTTGGAATCTGCAAACATTATGCATTGATTGATGTCACTTTCTACTCTGCGTCTTTCAAAATACCAGGAATCCTGACATTATGCCTCATAGAGTTCCCCTAAATGTCCTCAACTGCCCAGCAATTACTCACAACTGTCCCTTCCCAGTAAGGTGCCTGAGAAGACCCCACAGACACCCCTACAGGTGCTTGACAGAATTAGACCAGTGGTTCTCAAGTATAGGGGCAATTTTGCAACCCAAGGGACATCTGGCATCATTGGAAGACATTTTGGGTTACCATGACTGAGTGGAGTCACTGGCACTTAGCAAACAGGGACCAGGGATGCTGCTACACATCCTACAACATAGGACAGCCCCACATCAAAAAGTTATCTGACCCAGAGTGACATTAGTGCCAAGCTAGAAAAGTCCTGGATTAGAGGAAGGACAATGCTTTCACTCCCTCTTGTCAGGTGAGACACTCTCCTTTCTTTGCCTCGTGACAACTGTCCTGGCCAGCTCTCCTCTGCAGCTGCTCAGGGTTTCAGCTGAAACCTGCTGGCCCAGATCATGATCTAGGAAGGAGCCTCCACAGTGATAAAAGAGATGGCACAGCTGTCAGTCTCCACAAGAAAAGTGCAGAACTTTCCTGGTGTCATGGGAGCAGACAAGATTGACAGACTGTGTGACTTTTCCCATCTCCAACGTTACTGGGAAAGAAAGTGACAGCAAACATATCTGGCAGGTTGAGACTGCAGCTCTTGTCAGCAATCAGAGGCCCTGATCCCCCAAAGATGCACGTGTCCTGGAAGCTAGGAAAGTCCAGGAGAATACTCTTTATAGAATGAGCTTGTCCTAGGCTTGAAAAAAAGTCTCTTAGACATTCCACATCTGCCCCAACAAAGTGTGGGTAAAGTCACCTTCATCACTCTTAATGGGCTTTTTTACCCAGGCACTGAGAAGCAGCAACCCAGCTAGAAGTACAGCAGGAAGACATCTGTCTATGCATTTACCTTTCAGAGAATGGAGAGTCCTGCAGGCAATAGCAGACCAAGGCAGAGCACGGAGGCAGAAAATAAGGAGAATGATTCAGAAGTGAGGTGAAGAGGTTTCAAACCCAGGCCAGAAATACCTCCTACATTTGTGTCCCTGGATTACTGTAACAAAGAACCACAAATTGGGTGGCTTAGAACAACAGAAATTTGTCTCAGTACTGGAAACTAGATATTTTAGTCACTGCAACTGAAAGACCCAACCAAAACAACTATAAAGGAGGGAAAGTTTATTTGGGGGCTCATGGTTTGAGAGGTCTCAACATACAGACAGCAGATTCTATTCCTTGGGGCTCATATGAGGCTGAACATCATGGTGGAAGAGTATAGCAAAGGGAAGCAGCTCACATGATGATCAGGAAGCAGAAAGACAGGTTCCCTACTCGCCAAATGTATACCCCAAAGCCATGCCCCAAATGCCCCACCTCCCCCAGCCACACCCCACCTGCCTTCAATCACCATTCAATTTATCCCTTCAGGTGATTAATTCACTGGTTGGGTTAAGGTTCTCACAACCCAATCATTTCCCCTCTGAACCCTCTCGCATTGTCTCACATGTGAGCTTTTGGAGGGACATCTCACATCCAAACCACAACACTAGGTATCTGAAATAAAGATGTTGGTTGGGCCATTGTTGCCGCCTGAAGTGATGGCCACTTGGAGCAACGAAGCCGGGGGAAGAAGTTTAGAGGCAAACTGGAAACAAACAGCTTTTTATTCTGATAACTTCTCTCTCTGGCTCTAACAACGACTAACACGCACCACACACACCACCAAAAAATGGCGCAGACCCAATCAGCAATCATGGCTCAAGTCACTCGAGATCCCGGGCCAATCCCGCGAGATCCCGGGCCAAGTCCCGTGAGACTACGGAAGGCGGCAACACCCAAATCTCCATGGCCCATAGTCAACCGCAATTTAAGCCATCTCCCCAAACAGGGCTCCTGCAGGCCATGCTCCCTCTAAAGGCAGGAGAGGAAGATCTATTGCAGGTCCTAGCTTCTGGTGGTTTGTGGCATAACTCCAGTCTTTACAATACGTTAGCCCTATGTGTATGTGTGTCTCTTCACAGGGTATTCTTTTTACTAAGGACATCAGCGGCATGGAATCAGGGGGTTTCCCTACTTCAATACGATCTTGTCTCAACTAATTATATCTTTAACAGCCCTATTTCCAAATAAGGTCACACTCTTAGGTATGCCTGCCTTCACCTCCTATAAGGAAGGTCAAGGTTCTTCCTGTTGCCTAACAAGGTGGTTCCCCATGGAGATGATGACATGATCTGCTATGTAAGTCAGGTGCTGAGAACTGAGAATCATAAGCCTTTATGGGGTGGTCCACTCCAACTTCTTTAAGCTATCTTCATTTTCCTCTGCTCTCCCAACACCTGACTTCCTGTACCTGGTTTAATGCAACCATCATTCAGAATATAAAAATACAGTATGCCATTTATTTAAAGTTCACACTTGCATCCATCTTCATTCTCTGAAATGTAGCCATGAAGCTACAGGCAAGTAAACAATGCCTGGCATGAAGTCAATATTCAATAAAGGCTTGTTTCTTTTTTCCTTCTCCTTTCAGTCCCAATGAAGATGTCACAACGTCAGCATATTATGGAAGAGGATCAGAAGTACTCATTCAGAAAGCTGTAATTCTCAGTTAAAGAGGGATTTTAAAGTTTGAGTCCCAATTCAGTTGCCCAAACTGAGCTAAGGTAGGGAAACAATGGCTATTATACTGACACCCAAGAAAAACAGACTAAAAACTAAAAACTGAAACAAACCAACCCCCCAAAATCCTACTGAAACAAATAAGGAAAACTAACAAAAAAGCAGAAGAGATGGGGCCACTCAATGTAGAGGCACTCAGAACTACAAAATAATCATGTAGCCATCAAAAATTATGGTTGAGTCCTAAATCAACATCATCAAAAGAAAAAAGGCAATATATATTTAAAGAGGACCTCCACAGCAGTTGTTTTTTATCTAAAGTATTAGACACTGCTGCATTTGAATTGTTTATAATTCTTATGGAGAGACAACATGTTGATGTGTGGAAATTAAACAATATGAGATTCAAGGAGTAATTCAAGATAACAATAGAACTGTCAGAAAGCAATATATGATTATATGCCACATAAACAATATAGGAAATAAATGTAACAAGAACTCAGAGGGAATGATTACTTTTGGCAGAAAGTCCAGGAATGATACTTTGAAAGAAGTAGATTTGGGGCTGAGTCTTCAAAATTTATTATGAAAGTATACTCTGTATAACTTCTTTAAGAAAACAGGGAGTTGGTATTAGAAGTTTCAGGAAGGCTTCATTCCAAAGTAGTTGATATTATTTAATGATCAAAGTCAACCAGCAAAATGTGGAGACCTCATTTTTACATAATATCAGAATAGCAGGATGTTACAATTAATGGTTCAAGATGGGGTAGGCAGCTCCTAAGATGGTTCCAAAGATCCCTTCCTGGCAGTAGCCTCATGCTTGCATGATCCCTTCCCTTGAGTGTGGCTGGGCCTTGAAACTTGCTTCTGATGAATAATGCAAATACACAAAGACTGAAGCTTTTGTCCTTTTGGATCTTTCTCTCTCACTGGCTCACTGCCCCTTCTTGACTTGCCCTACGAAGAGGCCCACATGGCAAGGAACTGAGGGAAGCATCTGACCAGCAGCCAGCAAGAAAATGAGGCCTTAGTCTAACATCTCTCAAGGAACCTGACCCTGCCAATGCTCATGTGAACAGCCAAGCCTTAAGGCAATGACAGCCCTGTCAGTACCTTACCACACCCTTTGAGAGACCCCAGGCTAAGCCACATCCATATTCCTGACCCACAGAAACTGTATGATAAAAGTGTTATACGTGGCAGAATGGTGCATGACTTATTATGCTGAGATACATGGTATAGATGGCAAGGAGCTGATGTGCTCATTCTCTAATCTGCCAACTAAGACCCTCTCTCTCCACATGAGGAATGGAGGTAAAACTCAACTGAGATCAGGAGATACAGGAGAGCAAAAAGTACTCATACATACGTTGGCGTGCTACATTAGATTTGGGGCAGCAGGCATTTTACATGTGTGACTCTAGAGACACAAGCCAAACATTAGGAAATATGGGGGCCCTCAACCTTCTTTGGTAGCTGTTCCTAGAGAAGGTAAAAATTAAGATGCTGTTGCCAATGATACAGCCTTCTGACATGGAACTGGGCCATGCTAATCATGACTACCATAACTAAAAACAAAACCATGCCATGCCCAGCGTGCTGAGCCACATTCATCAATGAAGGGCCAGACATCCTTGATTCTATGATGCAGGCTTCCTTCTGGGTTCTTCCTGCATTCTGTGTCTCTGTCTCTGTCTCCTTTTCATTTTATTTATACCAAATGGTGGGTTTTATTGTAGCATATCTGTATATACATTAAAATATAATCAAATCAGTGTCACTCCCCAATAAGGAGACTAAGTGGATAGACAAAGAGTCTCAATGACTTGGGATGAAGTCCTTCAGTCAAAGTGGCCCCAACATTTGTCATTTTCAAAGCAAGCTGCAATTGGTTTCATTATGTTTCTGAGAGTGTAAACTTTGGCCACTGGAAAGGGAAGGGGTAAACTAGAACTTTCTATGGGGATTTTGTCCTTCATGTGTCTACTGCATACATGGTGTTAGGATACAGATCCCAAAGCAGACCTTGAGGTGAGGAAGTGAGAGCGAGTCATTTATTTGGGAGGTGTTCGCATAAAGCATCAGAAAGTGAGATGAGAAAGGGAACACAGTCAATAAAGGATGCATTATAAGCCAAAAAACCCCAGAGAGCAGCTAGGGTTCGACTTCACAAGAGCAGGGATCAGCAAACTTTTGATGTAAATGGTCAGATAGGAAAATAGAGTAGGATTTGTGGTTCATGTGTTTTGTTACAACTATTCAAATCTGTGTGAAAACAGCTGTAGTCAAAATGTAAATGAATGGGCAACACCATGCTCCAATAAAACATTTTACAGTGAGCAGGCCAGATTGGGCCCACCAGTGGTGGTTTGCCAATCTCTTCTCTTGAGTAGTCTGGGATGCCGTGTGGATGGCTTCTCAGGGACAGCTCAAATGAAATGAGGCGCAAAGGAATTGAGATAGTTACCTTCTCCCATCACTCACTGGTTGAGAGTTAAGCAGGTTCCAATGGCAAAAAAAAAAAAAAAAAAAGAGTTGTAGATACTTACAATTGGAAGCCATCAGACTGGTATACACACAAATGGCTAGTACCAAGGACATATGGGACCCCACCCCAGCCTAGTCCATTCATTCTTAAGAAAGGAGAAAACAGGGTGATAGCAAAAAGCAAGAGAGAAGCAAAAACAGAGGCCTTCCATGATGGGTGGCATGCTTTGTCAACAAAACTCCTCTCCCTCTCTCCCTGCCCTGAGGAACTGTCCTGGTGATGAATTCAGCAGGTAGTGTTTCCAGCAACACAGTTTGCCTGTTGTCCTGGGTAAGTCCCAACCACAGTTCAACCACATCAAAGGTCCTCCCTTTCTTTGGACACTCAGAGACTCCTTCATCCTTTAAGAAGTCTTTCCCGTGTGTGGGTTTTTGTTGTTGTTGCTATTGTTTTAATTTCAAAACCGAAATTAAAATGTCATTTTGCTGGATGAAAGAAAGATTGGGACAATAAAAGAAGGGATTTGTGTAGCTACCATATTGACCCTCCCCAGCCCCACCACATCCTCACTGAAGGAAAGAAAAAAGACCCTTCTTCTCCTCTACACCCAGTTAAAGTCAAAGAAAAAATTAAATTAAATTAAATCATCTTATTATGTAATTGGGACTAGGCCTCAGGCTGCAGCAGTAAAAAGGGATTAAGGGCAGAGCCACCTGGGCAGCCATTCTCCTGGGTCCCATTACCACCCCCCTGGCTCCTTTTTATAGCCAACAGATTAAAATGCGAGCCTAGCAATCTTTGATCTTTCACTTGCTGACACAAATCCTTTCAAGCTCCCAACATTTTCTGCTGAGGTAATTAGTACTAATTAAAAGGTTTCCAACAGTCTTTGCTCCTTGTTTTTTTCCCCCCCCCTGCTTGTCTTTCCTTTCTCCCCCTCCCCAAAAGAAATTGCTTTTACAAGTACCTTCCATCTCTGAAACACAGCATCCCTCACTTTCTTCTTATCTGACTTGGCCAGATCAAGTAGATTAGTGACTCCATTATTCCAAATACAAAGCCAGACAACAGGTTTTTTACTATCGCTTCTGACCTGTTGAGAGTGCATGGGTTTATATTCAGAAACAAGCGCTTTGGCTTGTAGGCTTGCATGAAAAGACAGTCTAATTATGCAGGAAAAGACACTGCGCAGTGTCTTCTGCCCGAGGAAGGACACCATTTAATCAAGTGTTCGGCTCCAGTGTCTGTTGAATGCACACACGTGTGTGCACACACTGCTTCACTGCTCAAACTGAGTTGTCACACAACTCATCTCCCAGCTTGCTTTGTTCCCAGGATTTTGTTTGTTTGGGGGTTACAGGATGGGAAAAATCCAAAGAGAAAATGCCCAAAAAATTTAAAGAAAGGACCATCTTATGCAGTTTAAAAAAAAGATTTGGAGGAAAACACATACATACACACACACACACACACACACACACACTCACTCACACAAAAAGATCCATGAATGCATATTCATAATTTCTGTAATGTTCCACTGATTCTTTATTATGAAAGTAGGATATAGAAGCCCTCATGAATCATCTGAGTTGTGAACTTGGTCCTAGAGAAAATGTCCCAACATGAGTTTCTCAGATGCTCTGTGGCCTGCAACTTTGTCTAATGGCAAAAGGTGCTGCAAGACATTGTTCCATCAAGGAGGAGAGGGACTTGCTAGAGACCAAGGGCTACACCAAACTGTGAATGGAAGCTCAGAGTTGAGAGTTGAGAATGGACCTTGGCTTAACTGCCCTCCAGGGACCAGCTTTGTGCAAGGCTGGCTGCTCCTCTCCAAGCCATGTGACAACTTGGCAAACCTGAGCTGGACTCAGAACCTGCTTCTGGCCTTAGAGTGACAGTCCTCCCAACAGGCCTGTATTTCCTTGGCCAGGCCAGCCTCACTCACTTCTTCCACCTGGGGCCCTTAGGAAGTGAGTGGAAGGTTCCTACCCAGCATGCCTTGCTCCAGACCTCTCCCTCCTCCTTCTCCTGTCCATCAGAGGGCACCTGGGAAGGCAGGGACTCATCTGTGCCTCTCTCTTCTACATCCAGACCCCTGAACACATGCTTTGTTCCCTGGCAGGTCTCTACCTGCCCACAATTGGTCCCTGGAGGACATGGCTGGCACAAAACACCAACTCTTCAAGACACCACAGCTCCCTAGGACAGTTTATTCTCTTTCTCCATAGTGAAGTAAATATGGGAAGTGTAGATGGTATGAAAATCACACTTAATCCCACAGATCCCTTTGTTACAGATGGGAACACTGAGACTTAGATGTATTAATCTTAAAGAAACATGATGATTTTGACAAGCACTTGATGACTTGACATAGCTCTCAGTCACCTCACCCACTTATCCTGGAGGAGCGAGGGGCTCCTGCTCCCCCAACACAGGAGGGAACAGAGGATTTGGGATGGCCTGTTTGCAAAAGGTCACACGTATGAACACATGGCAAAGATACCAGGGCTCTTCGAATCATCCTAGATGTCAGGAGATGAGATGACAACATTCCCACACCCCTCATTCTGACACACAATGTTGGGGAGGTTGAAAGTGATCCCTTTATAACCCTTCTGTGGGTCTTATAACAGCAGTGGCTGCAGCAAGCAGACCCCTTTTCTGACTCGGCTGCTGGTATCTTTTGTGTTAAATGGATAGAAATCTACCATCGGCACCCCTGGGCCCAGAAATTAGTCACTTCACACCCCAAATGGGCTTTGATGAGGCTCTTGTGATTAGTGTAGGATGCCACTAAAATATATATATCCACTTCCTACCCCATCCTCCTAAGGAAAAAAAAAAAGCTAACACTGAAAAGTAATGGATTTAATGATCTAGAAAATCTAGACGCTGGAAACTCCAAGGGAGATCATATTAAATTAGACCAGTACAAACAAGCCAAACTAGATTTATCCTCTTGTGGTTACAGATTTTATCTACTAAACCAGGTTTTCAGGGCTAGTCTGTTTTCAATGAATAGAATTTTTGAATGTCAAGTCCCAGGATTCCTAGTGGAGGATAATTTACCCCCAGGATCTCATTCAGCGGGGGCTGGCCATGCATAGTTATCTGCAAGGGCCTGAGACACTTGCCTGGGTCCTCTTCCTGCTCTGTGGCAGGGCCACCTGTTGACAATCAGCCATGGGAGGGATCCATGGGTGGGTGGAGCAGGAGATCAGGGTTCAGGGAGCAAAGAGGTCTTTCCTAAGGGAGTGGTGAGAGAAGAGAGGAGTGGGGGAGTAAAGAAACTTCATCGAATGTTCTGGAATGGTGTCACCTATCTCAAAATATGGATGTAAACCATATTTAAAGCACCCTAAAACACCATCATACACTTGGTATGTGGGGGATCCTCAGGGTGCTTTCCTGGAGCAAAGAAGACAAGGAACTGTTTTACATTTTCCTTCCTCAGAGGAAAAATAACCCTACCGGCTTCCCTCTTAATCCAGTGGTGAAAGAGCCTTGGGTCATCCACCCTTCCTGACCAGCAGACCTTCTCCAGGCCCTGCTCTGCAGGGAAAAGGCTGCCGTCCCTGGGGGAGGGGACTTGGCTGCTGTGCAGATTTGGGTAGCTGCGAAGACATAATTATAACGGAGAGAAGGCGGGTGGGGGGGAGGGAAGGAAATTACCTTTGAAAATTATGAAAAATACCTTGTCGGCGTCTCTTTGAGGCTTGCATTTAGCTCTTGGAAAAGATTTCTGCCAAAGGGTGAGTTCTGACAGGGGGAAGATGAAATGAGGGACTGGGGGGAGGAGGGGGTGCTCGTTCTGCACAGAGGCTGCCGTCTGTCAGAACTGATGACTCGGCAGCTGACGTCAGACTGGGATATTTACCCACTCAGTTCAGGGAGAAGAAAAGCCCGGCCAGCAACCAGTCTGGCCAAGATGACCACAAAGAGACACATACAAAAAGCTGGTCAGGCCCTTAGACCACCAAGAGGTTCCTTATAGGTGCTAAATGATGTGAGAGAATGAGGGTTAGAAAGTAATGCAGAGAGTCTCCAAATTCCATTGAATATAATCCAGAAGAGGGGCTAATGGCCTTGACCCAGCATCCCACAGTCACATAGCAGAGGGATGCAGGTGAGGCAAGGCCCAGCAAATCTCATCACCTCCTACTTTGGTCCTCCTATATGTGGATTGTAGACGCTTCACCTTTACTGCACAGATCCTGGCTAAAGTAGACTCATCAAAAGGTCATTTTCCTTACTTCATTCCAAAAGAAGCAGGGAGTACTTCTAACGTAAGATTTTTTTATTGGGGGAGGGGAGATTCTTGTTCGTTGGACAAGGAATGCATCTTAATTTGGTAGGAAAAAAAAAAAAAAAAAAAAAAACAGAACCAGGAATTGGGAGCAATGGCATAACCAAGAGGTGGGAAGGGGCTGTGGGGCACACCCATCTTGGTAGTGGAGAGAGGGGTGTATATTTGCAATGACAGTGTTGAACATTGTCAGTTCCTGGCTGTAAATAAAAGCAGAGAGAGAGGAGTTTTGTCATTGCTTATAAATTCTCTACAGACCACACAGCTCCTTAAGGCACCCAAGACAACCTTCTCCTGCTCCCATCTCCAGGTACACCACTGGTCAGGAACCCTGGGTTTAGGGCCACTTCTACTTCCTGCAGCCTGGGTGACCTTGAGCAAGGTCTTTGGTGTCTCTGGGTCATAGGTTCTTCAGCTATTAAAAAAGATATAGGGAGTTAGCTAAAGAATTACTTAATCTCTTCTGATTAAAAGTTTCTGAAAATTCATATTTTTTTCTTAAATATTTCAACTTGAAAATTTAGCAGCAGGAAGTATTCCACATAACTCCATCTAAGGAAGACACAGGCTCGTGCAAACTGCACTTAGAAATGGGCCCATTCCAGAGAGTTCTCTAGTACTGACCATGTATCTGGTCCAATCCTCAAAGGCAGGGAAGGAATTCCCTGACCCCAAACACAACTAGTAAGTTTCTCCAACATGGCAGAGGGACACAGTTGGGGTCCGGGGGGGCAGTCACAGGAGAGTTTGGCCACTTGCCCAGCTGGAAGGCCCGCTAACATCAGACACGCCAGTCTTCTGAGCCCCACGGTCAGGATGCAGGACAATGCCACCTATTTACATGTCACCTTCATCAAGAAATCAGACTTAACTATGAAGGCAAAATATGCTTTTTGGTTTTTTGTTTTTCCCCCAAAGATGAGTTCACATGTTTCAAGGTCAACTGGAGAACGGGTGTGCCAAGCAAAAACAGAAAAAAAAATTGTTTAAACTGCTGCAGCTTTAAAAGCTTAACCAGTAAAGCCCCTCCAGCCTTCAGTCAATGGGAATCAAAACAATGATTTCAAGCTATTTTATTCCGTCTATAGACAGGATCACTAGACGGAGGCTTGCTCCTTTCTTTTCTTTTTTTTCCCCCTATTTCCAAACTGCGATCCATTCTCCACTCCCAAGAACCACTCTGACAGAGTCTATTGTGCAGCCTTCTCAGGACATTAGCCACCCCAACACAAACACTCTTTGGCTATAGAAGTTTTCCGGGGAGTTCTCCTCCCTTCCCCATCCCGCCACCCTCCCTGCTTCCTTACATCCTAGAGGCAATGCCGGCGAAACCTAGGAGCAGAGAGGATTCCTAATGCCTGCCACTTGCTTAGAATTGATTTTCAGATGAGTGCTGGAGAGAGCCAAGTACCCCTACAGTTCGGAACACTCATCATCTCTGACGATGAAGTCATTTGCTGCCATAAGCAGAACAAGGGTTAATGACCCAAAATCGAATAAATTACTAGATTCAGATCCATCATGACCATTGGCTTTAAAAATAATCTGGAGCAAGTGAGTGTGGACTCGAGCCATCACAAAGACAGACTCCTTTGCTTACCACAATAAATCCTTCCCAAGCGCATCTCAGGATCGCACACCAATTAACATGTCTCATACCAGTGCGCAGGGGGCCATGCAAAGTGATTCCATAGTAAATGAGTCTGGAAATTGCCTTAACTGTGCCACCCAGAGGTGTCCTCCAGGTTTCAGATAGGGGGAGATGAGAGAACTCTCCTTCCTGAGCGCCACTCGGTCTGTCCCCTGGAAGAGGTGGTGGGGACACCGGGGAAGGTGGCTTTCAGCACCACAGTGAATCTTCAATTTATCCAAAGGCCAGCCTGGGGGGTAGGGCGATACATGGCAAGCAGATGAATAAGCAGGATCAATTAGGGTGGTGGTGGGGAGGTGACCCTGCAGCTTCACTCCATGACACAGATCTCAAAGCAAATTTTGTCAGAATGGAGTTGACACGGCCGGCCAGACTGAACACAGGTCCCTGCTACAGGCTGGGTGCCTCCCCTTCCAGTCCTCTGAGGGCAGCGAAAGGAGAATGGGAGAGGAGGGGAGGGCGGGCAGAGAGAGGCCGAGGCAAGGGGGGACAGGGGGCGGGTGATTGAAAAACCACGAATAATGGCCTGAGGTTTATTTTACAGAGAACAAAATGGCTCAATTTGAGCACTTTAGGCTGTCGAAATTGGCCAGCGTGAGATACAAGGGGCTCCTCGGAGAGGATTATTACATTGGCCATGGGAGACTGTAGGCCCAGGGGGCAAAGAAAGGGAAAATAAATATATAAAACACACACACACACACACACACACACACACACACACACACGTGGGAACCCCTCCTTCAGCCTACAAACTTTGGGACCAGGGAGCCTCACAGAAGTGACATGGCAAGGAACCACTTAGCAAGCACAGGGATGCCCAAAATGCTTTCAAATTGCATCTCTAACATGTGTGGGGCTCATCAGACTTTGCCCTCTTGCTTTGTGCTCCCCAAAACCACATCTTTTTAAAAAGAAGAAGTCTAGTTTATTATTTAGTAGGAACAGTAGGTTTTGTTTTTTTGTTTTTTTAAGGGTTGCTAATAATTCCGACTCCCCTTTCAAAAACAATCCACCCCTCACTAAGGAAAAAGTCAGAGCGACTGACTAATGGGAGTAATTCAAAGTACCCCAATTAAAATTCAGGTTTTGGCCTTTTGAGCAGTCTATTTAAGGATTTTTTTTTTCCTCTAGATTGGCTGTAGACAGATGATTATTAAATATTTATGTGTCTGTGAAAGGGGCTCTTGGAGCTTGGCTCGGCTGAGGGCTGAGCTTTGTGTTGCTATTGTCTCTCCTCTAGGAGGACCCAGAAAACAGTTACTTTATGTGGCTCCTAAACCACCTGGTTTCGCAGAGCCCCATGCACCAGCCAGCCAGCCTTAATATGGTGAGACCTAAGCCATCAGTTCTTTCCATGCCCTGGTAGAGTCATCCAGAGCCTTCTGTCAGCACAGGGGCTACGCACTCTCCTGAACCAGGTCTGAGCCCTGGCTCCTCTGAGTGGCCTTGGCTAACTCACCAGCCCATGGGGAGCTTCTGGGCAATTTGGTCTTCCACAGACCTTTCCATCTACTGCCCTATGCTTCTGGGTGAACTCTCCTGAAAGAGAAAGTTCTAGGTGCATAAGTGGAGAGGTTCCAGTTTCATATACTTTTTAAAGATAGGGTTTAGATCTTGCCTGGGGATACCACAGTGTCCATACTGCTGACCGGCTGCTTGTTCCTCCTTTACTTTGTTTCACATCAGCCTGAACCCCCTGGATTGGAGTGGATCTCCCCACAACCCAGAATCTTCCCTAAAAAGAAGCAAGTCAGCTGATCTTAAGGTTAAGCTTCCTATGGGGCGGAAAGGGGGGGCAGACAGAGCTTGAACAAAAAGTACTCTGTCCTAAGACAAAGACCAAGGTCATGGGGTAGATGGTTGAAAACAGCTGTGTCCTCTGAGTTACTCAGTTAGCAAAAGACTTCTCAAATTTTCCTATGTATAAAACACAAACTAAATAAATGGATGCCCACAAGATGGAAAAACCTGGTCACTTTTATATTCTGGGATATCATGCAGCTTTAAAGTATACTGAAAGACCTGCATAATGTATGGGCATTTTAAAAAGAAAGCAGAGTGCAGTAACATTTACATAATAATTCTATGTTCAGGAAAAATGAACAAAAATTGTATATACACACACTACATATACAGGGAGACAGAGGGCAGACAGGAGGAATGCTACTTTGTTGAAAGGGGATGGGTCTTTCTCATTTGGCTTCTAACAATAAGGATTGTTGCTGTTCTGGTATGAAAATAGATACCAATAAAATAAATATTTTAAAAGAAGAAGACATATTCCCCAAAGTTAACCTTGGTGCAGCAATCTCCAAATCTATCTGCAATAAGATCATCTGAGAAACAACTTAAAATGCAGATGTTAGGGACCATAGCCGGAACTTGTGATGTGGACCTGGGGTGTGACCCACCGGTAGCCTGTCTGACACTGTCCGTCTCCCTCAGTTTCCCCAGGTCTTTTGGATAGTATGCAAAGTTTGGTAACTGTTAGATCATAAGATGTACCAAAGAGACACCGAATCCTCTGCCCACATTTTCATGACACGATCGAAGACCCACAGGGGCTGTTGTCCATAGCGTGGAAGAGACATCAGGAAGTTTATCAACCGATCTTCCTTTAAATAGCAGGGGAACTCACCTACTGGTTCGGAAAACACTCTCTACCTTGAACACAGGTATAACAGGGTAAATCTACATAAAGACTATACCTCAACATCATTTTCTCTTATATTCCATAAAAATTTACTTGGGGGTACAAATGCCTACATTTTATAAATTAATTTTTAATTGATATAATTATACATAATACTGGGATTCATTGTGAAACATTCATACATGCACATTAGATAATTTGGTCAATTTCAATCCCCAGTGCCCCTCCCTTCCCTCTTCTCCTCCCCTCCCTGGTCTTCTTCCTCTCCTCTACTGGTCTCCCTTTATTCTCATGAAAACACCTGTATTTAAGGCAAAGTATCTTAAAATTATTACCACTGAAGCTAGAAATAAAAGTAGTAACTTACGCTGTGAATCTGTAAATAACACATTCTTAACATAGGTATGAGCCTTAGTCTTTATTCATTCCCTGCTCGCTCATTTACTTATTCATAAATTTACTCAGTTCTTCATTCACCCATTCACGTCACTTATTCAACAAATGTTCTGGGCCATTAGATACCCACCAAACCCACCCAGGTTATAGAGCTCTGACTTTATAGCCCACCTCCCAATCGCCATCTGATGCCAAGCAGCCACAGATGATGAAGGGCAGGCGTCTTCATATAACGTGCTGCTTAGATATTTTAGGAAGAAATTATATTCCAGACCTTCCAACGTTGGCTGGCTGCTTCTTCCCTGAATCAGACATTGTGAACTCAGAGATGGCAAATTCATTGTTATGATGCTTTTCTACCTCGACTCACTTCCTGCTCACCAGCCACTGACTCATGTCACCCTCTTGATGAAGCCCCAGGAATGTCCTCCACAACTGTGCTTCAGCCAGCTCGTCTCTGGAACTTTGCTAAGGCAACTGGAACTAACCAATAGCCATGCAAGTGGCCAAAGAAGTTCTTGAGTCTTCAGGGAACTTACATGACACCCAGGCCAGACCCAGGGGTTCTAGAAAAGTCTTTCAGATAAGCCCAGCCCATGCAGGGACCCCAAGGTACAGGGTTTGGTTTGGGGTGGGTGGGTGTAAGACCATCTATTTTGAGAGCAGTTCATAAGGAGTTACAGGCATAGCACCAAGGGCTTTTCTCTAAAATTTTGAAAAGGCAATGAAATGTTGCAGATCTGGAAAGAAAAAAAAAGACTCAAAAATTCAAAACTAAGATTAATAAAAGTGGGGCTGGGGTTGTGGCTCAGCGGTAGAGCACTCGCCTAGCATGTGCATGGCCTGGGTTCGATCCTCAGCACCACATAAAGATAAAGGCATTGTGTATGACTAAAGCAAATAAATAAATATTAAAAAAAATATTAATAAAAGTTTTATTAAATTTCAATAGAAACAAACCTGTCCATCGATCTGTCAAGGGAAATCAATTCAAGCTTTAAAATGGCCCTACTTGCTGATGGGAAGTCCGGGCTGACAGAACACTCATGATGGCTAGTAACTTTATTTTTGTTTGTGTTTACTGTGCTTTGCAAAGGTAATATAGCATGAAACAGATGGACCCACGTTCCCCAACGGTGGAAGTCCAGGACCAGGCAAGGCACAGGAGGCCATAAGGAGGAACAACCAAATAATGCGAAAGAATTTCATACCCTCTAGCTCTGAAAGAAGACAGGTTCTCCAGAGAGGCAGGGTGATTTGCTTAAAAAAAGCATCAGATCAGGAATCAGGAAACCTGAGTTTTATTTCCAGCTTCACTTTTGTGAAGTGGCTAAGACTCGGGAGGCATTCCAGTGCCTAGGACTGTGTCTGGCACCCAATAGACATTCAAGCATTTGCTGGATGAGGGAGACTGATGAGTCATTTTATTTTTACCCCCAAACTTTTGTTTTTCACTTTCTTATATAATAAAAGGGAAAACAAAACTCCACAGTGGGCCGGAAGCTTAAGCAAATACCTTTAAGTTACTCCCTCCCACTCCCATGATACAAAGTTGTGGTTGTTGCTGAGACCTACAGAATATTCCTTAAATATTAGAGAGGAAAAAGGAAGGAGATGGGAATCCTCCCACATAGGCATCTCATCTCAGTGCCAAAATGCACTCAGAGTGACTTCTGGTAGCACAACACCCTCACCTTCCACAGCCCTGTCCTCAAACTTCTAAGAATTTTTCAATTTTTACAACAAGGGAGGATGGGCATGGTGGTGCATGCCTGTAATCCTGGCGTCTGGAAGCTGAGGCAAGAGGATTGCAAGTTCAAAGCCAGCCTCAGCAACTTAGTGAGGCTCTAAGCAACTTAGTGACACCCTGTCTCGAATTAAAAAAAAAAAAAAAGGGCTTGGGATATGGCTCATTAGTTAAGGGCTCTTGGGTTCAATCCCTGGTACCAAAATAAAACAAAACAAAACCCCAGGGGAAAAATGGCCTGTTTAAATTTATTTGAAATGAAAACGTACTCCAATAAAATACAATAGTGCAGGGGCATTCAAATAAGGAGATGGGGCTCTTTGCAGGGACTCAAAAGAAACAACCTATAAATCCCAGTAGGATCAGAACAGAAGAAGGGGAGTGGAAGTGAGGAGCATCCACTCTAGGTCTCCCCACCCAAGCCCCAAACTGACAACAAAATTAAATCTATAGAAATAAAGTGGATTGGCCTATTAAGAGTGAAGGAATCAGGGTACCAAAAAACTTGGGATGGCTAGGAAAGTTTAGAGAGCAACTTTCTACAGACCCTTCCTGGACTATGAATGGGGTTGGGGACCAGGAAAGAGGGGGAGCACACCTAAGAAATCAAAAGAAATATCAGCGGCTAGAGGATACAGGGGCACAGGGGCTACAGGGCAGGAGGGATGTGTACATTAGAGCATAAGAGCTCCCCCCAAAATTTCTTGAAGCCTAGTTTCTGAGCCCAGGGTGGCCAGGTTGGCCCCTTAGGTGAGCTAGGAGTTCATGTCTACCAAAGAAGAGCTATAAGGTTCAGAGCATTGTCTGAACCTTCTCACCTTCCTGCCAGACAACAAGAGCCAGCAGCGGCTTGAATGCACATGACCCTGGCAGAGGGAAACTGTACAGGAAGCATCAGAGAGCAGGAACAGCTAAGGATGTGGAAAAGGAGGTGGTCTCGACCTATTGCTACCAGAGTCAGTATCTCCTGACCCTCACAGACCCTTTTCCCAGATTCACAGAAACTGAGGCAGAGTCCAAGACAGATGCCCTTTTCTCTGAGGTACACACTCACTCACGCACATCCACAGATGCACAGCACTTGTGCATACTCTTTGTCTCTTCCACATGTTTCAAGACCATTTTTAAAAGTCCCAAACCCACTCCCTAAGGTTTCCCAAGTCACTGTTTTCTAACAAGGCATCTGAAGACCCCTGGGGGTGGAGTGGGGGCAGGGGCACTCTGCTCCCTGTCATAACAGATGCCAACTTTCATTTACTTTATGTCATCAGACCTCCAAGAAGCCCTCTAATGCAGGGCTGAGAAGGTCAGAGGAGACAGGTTTAGCAATGCATCATGGGGGTCAAATGATATGCCCCGCCCCACAAATGGCTCCACTTGCCCAATTTGATTGGCCACCTTTATCTCAAACACCAAAGGCTCCCTCAACAGCTCTAAGCCCCACCCCCAGGCTGCCATTTGTCTCCCTAAACTCCAGGTTTACCTCTGGCATTCATCTTTTCCAAAATCTCCAAATGAAAAACAAATGGAATCAGAGCCTTGATGGGACAATGCTGGAGCAATGTTCTCTCACTCCCTCGCTCAGTGTGAGGCTGGAGGAAAGGAAGGCAGGCGTAGGGAGTTAGAGCTGTCCCTGTGCATGCAGAGGCAGAGCCCAGCCCAAACACCTCCATGGAAGGGAAGCTGACGGACTCCCACAAAACAACGCAGAAGCCATCTTCATTTGCAATATTTCACACATCCCTAATTATTTCAAGAGGACTTTCAGAAGGAGGTAATGGGTTCCCTTTTATCACTTGCCACACATACAATGTCAGGGCTCCAGCATTCATTAGTGCCACCCTCTCAGTCCCCAACCCCACCTCCACCACCAAAAACACAAATAATTTCGAAAACATTTTTATCCTAAAATGTTCCCTTCGATTTAAAAAAAAAATTATCTTCAAGAGAAGAGATTTCTTTCCATTTCAATCCCACAACAAGGAGAATGTCAGCCCAGCTTTTTTTTGACAGACAAATTATTGAATCAAAGAGAAAATGCCATTAAGCTCACAGGTTAGCAAGTGTCAGGAATGGTTTAAAGAGATATCCCCATTTATCTTCCAAACATGCACGAAATGTCACTAATGTGTGTTTATCATGTATAATCAGACAAAGAAAATATCGAAATAAAGTACTCCCGCATACAATAGAAATCTCCTTCCATCCTTCAAGATATCAGTGCTATTCAAATAGAATAATAATGATGAAGCCTCTCTCTTGAAAATGGAAATCAAGTGAAATGTAGATAGAAATGATTTTTTTTTTTTTTTTGGTAGTTGATGTACATTTCTAAAGTGCATTAACAGGAAATCCAGAACTTTTTAGGTCAATTATATTGTCAGTATTGTCAATGCCACTGAAATGAATACTGAAGCAGTGCCTATTCTTGCTGGAATCAAGCTACAGAAGTCCCTAGATCGGGGACTTACAGAGGAACTGGAGACACATTGGAAACCTGACATTATTCAAACATGCATATATATGTATATATATTTTTTCATTCAAATCGATGTGAGAACCAGGCATTTCAGCTTACTATAAATCTCAATAGGGAGGAAAAAAATCCACAGCTGATCTAAAACCTGGGTTTATTTTCCTCCTTTTCCTTCCTTCATTATGACAAAGCTTATTTTTGTAAGCCAGGTCCCAGGACAATACCAAATTTCAACTTCCAGATAGGTGCTTTGGACAAGAGTTCTCTACTACTAGCTCTGCATTGGCTGGACCCAGGACCACAAGCTGTCCACAGGAGAGAAGAGAGTCCTTGTGCCAAAAGCAACTGGCCCCTAGAAGTGGGGAGGGATTAGGTATTTCAAACTGGAAACACCTTCACCCTTACTGCCTTCTCCCCAATGTCCTGCCAGCTATGGGACATGGTATTCTCAACCTTCTAGAATGTTCCTTTCTCAGGAGTAGTAGCCTTCTGGGGTGTGCCTTTCCCATGGCTGTTCTGGTGACCACTGCAGGACCAGTCTATAGTGCAATGGCCTTCAGGTAGTGGACACTACAGAAGTTGGAAGGTACACCAGTGAATGGGGAGCTTAAATAGGGGATTCTCTTCTCAGCTCCCTCCAGCCCCCAGCATTCTTTTACTTTCTTTCTTTTGGTACTGGGAATTAAAGCCAGGGTATTCTAGCACTAAGCTACATCCCAGCCCTTTTTTTTATTTTTTTATTTTAAAATAAGTTCTCCCTATGTTGCCAGGCTGATCTTTAACCTCCAATCCTCCTGCCTCAGCTTCCCAAGTAACTAAGATTACAGGCAGGCATCATACCTCCTGGCTAGTACCCCGGTTCTGTGAGTTTCTAAATCCCTGCTCTCTCCAACTGATGACATGAAACTCAAATTATACCACAATGCCCCACCCCAGGTACAGTGTAAGATAAAGGTCCTATGCCTTTTTGTTTGTTTGTTTGTTTTTTGGTATTGGGTATTGAACTCAGGGGCACTCAACCACTGGGCCACATCCCCAGCCCTTTTTTGTATTTTATTAGAGACGGGGTCTCACTGAGTTGCTAAGTGTCTTGCCATTGCTGAGGCTGGCTTTGAACTTGTGATCCTCCTGCCTCAGCCTCCCAAGAGCTGGGATTACAGGCGTGCACCACCATGCCCTGATCCTATGCTTTATCTTAGCCAGAAAGTCAGGAAACAATGGAATAAGACAAAGGACATACAAAAGTAGAGAACAGCATTAAAAGAGCAAGCTCCAGAATCTGCCAGCTTCATTGTCCCATCATCTGGTTGAGTGGCCTTGAGCTTTAGATCCTCATTTAAAAAAAAAAAAAAAAAAGAAAGAAAAAGAAAAGAAAAGGATCATAGGGGCTGGGGATATAGCTCAGGGGTAGAGCACTTAGCTAGCCCAGCACCGCAGAAAGCAAAAACAAGAAGAAGAAAAAAAAAAAAAATAGAATAATTGTAACCTTTACTCCGTGAAGATGTTAACTTTAATGTGCCAAAGTGTGTAAAATTCTTACAACAGTGTATGGTCTATAACAAATGCTCAATAAATGTCAGTCATTATCTGTAATTACTATCACCTGTTTTTTCCTCCTTGGTTTTACAAATAAGGAAAATGGGACCTTACTAGTGGCAAGAATGGGGTCAAGAGGTAGGTAACCAGAGGACAGGTGGTCAGGCTGCTCTATCAGTTACTTATTAGATGCCTACTGTGTACAAAATCAATGGGAAGCAAATTCTAGAAGAGACAAAAGGAAGGAAAAGCAGGGAGACTCTTGGGGACAGGTCTGAACATAACAAATTATTGGGAAGAGGAGTCCAAAAGGGCCTACTGTGGCTGCAGAGAAGAGATCTGTCATGTCCCAGGAACATCACATGAAATTCACCAAATAGGACACTCACGATTCTTTCACAGCCTCAGGATTATGTCTTCGTCACACTTCATTACAGCTTGCTGAGTGCATTTTGGGCTTCTGCCCCAGATGAACTTTGAGAATTGGGACTAACCTTGCCCATCTTTGTACCCTCTGTATACTATAGTATAATAGTGTATAACAGTATAATATAGTATAGCATAGCACCTAGTATTTGATAGGTATTTTCCTAAAATGTTTGTAACTAAAAACAGGAGACAGGTAAGCAAGCAGGCAGATGGCCTGGCTACCACCTGACAGCACCAGGTAAGGGAAAAAGTCCAGAAAGCCCCAGAAGCAGTGGTATGGGTGGGATGAAAATTTATTTCATCTCTACTGCATCAGCTACAGAGGGGCATCAGGACCACAAGCCACATTGAAAGAACACGTGTAAAGACAGTCCCAACTGCCACCACGTAACATGGCAACCCTTGTCAGTAGTGCTATTCTCAACTCTCAGGGGGTGAGAGGGGACAGCAAGGCAGATGCCACACCGCGGACTCCTGGTTCTCCCACTGTATACCCTTAGATATGTAGTAGAAGTTTCCTTCCCAAAAAAATGAGAATAAAATTCCTACCTTTCCATCTGATATTTTAAATAATAAACCCTCAAAAAGTAGTTAGAAATGTCCTAGCCATTCTTATGTCCTGGGACATACTTCATACTAAATAGACTAGGAGACAGGTGGAAAGAGCCTAGTAATTCTACAATATTACAGTATATCTTTCATAGCAAAACAAATATTCAGCTATTAAACATTAGTTTCGAGGACTATTTATAACAGAGGTAAATGCTTATAAGTAAATGTCCTGAAACAACATAGTATTCTATAGAATGATCCCAGCTTTAAAACTACAATCTACAGGTATATGTGCAAAGACATACAAACAAGAGTATTGTGAGAGTGGACATATACCAGATGGTTTCATTTCTGGAATGTGGAAAAAACTTTAAGAAGACAATCTCAATCTCCTTCCTCATGATTTTTATTATTTTAAAAAATTTTTACAATGAATCTGTACTATTTTCATAATCAGGAAAATTTTCAGAAAAACAGAATCTTAGCAACTCTAGTCCTTTTTACTTTATAGCACTATTTTGAGATCAGTTACAGCAGGAACAGAATCAGAAACCTTTTGAAAAGACTGGAATTTCCAGTGACTGTGTCATTGCTAGTACCTAAACATGTGTGGAAAACATCACCAGGCCATCTTTCTCAGAGTCTAAGCTATTTGGAGCACGGAATTGGAATACTGTATTATCTTATGTAAGTAGACTATATAAGACTTCAAACTCCCCATTTTGAAGTAGCAAACTCACAGCAAATAATCTTCCTAATTCTGAGAAGAGAAACTCACAAAACTACTAATAACTGGGAAAAGTCAACCCACCATCATCAAAACCAATGAACCAGAGAAATTCCACACATTAGAGACTCCCCCATCAACTTGGATTCAAATATTCTGGGTTTGAGGTGTCGGGCTTTTATTCGTTGCTATGGGTGTATAATCTTTATTTTTTTTGTGTTTTCTTTCCGTTATTTTATGTTAGGGTTATTATTTTTTATTTTTTTAAATCTATTCTGTAATTTCAGACCAGCAGCCCACCCCAGATTTGTCTAAGTGACTCCCAAGGATGCTGAGAAAGAATGAATTCTGCCAATAGCATTAATTTCTATAGTCCTCAACAAACATATTATGGAGATTTTAGGACCCAACTCTAGCAAAATGTTTGTCACTCTAATGGCTTTGAAAGCATAAACAAAATGGATATAAACACAGTGATTCTTTTCACTCGCACTCTCAAGCTTTTAAATTGTGCTTAACTTTGTGGCCTTATAAACAAGTTGGCAAGCTTGAGAGTTTGGGTGTCTCGAGGTGAAGTACAGTCATTGAGTCAGTTGGTCAGTCACTGACCAAAACCATAATTATTCATTTCAGGAATTTTAAACCCTGAGATGTCCTAAGGGTGACCAAGATCCGAAAGTTCATCCTTGAACACAATCCAATTAAGGTCACAAAATAAACCATGATCATAGCAGAAGGCATTACATCGACTGTCCCTGACCCACTCATCACCGTAAGCCACTCAATCACTAGAGGCAGGAGTGTCGATCAGGGAGGTAAACTGGTTTGGATTCAAAGAAAAAGCCCACAGACATGTCTGATATTATATGAATAATATAATTTTGATTCTTAATAATTCAAAGCACATTCACTTCTGTTATTTCATCTTAACCTAGCTATAAGCCTATAGAGACAGATATGACAAGGGACAGTAACCTCACTTAAGAATAAGGAAAAAAGTTCAAAGTGGTAAATTGTTGACTTAGCCAAGGGTTATACCATAATTAGAAAAGCCAGATTCATAACCCATTCTCCTACTGGGAGATGTTAACTTGCCTAAAAGAATGGCCAGTTGCAACCCAACCATTGGGGCAGCTCAGGACCAGAGCTAAGCCAGGTATCCCAGAATCATCCTGTGGACTCAAGGGTCAGGGTGGGATGAAGCAAGCAGATTTCTCTCAGGAGAAGGTATGAATTGGAAACTTGGCCTTCCCCAGAAGGCAGGTGCAGGTACTTCACCTAAAATACTTTTCCTTCTGAAAAGAAGCAGGAAAGAATTATAAACCACTCCATACTCCAGCCAATTAATTACTTCTTGCTTCACTGTAGGGCAAATATTTGGAAGCTGCAGGCAGGGCCACCAACCTCTGGAGCTTGGAGGATATTTTCCATTCTTATCCCCAATTATACAAAGAATGAGAAACAGCAAACTTAAAACATTCTAACTCTCAAAAAAAGTTGACATGTAAGCATGAGCATCCCATAAAATACATGTAATAATTGGGAAGAGACCCAAGTAAATGAAGGGAAGATCAAAAGAGAGGTATGAGGCAGCCGCATTCAACTCTTTGCTCTTGAAAATTTAAATGAATACTCCTTGAGAGCAAACTACAAAATGCTAACCTTGAAGTGTTGAGTGGCAGGAAGAATTATGGGTTATTGTACTGTCAAAATGCCAGACAGCTGTATGTTGAGTTGCTGCGTTATTTAGACAATCAGAAACTTGGAAGCTAATGTGACATATTTTTTTCGGTGTGAAAGCTCTTGACATGCGTCATGATAATTTCTAAAGGGACAAAATGTTATATTAAAAACACAGTGCCTTCAGGAGATGGCCTCATAGGTAGAACAGCCCTGAACAAGGGAGGCAGGACATCAACAACCTGGATTCCCCAGAGATGAGCACCATTTTCTTCCTGCTCAGTCCAAAAGGCGGTGGTCCCAGGAAGCATGGAGCATATAGACTCTCTCCTCCTCCTCCTCCTCCTGGAACCTAAGAAACATTTTTTCCCAAGTCAGGTGCCTGACTGCAGACTGAACTGAGCTAGGTGAAGCTCACTAATTGCAGAATCATCTTGCATCTGTTAAGAGCAACATGGCGCTCACATGCAGTGGATGAGACCATAGACCAGAAGACTGTACAAATCCAGGGTGCAGATGGGGCTACAATGCTGCCTCTGTTCTCTGCAAGTTAGTTTACATTTCATGTGTATTTCTTATGTGTCTGTAGACAGTATAAACAGATGGAGTAGCAGCCATCTGACAGGACTTTGAAATTTTGGATCTTAGCTTGGCCTCAATATATAAAGGCTATAGAGTGAGAAGTAGAACCTTTGGTTGTACCCGAAATTACACCTTCAATGCTTCAAGGACAATCAAAATACAAATATTATGGGGACAAAAGGACATGCAGCTCCTATCAGTCATTGACCACTTAGAATGAAAATAGATTTGGAGAACTTCTTTTGATGGGGTAAAAACAGGTAGGTATTAGGGACTTGGATGAAGGAGGAGGTCTGGGGACAGGCAGAAAAAGTTAGTGAAAAGCCCTGGTAAAAAGAACCTGCAGAGATTCTCCGTACAGATTACCCTTTCACCTTTGGATTTCATTTTGATCAAAAGAAAAGCAATCCCAGTGAAGACAAGGACGTGCTGAAAAGTGACAGTACAAGGGCAGTGTTCCTCTTGTAAGAAGCATATCCAGTCACTGAGCACAGATCCCATCCTGAGCCAGTGCCACACGTACCAATAACACAACCTTGAACAAGTTAATTAACCACAGTTTCCTTGACTGCAAGATGAGGACAACAATAATAGCAGCCTCAAATTGTAGAGCAGTGTCTGCCAGATGAAGAGGGCTCTACAAAAACGTTAACATAACTATGCCTTCCCCTTCTCCTCTCCCTGGCTACCAACTACTCCCAATCTACATTGCCCTCTATGAGGGAAGTAGAATTCCCCTAGAAACTCTTTCCCTGGCAGAAAAGTAGCTTTTGATCACACAATTTCCTTCATTCCTTCTATGTGATCCCAGATAAGTCTGCAGCCCACACTCAGTTAAAGAAGCAGCCAACACCTCTCCAACTGCATAGTGCTGAAATGCAAGCCCACTTCTGAAACAGGAATCTCTTGGGCGGAGATGTAGGCCTCCCCACCACTCCGATATGAGTCATAGTTAAAGACACTCTCTCTTTTTTTCACCTTATTAATTGTTACTTTTATTTGACAGTTAACCTGAATGTTAAGATAATAACCTGAAAACGGAATACTTAAAAGCCAATATGAAGCCAGAGGATAAGACTGATAGATGAATGAATTTGGAGCTGACTCCAAGAGCTGTGCTCTTTGCCTATAGTTACTTGGGTGAAATTAGGAATCTGGTGACAAGGCCTTCTGCCTTCATCACACAGTACAGAATCTTCATACAAATTCGCCTGCCATATGTCAACCTGGGGAAGTACCCAGACCCCTCAAAATGAGTCTGCCCACTAATGTTCCCCACACACATAGGGAGAGGAGAGAGTCAAAGTCAGCTGGAGGAAAGGTGACCCCTTTCTCCAGTATCAGGGATCATTTCCCTCTGAAGCCAGGACATATCTATACCTGTAGCAGATTAATCTGTAGCAGATTAACAAGGCCAATGTGATCACCAGAAACCTCATATTAATGAATCATTATAGGATTCACCACCACCTACATTGCACATAGATGAAGAACTGGGGACTTATCTACTCAGTTCCATCCAACTCTTGCTAAAGTCATGGCAGCAGAGACAGAATTTCTGTATTAGATGAAAATTTCTATATTCTTTCCTACTGTCTAAATGAAACAGCACTGACCACCCACTTTTCTAAGCTTCCCTTTAAACTTTAAATACAAGACTTTATTCATGATAGTCATGTATCTGGACTATCCCTAAGAATGGTACCACACATATACGTTCAGTCATCAAAAACAAATGCTTTGGAGTCTGTGAGACCTTCACACTTGCTAGCTTGTGACTCTATTGGATTTATTAACCTGTCTGGACCCTATATTATTCATGTGCATGATGGAGCGACTATTACTCACTGGTAAGATTTTTGAAATTAAATGAGATAATAGACATCAAATGCATGGCCCAGGGCCTAGGACATAGACGATGCTAAATAAATGAGTTACCATCATCACCAATAAAAACAGTTTCTTGACCTCAGCTCTCTATGCAGGCCACTAAACGCATTAAGGAGATGTCAACACTTTGTCCACTTGAATTGGTACTCTCATAAGTCAGGAACAGCTGACTGCTGTACACCTGGGTGTTCTGCAGGAACGCTGAGACTATATATGGTGACAGGACAGTGTGGAGTGACATGAGTGGCACTTGGATTGGAAGCCAGAGATTTAACTCTAGTCATGGTCACCTCTTAACTGTGTGAGCTTGGCCAGTTGACTCGATTATGCCAGGCTTCGATTTCCTGACACAGACAAACAAAAAATCCAATAGGTTATGAACTAGAGAATCATTTCTTCCTACTCATCAACCTGGGCAGGTATCAATCAGGCAACTCCTTCCTTCTAAACGTGGCTGTGACTCAAATTTTTTCAATATCACCCTCTGGAAGCTACCATCATATAGTTATCATCTGTAATAAAACTTATTCACCATCCCTAAACAGGATGATTCCTGAGATTCCTGTCTGTTATTACACGTTACGGTTTAATAATCTATTACAATTCTTGGAGATGTAGAGATTCAATCAAACCTTCATCTTATAGCAGGAAGAGGTCAGGAATGAGCTTCAGTTGGACTAAAAAAAGGTGAGGTAATGGACAACAGATTTTTCAAGGGCAGATGATCGTTTTGACACTATTTTTTTAAATTTCAGTATTCATACCTATCTGGTGTTCCCTATCTCTTGCTCAACAACCCACAATTATACACCCCTCTAGACATACATCTTTATGCATGTGTGTATGTGCACATATGTGTACGTGCGTGTGTGTAATTTATTTTTCCCAACACTACTCTGACACTCTTGCCCTAATCAGATTCTCTCTTTAGGCCTCATGCAAAAAAAAAAAAAAAAAAAACTGTGTGCTACTTTTGGCGATTCTAATTTGATATTGTTTATTCTCATGGTGATTTTGTAAGCTATCAGTCCCATTTTATAGATGAGGAAACTGGGGTCTGGAAAGGTTCAACAACTTCCATCTAATATTTGTGCTACCTTAGGGAAGAGTTGGAATCTGAACCAGGTTCCCAGACCTCAGCTCAGTGCACCCAGAATCCCACACACAGACTCCCTTTCTATTGTCCCCAGAAGTCCTACAGACCTACAATCCCCCAGTCCTAATCTTTCCCACATCTCTCATCAGGGTCCCAGCAGCCTCTGGCATTTCCCAAGCACACAGTTCACCAAACTGGGCCATTTCCTCTTTATTATCTACACAAATATTCTTAATTATTTCTCCTCCAAACCAAAGTACTTATTTCTTATTTATGGGTGTAAATATAAAGCCGGCAGGGCTCATATTTCACAGGGAGCCATTCTGAAGGCATCTAGATTCTTCCAAATTTAAGGAGCAGGAGAGCTGATTCTCTGCCCGTTTCATTATAAAGGGGTTTACCATAAATATTAGAATTTGAATTCCACCCAAGTAATGCATTAATAGATACTAAACCATTAATAATTTCTGTACTTTTTCATAAATGGGCAAAGTCCAATAAATAAAACTATATCTCTTTCACAGCAGAGCAGGGTTAACAAGTACCAAGGAGATTTCAAAGACAAACTACTGGTAGGGGCTGCCAGGAGGTAAGATTCATAATGAAACTACAAATTCTGGAGACCTATTTTTTACTGTCTGCCATGGCAAGTATCTAAAATTAAATGCTAAGCAGAAATCCGTCCTGGAATCTGACACACAGCAGTTTAGGTAAACAATCTCCAAAATTAAAAACAGATTCTAGATAATAAATAAGTCCGTGTGTGGATCTCTCTGATAACAGATACCTCTGCGTGATAAATCAAAGGCTGTAGCCCTACAGAGCCTTTCTAAATTAGGCCAGATGATTCACCTAAAATATTTCATCTTGTGTCGCCTGTCTTAATGAACGGCAGTAATGGATAGCTTCTTACCAGTTACTGCGTTAGGGCCAAAGGCCTCCAGGCTAATTATACCGAAGACCTAAGGAAGCCAGCTGGTCTAGAAGCAGCCCGTGGGTGAGGTGTGGGGTCTCAGGAGTAAAGGGGGTTTCACCGTGATACTCATTTACCCAAGTGAATAACCTGAGTCCACTGATGTCATCTGTAACTGCCCTAGAATTCTAGAAGCCTGAGTCAGAGATGCCTGATAGCCAAAGGAAACAGCCCAGGGGGCAGAAGAAGTGAGTCCAAGCTGCATCATGCTTAGTTGTTCAAGTCTGGGCAGAGATCTCTGGGCCTTACCTTTCCTCAAACTGCTAGTGTGGGAGATCCAGGGGCAGGAAGAAGAGGCAGGAGGGGAAGGCAGAGGGGGAGCTGCATATTTGACTTGGGGCGGGGGCGTTAAGCCTTGAGAAAGTTTTTAGCAGAGAACTAACAGGGGTCTAACTTAACATTTCAACAGAAACATGCTGTGGCTGCTCTGCTGGGAATAAGAGCGAGCAGGATTCAGCTTATGTAAAAAGGAGAATTTCATTGCAGGACTCTGTTCTGAGCCTAGAGAATCCTGGGAGTGGGGTGGGGGAGCACACAAAAGGGGACTGAGTCAGGGTCTTAGGATAGTATGTGTGTGTGTGTGTTGTGGGTGGCAGAGTGAGGCAAGAATGGGGACACACGACCCCCAGGTCAAATGGAGACTGGGGAGCAGCTTGCACACCTGGACCTGCCTCTGGGTCTCTCATTTGCAGTCTGTGAAGCCTTGGAAACTAGGAGAGGAAGAACAGCAATGGATGATGGGAAGGGGAAAACCAACCTCTCCCAAGTCTTGGTAGCAGTCACTGAAGCAACAGGAAGCCCTGTGCCTTTTAAGCCTGGGGCCTGTCTCTTTATTAAAAATGAAAACAAAATTTTCTCTTAAAAAGGGAGAGCTTGGTTGGAAGCCACGGACCATATTTTATCTGCGTGTGGTGTCAGCGCAAGTGGCAAACATACCATCCTAAGAGGAGCCATCTCGCCTCGTGTTCAGAGCAGAAAATGATGCGAGGGTCATTCCATTAGTGATCGCAGCTGCTTTTAAACGAAACACATGTAACCTGAATCCAATTAATGAAAATATCCAGCAATCCTCGCTGATGCTGATGCTGAATGAATGCTGAAACCTTGCTCATTCACCAGCTCCTTACTGTCTGATAGTTTAAAAATCTCCAAAGCACATGCTAATTCCTGAATGAAGGAAATTATGACTCAGCATCCCCCTTTTTTCCCCCCTGGGGACTTGGCATTTGTTACCAGGCTGGGCTGCTCTGTGGAGAGCTCCTTTTCTGCTGTGTCTACAAGGGGCAGGTAGGTTCACAGGCAACACAGCCAAAGCTCTTTTTTTTAAACCACTCACCCACAGACAACACAGATTGTTACTGATTTGCACACAATAGCCATTGGGAAAGGCCCTGAGGTAGAGACAGTGCTAGGGTGGGCTGAATGTACCCATTTGTAATGCCAGTCAGAGGCACTGCGCTTAACCCACTAAACGTACTATAGGACTCATCTTTACATTCCGTGTACCTGCACAACTTCTGTTCTGCTCATGGACCACTATTATCTTCATCACTCCTCTCTGCTTCTAATTGGTAGTTCAAACTGCTTGGGGGCAATCAGGCATTTGATGATGTCTTTTTAAAAAAATTTTTATTTTTATAGTAGTAGTATGTAATACAGTTCATACTATACATATAGAGCCTCTTTTTACACAAAACTGATGATGTCTTGAAGTAGCTTCTGATTATCACAACTTTGGGGAAGGGATATTACTTCCAGTGGGTAGAGGCAAGGGAGGCTGCTGAGTGGCCTACAATGCTGTCCCTCACAGCAAAAAAAAATTATCTAGTTCAAATATCACTAGTGCCAAGGTTAAGAAACCCTGCTCTCAGTTAACTCATTTCTCCTTTATTTTACATGGGAATTCTATGTAACTATCACAAAGGAAAGACTAAGATCACCTGTCGTAAGTTGAATGTATTCAGAGACATATGTACAGTGAAAACAAAATAATATGAAGTTTTAGTTAGATATAGTGGCCTACTGAAAGCTTTGAGCCTGAGGGTGGCTCTCTTTGTTAAAAAACAAAACTGTGTGTAATAGAAATGTTAAAGACATATCAGCTTCAAACTGAGACTTTCTTAGCTTTCTCTATGTACAAAGAACATAAGATAACTGAAGAAGGGGGTAGCTTTTCTTCACTTGATTAATGACATATCCAAGCATCTTCCAAATGGTTTCAATCCTCATATTCCAGGGAGTCAATCTTGGTATTCCAGGGGGCATAGCTCCAGAGGAAGGAAATACTTTCAGAAGAGAATATGAGAGTTTCAAGGGATTACAGTTGTTCTATTACCGACACCTCAGCCAGAAGATAAAAATGATATCCTAGTGAGTTTTGGGAATTACTGGAGTCTGCTAAGTAGTGTGTCACTTAAAAAAAAAATCATTCTAACTCATGACTCTCTCCTTACTAACTCTCAGATTCTCCAAAATAATAGGTACTAGAAATGGATAAGATGCATAGGCCCAAATAACTAACCATATTCCTTAACTCTCTAGCCTAGAACAAAAGGGGTGCACAGAATAGAAAATGCAGTCTATTAAACATTCCGACCCACCCCTAGCAATGCGAGCACCCTTCTGCCATGTCAGCTTCATCATTCATTCTGTACCCTCAGAGCAATGAGCAAGCTTGGGTTTTCTTGCTTTCCCATCTTCAAAGAACCACCATGTCAAGCACTCTCTTGGGACCTCTTCCGGCTTCATCTCATCTTTCTTTGGCAGGTCTCTGCTGCCCAGCACACATTCACATTTCTTCAGAAATGGCTTGGAGATGCCCATCCACCACACCATCCCAATCCCTGAGTTCTGTGGAGCCAACTCCGTCTCAGGATCCAGGCAGGCATGTAACCAACTAGCCAACGAGTGCATCAGATCTCACCATTTGCTGAGGCAGGTGGGTATGTCACCTAATCGGGACCTGAAAGACCCAGTTTGGGGTTTTATGGAACCACTAGAAAGAAGAGATTACTCTTTTTTGGGGTAGAGAACATGTGGTGTAGGCGCCATCTTGTCATCCTGAGGGAAAGCTCACCTGCAAGTCAATGGGGGTTAGCAGTGCCCATTGAGGAGGGAGAGAGATTATTGTAACTGTGTTGTTTGAGTTTGCGGCTCAGTCCAGCCTGAAGTCTTCTCCATTGCTGGACTTTTCAGATACAATAACATTTCATATAACATTTCATCTTAATTATGTTAATTTAAGCTGGGATTCTGATTAATAAACAAAGCAGTATGCTGACTGCCATGCTGATATCTCTAATACTCTCTTTGGTTTATTTTCACTCCTTTGTTTTTCTGAAATGACTTTTCTTAATAACTTCCTTCCCATTTTCTACTCTTTCTCAAGAATTCTCCAAGTAAAAAAAAAAAAAAAAAAAAGCCAAATATAAAAAAGGTTCTGCCACCCTGTCATGTCTGCCCACCTCCAACAAGATATTTATTCCCCTAAGATCACTATCTAACCCCTCCACATTTGAGGGGACAAATAACTGAGCCACAGATAACTTTGTATACATAGAGCCTGCATACTTAGGCTGTTTTAGTAATACAGGCAACCAGAAAAAAAGCTTCATCCTCATTTTTACAATACAGGGTTCTCAGGCCTTGTACTTGAACACTGGACCATTTAATTTTATGAATTGAGGTTCATTATGAATGCTTTTTGGACAGAGGGTCTACAGAAGGGGTCTACAACCCTATGGCCTTGAGCCCACTCCTCTCAAACTGGGGATTTGAAAAAGCAAACTGTGATGTTTCCTGCTGAAACTGAGTTTGAAATGTGATAGGCATCCCAGGAACTGAGAATCATGGCCTCCATCTTCAACTGTGCCTGTGGAGGGGCACTTTGATTGGCATGCCACATGAGTCTTCTGCCTGGCTATAGAAATGCATTCATTTTATTGAGGATAGTACATTCCCTTGATCTCCCAAACAGGACCACAGATAAAATGAGGTAAGCACAGTCTAATCCTGCCCAGACTGCATGAAGGAAGTTGTCTTATCTGCTTCAGGCCCTGCATGTGGGACATGTTCCCTCAAGACTGTGACCAGCCACGTGGCTGTTTCTCTCAGCAGGCCTGGCAGGCTTCCCTGCCCCTGATGGGAGGACACAGGGCAGAGGAGTTGACAGCTCCAGGGCCCTGGCCATTCCTTCCCACCCTGCAGACCAGGCCCCATCAGGGGAGCTCCGCCTAGGCCTAAGCCCTTGTCTCTTTCTCCTCCACCTGCTAACTTGAATTTCCTCCCTGTAGGCTCCTGTGGAAGTCCAGCAGCCTCTTCCCATAAGGCCAGAGTGGCTTGCTCTAGTCACACAGCCAGCACTTGCTGTCCTCTTGCTACAACAAGGAGAGGATGAGTGCAGCAAGAGCCCTGCTGTGTCAGCCAAATCATGGCATTGGTGAAAAAACGGCCCCACCATTTAATATGCCCAGAGGTGGAGCACTTACATGGCACCATGGCCAGCACCCAACATGCACGCTCCCCCACCCCAGAACTGCCTGGCTGGCTACCCGAATGAGGGGGAGCACAGTGAGGATGAGAGAAAGCTCAGGAAAAAATTAAAATGCTTTTAGAATGTGTGTGTACACACGTGTGTGTACATGTACATACATGCATATAACACACTCATACATATGTAAACACATACCCACACTATATTTTAAAATGTAAGTTCTAAATATTAGTAAGATGAAATCAAGAAAAATAAAAAGGATTTTGGGATTTGTATGTGTGTGTGTGTATATATGTGTAAACACATATGTGTGTGTAATTATATATTTGCACCACTTAACAATAGGGATGTATTCTCAGACATTCGTCTCTAGGTGATTTTGTCATTGTGAAAATATCGTAGGGTATACTTAAAGAAACTAAAACAGCTATGTTACTAGGCAATATAATATATGGGACCACTGTCTTATATAGAGCACATGGGAGGTGCTGTGGACCATTAGGAAGAGAGGGCTTATAGGTCAGGCCCCCAAAGGGAACTGTAGGATGCTGGGACCTTCCACTTTAATTTTTTTCTTTTAAATCCTGGATTTATTTATTTTTTAGATTCTCCCCCTCCTTTTTTATTTGTTATTTCTAGATATACAATACAGAGTATATTTTGACAGACATACATGCAGTATAACTTCCCATCTCACGGTTGTACGTGCTGTGCAGTTACACTGGTCATGTATTCACAGATGAACATAGGAAAGTTATGTCCGATTCATTCTAGCATCTTTTTATTTGTCCTTGTTATTGTTTTTGTTTGCTTCCTGGCCACAAGGAAAGAAGTTTCCTCTGTCACACACTCTCTACCACTGCCATTCTGAGCTCCTATCAGAGGCCTAAAAGCAATGTATACACAAATTATGGACAAGAACCTCTATAACTGTGAGCTAAAATAAACCTTTACTCTTTATAAGGTACTCATTTTAGGGATCTTGGTATGGTAATGGAAAGCTGCATAATACACAGCACAAGACATGAGTGCACACATGCCTACACTACATCTTAAAATATCACTTCTGGGCTGGGGTTGTGGCTCAAGTGGTAGAGTGCTCACCTAGCATGCGTGAGGCAGTAGGTTTGATCCTCAGCACCACATAAAAATAAAATAAAGATATTGTGTCCACCTAAAATTAAATATATAAATACAAAAAAAAACCCACATCACTTCTAAGGACAAGCTGATTTGGGGAATACACACAATATTTCTACAAATAATTAAACAAATATGAATAATAACTTTTAAATCCAGCAATGGCATCTCTCCAACTGCTCTTAGCTATTCTTTTATAATTTTCTTACTTTTAAAGGATCACCAATGTAGGACTAAGAAATTCGAAAGCTAGCTCAGCTATATTCTCTGAAGTAGCTGATTCTACGATTCATTCTCTGACTAGAAGAAGATTATAAAGGATTTGGAGGTGGGCAGGTGAATGAGCTCTAAATTCAGCCCTAGACCCAGGACAAATAGTACAATCCCTTGAGAGGAAGTCTAGAGCTTTGAAGAGAAGCAACAGAGATTTCTTTTGTCAAAGGGTGGGGAGCAGAGCTGGTAAAAGAAAAAGTGGCTTAGTAGTGGGGAAAAGTAAGTAGGAGGGCACAGGAAATGCCATGTCTGCGGCTGCACGCCCTTCACCCCCACCATCTAGAACAGTCAGAGGGACCAGCCTTGCACCTGAGCAGGGAGCAGAAGACCCCCCTCTGTTGCCTCTTTCTGGGATATCCCTCAACTGTCACACCCCTGCATGTGACCATCCCTGGGTAGACTGGTGAGTGGCAGCTAGAATGAACAAGAGACAAATAACTTCCCATTGACAAATGGGCCTAGTGTCTTGCTGCTGGAACTGGATGGGAGGTCACATGAAGAAGTTAAGAGGGCCAAGTTCAGCAGCAAGACAACTGTTCCAGTCAGGGGGAGTTCACGTGACGAGCTATTTTTACCACAGCTCACCTTGGGGACAGGTCATAAAGCAAATGAGTATCCTAAACTCCTATATCCACTTCCTAACAATTCACTGAAATGGATGAGAAGAGAATTTATACACCTTCAAGGGCAAGAATGCCTTTCACTGTCCCCAAACCTTCCACCTTTCATGCTGCCACAGAGGGTCCAACCAACCTGGTCCCAAAGAATTTTCAACCTGGTACTCTACTCTCACAATTGTCCATGAAAAAATAAAGTACTAAAACACTTGGTGAATAAAATACAAAAGTGAAACAAAGAGCTCCATTTCATGGCACATGCATGAGAGCCCACACCAAGGGCTTCACAGGCATCATCTCATTTGATTCTCAAAAGCTTGATATCTGAAGCAGGCGCCCAGCAAGCAAGTGGTGTAGCTCTTGTCTGCATTTGCTACTATTTCCCAGGATATTAAAAATAGTCCAAAGTGGGCTGAGGACCAAACAACGCCTAACTACTTTTCCATAAGGGGGTCCCAGCTGCTGATAGCATCCCCCCTCCATCCCTTGGGATACAACATCTATGCATCAACTACCAAAGAGAGAAGTCATATGACTGCCCAGAAGAAGGGCAAAGAGCTGTTCCAATGTTTGCTGAGCACCCAGAAACGAAGGCATGGCGCCTGCCCTCTGAATGCTTATACTTTAACTGAACAAATGAACATGCACAAAACAACACAGGCAATATCCATGCTCAACTACATGGAAAAGACTCTATCCACTTGGGGAGCCCAGGAGGCAGAGACCAAGAGCCTCCATGTCAGCAGAGTGAAATGGTTAAGAACAGCTTTGAAATCTGAAAAACTCTGAAAAATCTTTCGAAATCTGGAAAAGTCCATCATTCCACCACCCGGCTGTGTGATCTTGGACAAGTTTGTAAACCTCTCTGAGTCTCTGTCTTCTCAAATGAAAATGGGTGTCACAACACCCACTTCACAGGGTCGTCAGGAAGAAGACAAGGAAATAATATTCATAAAATGCTTAGCCTGGGGCTAGCCATGTGAAGCACCCGTTGACACAGAGAAAAAGACTTTCTGAGTTACTGAGTCCGGACTTTTTATTTTGTTCCTATCTCCCCATTTGTTCCTGCCACAGCTTTGGCTGGTCAACGATACAAACTGAATGACTAAATGCTTTAAAAATGGGTGAAAACTGGCCTGGGGCCTGTCAATGGCTGGTTCCCTCATTACTCACATCTAGAATGTTCACCAGAACCCAATCTCTCCCCTGCCTTCAAGTGGAAGCTGACTGGCAAAGGAGGCCTGTGGTCAGCAGAGAAAGCCCAGGATGCAGTCAGGTCCCTTCTGCAGTTAAATCCCTGCCTGCACCATGTGGGTTTGCCCTGAGCAAGGGATTCACCCTCTCAGAGTCTCAGTTTTCTTTTTTCACAAAACAGGGAGATGAATACAGTCCTTGCAAGTCTGCTGGAAAGATTGACAGACAGTGTATGCAAGAGACCTATCTAGAACAACGCCTGCCCACAGAGTAAGTGCTGAATAATGGAAGCTGTTGGAATTATTCTCATGCCCACTTCTGTGTCTATGTGTTATCACTCCTTTCTTGTTCTGAATGGAGCCAGGCAAGAACCCAGTGGCTATTTGAAGAGATCTCAGGGGCTCCTGTCTGGAGACATCTGCCATGTCCAGTTTAAAACCACACCTATGTAACCACTGCCTTGTGGACAAGTGAGCTCCCAAAGTCATTAAGGCTGGCGAGGTCTTTAGCTTACTTTATAGGATCTAGTTATTATAGATACTTCTCTTCACCAACTGGAACACCCAGTCAACAGAGAACAAGGCCAAGAGCTGTGGAACACTGGCCACTTAAGCTAACAGAAAGGTCACACAACGCCACAACTCAACAATGATTTAGTGCATGGAAACTCCAGGACCCAGGTAATGTAAACAATGCAACTATAATCTCCCCACAAGGCAATTTAGTATTCCAGGATGGTCAACCACATGACCTGCTAGGTACTCCAGGAGCTACAATGTGAGAGGGGAACCACCCCTTACACAAGAGAGAGAAGGTGGCAATATGAAAACCTCAGTTCATTCAACACTCATCCAGCCTACTGTCTGCAAGGAGCTCTACAAGAAATTCCAATCTATCCCCAGAGATATTCTGTTTAGAGAAAGACTTCAATAAAGTCAATTGTGCCCTAAGGAGAAGGTGAGATCAACTCACTGTCCCTTCAGCTGGAGGTAATATTGATTGGCATGAGGGAGATTTGACAGGGTATCTATAGTTTAAAAGGGCGGGGGGTAGGGGGTACAAATTTAAGAAGACACACAGTGAAAATCAACTTCACAAACATCATAATTTTGTATAGGGCAAATTAATGCTCCCAGACCTTTAATTCTGTGCAGCATTCATCCCTTTGTGTATGAGACAGGAGCAGGCTGGTATTTAACTTTCTGTTGCCTTGTATCACCCACTTCCTGAAAGGCTAAGAACTTTAGAAGAATATCGTCCAGTCACAGCCAAAGAAACCATTCCAGAAGAAGAGTAACAACAGCACCTGAAAATGCAGCACTAGTATGTGTCATTTCAACAGATGCAGCTGAAAGAGAAGAAAGAGTGCTGACAAAAGACGTGCATAAGAGCCACGTGGGCTCGCTTGTGCATGGCATGACACCTGCAACACAACGCAGCTTAATACATGAATGGTACAATCGTGAAAATCTATCTTCCACTTAATGAACCAAAACGTCCCAAAAGCAAACCAGTACACACCCACTGTAAAGATCTGTGCAGATAAGAAACTATGTTGCTCCAAACTGAAAGTGAAATCTAAAATAATCAAGTTTCTAATAAGCAAGTTTCTAAATTGGAATCCAAAAGTGAACCACTTAACAGACAACTTATAGAACTTGCAAAATTGGAACTTGCTAACATTTATAACTACCTACAAATATCCGTGATGTTTGTGATTAGAACATTAAGTTGGGCTGCCAATTCTGTGGACCCATAGTCAGTTTTACTAGAGGAGAGTGATGGAACACAGCGCCCGGCTGCTTACTTGTTACCAAAGGGTTGATATTAGGAAAGGTATTGACTAGTTTCATACTGGTTGCTAAGCAACATTTCTTCCTTCTCTCAATGGTCTGAGAGAGAGGATAAAATAAGGGCAGAAAATGAGAAATGTTGGGAAAATAGGAAAGCGAAATTCAATGGATCATAAGGTACAATTTGTAGAAAGAGAAAAAGAGGAAATAATTCTTGCAGGATGTACTAAGACATCAGTTGCTTTATGACATCACAAGAGTAACACATGGAGCCTCCAGCTCCAAAGACAGAGAAGAGAGTGGAAGATGAATGTCCCCTCATCCCAGGATCATGCTGCTCGTGTTCAGTTCACACATAGCCAGAAACAAACATGGTCCCTGGATGACAGCAAGCTAACCTGCACGACAGACCATGATATCCCAAATAATAATAATATTAATAATAAGTAATAATAAATATCTATTCAGTCTATGAAGCCCAACCAAATCTTACCCATTGCAGTTCACTGTCCCATTCCTTAAGGCCTTTTTGTCCCCCTCACATCTGAAAGGCCTCTGGAAAGTCATCAATATTGACTGAGTGAGCCCCATGTGCCAGACACTGGACTAGATGCCGGAGCAATTACTCAGCAGCTTGCCTGGTCCCCTCGATCACCATATGTGTTCCATTTTTGTCAGGGCCCTATGATAGACCAATTTAAAAACCTTATAGAATGACCTGGCACTTGTGCTAGGACAGGTCCACGGGCTGCTGAACTGTTTCCTGCTTTAGTCTCCATCACTAATTCGTGCTTTGAGTGAAAAACTCATGTCAGTGCCCATAGTGGGGGAGGTTCTGGGTGGGGGTGCAGGATAATCTGGGGAATTTCTCTACCTTATGCTCAGTTTTGCTATGAGCCCAAAACCCCTCTTAAAATAAAAAGTTTCTTTCAAAAGTAGAAGGGGAAAGTAAATGATTGAGAAAACAAAACCTTAAAGTCAACTAGCCCATTCTGAAATGAATGACCCAGGAAGAGGTAAGAAATTAGTCCATTAATGTCCATTTTCACAGATTAGTTCATTAGCCTAGAAGTTGTCACCTGCTGTGTCCTGCAGGAATAGAGATGCTGGACAGGTCAGTTTGACAGCAGAGAAAGGCTTAGGAAATGGCTGGCACATATGCATCAATGGTAATCAGGATATGGAAGGAAACATGAGAGAAAGGAATCAGAAGGCGCGGAGGCTTGAGAGGGGTGAGGGAATGTTGGGCATTCAAAGGGGGAAATTATGGGAAAGAAGAAAGAGCACCAAGTGGAGACGGAAAAGGGCCTGCTACCCTCCTGGTGCTGACACGGGACAATGGGTAACACTTAACATATCCTGGACTATGCTTCTCCAGCTTCAGAAAAGAAAGAACACTTAGTTTGTAGAGTTCAGTGAATTAGCTGAAATATATTCAAAGCAAACACCCTGGTACCTGGCATACAGTAAATGGTCAATAAACTCTAATCAATGTTATTATCATATATGGAACCACTTTAAATTACAAAGCACTAGTTTTAACTATTAATAAACTATTATTTATTGCTGTGTCTAAGATTGGTCCTGGTTAACTGCCAAGCTCACTCCTCTAAGCCAGCGTTTTCCTAATTTCAGTCATGTGTATGCCACCCCCATAATTTCTGTTGCATTCAAATCCCATCTCTTAGCATTATTGTTAATAATAAATAGTAGTAGTATAAACTACAATAATAACACCACCACCAACAGTGATAACAACCATGATTACCATTCTTGGATTACTTATCACATGTCTTGAACTATTCTAAGAGCTCTGCGAGTACTAACTGATTCCTACTGCAACTCGAATGCCATTTTACAGATTTAAAAAACTGAGGCATGAAAAGATCATGAACATATGGCCAAATAAATTGCATACTGAAGATTCAAATTCAGAGTCTGGCCCTAGAACCCATACTTAGTCATTGCTGGTAATGCCTCTCTTATCTCTATATGCCTGCATTTACTTATTTTTAAAAAATTGATTCACTTAAATTTAGACATACAGGAAAACATCATAATACCATATGATATCTGTGAAGTCCTGGGTCTGAAATTAAATTTTGGTGCATGCAAAAAATAAATAAAAGATCATTTAAATAAAACTATTTCTTTATGCCACCTCAAATCATCAATGAAACAATCTCTAAGAGAATCATTTTATACACCTGGGAATTCTTTCTGTTCTGAGCCATAAAACAATGGGACAAAACTAACAATTCCCAGGTAGTACCTGATTCAACTCTCCTTCTCCATTTCCTCCTTGTAACAGAACCTGGCCTCTAATTAGGCACGTGGGTGCCAAGCTAAACAATGACATTTTCCTTTCATCTGTGGCTCTGTGGATAAACTCAGGCCCAGAGATACAAAGGGGTGTCTTACATGGGACTGCAGGAAATTTCCTTAAAAGGAAATAAGCCTGTTTCATTCCTTCCTCCTCCTTGCTTCTGAGAAGGAGCACAAGATGACAGGCCCTCAGGCCGCCATCTTGAATCAGGAGAAAATATGCTAAGAATGTCAAAGCCACCAAGACAAGAAAGCAGGGTTCCTGGAGACACTGTGAAATATCACATATACCCCATTTACCTACTTCCATAGTTCCTTTATATGGGAGAAAAATAAATCTCTACAAGGTAGGTTATGGCACTGCTAAAAAGTTGGGATTTTCTGTTGCATGCAGCTGGACCTCATTCTGTTTTATCATCTTTACTTTTATTTATTTGTGGTCCTAGGGATCAATCCTACCCAAGGCCTTGTGTATGTCAGGCAAGCACTCTACCAGTGAGCTATACTCTTAGCCACTTGGACCTCATTCTAACAAACATATGTTCTATCCCTTTCTCCAGCATCTCTCCTCTCCCAGTGAAGACAATCAAAAAAAATTCCACCCAAGAATCTGTCCCCTAAGTGTGCTTAACAGAATGAGTCCTGAGACAATAAGTACTGCCATTTGTGTGTTCAATACAAACACACTGCTTCAAATGCTTTATATACAGTATTCTATTTAAACCTCCCAACAAACCTACTTAATAGGGACCACATATCCATGGAAGAACAGAGGCACAGAGAGGTTAAATATCTTATCCAATGTCACACAACTAATAAGTGACAGAGCCAGGATTCAAACCCAAGAGCATGACCCCCAAAGATACATTCTCTATCCTAACTCTCTCTCCCTAGAGTCACACAGCCATCAAAATGGCTTCCTCCTCACAGACCCCTGGGCACTCCCTGAAAGCTGAAATGACTCCAGCCTCTCTAGACATCATTCTAGGGGCCCCAACAAACCCTTTTTGTCACTTTATTAATACTACACTTTAAATACATCCAAATGTAAGTTGGATGTTTAAGCATGAACATCTGTTTGTTGATTTATTTTGTGGGCAAAAGATTTTTGAAAAGATACCAAAGGAGTATCAAGAAAATCTTTGCTCTTGCCCCTCAGGAATTTCCCTGGGCTCCCCAGAGGCCCTGGACAGAGTAGGACATGTGCCCCACCCCCGGCCACCACACAGAGTTAACTTGTATTTCCCAGGCCTGGCACATGTTCAGTCAAAAACCTGGCCGAGTGCCTGTTGTTTACTGAAGCTGGGGAAGAAGCATCTGCAACATTACGAAAAGCATATTGTAAAAGGCAACACATGCAAATTAAACCTCTTGAGCTATGAGTAAATTGCTGGGAAAATTTATAACTCATTTAATAAAACTTGAAGTAAATACATAGCCTGGCTCCCAGGGAAAACAAAATATTTCCCACAATTCTCTCCTCTTAAAAAAAAAAAATGAGAAAAGGACCATCAAACCAAACTCTACCAGTATAAAGTGTATGTAGTAGCTGTGGTGGGGAGCAAAACCCAATTGGAGTTGTGGGGCATTTAATACCCACTGGGAAGTGCCGCAGCCTCTGCTCTGGGAGGTATGTGACAGTGTCCAAGCCTAAGCCATTTCCACAGTAATCAATGACAGTGCTCTTGTGTTCATCCAACAAGTATTTATTCAGTATCTACCAGAGAAGCACTGTTATGTGGTGATTAAGAACACAAGCCCTGGGGCCCTACCACCTGGCTTTGAATCCAGGCTCTGTCACTTACTAGCTGTTTGACATTAGGCTATTGTGTAGACCTTCTATACCTCAGTTTCCTCACCCATAAAATATGAATAGCAATAATACCCATATCTTATGGTCTTTGTGAAAACTGAATGGGTAGATATATATGAAGGACTTAGAATAATGCCTAGCAAATAATAATTCCTCAACAAATATTAGCTGCTTATCATTTACTAGTTGGCCTTAAGGTCCGGCCACTCTGCCAGGTACACAGGCCACGTATCAAACACTGCAGGCCAAGGCCCTGTCTCACAGAATTTACAGTCTACTGGGGGTAGACAATATGCACAGAGAGAGACATAAGTGACACAGAGACAATAACAGACACTCTGAAGAAAACAAAACAGATTACTGTAACAGAGACGCCCCAGTTAGGAATAGAGGCTCTGTTAGTTACAGTCAGCACAGCAAGCCTCTTGAGAAGGTGATGTGTGAACTGAGACCTGAGTGATCACAAGGATCCAACTTAACCAAGAAAGTTTGACACAAAAAGCGTAACTTGTTAAATATTCTAAGACAAATAAATAAAAGGACCATGTTTTCTGTCTTGGAGTGACAGCCCATGGCCAAGAGGCCAGAGTGTACCGAATGGAGAGAGATGAAGTGGGAGAGATCAGCAGGGACAAAACATGCTGGGCCTTTTAGGCCATGAGAGGTCTTTGGATTTTAAACCAAATGCAAAAGATAACTGCATCAGGAATTAAAGTAGGCGAGTGACATGATCCAAGGGACAATTTAAAAACCCATTCTGCATGCCATATAGTGAATGGGTTATAGGGGGCAGAGAGGGGAAGGAAAAGAATGCCCAGAAGTTACTCTGGTAGTCTCAGAGATGTGCTGGTGCCTTGGCCCAGTGATGGAGATTCAAGAAATATTTTAGAAGTAGAGCTGACTGAACATTCTGATGGATTGGATGGGAGGATGGAGAATAGAAAGAAACCAAGAATGTCTCCTAGCTGGGGGCCTGGTATGTGTGAGCCTGTGATGGACAGGGTAAAGGATGGAGCATGCATGGTTTCTAGTCTAAAAGAGCTCTGAAGATGGCTTCTTGGAGCAGCCAAGTACACATGGAACAGAACCAACAGAAGATGTGAATGAAGTGTTTAAGTGCATGGTTCAGAGTCCAAGGTTCAAAGAAAGGAGAGAACACATGAACAGGAGTTTTCATAGAAGGCCACAACAGGGTATCCCACCCAGCCTTGAAGAACACAGTCCTCACACAGAGGGCCACAGGAGCCCATGTGTGGAGGAGAAAAGTCCAACATGGTCCACCCCAAAGAAGCAAGGCAGGTCACTTGACACAGATGATGGCTCCCAGCCAGTTCATTACTGTTTTACCAAACATGGTCCTGGAGGCCTAGAGCTGAAGGAAGAGTGGGAGGGAGGTGGTGACCTCATTCCTACTGCTCACCTTGTTTCTGTCCTCCAGGAAAATATCAGAAAGTTCTTGGGGACAACTATTGAACTAGAGACACTCAGGCAAGTGGCTGAGATCCCAGAGCCTTCAGTGAAGCAGATCTGGGTTGCATGATTGAAGACTTGAATGCTGCGAATATACTTTGTATACAAACTGTTTTGTGTAAAAATATGCTCTATATCTATAGTATGAACTGTAATACATACTACTATAAATAAAAATTTAAAAAGAAACAAGTAAAAAAAACACACACAAAACTTCAGCTTGAATAGTTACTGTCTATGAGACCCTGGACAAAAGACTTTCTTCTCTAGACCTCAGTTTCTGTAAAATGTGATGATCATAGTCTAGACCATGCAGAATTAAGTGAAATAACACCCATTAAGGACTTAGCACAATGCCTGCTAGGATAAGCGTTCTCAGTAGTTTCTATTTAAAGAAATGATGGTTCCTTCTGCAGCATCCTGCAGGTCTTGTGCCATCGCATGTACATCCCTGACAGTTATTGCTCATTTAAGCATCTGTCTTTCTCACTAGTTTTTAAATACACAAGTGAACTGTTTGGGGGTTGCTCATCATTATTACCAGCAGTTAACATGCTACTCCTGATCATCATCACCATCTTCATAATGATAATACTGCAATTATTATTATTTAGAACAGCCAATATTTACTGAATTCTGTTTGTTCAGCATTACACTATACATGCTGCAAGTGGCTTGCAGGATGGTGTTCAGAGCATGAAATTCTTCGGTTTAAATTTCTGTTCCATTGTTCACTATCTCTCTGACTTTTGGTAAGTTATTGAACTTTTCTATCACTTAGTTTTCTCATCTGCAAAATGAGGAAGAAGCAAAAGCTCACTGAGCTAATGTCAGGAGCCGTCCTTGGGTTGCATGTGGGTCACCATTCATGGAAACCTAGTGGATAGAGACATCTAGTGTCTGGGAATGACGAGTGGACATTTTCTCTGGTCAGTTGCCTAGGGACAACGTAAGTCTCTATCCCGCTCTGCCGTGGCTCACACAGCACCTGAGAAGGGTGTGACTTGCCAAGATGTCAATCAACCTATTGATTACAAGACATCATGAAGCAAGACTCTGCCCTTGAAACCTTATCCCTACCTTTGATGTACCCCCTTAAATAAACCACCAGAGCCATCTTTTCTTTGTCTAGCTCCGGAACCCACATGGACTAGATCTATCAGGGGCTTCGCCTAATGTAAATATATTTCTGAGTATTTGTTTTTTGTTATTTACTAATTATTTGAGATGTTTAACTTTTATGTGGCTTAGATTCCCCTGGGCAGGAAGAAGAACCCCACAATGAGACTCTGGACATCGACCCCCAATAAGCTACCATGAGGGTTACATGAGTTCATAAACAGGAAGTTAGTAGGAAAGGCTGTGAAACTGTTAGCTATAATTATGATCAATGACCACAATAACCCTGTGAGTTAGGTGCTACTGTCATGTCCACTTTATAGACCAGACAAAAGCACACAGGAGCTCAGCAACCTCCCAGTGGCCACAGGCTTGCTGAGAGGTAGGGCCAGGATCCACACTCAAGCAGTCTCACTCCAGCAACCAAATGCCTTTAGCTATACTCTGGAGGAATCAAAGTTGAGCATCCACTTCTCTGGGCAGCACATGCTCTGAAAGATCTGAGTCTGGACCCCTGAGTCCCAGGCAGAGCTGGGCTCAGCAAGATGTGTTATCAGCTTCCGGTTCACATTGGTCCCAGAGAAGTTCAGCAAATCTAGGGCACACTCATGCATGAGGAAAAGTAACAGAAGACAGAAGAAGAAAACCATAGACAATGGTGTATCACAGATAAAAGAAGTCACAAAATTGGTCCATTTAAAATTTTAAAAATTGTTGATTGTAGCTCTGCCAAGATCTACAAAGCAATCTCTGGGACTACTCAAAGCGGGTTCCAAGCCCTGGTAGACCAGCTCAGAACCCAGCAGGTAAGTCAGGCTTTACCCTAAGACCTATTATTAAACACAAATGGTCACGCAGTTTTGGATCCCCTTTGTAGAAACTCTAAATCCAGGTTGCTTTCAACTAGACAACACTTCCCTTCCCAGGCAGGTGAAACTTCTACCCCACCTTCTGGGGTACTTACAACTTCTCCCGTCAACCTGCCCCTCCCCCTACCCGTCATGGTGCTGCAGTTGCTCATCTTCTTCACCCAGGTCCCTTGATACTTGTCTAGCAGGTCATGGTTTTCATGCCTCCTTGCACAGTGGAAAACAGCAGTGTGGTATATAAAAACCTCTTAAAGCCTTGGGGCCACGGTGTGGCACAGACCTGAGTGTGAATCCCACCTCTGTCACTTACTTGCTGCCTGGACTTAGGCAAGTTATCTAGGTCATGTCATGGAGCTGAGCCTCAGGTGTTTCATCACTAAAATGGGATGACAAATAATACCTACTGAAGGGTTCTTAGAAAATGAATGGACAGACAACGTAAACTGCTTGGCCCAGGGCCTAGAACACAAGAACTCACACATGTTAGGAGCTGTTGATGTTGCTGTTATTATTATTATTGTCACAGTGGATTTTCCTAAAGGATTTACTTCCCAAATAGTATCAATTTCCCCACTGTAGCACACGGGACAGCGGAAGTCAATATAATAATTCCTTAACTGCAATTTCTGGAACCTGTACTCAAGGAAGGCCCAGCCCCGCCCCTCATGCGCCTGTTTGCATGGGCTGCAGATGGTGGCAGGGGAGAGGAGGGAGCCTGGCACAGGGGAACTTTTGAAAGTCCTGACAATTTCTCTAAGAATAAAGGCAGAAGATGACGGCTTCTGACGCGCTGCTCCAGGCCTCTCTCCCATCTCTCATGTATTTGGACATCACTCAGGCCCATCAGATCCTGAGTCTGCTGTCTGCTGACTGACAACAGAAAGAGAAATTTAGAGGTGTGAGTGAAATGACAGAGCTGTCACGGCTGCCTCTGAAATGACTCTTTTCTTAAAGAAAAGAAAGATAACAGTAAAAAAAAAAAAAAAAAAAATCCTCAGACAGCTATAATACCTTGTCACAGTTGCTGGGACAGGTTTGTGTTTTGTTTTCCAAAAGAGCGTTGGATGAATTTAAGAAATGAGAAAGAGAAAATAGTCACCCCAAATTAATCTCAGTTCTTTATAGGGGTAAAATAGAATGGAGGGACAAGTTGTGTCTTTGGACTCAACAGAGGAAAATGCCAGCTAGATAGTTTTATTGGGGGAAAGGGAGAGTTTTTCTCATCCTTTAAAAAAATATTTGTCAAAAAGCACAACAACAACAAAAACAACAAACAAAAAAATACCAAACTCCAAAATCCAGAATCCAAATTTCCTCCCTTCCTATCACTGGGACCAGCTCACGTGCTATGATTCCCACCCATGAAAATCACATGTTTGTCAAAATCAGAAAACAGTCCTGAGAGGTCCAAGAGCCAGGCCTCACTCTCCGTCCCTGCCAGTCAATACTTCTTCCAGTGTTGCCAGCTTCAAATGTCTGTCTTTAACCTCCAAAATATGGAAAACTGACCATTTGGAGGGTTTCTGAAAAACAAACCCACCTCCAGACTGAAATGCACAAGCTGATTCTCTTTCCAGCCTCCACTTTACAACAGGGTGTCCTTGGCCAAGGAGATCACGTTTCAAAGGCCCCCATTCTGCTCTGTTTTCTGAGAGCCCTCACTTTACAATAGCCATGAGAAGAAACAGATTCCCAGTCTCACCCACGGGTCAAGCACAGCCCAGAAAGGAATGCCTTTATTAAGATAATGCTTTGGAATACCCAATAATTCTAATAGCAGCTAAAAGAACAGATCATAATAGATGGGAGGAAATTGCACTTTGAGTATTTTTCCAAGAGTCCAGAAAGGCCGAACAGGCCAGAATAAGAAACCTCATCCTTGCTTGTAAAACGCTTCAGGAGAACCACAAACCTACACTGCATTGCTGATTGATGTAACACTTGGATTAGAAATACTCGGCATGAAATACTATTTCCAGAGAGGAAAAGGAAGTTCTTGATGAGCCTGGTGAAAGAGTGATAAAAGCTTCACTCAAGACTTCCCCTTTAGTATCAGATTGTGGGAAAGTCATTGAAACAACCCAAAGGAGTCCATTAGCCATCCACGGCGGGTGCGACGTAAACCCTTAACACCTCGGCTGAGAGAAAGCCCCATAATCACCCTGTTTTCCTGCTGAGAGGAGAGAGAAGGTAAAGCAACAGATGCGGAGGCTAAAGCCACCCCCCCAAAAAAAGAAAAAGAGAAGTACACGTTCTAAGGAAAAAGGAAAGAGACCAGTTATGATTTCTTCTCCTTTTCCCCAGGATCTCTACTTGGCAGTACTGGCTCAAGGGGTCATGGAGGACCCTGTCACAGTGGAAGGTAAAACTGAAAATGCTGGGCCCTGGTTTGGCATTTGCCATCTGTGACTTCAGGCATATCATTCACTCCCTTTGGCTTTCACATCTCCTCAATTTCCAGGTTATTTGTAAATCCAATATAACAATAGCTATGGGACTTGATATGGTTAGAAAGTGGTTTGTCCCCTCTGAAACTCATGTTTGAATTTGGTTGCCACTGTGGCAGTGTAGGGAGGTAGGGCTTTTAAGAGGTGATTTAATTATTCACAGGGATTAATGCCCTTCTGGGAAGAATGAGCTAGTTATTGAGCTAGTTTCTGTAAGAATGGATTGTAATAAAGTGGGTTTGGACCCATTTGTTCTACTTGCCCTTCTGCTTTCCACCATGAGTGGAAACATCATGAACTTTCACATGAAGCTGACACCATGTTTTTGGACTTGCCCGCCTCCAGAATGGTGAGCCAAAAGTAACTTCTTTCCTGTGTAAATTTCCCAGTCTCTGGTATTTGGATATAGCAACAGAAAGTGGAGTAAGAAAAGAGTGTTTTAGAGATTTCAAAACATTGAACAAATATAAGGTATCATCATTTTTTTCAACGCAATAGAGGTTCTGAGTCAACAGTTTCTTGTGCTTGTCACTCACCCAGAGCTGTGATACTGGCAGATTAGGATAAGAAGACATAACATAAAGGGCATGTTCCTCTATGTTCATCCTCTTCTAAACCTTCTCCCTGCTCATCTCCAACCCCTCCCTAAGCTTACCAATAAGCTCCCCAGCTTTATCCTATCCGTCTCCAGGGTACATGAAAGAGGAGAATGAGAGCTGAGCAACTAGAATGCAATCCTAGTAATGGACCTCATAAAATGTACGTGCTGGAAAATACCATGATGTATATCACTACCCAAGAAATGAAAGTACCAATTAGACAGGAAAAAATATGGATGTGGAAGAAGTTTTCCAAAAAAAAAATTTTTAGTAATTAAAAAATTTCTTTTTTAGTTTTGGATGGACACAGTACCTTAATTTAATTATTTGTATGTGGTGCTGAGGA